>OX326971.1:44543730-45169563 GCA_946800305.1 Medicago arabica | reverse complement strand
GAGAAACAATGAAAAGTTTATGAACCAAAATTTATTGAATGAAACAATTTTAAATTGAATAATTGATAATTTAGATTATTTCCTGAATGGTCTAAAGTTCAGCATAGAACTATGACCAGAAATGTGACAGTAGGATTCTTGATTAACAGCATGAAATAAAGATCCTTATGACAGGTTTTGGCATCATATTACCAATAATTACTCTTCCAGCGTTTGCAGAACCCCAAAAAAAAAGAGAGAAAAATAATTCGGTATTGATTAACCCCACAAGCAAGAAAACTAACCATACATCAGGATAGCTAATCAACCTGAATAGCATTTAAAATGTAATCTTCATGTCCAACAACAATTACAAATGGAGAGCGAGAAGAGCATCAATGAAGAAGAGAACTAAGACAAATCTTACGAACTAAAATGGGTTCGTTGACAGTAATTATCATGGCTGTAAATACTACAAAATTGAGGTTTCCCCTTATATATGAATGCCCCCTCCTCCCCCCCTCCCCCACCTTAAAGCTCTTCATATTTAAAGGTTGGACAAAGCATAACACCCTATCCCATTACCTTGTGCTAAACAAACGGGACCTCCTTAAAGTTGAAAGGTTCGGCCCTAGCCCAAGAATGTTTAGGTAATAGAGATACTAATAAATTGGGCAAAGATCTTTCCCCCAAAAAGGGATTGGGTTAAGACAATTCAAATTCTATCTATCAAAATGCAATTAAATGATGTTATGAAATGTAGTAATGTACTGCAATGTAATTACACTTAATTCATCAACACCATGAAATTCATTCTTTCCGCTTTGCATGTTATTTATTTGAATCTAACTCCACTAAAGTTAGCTTAGCTCTCACTTTAAAGGGTGAATGCGAGGAATCTCAACCGTTGATGACGAAATCAACGGTTCAAATTTTTAATACATCTATGATTTGTTATGTATATCGGTATATCCATGATTTTCACATCAATGGTTGAGTTTTTTTTACTTTACCTACCAAAATGAATTACATTGTAGCAGAAAGCTATAAACTGTGTCAAAAGTCATAGTGGATCTCCCTAATCTAATCTCAGAAGTCATCAAAACATTACAACTTTCAGCAAGAATCCAAAAAAAGTAATTAACAATAATACACATTACCTCACAGGTAACAAGCACAACAGTTGCATACGGCTCTCGAAACCAGAACAACAACTGCTCCTGAGGGAACCGACTACGGAGCCTTGAATCTGTAGTTAATATGAACTCTGCCGGCAACTTCTCAACCAAAACAGGGTTCCTTGTCTTGTTATTCAAACTCGCTCTTTTGAACGGCAGTCGCGCTTCAAAAGCAGGTTTTACAGTCGGCCACAAGTCACTCACGTCCTCCACTGACAATCATTTCCATCAAGTATCAATAAAATAACAGAGACACATCTAGATCACCGACAATTATAGCCTATGTAGCACTGAAACTTCAAATTGAAAACGTGTCCAACAAATGTTGGTGTTGGACACCTACACTACACTGATGCATTTAGTTACTTTCAATCGCTTCTATTCCTAAATTATCATGTATGTGACAATGCTTCGCGTAGTTAACCAAATTCATTCAGTAAGAACGGTGATTACGTTCAATTAATCCATTTTCTCGAACTATTACCAGTGTCTTGTCCGTGTTACATAAGATTTCCGAGCATTTGATGAACAAAAATACATTGAAATTCTAGTATTACTTAGTAAAACAGTTGAAATAATGATCCCTATTATGACATAGCAAGAAGAATATATGAAAGTATAATTGAATTAAATTAAAATCCCTAAATAACATTATACATAAATTGGTAATCGAGAGATAGATAGATCATAAAAGAAAAGAAGAAAGAGAAATGAAGATGATATCGAATGTGATGAGATCTTGAGTAGTACCTGAAATGACGAGGCGATCGGAGGAGTTTTTAATGGTTTGGAACTGAGAGAGGAAGTTAGCCATGTTGGATCTGAATAGTATATAGATCCAACATGTGCAGTGAAGTGAGAATTAGTTGAGTTTGGTGATCGAGTTCAGAAAAGGAAGAAGATGTTACTCTCCGCAGATCCAGTCAGTGTTTCGCGGTGTGTGTATGTAATGTATCACACTCACTCCACGATCCAACACTCTCTTTTGCCGTAGCCGTCAATATCGTGGCGCTTTCCTTTTTTACTTTTCTCTTCATGGTTATTAAGTCCTATAAAATGGATTAAACCACCGATCATTTTTCATTTTGTCTCCTAAATATTTTTCGATCAAATGATTAATGAGTTTCGTTAAAAATTGATAGTTTGAGAAGAATTTAAGTTTAATTTAGTTGGTTATACTTCACAATCGAACTTTATTGTCATGGTTCCGTTATGATGAAAATTGGTAGGTTAACACCCAAAAATCATCCAATATAATTATAGTTTTAAAATTATCAAAATTATAAAATAAAATAAAAATTATTATGTATGTCTTATGTTAATAATATGTTAACGTGATCACACTCGCTCATTGCAAAATCCATTTGTGTTTTTAAGAGAGTCTCGAGAGCAAAGAAGAAGAAAAGGAAGGAGAGGAAGAGGAAGGATAAGAAGAAGAATAATAGGAAGAAGAAGGAGAAAAGGACTAATTGTCAAACACTTTCCATTGAAAAATTACACTTTTATTAAAGCTCAAAATTATAATATCCGATAATTCTTGTTCATTATCACAAACTCTATAACCTATAATTGTTGTAACTGCTTAAAGACCGTCTGAGTTGGATCTTCGTAGGATGAAATCTAAGGTACTTTTGAGTAAACAAGAATATATTTTAATGTTTGTAATTGGTTCAGAATATAGTGAATTAAGTCATCGAGGATATTGAGGCAAAAACTCTCTTAAAAGGGAAGACTGGAAGTAGCTACCAGGTTTGGAGTGAACCAGTAAAAAACTACTTGCGTTCTTTTCTCTATTCTAATTTGAGTTAAAATATGTTTCACTTTAAACAAACTTATTTTCATATAACACGAGAAAATTGTCAAATATATCATAATTTAAACTCCTTTTTCATGTGATTTTCTTAGCTTTAGTTGCATGTTCTTTCTTCAAGTTGGTGGTGGTTGGGGGGGAGGGGGTGTCGGCAAAAGTCACTATGATGCCAAAACAAGGAGATGTGCTAGAAGATAGCAAATATGTAAGTTTGTGATGCATGTATTAAGTGATCATGCCTAGTGGAAAAGACCCAATATCTATAGTGATGTCTCCGGTGGTGCGCTCTTTTTCATTAATTTTCATGCTACTGCAATTTGGTTAAGTGTGTTTGAAGTATTTGACCCATAAATAGGTGTTGTCGTCTATTTGCCTTGAATGATCCCCTTGATACTAGGAACAAAGCACTAAATATCTTGTCTTTTGTTGGTGTTTGAGGTAGTGGAACACATTGGTGTTGACGCGTCCTGGTATGGAAACGAGGTGATTTCTTAATATGGCACATGTGACTTAATATTATGTTGCGTAAAATTCTGAGATGAGGTCAGCATCTCAAACTCATTCGCTTATATTCCCGTTATTAAGTATATTTGCTCCTTTTTTAGCGGGCTTTATTGTTAGACGATCCATGGAATAGTTAGGTTGTGCCTTTTAGACACATAACATTACAGGTAAGAAGTGAATGAATCATGATTTTCCTCTATTGTTTAGATGATCCATGGAGTAGTTGGGTTAAACCTCTTAGACATATACCATCATAGGTAAGAAGTTAATGAATTTGGATTTTGCTCGATTGTGTAAATGATCCATGAAATAGTTGGGTTGAGCCTTTTAGTCACCTACTAATATAGGCAAGAAGTGAATCAATCCTCATTAAGGTGGGGAACTAAACTTACGTTCTTCTAATGGTCTCTTTATGGTCTTGTCATTGATATTTTATTCAGAGGATTGACACCACTTTCCTCTACAATATTCACCACGTTCCCCCTCTCTCGACCGAGTAAACTCATATATGGTCTTATTATACTCACAAATGGGCCAACAAGTATACCACGTTAAGTCGAGTACGTGATTTTATGGATACATTGTCTCATAACTTCCTAAATACGAGACATGTAAGAGTGAAATTTAAACATATTTTATAGTTTTTTTATAAAATTAAAATTTTTGAAAAATTATTTTGAGAAATTTTCATGAACTTCATTATAACAGCAACAAAGTCTTATATTATCTTCATTTTAACAAATATATAAGATTCTTTAAAGAACATCCAAAAAAAAAAAAGATTCTCAAAAGAGGATATAAATGTTTGTGGTAGAGTATCTTCTGAGGCAATTTTAGCATACTTTATCGACATGTTTTAGTTTAATTTTAATTTTTATGATGCCCAACTGATCTACATGTTTCATGTGGACACCATTAATCTTCGTCCATGTTCTCCATGAAGTATACCAGAACTTAAACTCACATGTTCGGCGTCTCACCGTATTAAGCTACACCTCCCCCACACAACAACCAATCACATCACAAGTCAAACCCAAAATAGAGGTGTTTGGATTGACATTAGACAAAACTGTCAAAACTTGATCAGATTTATTTAAAGATAAAAAAAAATCATATGTGGTTCATTTCAATTTGTTTAGATGATTCGTTTAAAAAAATTCATCCGATCCAATTTTATAGTTTTTTTTACACAGGTTTAATTTAATCAGTGTTTTTTATATCAGAATTACACAATTGTAATTTTTTACTAATTAATATAAATTATAAAGATACGATAAAATAACATGTTTGATTCAAATATAATATGTAATATATTATTAACTATTAACACGATAAATTTTGAAAGAACGCTTTTTTTTTATAGTACAATTTTGTGAGCCGACCTTAATTTTTTTAGTGAGATAACTTCTCTCTAAGTTTTATTTCTCTTTCATTCATCGAAGATAAATGATTTTAGGTTATTTTTTGACTTATAATCACCTCTCTGCATCTTTTTTTTTTCTCATTTCATTCAATACAAATAAGGGATTTTCACATATATCAAGTGTTTTTTTTTTGTGATTTTGTCGTTTGAGTGCGACATTGTGTTGTTCGTCGTCTTGTGCGTTTTGTTATTTAATTTTGCGTTTTGTTTCAATGTTCGTTTGGTTCATATTGAAAGATCAACTTCAATCAATCAATGATTTGGACGTCAACGTTGCATATCGTATTATGGTGATTTAGATTTTATCATATTATTGTAGCATTTTGTTGTTGCATGCTATTAACTTAGGTGATGTGAGTTTGTTTGGATATTCACCATTTACTTCTTTAGCGATGTCGATTCTGACGTATTCTATCAATTTGAATGAAGGAATATCGTTTTGTTTTTGTCAACAAAAAAACAATTAACACAGTGGAATAACAATGTGAAGGATTTCTCTATTTTCTTCGTGTAATTAGTACCACAAATGAAATGTTTGGTCGAACTCATGATTATGTTTTCGACAAGGCATATGGGTTATTTCGACATGCTGCAAAGTGCAAAGGGAATTCGACCAATAACAGACAGACTTCGACACACCGCAATTTCGACCAAAGACAATGAGAAATAATTCGAAGTTGCAATTAGAGCGCATAGCGGGAAACAAGGCTGAAGTGCATTGAAGATTATTTCCTAGTGTCTTAGTGCATGGAAGTTCTTTTCTAGTGTCGTAGGAAGTTATAGGAAGTTATTTATACTTTTAATATAGACCGTAGGATTTAGTGGTAGTTTTCTCTACAATGTGTGTGTGTGTGTGTGTATACATACATACATCAGTTTGTAATAATAACAATAGGTTGGTTTCTTGATTCCTGAAACTCCAACACCCCGCCGCCACACAGAGCATATGAGTTCATGAGTGTATGGATTGACAGATTCCAACCACCATTTACATTCCTGCAATTTAATATCATTGTTCTTGTTTTACTTCCTCTTTCTTTTGCATTTCTTTTCATCTTTATTCTATTTCTTTTTCTTTTTAACATGCTCACTTGAGCAATTTTCTATCATGTTGTCATGAGACAACTTGTTATTACAAGATGTTGGAAGCAATTCTGACATTAATGTTCTTAAAGAATGCATGAAGTAATGTCATAAACCGCGAGACTTGAACGATCTCCCTTTAAAAATATATTTGTCATCATCGATCGACATTTATGTCTTAAAATCATTGACGAATAATGGAGCTTACATTACCAAAAATCGGTATAAACAAATTGACACACCCGATGGAACCATTTCAAATTTTTCCACTTCCTAAACCCTCTTTTCCCCTCTCCAAACTTCAAAATAAAGCCTTAAAAAAACCTAACAAATGATAGATTAATCCCCTAAAAAATGGAGAATGCTAAACAAAGTCCGACATTAGTTAAGTAACCGGAACAAGTAATTTTTCATAAAAGTGATGTAATTATTACTTAATTAAAAATCAAAACTTATATTTTTAAAATAAAATTTCAATTTATAGTTTCTTTAATCATTGTCCTGAAAACACTGGTTAACAAGACTCTAAAAAAATACTAGATTGGTTTTTTTTTTTTTTTTTCTCTCACTCTGAACTCGTAAACAATACATAAAACTCACATGCACCACACAAATGTGAGATTTAATATATCATACTGATTAAAATATTTAGTTTGATCCAGCTTTAAAAATGTCCAAACTTCAATCTAATCCGAACAAATTTTACAAAAAAGAAATATTCAAACATATTCTTTATTTTTTGATCGAACTTTGAAGTGTTATAGTCATTTTCTCTAAAAATGTAAGGATTAACAACAAGAAAAACTCAATTTCTGCTGTTAATCAATTTTTTTTATGTGATTTGACGTTTTAATCTGAATAATAATTTCAGGAGCAAAAGGATCAGTTAAATATGAACGCCCGTATACAGCTACATCTATCTCTCTGGAGCCACACAAAAAGTCATAACACGCGACACACAAAGATCACAAAACCGCTATAAACGAACGAACGCGTTTCTATGTAAGCTCACCCAACTCGAAGAAGACGAAACTCGGGAAGCTTGAACTCACAACTCACCATCTCACTTCAATGGCTTCCGTTCACAGCACCGTACCTCACCACACTTTCCTCCCTTCATTTTCCAAACCAAAATCAAAATCCATTTCTAAGCCAGCATCAAGATTCTCCACTAATCCAAATTTCACAAAACGTCCATTGGTAGCGACGAAAGTATCGACGGAGGAATTCGACGTAATAGCAGTACAGAGCAACGATATTACAGACCGGCAAGAAGGTTTGATAGTGAGCCGTGTGGAGATGGAAGGTGGAGATGGTGAATTAGCGACGACGATGACGACGCAAGTTAATGGATTTGGAGCGAATGAAGGTTTGTTATTGTTGGAAGGTTTTCCGAGTGCTTCGGGTTTGGCGGGTAATGAGAATGAAGAGAATGTGGAGAAGCTTTTAGATAGGAGTATTAATGCTAGTATTGTTCTTGTTGCTGGTACTTTTGCTCTTACGAAGCTTCTTACTATTGATAGTGATTATTGGCATGTAAGTTTAGAACAACAACTCAATCATGCTTATCTGAAATTATGTGCTTGTGATTCTTTGGATAATTATGTTTTTGGAAATGATTTTGTGGAAATTTCGATACAAACTTTGGAATTTTAGAGACTAAACATACAACAAATTATGGAACTGTAACAGTATGATAGTTTTAGAGATGAAGTGTAGTTGAATGATAACTATATTGATTATGTCCAAGTTTGTATTGATTTCTAGTTTGGAAACTTCCCAATTTAGTTTATAGTTAGCAACATGGTGTAGCATGAGTGTTAGATACTTCAACCTCTCAAACATTTGGTTGGTGGATCGATCTTGATTGGTAGGTATGGAAAACATTTGTTAGGAGATGTCGATCTCTTAAATGAATCTTAGTCACCTCGAAAAATTAGTCTACGCAGTTGCATGAAGTGATATTTTGGTTTTACAAAAAAAAAGTTTACAGTTCTTTATTAAGTAGTAGATAGAGCTATTATAAGCATAAAGAAAACTATTTAAAAAGTTAGATGATATAATTTATGAAAAAGTTAAGATGCAGAAACTAATTTCAAGAAGCTGAAGTTTAACAAAGCTTATCATTTTTTTCTAGAAGGGTGTTTTAGAAGTTTATTAGAATTTGTTCCAAGTTGATTATTTATTTTTTGGTTGAGTTTTTCCTTATCTGGTAGGATTCATGTTTCATGATGCTATGTAGGGATGGACAATCTATGAGATAGTAAGATATGCACCTATACACAACTGGTTAGCTTATGAGGAAGCTCTCAAGACAAATCCGGTTTTTGCCAAGATGGTGATCAGTGGGGTTGTTTATTCTGTAGGAGACTGGATTGCACAGGTGAGTTTCTGTGTTTTTCATTTCATATACAGCTCAGTCTCGGTCAGTTGAATAGGCAATCTTTTATCGTGCACTGTTGCTTAAACTCTCCTGATTATTGCAGTGCTTCGAAGGAAAACCTCTTTTCGAGTTTGATCGTGCACGAATGTTCAGATCGGGGCTTGTTGGTTTTGCTCTGCATGGATCTCTTTCTCATTACTATTATCAGTTTTGTGAGGTAGACCATAATAACAACGTTCTCTTCCTTTTTTCAACAGTTCTTGAACTGTCCGACTTATGGTGATATTAAGTGGCTTCTCATTTATCCAGGAGCTATTTCCTTACAAAGGATGGTGGGTAGTTCCTGTCAAAGTTGCCTTCGATCAAACTGCATGGTCGGCAGTTTGGAACAGCATTTACTATACGGTTGTGGGGATCCTGCGTTTTGATTCTCCAATCAATATTTTCAATGAATTGAAGGCAACATTTTTCCCCATGTTGACTGTACGTAAACCTTATGAATCTTCCTATTTATCTATTGCATGGAAAAAGTTAGGCAAATGTTAACTTGTGCCCTCAAGGGCACATGTTAAGATACTCATTATAGAATTATACATATCAAAAGACGTGCATTCAACTTTTTAAAAGATGTCATATTGTATTTTCCAAAAAGTTATTGTTTTTCTGAGAACCAGTGGCGATGACATTATCTTGCAACTTCTTGTTATTTATGTTTCCTTCAATTTTCTTACACAGGCAGGATGGAAGTTGTGGCCATTTGCTCATCTAATAACTTACGGCGTAATACCAGTTGAGCAAAGACTTCTTTGGGTGGATATGATAGAGCTTATTTGGGTGACCATACTTTCAACGTAAGTTTATCTGGATTATTTTGAATTGCTGCATAGAAGTTTCCATCTAGTAGAAACTGTATAGTGAAATGCACAAGAGCTGGAAGTGAATGTGTAAAAATGCACAATACGACTCTAACCTACACTAACTGATTAAGTGTTTATATGATAAACATTTATGTATAAGCTATTTTCATACTCAAAGATAGAATGTGGTTAAATTGGTTTTTATATATGCAGTAAGTTATTTTCAAAAGGTAGTCTATTGAAATAAGTTGAAAACAGCTTACAAACATACGATAAGCTATTTTTGTAAACTTTTTCAAACAGTCACACCTCACACGACACAAGTGTTTACGCATACGACTCTAACCTACACTAGTTGATCAAGTGTTTATATGATAAACATATATAGCTATTTTCATACTTTAAGATAGAATGTGGTTAGATTGTTTTTAGATATGCAGTTAGTTGTTTTCGTAAGCTATCATGTGTAGTCTATTGAAATAAGTTTAAAACAGCGTACGAACATACTATAAACTATTTTTGTAAACTTTTCCAAACAGTCACACGACACTAGAGTTTATGCATATGTTCAAATTAACTGTATATTCCTTTGTATATCTCTGCAGTGGTTCTAACAAAGTTTTTTGTGATCAATAGATATTCAAATGAAAAATCAGAAGCAAGAAGCTCTTCAGAGTCCATAGAAGCGAAATCCACTACATCTGAGGTATGTGGCTTCTGGTTTTGTGATCTATGGCTATTTGCTAAGTTTGGTTAAAAAGCATTTATATGGATTCTGTTTTTTTATTTTTTATTTTTTAAATCTTTTCATATATTTACCAGGAGTGAAAAGAAGAGATACGTGATAAAAAAGATTGTTATAATGGAGTGAAGTTCATGGTGCACTAGACCTTAATTTGGTTTTGGACATAGATTTATAATGCAGAATATCGATGAAGCTGATTGTATATGTGTATATGTTGTATCCCTCAGAAATTCATGTTGTCAGGCAACACTATCAACTTTCCTGTAGCCATTACACAATGTAATTGTTCATAAAATTTATAGATAGACAATATATTTTTGAACTTGGCTTCTTGCATGTATTACAATGCAGTCGAGACAGGATTCATTCTGTCAAACAGGTCAAAATTGTGTATATATATGGAATCAGAGATAACCGAGTTACATGGTGACTCATACACTTCCCACAAATGATGAGAATTTCTCTATTGGCAGCTTGGCTTATGAAATTGTTGCTCCGAAGAGCATCTCTTATAAGAGTTGTTTAGAGAATTTTAATAATGAGATATTATTTTGGTGTATCATATCCGAATTTAAATTCTATGAAGAGAGTTTACATATACAACGAACAATAGAAGAGAGTTCTATAATATGTTTTTTCTGTACTTGAGAGTATGAAAGTGGAGAGAATATGAAATGTTCAGGACAAAGATGATTAGTATTTGTGAGTTAACAGCTTATGAATAGATATACTCACAGAGTTAACAGCTTATGAATAGATATACTCACATTAAAGTAAAATTAAGCAGGTATTATAAAATTGAGAAATTGAGTTATTACGTATGAATTTACATATGTAACTTTTTTGAAAGCATATATATATATATATATATATAAAGTTTATTGGTGTATGAAGTAGTTGAATTGAGTGTTCGATTTCTTGTCATGTATCAAATACTGAGGCTACCTAAAATTATATAGTAGTTGGGAAGTTAGTGCAGTATATTGGTGAGGTTGTGTGAAGTTTAATTTTAATTGGCATCGTAAAGAAATGGCGAATAGCATGCAGTGGTGGTGATGGGAGGTATAAGTTATTTTATTTTAACAAAATTTATTAATAATCAAACCCTTGTCCAAGAAAAACAAGGATTAGTAAGACATAAACTAACACAAAGACGTTATATAGATGAAACATCCTAAAAAATCTCATAAACATCGATACCGACACCATCTAACCGAGGCTACCACCAACATCAATAAGAAAACTAACCATCAAAGCCAAACTCCCACAATAGATCGCAAATAATCATAAAACAATTCCAAACATCTAATGCTCGCTACTCACATCAAAACCCCTCCAAAAAAAACTATCCAACCTTATCAAAATTCCTATAAATAGAACCTCATCTTCTCAACACCACAATTGATGAGATGATGAGGTATCAAATTTAATATGCTAAGCAGTTCAGACTTTAGAAAAGTCTGGACCACTGTATCTATATGTACTTGGTATGGCAAAGCTTTTTCTTGAGCCTCTCATATCACACTCATTAGGTATAGCTAAAAATTATGATTAAGTTAACGCCTAAACAGTATATTTATTTTGTCTAAACAGCTCCATTCCTATACAGATTAGAAACATCTAAGATTTCCAAGAATGTATATATGTATGATGTACAAACAAATCTCAGTCTCAGATAATCAATCTAGCAGTACGTACTTTTGAGTTGTATAACATTTTGAACATGTTCATTCATTTGTATATTCAGGGTCATAGCAGGTCAAATTTACTTGCTATGATATGGTACCAATAATCTAAAAAACATCTCCTATGCTTTTCTTACCCTTATATTAAAAGAAATTATAGCCCAAGTAAAGAAAAACAGAACAGAACAACTCTAACCTAGCTGAAGTTTAATTAGCTACATTGGAGATGAGTTTCTAAAAAGTGAAATAATTCTTAGTCAAACTTTCCTTACCTCCTAACTGAACTTCCGATTACCCATTCCCTCCAACAGGAGAGTCAACACCCAAAAAATCCTCCTAAAATTTAAAAACCCATTTTAATTTGCAACATTATTAATATTAGCAAAAAAAAAATCCGCAAGTCCTAGCTCAACGGGCAAAAATGCCAAAATTGTTAGGCTGAATGTCATGACGGGGTTCATAATGACTTTACCATTTCGTCTATCCATCTAATTTTTTTTTAGCAATAATCACAAGCTTCATCTAACTTAAAACATTACTAATTGAATTTGAATCAAACCAAGAAAAAGACAAAATCATATTCAAAATCTTCATTCTGAATTACCCAGAAAATGAACACATATAATACTAGGTATTAAAAGTCAAAACTAAATTACCCATTTGCAAAAAATGAAACTTTATAAACAATAAATATATATCATCATCATCTAATTTAATTGGATAGTTAAACTTGTACAATCATCCAAACAAAAAATAAAATAAAAAATAAAAAACAAGAACTAGGAGAGAGAGAGAGTGAGAAAAATCATGAAGCCATAGACATGATAGAAAGTCTACTAGGTGTTGGTTTGAAATTCAACCATCTAAGTCCTAACCGTTTTGGTGGCGGTGTTAAAGCTCTTCTCAAAATCTCTTTACTCGCCAAACGCTTCTTCAACCTTTCTCCTGGCACCACATACCCATGACGAGCACAACGAACTGAACCGGGTCGGTTCAAACACGTGCAAGCCGGTCTGAACCGTTGAGACATAGACATGTAACCCTCGTTCTTGTTTTGTCCGGAAACAGACATCTTAGGTGGAAGTTGTGTACTTTCTTTTGTTTGTTGTTGTTGTTGATGATGTTGTGTGTCTTGCATTTTCTTCTTCTCAAGTTTGTGTTTTTGTGCTTTGTTTGGAATAGAGTTTTGGAGTTTGAGATTTTATATGAAAAGATGGGTTAAAATGAACGAGGAAGGTTCATGAATGATGAAATTGTTTTTGGGTTTTTTGAATGCTTGACCAAATTGAAGACTTGGTAATGAGAATGTTGATTTTGAATTGAATTGGAAGAAGACTTTGTAAATGAATTAATATATGTAAAGTGGGTGTGTGTGTAGTATTATAAAGTGACAAATTATTTGACCGGTATACGTGTTTGCTAGCTTGTGAGTACTTGGAATTTGGTCAAATTTCTAGTGCTAGAAACACAAATTTGAAATTCGAACGTTTCATTCATAAAAAAAATCAAATGAACGTTTGAGGATTCCTTTGGCATAATTAATGATTCAATTGGATCTTATTTATTTATTGATTAATCTTGTTTGGCACGTTTTGGAGCTGGAGCTAGTCAGAACAAGTTCACAAAGGCCGGGTCTAATAACTGGCAAATGGGTCATGAAGCCCACTTGGCATTGATGGAGACCACATGAATGCTTATATATAAAGAATTTAATAATTTTAATTTGATCAATACAATGGAGAGAATCAGCTTCCATTCCACATATCATATCTATCTAATCTCTTGTCTAGCATAGACCAATTTTTGTTCACAAAATGCGGTATACAGCTAAATCCCAACTAAAAAGCTTAGTTGTTTGTTGGGCAAATTGGATCATGCTCGGGAAAACTAGCAACTTCCTTGCTCACTATTATTTTTCTTTGGATCCAACCCACTGCCACCTACTCCCTCATTACATGATTATTTATCATTATCAGTGTATTATTACATGATTTATCATTATAGAAATATTTTTCTTTTTTATTGAGCATTGAAGTGCTTGTAGTTGTAGTAACCCGCGACTAATCAAAGGATATATTTGTGACACTTTGTCAACATTTTGAATTTGAATATGTTGTTGTAAGATAATTTTTCAATAGTCGGTATATTGAGAACCATTACATAAAATTAAATGGTCTAAATGGTCAAACTGCATACAAGGTCGGATGTTGCTGGAGTGTCAATGACAATGTCTTCATCGTTAGATTGGTGGAGAAGAGTTTCAACGATATCAAATTGGGAATAGATAGAGGCGACTCTGGTTCACTTAATGTTGGTGTTACATCGCCAACTGATTCCTTAAAAATTACGGTGGAGTACAGGTGGTCGAAGGAGAACAATGGTGAGGAGTAAGTGTGCAATGACCTAGATTATGATAAATTAAATTGTCTACTCAAAGGTCAAATGAAAAGGGTTTTGTTGTACATCTCTGTCAAATTCCATTGCAATCGAGGAGGGAGAAATAAAAGAGTAGTTTTGGGTCGGCGTTGATGAAGGGTGTGGGTGACATTACAAATCAAACAAAAACTTTTCTCTTGGATCAAGGGTTGTGGAAAATGGGTTAAAAGAAGTAGGGGTAGTGGTGACGATTTCAGTGATTGAAGATAAAATATGAAGAAATGCAAGTCTCAAAGTACAATTGCAAAAGGTAGAGGAGTTCAAGTGGCGTGCCTTGTTGGTGCACTCTGTATCAAGCCACATGGTAGCTCTCATGTACATGTCAAAGTGGGTTGAAGGAATTTAAAGTCATTTAGGTCTAAGACATACTATTTATTGAATAAGTGGGGGGTGTCACTTAGGGGAGGGTCTAAATGACTTTTAAAGGAGAGGGAGTTCGGTTTAGGCCAAATACTTAGCTCTTAAGCCCATATCACAAAAGTTGGAGGACGGAAGTCAATTGTTAAGAGACTTAGATATATGATGTGGTCTAGCTACGTGAATCTTACCGGATAAATCTACAACTTCATACCTCACACATGTGAGAAAAAGGATGAAGTTTGTGCAAGGAAGAAGGCATGATGTGTACATATTTAATGAATTTTACAAATTTCTTATCTTTCTTTAAATGCGGGGACATGGTTAGGGTAGTTAAGGAGGGTCATTGATCAAAAAAGGGAACAGATTCTATTAAACTCTTCAAGGTCCAATTCACCTTCTTCAATGTAAGAATTTTTTAGAATAGGAATAGTAATAGTATAAGGTGTAGAAAAAGGTGGCCATTATCATCAATCCAATCAATATAGGACAGAGGCAAACATGTTATTTAATATTGAGATGAATCTCTATGTTTTAAGTAACGAATCGAAATGTTAGTTGACCTTGAAGCTAATGGGAATAGTTTTGGGCCCTTAGTAGATACATTTTGGATCATTGTTCGCTAGTTATAAATTAATCTTCTTTAGATTTGGACCAAAATCTTTTAGGTTTAATAATTATTTGCTTTATAACGAATATTTCTAATCGATGGTAGAAAACAACTGAGGATGCCTTCACTTAGAGGGTGGGTGAGACACATCTTAAAAGAGAAAATAAACTCATTGAAGGGATACATTAACAATTGAAATGTTGAGGTTATGGAAATTTGGAAGGAAAATTAAATTGATCTTAAAAGAATTTACATGCCTAAGTTTGAAATATGAAGATAAATGGTGTAATGGAGGAAGAGGTATCTTGTTTGATTTTTTATTTATTGTATATGTAGATGCATACAGAGAATAACAATATTGAAATTTTTTCAAATAGTAAGATCAAATTAAATCAATGAAGGAGATGGTAAGTCAATCTATTGTCAAGCATGTATCAAGACTAGAAAGGCAACTAACATTATCTTGGCTCTAAAGGTGGTAAATCTTTGGCTTCAACATCAATCGACAATAAGACTAGAGGTCTTCAAATATATTTTTTCTGAGCTTTATTCTAATGTCAGCTGGGAGAGACCTAAATTAGACAGGCTCGAGTTTTCTATGGTTAAGGAGGCTTAAACTTTGATATCTCAAAGGAAATTTGGGGGAGGAAATAGTTAAGGTGGTTAATGGATCTAGTGGGAACAAAAATCTGAGACCCGTTGGGTTGAATTTTGTTTTCTTGAAGTCATTTTAGAGTTTGTTGAATCTGGAAGTCAATGTTATGTTTGACCAATTCCACCAAAGCACCTACCTCAAAAAAAATCTTTTTTCCTATTTTATCACCCTTATTCCAAAGGTCCTTGATCGTCACTCCCAAAGAGAATTTCATCAAATTTCTCTTTATGGGAGTCTCTTTATGTTGGTTGCCAAAGTTCTTGTTAGTCGTTTAGCACTAGCGATGGAATCTATCATTTCAACAAACAATTTGAATTTTATCAAAGGCATATATCTCATGGATGAGTTGTTGGTCGTTAATGAAATGATGGACTTGGCAAAGTCATCAAAGAAAGATTCTTTGATTATCAAGGTTAACTATGAAAAGAGATATGACTCGGTTAGTTGAAGTTTCATAGACTACATGATTGTAAGCTTTGGTTTCACTTCAAAATGGCAAGATTAGATGAAAGTTTGCGTGTCCTTTAATATCCTACTGATTCCTCTTAATGGGTGTTTTACATATCAAGTGAACATTCAAAAAGCCTAAAACAATGTGATCCTTTAACTTCTATCTTATTCCTCTTGGTTGTATAGGGGTTGCGAGCTCTCATGAAAAAGACAACCTCGATAAGGTATTTTAAATGTTACAAGGTGGGTAGGGTAGAAGTGGTGATCTCACATTTACAATATGAAGACGACAATTTTTTTTATCGGGAGACATGTGTCAAAAACTTGTGGCATATGAAGGCAATACTAAGACAGTTTGGTATTAATATTTATCATGCCTTCATTGTAACAATGTCCAGATTCTTTAAATTTAAAGATGGAAATCTCATTTATTTATCTTGGTGTGCCGGTGGGAGCTGATACGAGGAGTCCCTTTATGTGGAAACCAATTTTCTATGTTTTAGAGAAGATGTTCAATAATTTGCTAAACAATTTTATTTTTAAATTTGGAGGATGAGTGGTCCTCATTAATTCCTTTTTGACGTTTATCCCAATTTTCTATCCCTTTTTCTTAAAAATGCCGGACAAAGTTTGGAAGGTATCAATTAGGATCGTTAGAAATTTTTTGTGGTGGTGGTTCATCTACATATAAAAAATCACAAGTACCCAAAAGCTAAAGAAGGGTTGAGGTTAAAGATTTGAAAATTTTCAATTTTACTCTCCTTACTAAATGGAGGTGGCAGTTGGTGAGTAGTGAACATGCATCTTGAAAGGAAATATTGGAGGGTAAATATGGGGTCTTATTATCTCACTCTCGACCCTATTTCTGAGGGTATTGCATAACTGCCCTTTTGTTTAGTGAAAGTACAGTTGGAATCCAGGGAAGGAAAAAGGGGAAAGTTATGATGATTGGTTCTTGGATTATGCGAAGAAATTTTTTGGCACGTTCCTTCTTTTTGCATGATATTTTGTTAGAACCGGTACCACTTTGTGAAGTGTTCCCTAGGTTGTACACCATGTCTCTCTAGGAAACATGTGATATTTATAAGACGGGCACTTGGATTAATGGAGTTCGAATCTAGGTACTTTCGTGGAGGAGGCGATTGTTCGAATGGGAGGATCAAATTCATCTTGAACTGTATAATTTTATTTGTGGAGCTCTTGTTTAACTAGGTCATGATAGGTGGAAGTTGGAGCTCAAGACGTTCGCCATATTCACTGTAAATCCCTTTATTTGACACTGTGATTTTTTCTCCTCCTCCTTATGTAGTGGATGTGGCTACTCAGAGGGGTTTGAAGGGTGTTTGGGCTAACTATACACCATCAAAGGTTTCTACTAGTAGGAATCTCTCTATAAGGGGGAATTTTGAGTGAAGGGGTGGTCTCTTAGTGTATTTGGTGTCCGAGATTTATTGAGGTAGATAATCATTTATTTTACAAATGTAGTTTTGCAAGTTCGGTTTGGTATAATATTTTAAATTGGATCTGAATGATGACAATTTTGCCAAATAATCTTCTTACTCTCCTTGATTATTCACGACATCTACTTGAAAGAAAAATCACTGGAAGAGTCTTATTCTTATCTGGCACATAACTGTTTGGAAGATTTGAGAAGTTAGGAACAAAGTTATTTTCTCTTCAATGGGTCCGGTGGTCCAGTGGTGGAGAAAATTGTTGAAGCTATTGCATACATCTCTTGGAATTGCTTTCTTGCTAAAAATAAAGAGGAATTTTGAATGTTTTATTAGTGGTTTACTAATCCTCTTCTTTGAATTACTAGCTAGGTTCCTTAATATATTTTTTTAGTTCTTTGTGTGGATCAAGTACCCCTTATACTTTCCTTCGTTTAAGTGGGTTTAGTGCCTATTGTACTCCTCTTATTATCATTTAATAAATCAGGCTCATTTTTTTATTGTTTTGAAAAAACCAAAATAATATTAACACACTATCTAATCATAAAAAATAAAATCAACATATAATCTAAGCAAAAGATGTGCCAGAAATATGAGAAAAACAAAATTACAATCAAACAAGAAACAAAGTAGAACATGAACAACTAAAGTAAATGAAAGACCACCCTTACCAAAAACAAAACCCCACATCAAAGCCTGATAAAACAGAGAAAATATCAGATATTTTTTGGCAAATTTTAGTGCTTCAGTTTGGTCCCTAATTAATAAACGTTTCATTTTCGTCCCTCAAATGCACAATTATCACCAATTCATCCATATTGAGGACTAAGTGGTGAATCAAAAGAAAGAGCTTGGAGACAATTTTATATTCTATAGTTCATCCATAAGAGGCTTGATATTTTTAGTTATACAACAAAATTTAAATGTTTACATCATACACCCAAAATGATTAACAAAGTCTTATTCCTTATTAAAATTTCATTCTCTTGAATTAAAAAATTAATAAGATTTTTACTTATTGCTCATTGATGGAATTAGTACTGCCATTTTGTCTCCTAGCTTAGGTATATGGATGGGCTGGTTGTGAATTGTAATACTAGGTAACATGTATATTGACCAACAAAAGGAATAAAATGACAATTTAATCCATTCAACTGAACAAATTTTTTTTGGTATCATTTCATCCTTTAGATTCATTAAACAGTTGATACAGAGTTTTTCATTTTCACAAACACACTGTCTATAAATAAATAACAACAAGCCATTCGCCCATACCTTCCTTCACTCTCTATTATGTGCTCTATTTTCTCATTCATCAACTAACTCTTATTATTTTTTTGAATCTCATGGATCCAAACCAAACACCTCAACCGCCAGAACATCCTATTGTTAATGATAGACAGAGATAAACAAATGTAGTTGGATATTCCGTTCAACTGATCCTCTTTGTGATTGTTGGGACCAAGCTTGAATGTCCCATCAATACATACCTCAATAAACACAAAGAAGTATTAGACTTGGTCTTTGGGTTTATCATTGGTTTTCATTTGATATTTGTCTTTTTTTTTTTTTTTTGCAACAATTGTCCAAAAACCCATAAATGATACACTTTTTGAGTGTTTAGTTCTCCTAAGCTTGAATGGTTATGTGTTTTTTGTTTTTGTTAATTATGCTTCATATGCCATCATTTTCTGGGCTTCTTTTATCATGTTAAGTAATAATCATCAAAATAAGTGATTTTTGTGCACAATTGATAATCTTGTGCAATGACTCTGGCTTAACTTTTCTTGCTAAAAAAAAAAATCTGGTCTTTCCTCTATTTTGTTAAAAACTATTTTTGTGTTTGGTGGTAGAGAAAATTGTTGAAGCTATTACATACATCTCTTGGAAATGCTTTCTAGCTAAAAAGAAAGAGAGATTTTGTATGTTTTATGAGTGATTTTCTAATCCTCTTCTTGCATTACTAGCTAGGTTTCTTTTTTTCTTTAGTTCTTTGTGTGGATCAAGTAACCATTTGAGTGAACTTAGTGCTCATTGCACTCCTCTCATTGTCATCCATTAAAATTCTTCTTTGTTGTTAACAAAAATTCAATAAATCTGTTTTTTTTTTTTAAAACTAAAATAATATTAACACACTATCTAATCATAAAAATAAAAATAAAAGCAACATACTATCTAACACAAGATGTGCCAAAAATATGAGATAAAACAAAATTATAATCAAATGAGAAGCAAAGAGAACCCGACCAACTAAAGTAAATGAAAAACCACTTTTACCAAAAACAAAATCCCACATAAAAATATAAAACTAAAAACACCCTAAATCAAAATAGAAATAATGATTGAAATTAACCACACTTTAAAAGATTAGTTCCCTATTGGTTGATTTTAAAACCAAAATTTAAATACTTTACTTTGAATCACCACTAAGTATGCATGTAATTTCACCTTATCAACATGTACAACGGTAAATTTCATTCACCCAAACAAACAATTATTCCTTTCTCCCTACAATAGCCAAAAAAAATAAAAAAATAACATGCAACCTCTCTTTTGAAAGCTAAAGATTCGAACCAAGTTCACAAAATTGATTTACATGATAAGAAGCATTATTTGTTAAGAGTGTTAGAAATGTCTAACCAATTTAAAATTTCATTTTAAATACTTTCAAGAAACCCGCGTAAAAAAATAAGTGTTAGAAGTTTTCAACATCACCATAACCTTCCACGCAAATAAGAGAGTCGTTTAAAGATTCCACACTTAATTGAGTTATCTTTTCTAATCAACTCACTTGATTGTGAGATGTTCAACCACAATGAGGTTCACATCCACTATAGTCAGCTGATCAAATGCTCATCAAAAACCAAAATTATTGAATCAAATCCATTTTCATTTGAGGACACCCTGGATGCAGCTTATTTCATCCATTTCTTTTATAATATATTTGTTTAATATCCTTTTGCAAATAATTGGACGGCACAGTACAAATTCAATGATTGACACACTCTATTATACATTCCCCAAAGTGGATTGTGATTTTCATACTTTCTAGTTAATTTATTTATTTTCCTTTTCATTCCATTGATGCCAGGGTACATGTTACCAAAGGCAGGTAAAACCTAACATAAACAGTGTTTTTATAAGGAGTGGGGGACTTATAACCTACATGCTCTCTGGTGGTGGGGACACAGTGCCAATTTTGACTTTATGCTAATTGACTACTTTTATTTTTATTATCTATATATTATCATTTGCATAGTTTTTTTTTTGTTGGCTAGCTTCAAAGTCATCAATCAAGATATTGAAGACATTTTCAATATTCTTTTCTTTAGCAAGTTCCATCCATGAAGATTGAAAAGGAATACACCGTTTGATGCCACTGTATGTTCTATATCAACTTAAATGCAACAAGTCAAAAATCGTATGGATCTTTTTCCTCATTATCAAAACCACTCCACCACTCAAAACTTTTTCTCCACTTTTCTTTTGTTTTACAGTTAAATATTGGTATATAATTTATTTATATGATAAAGACAATATTATATATGTCCTATGTGTATATTAATGTTGCGTGAATCCTTGAATTTGTCACCACGCACAATTAATTAATTTAAAAGCAAGCATTTTATTTAGTTTCTTAAAAAAAAAAAAAATGGCATTTAATTAATTTGGTGTAACTTGAAATTAATATTGAGTCGTACTTAATTTGACTATTTTCGTGTTAAAAAAGTTATAGTAATTTGATTAATTTATAGGGTCATACATTTTTTTTACTTAATTATTTAATCATTCAAATAATATCATATTAACTAGTTTTTTTAATCTTGCAATCAATTTTACTTTCCAATAAGGTTTTCTTTTTGCACCCATAAGTGTTAGAATTCCAACTCTGATAATTTATTTAAGGTGACGAGTCTCTCACTTTTCAGAGTCAGACCAACCATATTTTGATATGATCTAAGAAAAAATTCATTGAAAATTTATTTAGAGGAGAAAGTGATAGCACTAATTATCTACTAAGTAAGGGTTAATTCTCGTTTAGAAGAAAATCACTTTTTAATTGGCTAAATAGCTAGGTGTAAATAGGTCGTAGTTATTTTTCCTCCCTCTCTCCTTTAGTTTATACACACACACATATCATACTCTTTATTTTTTATTTTTTGGTTGAACATAATTACACTTCTAAGAGTCCATATTCAATTTGGTGGGAGAGCGGAAGTGGAATTCTAGTATTTGGATCAAATATAGGATTTCGATCAAATATATGATATGGGAGACTCATACTTGATAGAGAGATTGTTCGATTCAAATGTGAGCGGATAGTCCCTCATCGATATTAAGTGAAAAAATGTTGAACTAATAAGACTAATCACTTATATATACAATGCCTTAAATTTTTGACCGTTTGTCGTCCATTTTTATTTGTATGATCCTCAAATATTGATTCATTGTTGCTCCCGACGCTACATTGATGATGGAACTCCCGAACAAGTTTAAACATTTAGGCCGTGTGAACGCATGATGCACAAGAAGATACCAATAGCAATAATAGTGCAATTCATCGATCCATATGATATCTATTCCAAAACAAAGCACAAATGATGCTAAATTTAATAAAGTTGATTTGTATTCTTTCCTCGGATTGGAAATGTAATTAAAAGTGGTATTAATTTTTGTGTGGTTATTAGTATAATGATTCCTCTAGATGGTAGTAATAAATGGTCCCTTTTCTTCCTTAGTCTCAAGCCACAAAGAAAGCTAGCTGCTAGTGAGGTCGATTTTTGTTGTCTATTTGCATGACCCTCTTAGTGCTAGAATATACTTATGTACATGGTTATTCAAATAAAATGTGTTGCTATTATGCTGCAAACCTATATATTATGAATAAATATATACAAATTTTTTTAACGGTGCAGCTTATTGCTCGTTTGTCTTCTATTTAAATGTAAATAATAGTTTATACAAAAATATGACCGTCGAAATTACAGTTGAAACGACGTTACAGACACATTAAAGAAAATGTAGACACACACGTCTTATCAATCCCACAAAATAAAGAAAATGACATCCATGCTAAAAAAATCTGTATACTCTTTTCTGATTAAATCAAAGCCAGTGTGGGCACAAAACTATAAAGTATAAAGGTCAAAAGAATATTTTATCTATATATTCAACTTAACTATTAATATATTTTCTGACCAAACTCTCCTTGAGTATATAATTTTCTTCCTCATGAGTCATGTGCTCAATTATCATGTCCAGCAGCTTACTTCTGTACTGATGAGCAAGTTTGAAAAAAAATAAAAAATAATATTCCAGCTATCTGGGTATCTCTGTCAAGAAAGAGATGTATGTATCCAAAAACATGATTGATTTGCTGATGTGAAATTGTCTGTTTATTAGTAGCTTGAATCTCAATGCTTGAAAATAAATTAAGTGTATGTTTAGATCAACGATGAATTTCACCCTAGTCACCTAAGATGGATTAGACGATTTGTAATGTAAATTTGCCGATTAGCATTAATGAACATAGTATTATGTGAGTGTTTGGATCAGCTTTTGGGACACAAATACCACGTCCCAATTCAATTTCAACGTGAAAACTATGATTGTATGATTTTTTTTTATCAGACTATACTTTACTTATAGACCAAATTCCTTAGCATGATAACTCATTTCCTATGAGAATTGGAATGTTTAGGCAGAAAGAAAAAAAAAACAGTTTTAACTGCAGCAAATCCATTTCCTTGTAACTATTTGACCTGTGGCCTATGATTACGACCTCTTCTTGAGTGGTCCTATTATGTTATAATCATTATCTTGTAGGATCGATAGTAATTGAAGTTGAAAGTTTTAATTATTCTCTTTCTAGGACTATCCAGTTGTTGCTCAAGATTCTCAAAATTTATTTACTGACAACAATATGCCATATAGAAAAATTTGATCTGCTCATGAAAAATTGATTAGGATTAGGTGGGACGAAAGTGTCAGACTTTTCTGAAGATGAGGCAAAAATGAAATATATGTGCGAATTTAAATATATTGTATATAGTTGTGAAAAAAATATAAATTAGGGTAAGTTATCATGAGATTTGTTGCTGTACGAGCCAATGTCATTTTTAGAAGGTAGAAAATTGGGAAACAAAAATTGATAGAAAGAAAAACTAGCTAGCTCATGATAATCATGGCATCAATATAATAGCCATAAATCTTTAATAACATTATCACAAACCATAAATCCTTGATTAATTCATGGGCAGCTAGTGCATCAACATCCAATTTCACTAATTAACTTCATAGCTCCTATATATATAAGATAGTATTTTCATCATATATTAAAGCAAATTTCGTTTTGACAAAATATATTTAATCAAGCTTAAAAATAATGAAGTATAACTTTATAAATATTTTCTAAAAAAAACTTTATAAATATTATACAATTTATGAATTTTGTAAACTGGATTGGTGTATCAAAATCAGAAAAGTTTGTTACATGTAGCTCATGTAGATCTTCCTTTCTTACAACTCATATGGAGAGATGAAAATTATCTCATAACAAACAAATTTAATATTGTATACTTTATATGTGTTTATTAATTGATACACATGTACCAACTAATTTATTAGATTCAATAGGAATGATTCTGGGAAAAAGGATAAGACATGACTAAGACTAATAACCTTCTAGCTATAGATTACATGCAGAGATGTGACAATGAATTGATTCTATATAACATTACACATTAACAAATAAAATTATGTTAGTACTATGCTAACTTATGAACTTTTCATTCAAGAACATAGTAATTTAACTTGTAATTAAAATCAATCAAGAACAAATCAATATATACAAAATACATTGACTACAAACCATAGTCACCATTTGCAATTTAATTAATTCTTGCATCATTCAGTAGATCTTGTTCTACAAGTATATGATCTATATATACAAATGTATCCTAAATCAATGTATATATAATAAAAATATATAAAATATAACTACTAATTCTCTCTCTCTGAATCTTTTTCCCTCCCTTTAAAACAATTTTTACATGAAAGAGCTACCAACATTTTTTTTATTTTTATACTAATAAAAATAAAAACAAGCAAATATATCTATATCTATATATGTATAAAGCTATATTAAATTTTAACTAAAAATATCCATGGCCTCACCTGCATGCTGCAACTGCTTCCAATGGCTGAAGATCAAGTTTGAGACCATCTAGCTAATTGATTAAAACTCTAACTTGCTTCCAAATTCCTAATTAACAACCAAAATCTCAATACCCTTCTTTACAATCTAGTCGGCACGATATTCGAGAGAGTAGTTTGTAAGGTTATGGTACCACTAAATCTTGATTGATTCACCTAAGTTTAGTGTCATACCAATTATATTGAACTAATTAACCATACCAATTCATCCCTTGAATTTGATATGGTATTGATCCCAACATTGTTTGTGGTTGATGCAATGAAGATGTTTGAGGGAGATTATTAAGAAGAGAAGCAAAAGAAGTAGCAACAGTTCCATTCTCTTGATCATTCCTCACAACATTTTCCAAACTAAACCTTTTGGAAGATGATGAAGTACCAACTTGAGCTGCAACATCTTCATCATTCCAATTATAAAGGGAAGAGAGTGTTCTTTTGGAAGGTGAATTAGCATTTGAAGATGTTGTCATAGTTGGTACAAAAGATAGTTCTGCCTTTGAATTTGAACCTCCTAAATTGTTATTGTTATTCATCATCATTCCTTCTAATAAATTTTGGTCATTTTCCAACAATGCATTGTTGTAGTTATTTGATGTCATTCTTGAAAAATTATGAAACCTTGAAGCAGCACTCATTTGGCCCACGTTGATTGATGGTGGTACTCCTCCAATCATATCATCCATTGAATCTTCCCTATCATGTTCCACTGGTGACCTATGTGTGTTGCTTTTCTTGTAGATCCGGCACAGCACCCAATCATCAAGCTACAAATACACACACAAAAAATTTAACTCAAAATTCAAAATAAATCATAAAAAAAGTTGAATCAGCAACCAAAAATTACAGACGTACAATCAGTAATTTTTCGTCGCTGATTTAACTATGTGTGATGAAAAGGAGTTTGGATTAGTTGAGCTTACCCTAAGAGAGTTTTTCTTGTTACCCAAGTCACAACCAGGAGGCCTATTATTAGGCTTATTATCAGCAAGCCTATACTCATGCATGATCCAATTGGTTTTGATACCTCTTGGTGGTTTCCCACCATAGAAAACCAAAGCTTTCTTCACACCAACTTTTTGTGTCCCACCAGAAGTTAAAACAGGCTTATCAGTACCAGTTGCCTTCCAATAACCAGAAGTTGCAGCCCTGTTTGGCCTAGCTCCATTCGGATACTTCCTGTCCCTTGGACTAAAGAAATACCACTCTTGCTCTCCAAACGTTGCCTTAGCTACAAAAAACCAAAAGGGTACCCAAGAAAAACTTATAATCACAATAAAAAACAAAAATAATCAAATCAATAAAATAAAAAAAACTAGTAAAACATATTCTGAGAAAAGTCTTTTACTCAGATGATATGTGATAGAAAAGGCATGTGTAAAATTCTAACACGTATCATCTGAGTAAAAGACTTTTCTTGGAGTAGATAGATAGATAGACAGATAGAAGAAGAAAAATTACAAAACAAAAGAACCATTTTGAATTTGAACGTAAAGTTTGAAAATATGTAATCTTTGGAAGTACCTGGTAGCTCCCATGGATCAAATTTGTAGAGATCAACTTCAGCTATGATGGCTACTGGTAAAGGAGCTGAAGCTGCTTTTTTCTTGAGGTAATGAACAACAAGCTCTTCATCTGTAGGGTGAAATCGGAATCCAGGCGGGAGATTCGGTTGTTGCGAACCGGTCGATGAATCAGTACTTTCCATGGTTGAAGAGATATTTTTTTTGTTTTTTTTACTGAGATTTTTTGAATGGTTATGGCTATGGTTTTTTTTCAAAGAAGAAGAAGGACATGCTATGATAGTAACAACAACGAAAGAAAGTTGGGTTTGTAGTTTTTGTTACCCCACAAAGAGTGAAGCTTGTATTTTATATTGGTATGGCAAGAGAATGAGGAGAAATCACCTACATGATTGTTCATGTTAAGGTTGTGTAGACATGCAACGTGTTGTAATATTAGGGGTATAATTGTCTGTTCAGTATGGGAACAGTGACGTGGATGAGGGTGCATGGGGAGGAAGTGGGTACCTGATGATGACGTTAACTGGAATTCAGGCCGTTGAGAGGTTGACACGTGGGATTCCAAATCATAGAAGGGTTGACACGTGGGTGGGACCAAGAATGAAAGTGCCATATCTTTTTTCTCCCTTTTTTTATAATTTTTAATTTTTATAGTTTTTTTTCACTGATTGTGATTTTAATTATGGTTTGTGAAAAGATAAAGGGGTCAATGGAAGGATAAGTGTGAGGTTGTGGAAGTGGAGATTTGAGAGATGATAAGATTTTTGGTCTCCCTCTCTCCTCTTCTATAGCTTTTGTTTGAACAAATAGCACTACTACAACAAATAAACACAAGAAAATTACCTTGCTTAATCAAGTGGGACCCATGCTATAATCCCACTTCCAATTTTCATCAATGAGAATGGTTGGAATAATGTATCATTATTAGTCATGACATATGGTTTATCTTAGTGATAAGTGTATATTAATTGTATTGTTTATTCATTTTTGAGCTTATCTTCCATCTTTCATTGTTTTGTATATGCAATAGGTAAGTAGAGACAAAAAAGAATAAATGGGATTTGGCTGTTTTTACATTGAAAGAGTGAGGAAATATATGCGACAAAAATTAAAAGGAAAAATAATATACTTTATTTGTTCGATTTATCTAACTTTTATAACTTTTTTAATTATTGATTTAATAAACAGAAGGTGATCATATAAAATAAAATAATGTGCAATACTATAAATTAAAGTAGGTAGAGAGATAACGCACCATTGAGATCGTCTTTCCGTCAGACGTGGAGTCTCTCATCCTAATGAATATGTTTGTAATTTAATTTTTATTTTGTTTTACCTCGTTACTCTGTAATATAAAAAAATTCATCCTAATCTTTCTAGAGTTTAATGATAATGTCAAAATGTTTTATACAATTATCTATTATATTTCTTAAAAAAAAACATTTATCTATTATATATAACTTTCTAGATATTTGTTAATTAAAAGTTTCTTAAAAAGAGACTGATTGTTATATCATGACTTCAAAATGTTAATGACAATCATTTATATGTGAGATTGGAAAAAAGTTATGTTTAAATTCAAATATTTTTTATATATATTTATATAATGATTATATTGATCGACATTAAATCCATATTATATTGATCGACAATGATTATGATTATATTATTATGGCACATACATGTTTCTTTGAAGGTGTATATTCTGGCTTGTGACTTTTGTGAAATAGGATGCCTAGCAAGAATAATTTTGGTGGTCTGTGACATCATTCCTTCCGACACTTAGAGTTGTATTTCTAACTGTGGTGGCATAAAGACGACACAACACTTGTTTCTTGAATGTCTACGGTTTGGCTCCTTGTGGGTGCGGTTACATCGTGGCTTGGCACTTGTTTACTCTTCTGGAGGTATGTGTTAGCGCCGTAATTTTATGCTGCTTGTTTAGCTTTGTTGTGTGTGGGTTCTCTGGCACGAAAGAAATAATAGAATCTTCAAGAATAAGGAAAGTGATATTCACCATTTGTTAGAAAAAATAAAGATCTATTCTTTTAGGTGAATGAAGGTCGATAATGTTAATGTTAGCTTGAATTAATTTTCATACATTGTGGTCGAACCCGTTTGTTTGTCTGGGTTTCGGCTAATCAATTTGTGTTTTGGCTCCCTTGTGACTAGTTACCTTGTATACTTTTGACGTTTTTATTGGCACACCTTGTGCTGGTAAGAAGTCTTTTTTATAGTAATATATTTTATTTTGGCTTGTTAAAAAAAATCCATATTATAATTCTTTTTTTTATGAAAAATATTGTTAGTAGTTGGAAGTTAGATTAAATATTCACTCATTGCTCATGTTTGAACTCAAGATCTCAAACTTTTTTACCATTAGCTCAATCAAACCAATTGAACTACTTAGGTTTCAATCCATCGGTGCCAAGTGGTAACCACACAAGTCAATACCGACATCGGTAGAAGATTAGTTCTACCATCCTCTCATAATAAAAGCAGAGATTACCAGAGTGCTTATCAAATTACCACATAATATCTATGTACAATTGTAAAGACTATTTTCTTCCGATAACTTGAAATAATCCTAGAATTGCCTTTTTTAAATAGTGAATTTGATCATAAGCATGGGACATATATGAATCAAAAAATCGACCACATGTTTAAGAGAATCAAACTACTTAATATGATCATAACAAAAAAGTCATCATCATAGTGAAATATAATCAAATGATTTAATAAATTGTGAACGCAGATTATATATGTATTTATTTTTTTGGGTACAAACAAATCAGATCATATTTTTATGAGAAACAAAAATGATGAATGAGAGTTACTAAAGACATACTACCATATAGCTTTTGACATATGGAAATATTTATTGCTTTTCATTTTCATCTATAGGCTAATCTCCATTTATATTACCATAAAAGAATATATTCCACTTATACTAATTCCGATACTCCTTACTCTATCGGGTAAAAGAAATCCAAGTACAACTTTAAGGAAGTTGAGCTAAAAATAATTACAAATTCATTGTATTTTTTATTTAATATATATATTATTGAACTGATCTGTAAATTGGTAATTCAACACTTTGTAAGATTAGTTGAAATGCATTGTTGTACGTAAAAAATGATGCTGCATGTTATATAAAATTTTATTAGTAATCTGATGCTGCAATTGCCAAGGATTGGTGGTTTGATGAAATGCCAACATAGTTGAGATATATTGAATCACAATGATCCAACAACACTACCAATTTTTTGCTTCTTCAGAAATCATTACCAATTTTTCTTAATTTTGTATATAAACGAGTGGCCATATATTACATGAGCTCAGCTAGGGACATTTTTCATAGCGCAATATTTTTATTAAATAAAGTTAAGGACCACTCTTTTATAAAAACAGCCTAAGAACTTCAACTTGCATAATGAATATGATACTGTTTTTTGTTTTGTTGTTGTTGACAAAATATGATATATAGTAGTGATTAATTACAAAACATTTATTTAATCTAGACTGTTGCTAACATTACGGTTTAATCATAGGCATTGTGAAATCGAACATGCAACTATCTCTTCATCCATGAAGGCATGGTTTCAAATTTCAATATATTATATGAATAAAAAATATTATAAAGATTTGTTTTTATTAAGGAGGGTAGGAAGAGTAGGTTCTCTTATTCCAATTAGGTTTCCGATCCATTGTCGTGCTTATAATCATCTACTAATCATCTTGTTTTTTTTTTCGTGAGACCTTAATCGTCATGTTGATTTTGTAACAAGTTGGACTATCCTTTGTATTTCCTAAATAAGATTTTGCTAATAAAAAATGTATTAAATTTCTTTAAATAAAGAAATGTATAGTATCAATTTATTTCAGATAATATATTTAAAAATGATCGTGTGAGCAAACCACTCGTCTTTAAGAAATTACCACCAATCAATATTAGCTTCATTTTTTTTTGTTGACAAATCAAAGTTGATATACCAAAATTTTGAAAATAAATACATCATGTCTTAGATCAAAAGTGGGGCGGGGTGGTGAAGGCGATGTACATGGCGACACATGCAAAGAAAGGCATAAAGACAAAAAAAATGCCATTTCTAACAATGACTCATGGTCCAATCAAAACCCATGGAGGCTGCAAAAATCTTCAAAGAGTAGATGCATACACTATGATGGATGGGGTCCAAATGCTGATTTCATGAGCGACCAGAGGGTCCCATTGGGAATCCTTTACTATATATCCCATGACCTCACACCATGTGGATATATGTAATAACACAAGTGAAAAGAAAACCTAGTTCTTCAAACAAAAACAAAAAAACCTAGTTGTCACCCAAACTATCGTTGGTATCATAATCCACACACACCTTAATGCATTTAGACTATTGTTTTTTCTATAGCAAAAGTCATATATGAGTATAAGGAATGTTACAGAGCTTGCTAAGCAATATAATTGGAATAATCTTTGGTTGGAATGTGACTCAGCCTTGGTTATTGGACCGTTATCTTTTTAAAGACACATACATCATTCTCAAGGGCTCAAACGCCCTTCATAAGGACCAGGACACCCTCGTAAGTGGTCCAAAAGCCTAGGCGCGTCTTTCTAGGACGCCGCCTCAAAGAGCTTTCTAAAAGCTTTTAAGAACTTACGAAAAGACTCAAAGACCCTTCTTGCTTGCGGCTTAAGTCATCTTAAAACAGGTCCATGAAGAGCTATAAATACCACTCTTGAGATTACTCTCAAGGCATCTCAAACATAGTCTAAATACTAGTTTTCTAGTATTGTACTCACTGCAAGTACAATTATCAATGTCATAAAGAATAAGTATTTGGTTCTTGAGTGTATAAGAAACATGTGGGAAAACTGTATGTTAGTCACTAAATCCATAAGTTTCATGGTCACTCGTGTATTCAGAGAAGGAAACACTTGTGATGATGCATTGGCTAATGCAGGCCTTTCTGTTAATCATCCCACTATTTGGTTACATGTTCTAGATTGTATTAGGGAATGTTTTGTTAAAAAGAATTTTTTTTAAACAAAGGAAACTTGCCAAAGAAGCAAGCCCCTAGAAAATATATATAAAATCAAAAAGATATACAAAAAGAGAGGGGGGACAAACAACCAAAACCTTCCAAGATTAACAAAATCTAAAGTATGGAAGACCTATCCTGTTTCTAGTGAAATCTATACTAATTTGCATAGGTAATTGATCCCACAAAAAAAATTGTTCAAAGACTAACCAATGTTTACTAACTGATCAACACAATGGTTCCCCTCCATATATATATATATATATATATATATATATATATATATATATATATATATATGAGTAACAAAAAAGGACATAGCAGAAGTATAATATAAGCAATTCTCCCACCTATTTCTTAGATGCCATGACACTATTAATTAAGGAGGTCTTGGTTCTTGTCCATTTCCTTGTTTGCTTTGTATTTCCCTTTTCTTTTCTTGTTTAATATATTTTGATAGTCTAGCACTTTGCTAGCTACTCTTTTGGTAAAAAAAAAAAGCGAGTATAAGGAATAGGGAAAAATTTCTTGAATATCAAATGTTTTTATACACCTTGAGAGAGGTAAAGAGAGAATTGATAAAAGAGATAAGAGTGATGAATATGATATGTAGGTGAGTGTTAGATGAATGTAGATTTTTGGAGTGTTTTGAAATCAGCACTCTAAGGAATATTAATATTGTAATATACATGGTCTTTTTCCTTCTTCTTTTCAAAATCAATTAGGGTAAAATTAGATCGATTATTAAAATTTAAAACTCAATCCTCTCATTTGTACTAGTGAGATTGAGAGAGCTTAGAGAAATAATAGTTACGAGATGTCTATAAATTATTTTTAGTTTTTTTTTTATATAAATTCATCATAATAGCTTATCAAAATAAACATATAGTTTATATTAAAATAACCAAAAATAATTTGACTTTATTTTATATTTTTTTGGGTCAAGTAACCTAGTGGTTGGAGCTCACACATTTTAAATGTGAAGAAATGAGGTGTCTGAGATTCAAACCCTAGCCCCTGCATATATTATACAGTGTATATGCTGAGCTAAGCTCACGAAAACTATTTTATATTTTGTTTATAGAAATAACTTAAACATAAGCGCATCTTTGGTATAACAAGTGTAATATGAGCGCTCGTTTGAAATCGAGGCGCTCGTTTTTTCAGCTTATATGGCTCTTGTGTGTTTGAGTTTTGTGAAATGAGCGGAATGATAGAGTATTCAGGAATAAACAAAACTCTCTAACGTATATGTTAGATAAAGTAAAATCATATTCCTTGTGGTGGATGAAAGTTAGTAATGTGGTTTTTAGTTTTGGTACTCATAATTGGTGGTCGAACCCGCTCTTATGTAAGGGTATCGACTGATTGATTTGTAATTTAGCCTAGACTGTGTTTCTTTCCGTGATTGTTATGGCACACCTTATGCTGCAGCAATTACGTTGTTGGTGTTAATATAATTCATTTTTTATTGTTAAAAAAAAATTATAATATGAGCGCTTAATTAATTCAAAATTTTAATTTGGCCTATATCCAAAGATAGTAACTATATATATATATATATATATATATATATATATGAGAGTTTAAAATACACATTTTTTAATTTCTTTCAAAAAAAAAAAACACATTTTTTAAGAGATGTTTTGATTACACTTTCTTCTCCTCTTAGGTTGAAATATGTAATCTTCCCTCTTAAAAATTAAATACATAGAGTAAATTTTATTTTATTCTCAGATGCTTGAACTACTTCTTTCTTTCTTAAGAATCAAATATGCACCACAATTTAGTCAAATCACTTTATATTTTTTCTTAATGCATGCCCATATCCACTACAACACCAAATCCAATAATTATAGTATTGTGTATAGGGAATTGTTGAGGTTTGTGGAGTTTGTCTAATTATCTCAAAGAATCCATGCTAGTATCCATGCTTATTCACTCCCAACAACTGATTAGACTATTATGCTTTTGGATCACAAAGTAATCATGCGCATGCATCCCTCCTTTTTCTTTAATTTTGTCTTTTTCTTTAAGATTTTCTAAATTATTTGAAGAAAAAATCTAAATAAGGATTTAGAAGCTATTTTAGAAGAGATATCATCACATTTTGTGAAAGAGAGGAGGACACAAGAAATTACTCCTTTTATACAAAATTAAGAAAAAAGTCTTTGGTATTTTTAATTAATGAATATCTGCAATAAAAGTCAAAGTTGATTATGAAATCTAATTTAAAAAAAAAATAGACTTTTAATTGGGATATGCATGTGGATTGCTTTGACAGCTCCTCCTAACCATAAAGCGATCCAACTTTTCTGTTAAAGCTGCATTCAAATCTCATTCTTTGAATAAATAAGTTCATAAGCAGAGACATGGCTCAGCAAGATCAAAGATTAATTCCTTTCTATACTATTTCTTTAGAACTCCAAATTTTCAATAAGTAATAATTAATTTTAGGAAACAAAGTATATCATGGATTTCTCCGAAAGTAAAAGAAGCAAATCTTTATTATTCCGTCAACAAAAGGTAGAAACATGATGATGATTGACTTGATACCATATATTTTTAATTTGCACCAACAAATATATTCGTCCAAGATTCCCCTGCATGAGCATGATCTTATTTATCTCTTTGTTTATTTATATTTACATAGATATACATTTTTTAACAGTAAAACAAAAGATATATTAGGTTCAGTTATTTTTTTAACTTTCTATTGATGATACTGCTGAGATGTATCTAATTATGCTATAGCAATCCTTCCCCTTTTATCTAATTAAACAACCCTTCTCGGTTTTACCGATGATATTGAAAAAACAAGAAGTTATCCCTAAAAGCAATCACAATAAGATATACTCTCTCTTCCTCTCTGTTTCAAAATACATGTTCATTTTGAAGAAATTGCAGTAACCAAGAAATCAAATAAATTTTGTTATTTTTGATAAAATTATGTGTGTGTTTTTTATAATATCTTTAACCATTTATTATTTCATTCTATTTTTCTCTCACTACAATAAATATGTAAGTGTATTATTGACAAAACAATAATTAATGTTGCATTGAAACTTTAAAGTGATAAGTATTGTGAAACAACATTATTCTCTAAAATGGACTCTCTAAAATGGACAAGTGTTATGAAATGGAGGGAATAATAAACTCCAAAAAAATAAAATAAAAGGCGAAGTAAATGGGAGTGTTTTTCACGTTAGCATAAAAGTGAGTCAAAATGACGAGTAGTGGAGTTAAACTAAATACTCTCTCCGTTTCAAAATATAAGCAAAATTTGCTTTTTAGATTCATTCATTTAATGATGTATGTGATCCATATTATGAACCACATATATCATTAAATAAATGAACCTAAAAAGTAACTTTTACTTATATTTTGAAACAGAGGGAGTAGAAGATAGCATATAAGATTTGACCTAAAAGATTGGACCAAATTAAATATTATCACAATAGAGTATAATAAATTTGTTTTTTAACTAATAAAATTATATGCAAGAATTGAGATTCGAACCCAAGATCAAGTGACCAATTTTTTAAAGATATTTTTTTTTTAAAACCTTTTAAATTTACATCTCTCACAAATTTGAAAAGTTTTAATAAAGATTTTGTAAATTTGTTTTTCCTGAGATAACATCATAAATAAAATGTGTCGAACTTGGTGTAACAACTATTTGAACTGAACTGAACTTAGACTAATAAAACATAACACACAATTAATTGGCTTAACAAACTATATGAACCCGAGACATTTTATGTTTGTTAGAGGTCCACTAATCACATTACATCCTCACGATTCTCTCGTTGTTGTGCACTAATAGGCGATGCGCGTGCTTAGTGTTTCACGAGTGCTCTAAAGTATCACCGATATCTCATGCAAATGGTCTCATTTGATACTTACATAGATGATTTCATCAACTGTAAGTATATATTGAAAATCATACATCACCCATAAAGGATACAAAAATCTTTAAAATTTATATAATCTTATCCTCTTTGTAATTCAATGTATATTACTTTCTCACTCATGCCATAAAAAGGAACACAAACAAAATTAATTATTTTTTTGCGCTTCCAGAATTAACAAGTAATTTATTTTTATCCATATGAACATTTTTTATGGGATCTCCAATCACAAAGGTTTGTTTTCTATCACTTGTTAATTTCATTTTTTTTGTTAAAAAAATTAAACTAGCTCACCCATATTGACACCGAGAAGAATTGAGACCTTGAAGATGAACGCACTTCAAGGTTCTAAACTAACACCACTGAACCAACCCAAATAGATTTTCACAAATTTATTTACCCTACATGTTAATTTTGTTAGATGATAAACTAGGATCACTTTTAATCCGACTTCATATAAATTAAGGATATAACCTCATATTTCTATAAGTACTTTACACACAAATGTAGAAGACGCAATTTTCTTTCATAAAATATTGGCCAACACGTATCTAAGTCAACCAATATCATATTTACCAAAGTTTATAACAATAAACTCAATCTCTACGATAACTTATACAAGTATGTGCATAGATGACCACTAAACGACAACATTTTCTTTCTTTTAAGGATCAAATAAATCAATTTATAAATTTATTCTAATGGAAATCATATTCAACTAACATCACTGTACTATTCTATTACACTGACTTCCACTCAATAATAATATCACGTTTCACATTATCTCTTCAAATTAATGTGACTACAAATCATCCTAAAACATTTTCACAATACTCATAAATACCCATTTCAAGAAATGATATTAAATATGTAGACAAAGGAAATTCATTTGACAAATGATAGCATATAAAATATTGTTAAATTTATTTCAATGAATATTTTTAAAATATCAACCTTTGCAAATAGGTAATTAAAGGTATTAATGTCAAATTATGTATTTACGTATGTTAAATAGTCAACTAGACAAATCATTTTGGGATGGGGGAATGTATGCTAAAAAAAATTGTTGTAAATTCGGATCAAAACTCACACTAATACTTTGACATGTATAGCAAAATTAGCAGCAACCAAAAATAAAGTGATCACAAACAATAAAAAAAAAAAAAAAGAGAAGATGAACACACAACGATATTTGTTCATCCAATTTGAACAAAATTTGACATATGTCTGGAGAAGAGAGATCTATCCAATTCACTATCAAAAAATTTCTTACAAAGAGATACAAGGGTTACAAGAAATTAACCTTCAACAAGTTCTCTAATCAGAATCTTTTTGTAAGGGATTCAATAGATAACTTTTTGGTATGTTTCAAAAAACTCCATTTGTTTAGAATGTTTTTGAAAAATGAACTTCATTAATTCGTTCAAAACATTTTTTGATTTTGGATAATATTTGTCGATACTTTTGCGTTAAAGTTGAACGAAAAGTAAAAGAAAGAAGAACAAACCCTACTTTCTACCATTTTCTTGGATCTCTTTTTTATGACCAAGAGACTCAGTGATTTATCGCCAATGTGTTTACCAAGTGTTTCCCAGCCCTAGTTTATGTCCCAAAAGGAACCAACTCTTAGGGTCTGTTTGGTAAGACCAAAAAACAAGCTTATAGCGAATAGCGAATAGCTTATAAGCTCGTTTGACAAAAAAAGTTCTGTTTGATAATGTTTTTTCACCACGAGCTTATACCTTATTTCACGAGCTTATAAGCTATTTTCCAGACGCTATTTCAAGTAGCGTTTGAGCTTATAGCTTATCATCTTTTGTCTCATTTTTACCCTTATCACTTTAACTAAAGTCCTTTTTTACCCTTTGTAATAAATAACTATTATTAAGAAAAACATGTTCAATTTAATTAGAGTTCAGATTTCAATGGCTTGTTTTTTTTTTTTCTGGAGTAAAGTAGTATAAAAACATATCAAATTATTCACGTTTTTTTTTTAGTGAAACTCTTCACGTTTAAACAAAAAGAAAAATATCTGCTTACGTTTCCTTCAAATATAAATAAATATAAGCTCACCTTTATAAAGTATAAATACATTTATTCAAAAAAAAGTGTATAACTACATGCTATTTTTTTATATACATGTTCATGTTACATTTACAATACTCACGTTTTTAAGAAAGGTTTTGTTTAGTTTTTGTTATAAAAGTATAAAAACTGAAATAAAATAAATTTAAAATAAAAAATCGGCAAATTTCTGAATGTAAAAATAATATATGACAAACATATTAAATTAACATATTGAAATTATTAAATTTTAAATATTTCAAATATCAATTGATATAAATTTTATTATGAATTAAGAATACTCTTTTATGTCATTTTACATTTATGAACTAGTTGAACCGTTAATTTTACCAAACACTTCAACTAGTTTATCAACTATCAGTCATCAATCATCAGCTATCAGCTATAAGCTATAAACTATCAGCCATCAGCTATAAGCTATCAGCCATAATTAGCCATCAACTATCAGTTAACTTATCAGCTATCCGCTATTTTTATCAAACAGAGCCTTAGCCTTTGATTTTCTAAGGATCTCCCTCTTTTGGTAAACCTTAATTTGTCTCACTTTCATCTATTGCTTAAAAAATAAAAGAAGAGTATGTATACAACTTTCGTCTTCTTCTTCTTCATTTTCAATACAAGCAAGGTAGGACTTCCTAAATATGTATATTTTCAACCCCAACAATTTCCACATTAATTAAAAATGTTACATCTACTTCTAATGTCATACTCCACCTTACCTTTAAATTGATTGTGATTCCACTTTAACTATCAACCATCTTGTTGCTTGATCTTGCATCCAACAAAACTTTATAGTCCCACAATATTTCACATTTACCTCTTCAAACCTCATAACGTCTTCCCTCTCTTGAAGATCTTACACCCAACTACACTAGGCCTTCTAGGGACTTTCACAATTTTTCACCATAACCTTTTCTTCCCCATAGTGATCATGTTCGTCCTCCTGAAGATTTCCTTGTCTGAAATTAATTTTAGTATTTTAGGTAATCGTACAAAAAATTTCATACCTTCTTCAACCGCTATGGTATGCATCTATATCATCTTGAAGAATTTCTTTTTCTCCTTTAGAACATGACACACATGGTCTTCGTAGTTGTATCATTATGTTGTCACTATTTGCCTGCACCTAGTCCCACTAGTAGAAGAATTCACATCAAGTAGATATTTCTTTTCAAGGCTGCTTACGAGTGTTCTTACCTCTACGTCTCCAAACTGACCTTGAATATTTTTAACACCACCTTTTTCAGATTGATGTTGAATGTTTAACGTTTCTCCTGACGAACACCCTTTCTACTTGAAGGTTAACCTGCAAGCGTCTCATTTTCAAGGTAAGACACTCCACCTTCTTCTTGCTCCCAACATACACCACCAGAACACCCACATGCTCTTAGTCATCTGAGGCAACTACAAATTGCACTTAGTAATCACAACCCTCCACTTGGAACAATGCTTCTTGAAGTTACCAACCACTAAGAAAAATTATAACTTGAAACAAAGCGCAATGAAAATTAGACCATCAGAATTATAAATTCTACTCATCATTGCCTCCCCTTGGGAAAATCAAGCGTGATGAAAAATCATATAGATGACCATGTTTTCATAACGTCAAAATACACTTATTTATTTTTTAAACTCGGTATCCAGCTAAAGGAGTTCAGTCTGATGGTCCTATTTGAATTTTAAATTGTATGACTTAGTTCACCAAAATTAGAAATTTTCTCTTCTCCCATCAAAATTCACTCGTTCCCAACTGAAGTGACGATAATGCTCATGCTGTTTACCGTGATTTTCGACAAACAACCGCTGGATGTTCTTTATGGATGTTCTTATTAAAGCAATGAAGATAACCGTCGAATTTAACAAGGTTAAATCCGTCGAAGTTATTTCCGGTGAAAGGAATGTAAAATGCTTAAAGGAAACAATTAAGTTGCAAGAGAATTTAAGAAAACAAACTTAAATTGTATTGATTGAATGTAAATTAGTACACCGATTCATACATTTTGACTTGTAACTCGTTTCTCTCTAAATGTGGATAATTTGAGTGTAAGTTTTCTGTGTAGTTGAATTGTGACCTGTTTTTTCTATGAGAAACTGCTATTTATACTAGAAAACTAACTACACATAGATATTTGAAACTATAACTGCCATTAACGGTCAAAGACACCACTTTTATTCGAATTCTAAACAGCATCCTTAAAAAGTATCTGTTGCTAGACATGTATCTGAAACCAATATGTTCTTCGACATCTTCTTGCTTGTCGAACCATAATCTTCATAACTCAAAATCTTGATAAGTCCATATTTTCGACAAAGTAACAAATAAGCTTTCATTGATTGTGATGTCGAACAAATCAACTTTTCTTCAAAACACAAAGTCAAACTCTATTGAATGCATTTAATATAGCATGTCGAAAATGCAGGCTAGCACCTGCGTGAGTTAAGTCATGCTGCGTGACTTAAGTCACGATGCGTGAGTTAACTCACGCTGCGTGACTTAAGTGTTATATGACAGCAACATAAACATAACACATTCATATTTCTAACTTCCCAACTTAGGAGTTATAGTCCACAAGAGTAGTAGGATCTTATTTTATGACTTCTGTATATTTGTAGATTTTTATGACATTTTGTCGGATATGGATGTAATATATTTATACTTGTGCTTTTGCGTTTTATGATATTTTGCATAATTTTTTGTTTTATTATGCGTATTTTAATTATGAGTCAATGCTTGATTGAATAAAAGATAAAAAATGGATATAATTGACTGAATGGATGTATGAATGAATGAAGGAATGAAAAAAATTAGAGAAAATTGAGTTTATGTCTATTCTGGTATTTAACACAGACACAACGTGAGTTAACTCACACAAATGTTAATATGTTAAGCCACATTGCATTTAACACGTGCGTGAATTAACTCACACAATATGAGTTAACTCACCTTTGAGACATTTTCGAAGTTTAATTGGGAGTGAACAAAAACTTGCTGAAAGAAGAGCATTTTTCCCAAAATTAATATTGAAAGAATCGAACTTGCAATGTTAAAAGGAACACATATAGATATAGATATACGTGCACAAAATACTCTTTATTCTTTCTTTCAAGTACAATTTATTTTTCTTCTTTAGAGTAAAAGACTAAAGGGTCCTTTTAATTAATTTCAAGATTTTCTTCGATCTCTGGCAAATAAATTTATTTGATCCCACAAGTACAACAAAATGTTAGGTAAGAGACTAAGGAGGATTTAATTATAGTAATATGCTCGTTATTATTTATTAATTTCCATTATTCTCTGTCTTTTATTATAAATTGTCACATAGCTCATGTGTTAGACTCATTGCACTAGTAGTACTTCATTCTTCAAATTCCCAATATACATATTACAAAGTTCTTTTTTATTTTTTCGTAAATAGGTGAAAAAGAATAGCACCGAAGAAAATTTTGCACTATGGTTTTTGGAGATCGATAGCATTACTGTATATATATCCTATGGAGTGTGGACCACATTTTCTTATGTTTATGTTATCCCAAAATGTAACTCGAAGTAAAAAGAAACCTTGCCAGTACCAAAAACAACATACACAAGAGTCTAGTTTTGCAGCACTGCAGAGGTCCCATTTATACAGGATACTTCATCTAATGTACTCACATGTCACATCATCATTTGTACTTGTAAATTCCTTTCATTAATTCTATTTGGATTATTCATTATTCAATTGGAAATTATGTCTCATTTTGATTATTCAATTTAATTTAGGCCAAATACCTCTTTAAATATATCATTTTAGTTGATAAATTATTTCATATTACTCTTATTGTCAGTCTCCGTTTAACTGAAGCTGACGTGATCTTTTAACTTACTGATTTGGATCAAAACGATGTGTTTCAAATGCTCCATGTAGTCAAAACGATGTGTTTAACTGATACAAATGATCATTTATAGGGCTAGAAAGGCAATTATCGACAACAAGAACCGCCTTTCTAACCCTATAAATGGTCATTTGTGATCATTAAATGCAGCGTTTTGACACCCTGAAGCATTTAAAACACAACGTTTTAATCCAAGTCAACAACTTAACGGCCATATCAGCATCAATTAAACGGAGACCGATATAAGTGATAACGGTGAAATAGTTTATTAATTAAAAGAACATATTTAAAACTTTTAAAATTTAAAGAATTAATCTAGAAATTTTGTCAAACTAAAATCATAAAAAAAAAGTGGTGTTTAACCTTTAATTTATTTGTTTAAGAAAACCGGAATAGTTATATAGCTTTTTCTCCTTTTCTCTTAGAGAGTCATAGACTCGTAGCTAGACCCTTTAGAAGTATTGAATTTCTTTTTTAATAAGCTTTATAATTTGAATTCAAATCCTATCCTATATTTATTATATATATATAAAAAAAAAACCGATCCTATATGTATGTGTCCAAATTGATGCCCTTCTTACGACGATAGGTACTAGCGAAAAGATGGATACGGAGTGTCTGTCTTTCTACTCTTTTTATTGCGCTAACGTTTGAAAATTATGAACGGTGTTTTTTTTATAAAATTTTGATTTTGATTAAAAGTAAAAATATAAATATTTGTTGTTTTTTTATTGACACGAACAATAATCTTTATTATAGAAAAAGTTGTTTAAGAGTATATTTGGAATAATGAAAAAGTAAGTATAAATATACTACATATATACATATATTCATATTGTGTTTGTTACATTTGTTTTAATATTTAAATTTATTCTTATTTATTTGTTACATGTGTTATTTTATTGAAAATTAAAGGTATTTTTGGAATGAAAAATTCAACCCAAAAATGTGCTGAGAAAGGTAGTTTTCTTTATATATAGTATAAAAGTATAGATATAGATAAAACATGCATAATTAAGTCAATTACCACAAGTAAAAACAGGCAAAAAAATTATAACAATCAAACCCTCTTTCTTTTAGAATATTAACAACTTACAAATCGATATACAATTTACACATATTTTTTAATTTAAAACAACCAACCAAACATAGAAATCATACATGCCATATTCATTTAAAGTTGCAACACGATTTGTTTTAAATAAACAAAAAAATAACAATATAAGTGCACATAAATGAAAAGCACGCTGAACCTTAAAAACTAAGAAAACAAAGAAACAATTTCACGAAATTTTTATGATGATTCTAAAACATTATTTTAATTTTATTTATAAGAAACAAACCAAGCTGTTGATTTTTTGTAAGAAACATTGGTCAAACCAAGTTTGGATTAGGTGCATGTAACTTGCATCTCCGCCTTTCGATCATGATCAACCAATTCTAAAAAGATTTTTTTTTTCTTTGCGGGGTTCATACAGCAGAATGCACAAACATGCACAATAGTCAAATAGATATAATTGTGATCTTTATTGAGTAAATAATTAACAGCATCAAATTTATTAACTTAGGGAAGGAGAGGTCACCAATGTTTACAAATCATTTTCATTCAAAAAAAAAATGTTTACAAATCATACAAACATTACATTCCTATTAGTGAAACTGGATTTAAATTCCTTAAACAATTTGGTTTAAATCTTGTAGATAAAAATAAACAGTTAGATTTTTCGACAGAGATTTATCATCGATAAAAACTAGTAGATATTTTTCACTAATAACTGGTAGATATTTCTTCCTTAAAAAAAAAACTAGTAGATATTTCTCACCAATAATATGGATATAAAAATATCATACACTACCTTGTCATATTAATGACCTTTTTCTCCCTTAGTGCACCGAAAGATCTTTATAAGGTCACTCCTCTATTAATTGCAAGGTGCCTTTAACACGTTACTTTACTATTTTGAATGTCATATATTTACTAACTTTCTTGTAGAAAACATTATTCTATACCCTTTTTGTTACTTTTTTCCAATAGTTTGTTTTGATGCAAATCAACTGTATAAGACAAAGGCTTCCCTAAAGAATGCCACCAAAAAATGCCTAATTCCCTCCTCAATTCGTTGTAACTGATTTTAAGAGGGGTCTCAATTGCATGACCCTTTCACATGTGATTGAGACCTTTTCATTCAGTTGGCTTGCGGCGTTATCCATCCTTCTCAATGTAACCATAAGTTTGGCATTTTATATACTTGATTATCTACCATACCAATTCCTTTTACAAACTACCTAAATAAATAAATAAAACATAAAAAGAAATAAGAAAAGAACTCTTAAGAAAGAACATATAGCGTGTTTGGACTTTATATAGTGTAATTGAAAATTCTAGGGAAATTATAATTTTAGGCAATCAAATGTTTTAATTGAAATCTCTTCATTGCTAGTTTATTTTTAGTTTGGATAGGGAAATGAAATTCTTCATTCTTAAATCTTGTTGGGTTATTTTTATGAAATTTTAAAACGTCAAGGGGCCAATTCTAAAATATGATAAAATGACATATTTAAACACACTGTTCATTTGTAGCTTTGTTGCGGTCCTATCGACTCAATAGATTAGTCTTTGTATTTGTGTGTAAATATCATGACAACAATATTAATTTGTTTTTTAAATTGATGATCTTATGACAAAAAATGTTAAAATTTAGGGTTGAATAAGTTTTTGTCTTTAAATATATAGAGAATTTTTATTTTACTCCTAAAAAAATAAACCAAGATGTTTTCATTCTTCTAAAGATTTGTCTCACTTTTTATCCTTAATGGACATAATTTTGATATGTATTTGATATCTTTTGAACATAATATAGACATACAAAAGTTGAACATAATACATTTTCAAAACTTTTGTAAAAAAAGAAAAGTTATTCAAAACTTGGACATCATAAAAATAAAATGGTAATAACCTTGATATTAATATGAACATAAATTAATCATTAGGGACCAAAAATGAAAGAGAAAACTTTAGAAAGACGAAAACATTATGGTTTATTTTTTTATGACTAAAATCAGATTTCGTTATATTTTAATGGACACAAAACTTATTTAGCCCTAAAATTGAATTTCCGATTTCATTAGAGAAAATAATATGGCATATAAGGGCATCACTTCTCTTTTCAAAAAAAGGCATCACTTCTTCTTCTTTTTTTGAACAAGTCAAGATATAAAGTTATCACTTTAATTTCTTGTTCACCAAGGTTCCTCATACACACAAAAATACACACAAATATATCAATGGCCTAAAATGAAAATTGTGGTGATCTTTTGCGTTTTACCATGTGAAACTTGTATGCCAAGGTTCGTTTAATTTTGACATGTTATCCGTTTTTCTCATTTTGATTTCCCTATTCAGTTTTTCTCATTTTGATTTCCCTATTCAAAGCTACACCTACTTGTAAATAATGTTTGTTGTACAGTAAAATAAATTTAAAAAATAGAAAGGTAAAGTTATATTAAAAAACCAAACTCTTAATCTTAACATATCAACTAAATTCTTCGACGTATGACTAATGACCATGAAGAATGAACAATCCACATTCTTTAATTGCATCCATTTTCCGAAAATAAAAATGTTGTTGATGTTAACTTATTTTAGAAGATCTAATGGTGTTTTGAGGGGGAAGATCTAATGGTTAAAAACATGTTGTGCGTGGATGAAATATAATCACCAAATCAAAAAGAATTAATCTCTTTCTGACTTATCTCTAATGATAAAAAATTAAAGTTGATGTGGATCTTTTTCCGTACGTGGATTGAGATATCAAGCCGCAAAGTGATGCTTGCACGCATGGAAAATAGGACATATATGGCATATTTATTTTTGAAATAAAAAAATAAATGGAAAGGATGTAATTTTAATCTATTTTGAAATATGCTTACCAACAAAAAATCATGCTTATCTTCTGGTGATATTTCATATTTATTTTCCTTATCATATATTTGTCAAACTCAAATTTATATCTACATTACTATCATATTTATTTTTCTTGTATGTTTTCGATGTATAATAGATTACCACTCCCAAAAGATATCAAACTTGGAATTTACAAGCATTGCAACTTATCACTTCAAATTAATTTTTATTTTTACTTCCTGAATTTGTCTAGTTGATGATGATTGTCAACCAAGTAAGAGCCGTACTTCGTTTAAAAAAAATAGAGAAGTAAAAGCTAGACGTGGCAAAGCCAAGTACCATATGCAAAGCTAATGGTGAAATGAAGTAGCATGAGGGATGCCACTATTTGTTTTTTGACAAGATGAGAGATGCCACTATTGTTCGTTGTCATTTGTAAAGTTTAATAATTCAAAAGTTGGGTCGCGAATTAAGTAAAGTATGATAAAAAAATTGCTTTAGTCGAACGCAAATTCATTTTGTTTTGGATCGGTCACGAGACCAACCGTACGACGACAGGTGACCGGACTTCCAACCGCCTTAAGACACCGGATCCAAAGGAACACGTCAGTTCGCGTGCACCGTGCCACACAGGAGATCGCTCTCGCGCAAGGATCATCCTACACGTGTCCTGTTCCGCCCCTAATCACACGTCATAACTCGACAACGGTTATGACCAACACGCGCCTATATAAGGGTGAACTTGCTTCACCCTCAAGGTACACATCACTTTTCACAAAACTTCTTACACTCTCTTTCTCAGTTCCATTACTCCATTACTGACTTGAACGTCAAAGTGTTAACGTGTCTACAAGCACCTTTCGTTTCACCGTGAAGACTCATCACCGTCGTGCCGGAAGCATTTACCGTCACACCAGAACATTCTCTACTACCATTGTCACTCAACCATTCTCACCGAATTAACCATTATTTTACATGTGATCAAATGACACAACTATATGAAAAATTGAATGTCCATTATAATTTTTTTTTACCAAAAAATATTATCTTTATTTTTTTCCTCTCACTAATCCTTTTGTACGGTGTGATTTGGTTGACAAAAGTTCCTCTTAGAGAGAAAATGGAATCCCACTGTCTTCTATCGTAAAATTAATGCTCATAAAATTCCATGCCATGTAATTATAAATTGCAAATCACTTTCATATCCGAAAGATACACTTGAACAAAAACAAAGAGGTGATTGGTGACTCATCAAGTATAGAGCTTAACAAAGGCAATCAGGGCTATATTAGCCATTTGGTTTTGCTTAAACTTATATAGAATGTGAGAGAAAATTAAAGTTTAATGGTTGCTTTCACTAATAGCTGTTTTTAAGTCAAATTTTGATGACATTGTTGATCACTTGCCTCTTTATGAAAGATGACAAATTTCTAAATAGGACTCAAAAGCAAATTAGTCCACCACAAATTAAGCCCACTAAATCCTGACCATGAAAATTTATTCAAATATCATGTGTATTCAAACCTTAATTTCCTTTTCTTCCTCTTTCCTTTAGCATGTTTAGGGTATGTAGTATATATACTCTCGGTCTAGTTTTAAATCACCATTCGCCTTTTTTTTGTTATGGACAACTGCTAGCAACTAGCTATAAATAAATTAAAAGGTTAAATATGTTTTTTTTTTTTTGGTTACAAAGGTTAAATATGTTTTAATCTTTATAAATATTTGAACTTTTCGTTTTAACAAAGGATGCATTAAATATAAATTTTATGTTTTCGATACTTAAAAATTTATATTTTATTCAGGTTTGGTTAAAAAATTGTTTTTTCTAGGAGAAATTCATGTAATGTTCAAAACATTCCTACAAACAAGCTCTTTCAAAAAATTGAAGGGTAACATGACCGGACTTAAAAACAGAGACTAAAATTGTGGACAATTTTTTTTTGAAGGGCTTAAAGCCGAAGAAAAATTTCAGGGGACTAAGACAAAAAGTTAAGAGTATTTAAGGGATCAAAAACATATCTAACACTAAATTAAACTAACCATGTCATCATATGTGAAAGTTGTTGACAATATCGAGAATCAGAGAGAATAACAAATGAGGTTAATAAAGGCGAAAACTTGAAGCTTTGGTGACAGATTGACGAGACTAATACACATTTTATTTCATGTCGAGTTTAGCTGGAGGCAAGGCAATGAAGTCACTCATACTTCAACGATTGTAGCCGCATTTTATCCTAACTCCCACTTATTTACTGATATATCGACATGTATTTGTACCTTGATTTATATTTAAATGCATTAAGTTTGTGCCCTACAAAAAGTTGTTAGGGTTTCTTTGAGTGAAAAAATCATAACATTTAAAAATAACGGTTGCAAGATTATATATATATATATATATATATATATATATATATATATATATATATATATATATATATAAAGGAGTTAAAAAACAGAGAACCCAATAGCATAAACATAGATGCAACAATAGTTATCTAACACTTGTCCTCAAACTTAGGATGCAACAACAGGAAGCATTGAGAATTTGTCAAACAAAATCAAAAACATCCTCAATAATATAAAGTCATAATATCTAACATTCTAACACTACTCTCAAGCTAAAGATCAAAGCTAAAGATCATGGCTGAAGATCGTATTTGAGAGAATAGAAAATTCCTTGGGCTAAAGATCAAAGCAACCAATTGGCTAGCAATCAAGCATCATCCGCCAATAAAGCGGGCATGCATGATAATGGTTCCATCAATATTATTGCTTCAAAAATAGATTTGGTTATTTCAAAAGATTTATAACCAATGTGTGAATATTCTCAATCTTAATATTCCATCTAGCGAAAACATAGGACTGATCGAAATTTCTCAACTGAATGCCTAATTATAATATCTTCCTATGGAGAGTCTAGATAGGGTGGTGTTACAACTAATCAAGGATAGAGTGGTTGTCAATTTTTGTTTTTAGAAATCTTCCACCTAATGAAACCCCTACGCCAAATGTAACCAAAAAAAAAAAAAAAACCCCTACACCAAAATGTTGTGGTGTTATAAATTAAACAAAACAAGGAGTTTAGAAAACAATACACCCATAATGATATTTTGGAAGATTATGAGGATAAGGGACAGTAAACATAACAAAAGTGAAAAGGAAAAAGTGAACGAAATAAAAAGAAATGTTAACGAGTGTTTTCGAAGTATTCTTTAATATCTTTAAAAGGTAATTTTTTAAAAATTAATATAATCAATGCATTGGAAATTGAAATATTTGATTTTTTTTATAGAATAACTTCTTCTTTTGTAATGCTTATAGAGTGCCCGGGGGTAATCATTAACAAGACCCTTAAATAAATTAGTGTATTTTTATGCCAAAATGTGTGAAAAATAGTTAAAAATCGTCAGTAGTTAAAAATTTATATTTAATTTGTCTCTTGTCGGAAAATTTAAACTTTTTGCGAGAGATGTTGTCTTTTTCTCCTAAACATGCATGCAAAAAATCGTGAAAAAAATTCAACCTCTAGATCACTTTTCCGGACGCACACTTGGAAAAAATTGTGATTTTATGCGTTCGGTCATAAAAATCAAAATAAATAGAAACATAGTTGGAATTCTACTGAAACTTTACAGACAACTCTATAAAAATACATACGGTGGGTCTGCAAATTTTCGTAGCATTTCGAATAAGCATCAACTTATTTTGATTTTTTGACTGAAACACACAAAATTACAATTGATGGTATGACCCAGCGGTAGTTGAGTGTAGCTGAATCATTGGTAATTAAATGTAGCTGATCCAACGGTAGTTAACTGTTGCCGGTTTTCTCAGCGGTAGTTAGCTACTGCCGAGAGTATTTACGTCATTTCGATGTGTGAAAAGCAATATTGAGAAAGATGGACTTTAGAAGTGTTTTACGTTTGGGCCTTATCTTGGGCCAACCTTTACTTAAGTGTATGTGAGGTGAGGAGGGAATGATATTAATAAATTGAGGGGGTGTGGTTAGCATTGGTTCGGTCATATGTTCTTTAGATATCGAAATCAAAAACTGAGAACCGAACAAGACAAGGTTGGATAACTTTTCGTTGTGGTTCAGTTTTAATGTTTGTTTTCGTTGGTTTTGTCCAAACTGCTCACCCCTCAATTGAAGTTGTTTGAAATCTTATATTGCTCAAATTTTCAATCTTGTTGGATGCAGTGGCGGAGCCAGAATTATTGTAAAGCTCGGACAAAAAAAAATTGCAACACATTTATAGGGGTTTACATAAGAAATTGCAAGAAAATAAAAAAAAAATCTAAAGAAGTTGCCCAATTTATAGAGGTTTATATAAGAAATTCATAGGGATTTACATAAGAAATTGCAAAAAAATTGGGCTGGAGCCCGGGCAAGTGCCCGAGGTCGCTAGGCCATAGAATCGCCCATGGTTGGATGTATAAATGTGTTTGGACACTCTGAAAGTCTATCCAATTAGTTTATATTGCTTCAAGCATCCAAGTTAGATTATCACAATATAAATCACAATTTATATAGTATCACCGAAATATCATTTAAATTTAGTTAAATTGTATTTTTGATCCTCTAACTATTTAGGTAGTATCACTTTGGTCCCTTAATTAAAATTCGATTTATTTTGATCCCTTAACTTCTCTCTGTTACACATTTTGGTCTTCCGTTTATTTTAATTCAAAAATGTTTGGTTTTCTTCATTTTCTTATGGAATTTTTCTGGGATTCTTGTTGTTGAAGGTTGATGGAGAAGATATGAAGATGAAAAAGAGGAGAAGAAGATGAAGAAAACCTAACATTTTTTTAATAAAACTAACGGAAAGGACCAAAACGTGTAATAGAGAGAAGTTAAGGGACCAAAATAAATCAAAATTTAATTAAGGGACCAAAGTGATACTACCTAAATAGTTAAGGGACCAAAAATGCAATTTAATCTTTAAACTTTTTCAAGAAATAAAACTTTTAAACTTCGATCGAAAAAGTTCTAAAAATTTAAACTTAGGTCAAATTTGATGTGAGTGGAAATTTCCAACCGTAGTCAGTCCAATTAACGTGGTTATATCTGAAGACCTAACGTTATTGTGAAAATAATGTTCTTTTTGTGTGTTACTAATAGTGAAAATAATAATTTGACAGAGGATAAAATGTTCCTAGCTATCTACATAAAAAAAAATAAAATCATAAAATGTAAAAGAAGCTACTCACTACTTCCACATATTTTAGATTTTTTTTTTTTAACATTTTTTTTAAACATTTTTCCATGTATTTGATGTGGAATACTATAGCAAAACATTTTTTTTATTGTTGACCAAAGGAATCTAATGAACTTGGCCTAAACAACGAAATTCTTTTCTTTCAAAAGATTTTCTACATGACCGTAAAAATTCGACCTCAAACACGAGATCTTGGACCCGTGATGATTCAAACCAACAAGAATTAAAAATTGCTCTTTTAACTTAAAAATTTATTCTTCAAACCCTAAATATAGTGAAATGCTTCCAACGACAATTTACCGTCGTTTCTTTCGAACGACAGTTATCGTTGTATTTTGAACTTGAAGGAAAAAAGAATACAAAAAAAACCTCCAAGGGCAGTTAATGCCGTTGGAGTCTGCACTTTCAACAAAACACTTTTGTCATCATCATAAGGTGTTGTTTCATTTTGAAGTCCAACTACCAATCAATCATAATTCTCTAAAATCATATGATTAATATGTATGAAAATTCATTCTTACGTTGTAAAAATAGGTCTTGGTAAGCAAGTAAACATATGCAATTCACTTCTAACCTTGCATACATTTATTTGTACATTTACTTGATGAAAATAAGTTTTGTTCCTTCAGGTTTAGATGCAACAATAGTTAACTACTGTTGAAAGTGAACGATAGTTAAATGACGCTGGAAGTATTTGGTATTCTTAAGGTGTTAAAAGAGCAATTTTTGAAGTTAGAAGAGCAATATTCACAAGATTTCATTGCACCACCAATATGCATGCATATGAGTTATTTTCAAAAATAATTGGAGTACTGCTCTTTACCCAAACGGTTTTACTCGTTCCCAAGTAAAATGATCAAAATACCCCTACGCATGTTAATTCACGCTAATGTAAATAACAACGTAAGTTAACAAACACTGCGTGAGTTAACATGCGCTAGTGTTAAATGCAGTGTGGGTTAACTCACGTTGACATTTGCACTAGCGTGAGTTAACTCACACTCATAGCAGACAATAGAAACTGCATTAAATGCAGTGCAGTAACTACACAGAGTATCTATTCAACATAAATGACCCGTAATCACGCCACATTCATAACTTAACCGAATTATGCCAGATTAACAATATTATCAAATAATACGACATAATCGATCCAAATTACACAAAATCATCGTTTTTCTCACAATCACATAATCACCAAGAAACGATCCAAACAATCCAAATTACACAAATTCGCCGGTAATGATCCGTAATCACTTAAACATATTCGATGGCACGTTATGACTGTTATGCTCCTCCCAAAACTCCCTTGTTTTTTTTTTTTTTTTTGTGTTTAACTGCTCTTTACCCAAACAGTTTTACATTTATCGATGAAACCCAACGTGGCCTTAGAGACAAACCCCTCCAACTCAAAGAATAATTTGTTTTTTTTTTGTTTGTGTTTGTGCACCATGACGGTTATCCTCCTCCCAAAACTCCATTGTATCTCGCCTAATTGGTTTTTCAACATTTTGTGAATTTCATCCCAACATGATGCCAAATCTCTAACACTACTCCTCAAACATCTTTTCAACTGTGCATTAGCCGATTCAACAATATTGGTGGTTCTACACCCTAGATGCAAGCATTTATTTGTCCAAGCCGTTTCAGCAAAATGCTTCTTAAGGGGTAAAACCGTTTCCTCAAGATATTTAACAAACTTTGGAAATGGTCTGCATACCTCCTCTTTGAATTTCAACCATTCAATTGCATATGAATCCTCCGTGGGAGATTTAACCACATCTCTCCAAGCCCTCACTATTTTCTTAACAAGCTCACAATGCTTGTCATCATCCGCTTCCTTCGCATCTTTGTCAACAACTTTTGCCTTCGAAGGCTTGCCATTAACTCTACAATTCGTGACACACTTAGATTTGACATTCTTCTCAATATGAAAATAGCAAAGTACATGGTATGTTTTAGGGAGAACATTGGCAACAACATTCATCAAAGCGGGGTCCCTATCAGTGACAATCACGTTAGGCATGTTGAGTTTTGAGTTCAAAAGACCAACCAACATCTCAAGTGTCCAATTAAAGTTAGTCTCTAGTTCAAAGGAAAGAAAGGAAAACGCAACCGAATACGTCAATTTAGTAGAGGTGACACCTACAATCTCAAATAACGGCATTCGGTAGGTATTGGTTTTGTAAGTGGAGTCCATGACCAAAACTGTGGGAAAAGTGTTAAGCAAATCAATTGAATCCGGATGAGCAAAGAATAAGTCTTCAAGAGTGGTTTCCTCGCTATTTGCTCTTGTGAAACAGACGTATTGATGTTCCTCCAACTTTGAAATCAAGTATTGCATCTCCGTCTTGTCCTCTTTTTGCCCTTTGCGCCATCTACTTCACGCATTGTAAACTTGCTTGATGAATGTCACACTTTCTTTGTTATTTTTCCTTCAAATCTGTGAGAATATTCCTAGACGGCACCAAGCTCTTTGTCAAGTCGATAACTCTTTTCTTATCCTCAGCTTTTAATCGATCCACAAGAAGGTGGCGGGATAACTTTGGCGTCAAGTCATGGTTGTGAATTCCACAAAGCATTGCAATCCACCAATCTTGTGTTTTTTTTTTCAAAGAAGCATTTCAACCTAAACGGAAAATTAAATTTCCTTGAGCCCGTGCCTTCAAGCTTCAGTTTCTTCCTCGTCTTAGGTGGCTTGTATTCACCACTCCTTTCACATTGCATCGTCATGCATGGCGTTATTGTACTAGATTTATCTATAGAAATAGTAAATCCGGCACTTGCCGCTTGTCGACGAACCCAACCAAGTAATTCTTCACGATCTCTCCATCTTTCATTTGTTTTTAAAAATGATCCGGTGTTTACTTCAATAACACGAACATCGGTAGGTACCGGTTTAGACTTTTCTTCAAAGTTACCGGTAGGCACCAGTTTTGCTTTGTTGTGAACAATGTGATCTTGGAAGGGAATTTTCACTATAAACTCCACATCTTTGGTTGGTTTGACATCGTCAGATGCTACGCCGGAACCTATGCCTATGTGGGAAGCTTTGCCGAATACTTTGCTTTTGGCCGGTTTAGGTTCAACGCCATCCTCCGACACATTTTCAACCATATCACTCAATGTCTATTCAATAAAAAAATAACAAAGAAAAAATAAATAAATAACCTGTGCAGCAAGCAAAGCAAGGAAAAAAAGTAGCGCAAAAATTCAAAAATTGGGCATCACAGTAGCGTGACTTAAGTCACGCTAGTGTTAACCTTCAGCGTGAGTTAACCCACGCAGCCCACACAACTAGCGTGAGTTAACTCACGCTGAGCCCTATCCTAATTCGAAAAAGTTTCGTAAGTTGCAGAAAAACCAGGAAAAAAGGAAGAGCTTTGATGGTACATTACCTGTTATTTGATGCTTGATGAGCGTAGAAACTTGCTTCTTGATGATTTGCAATGAAGATTTTGACCCAAAAATTCACACTTTTTGGGTTTTCGGAGGTGGAGGGAAAGAAAAAATTGAGCTTTGTGGTTGCCTGCTGGGTTTTGTTCGAAAATAGAACTCAGCGTGAGTTAAGTCACGTAAGGGCAAAATAGTCCTTTCATTTGGAAACGAGTAAAACCGTTTGGGTAAAGAGCAAACTCAAAAAGTTGGACTGCCCACACAAGGTTGAGTTACGTAACAAAGTAATTTCTTTTTTCATCATATTCTCTTCTCACACACCCTATTTAGATTATAAACATCAAAATATTTTAATGTGTTTTGGAGGGTTTTGTACGATATTTTTGCTGTTCGGATTATAAAATCCAAAATCATTAGGCCACGTGAGAAATCAATAGAATGAAAAATGAAAGTGCCAAAAAATTTATCGATCATTTTGATAAATTTTTGTCGGTTTTTTAAAGTTTTTTTATAATTCAGCTCTTGCATTAGGGATGATCCTTTTGAGAATTTTTTTTTAGTACTTCCTGAATCAATCATTTACAAATTTGTTTGTCTTTATGATCTTTTAAATTAGCTCTTGCATTATTTATTTTTAACTTCACATTTTTAAATTCCCTTTGTCTATTAAGTTAAGTTTCTTTTACCTATATCTCTTTATCTTTTGTTGGTTTTGAGATTGATGACAAGGAATTAACACAAAGGAAAAAAAACATTGAGGAAGAGTACATTCAATGGGTGAGCCAAGGAGAGCTAGAAGCAAGAAATTCTCTGCAAGAGCAACATTGTAGAAAAAAGTTTTTCGATGTTAAAATTATTGAAAAATTAAATCACCTTATGTCGTCAATTTCTTTATACATTCATCTAATAATTTAATAATACGTTGCCACATCAATTATTGATATATGATGCTTCCTCCGTTTTAAAATAGATGTCCTCTTTCTATTTTCTATTTCAAATACTAATACAACATTTATTGCATTTTAATCATCTAAGTACTCCACTAACTATAATTAATAAGAGTGTTTTAGTAAATGAACATATTTTATCACTAAAATCAACACTACTAATCATTTTTTAATAGCCATGTAAAATTCAAAAGGACACCTAATTTGAGAAGAAGGGAGTAAGTGATGTGTTTTTAACTCATTAGATGACGTGACAATACATTCTTAGATTTATGTGTAAAATCTTTTTACATCAAGGGTCATTGTCAATTAGAGGTGGGTTTCCTTATTCCATCATCCCTTGTGCATAAACTATATCAGTAATTTTGGGGTTTATGGACTATGAAATTAACCTATGAAAGAAGGGTTCTGCTTTCCCCCCTGCACTTTTCGCTCGCACCCAGCTGAAAATACTATAATGGCCCTGTGTTAGTTAAGTCACGCTGCGTGACTTAACTAACGCACGTTGTAAGTTATGCATGACTTAAGTAGCGCTGCGTGAGTTAAATCACACAGTATAACTTAAGTCATTTAACAATAAAACAGAAACGCAAACCCCTCATTTTCTAAACTTTCCAAAACACGAAAATTTCCCCTCCAAGTGCGATTTTTACCATTCTTGCGCCATTCAAAGCTAATTTCTCCCACAATATCAAGTAAGTGATGATTATCCTACTTCATTGCATTTTTTTGGTTGAAATTTACGAATTTTATAAGAAATTTAACATTTTTAGGTTTATATAAATTTTGCTTGCACGTTAGTTTTTATGGTTGTTAGTGATGAATTAAGTTAGGAATAATATATTAGATGTTGTTTAGAGTGAAATGTGGTAGTTTTAGGTATTTGAAATTGTTTTATTTTAAGTTGATTGAAAGTTGCATTGTAGGTGTTTGATAAAATGTCTCAGAGGGAGAGGACTGGCAAAATTAGGTTAGGGAGGCCTACGTCTACTAATAGTGCACGAAGGGAGAAGCAAGCAATAATCCATCCTTTAGCTGGCCGAGTTACATGGAGAGTGGGGGCACGAGATTTGCTAATGTTGATGCTGCTGGGACCTCATCGTCACAGACTAGTTCATCCCTGACGAAGGATCCGACGCAGTATCAGCATGATTATCAAGTGTATCAGCAGCCGCAAGATCAGGCGTATCATTTTGAGGAGCCTCAGCCTCACCAGTATCAGTTTGATGCGTATCAGCAGCATCAACATCATCATCATGAGCAGCCTGTTATTGAGTAGGAACAACCTGAGCAGCAGGAAGATATTGAGCAGCCTCATCAGCATGATGGTGGGGGTCGTTTTCAGGGGGTGCCGAGGGTGGTGTACGAGGCTGACCGGACGACTATGCAGGGGGGCCTTCTGACCTCACGCTTTTACCTCGCTTTGGTGGGCATGTGGCATGCAAGATATGGGTCGATGCCGATGTAAGTATATTTTACTTCTTTTACTATTCATACAACTTATTCTAATTATTATTTTACTTATTTAATGTTAGAATTAAAATATATGTTAGAATATATTTAATGTTTATTTTACTTATAATTTATTTAACGGTGTTGTTTGTTGTTTTTTGTATTTCAGTTTCGGGAAAAACATAGGGTGAAAGGTATCTCGCACGGGAAGAAGTTGAGCCTTACAAATTTGATATTGCCTCAGCATGGTGCACAAAATGACTGGTTTTGGTCAGTAGTGAATATGTCCGGACTTACTTTCATCCTGTCTAGTGGGTACGACAACGTCTCTCATGGGTTAGTTTGTGCGATGTCAGAGAGATGACATGAGGAGACCAACAGCTTCCATCTACCTGTTGGGGAGATGACCATCACACTAGATGATGTGGCATGTCTCCTAGGCATTCCCATCGTTGGGAGGCTCCTTACTGATAGAGGTTAACTTGTGAGGAGGGGATGTAGATGATGCAGGTGGACTTACTTTTTAAAGCGGAGGCTGTCGCTAAGGAGGTGACAAGACAGGGTGCTGTTCATATCAGTTTTGGTGTATTGAAGAGGCACTACGAGGAGCTCTTGAATAGGTGTAATTATCTGCTTGAGATTGATACACAAGAGGAGGAAGACGAGCGAGCTCAAGTTAGGTTGGCATGTATTAAGGTGTTTCTGTTGCTCTTGCTTGGCTGGATCATTTTTATCGGCAAGAACAACAAAAACATTAATTTGTTGTGGCTGCTTGCGCTGCAAGATATGGACGAGTTAGACAGCTGGTCATGGGGTGGGATATGACTTGCTTTCCTATACGGGCAGCTATCTCTTACCTCCGACTCATTTGTGGCCTCTTGTGGTGGTTACATGACCTTGCTTGTGGTAATATTTGTTTTTCTTCTTTTTAACTTATTGGATCGTAAATGTATAGTTGTTTGTATAATACTTGTGCTGATATAAATTTATTTCTTTGTGTTTGCAGCGATGGACTTTAGCGCATTTCTCGAACATCATTCTGAGGATTGTTGACGAGGACTACGACCCTACCATTGGCCCGCTTGTGAGTCAATGGAAACCTCCCAGGGGCTTTTCTAATCATGGACACTACAGAGATTTCATTGATTCGTTGGATCATTCTCATGTCACCTGGAGGCCGTACGAGAGACCATGACACATCACACCTTTTCAGGATGTATGTTGGTACTCCGGATGGATCATGGCCAGCAGAGACATGATGGTCCGTCACTTGCAAGAGCGGGTTCTTAGGCAGTACGGGTATTTCCAGACACGGCCCATGCCTCCTACAAATATTGAGCCTCTTGCGGCAGATGACGTGGACCAGACCTTCACGGAGTTTGCTCTACATGTCCTCAGCCAGCAACAGAGGGGTCATCTGATTCTGGATAACCAGCCGTGGGATCATACTAGGGGGGTACATGAGATGGTTCATTAGAGTATCACATCCTATTGTGAACCCTCTGTGGCCATTCCTGACTACGTAGCTCAGGCCCCTCCTCGTCCTGTCCTTACGAGGAGGTTCTTGTTGAGCAGCAGTGGGCCAGACATCCTCCCGATCCATTTCAGATCATCGGCAACATGAGAATCAGAGTGGAGCATGCAATGGAGATTCCTGAGGTGATTTCAAATCCACTATTTTTTAGCATTTTGAAGGGTCTCCGGTCCGATTATACCGTGTTTGACCAAGTGTCGGCTCCGCGGAGGAGGAGTAGGAGTCCACGGGATGGAGCATTATGACTTTTAAATTTTTTTATGACATTCTATTAGATTTGGTTGTAAACCTATTACATTTGCGTTTTTAGGCGTTTTTATGACATTTTTGTTATTTTATTTCGTTACTTTTCGTAATTTAATTATGAGTTATTGCTTGATTGAATGAATACTTGAATCAATGATAAAAAATGTATGCAAATGGGTGAATGAATGAATGTATGAAAGAAGGACCGAAAAATTTAGGGAATACAGAGGTTCTGTCAGTTCTGGCTTGCTGCACAGACTGGGCGTGAGTTAACTCACGCAGGTGTTAATTGGTGCGTAAGTTAACGAACGCAGTATTTTACTTGACTTAAGTCACAGAGCGTTAGTTAACTAACACATAGTTTTACACTTAAGTTAGTTAACTAGCGCAGGAGTATTTTAGACATGGCTGCAGGGCGGGAGTATTTTGTGCAAAAAGAGAGCAGAATTCATGAAAGAAAAGAGTCATGATGCATGCATATTAGTTTTAAGAAGTTGATGTTGTCACATGTATTTTAATCTATACATCCATTTTAATTGATTTTGGTTTTTCTGAAAAAAATACTTAATTTCCTTCATTTTTCACTTAAATCTTTTGGTAATTGACTATAGGTTGGTAGTTTAAATCATGTTACTAAGTGGGACAAAAGTTGGTGTCATATTTTATACCTTAGGGTCTTAATACAATAAACTCAACTGATTGGATGTCTATCTTGCAAAATCAAACTTATATTTATAATATCTACACATTTAAAGCTTTTCAAAAAATGGTTGTTTACTAAAATCCGACATCGTTTGATATTTTAAGTTAATTCTTGAACTTGAAATCCGATTATTGAAAACTTTGTTCATGTAAAATAGCATGCACATAAGTTGTTTGAAGAAATTACTTTCATAATATGTAATGATGATAATACATGAAAGCATAAACACAAAGCCCTAAGTTAGTGACGAGTAAAAGAATGTATGAACGTTTGTTTAACGTTTACTTGTTGAATTGTTAATATTTTAAAATAGTTATGACTTTATGAGAGATTAGAATTGAAATAAAATTATAATTAATACGATGTATGATTGGTTATGAATTGTGTCTTATTAATATAAAGTAAAATAAAATTATAATTAATTCGATGTATAATTAGTTATGAATTGTTTCTTACTAATATGTGTTAGTAAGTATATCGATTGAGGTTATTGAATTAAGTGTGCGTAAAGAACAGTACTAGATCTCTTTTTATCCAAGTAAAAAAATATAACGAAACTTGAATATATTATTAAAATTGCATTACTTGTGTGTAGCATTGATGTGGTTAGCTAAAAGGATCACATCAAAGATTGAAACCAAAGCCTAACATTGCAAACAAATGCAATTGCTATTTTCATTTTTTAAGTAGAACAAAACGTGATTCATGTAACTAAAAACATACGTTGGTGCATCCAAAAACTACATGATCCTAATCAATTAATTTTTCAACACCCCAATGATTCTATTGTTCCTTCATTCACTACTTTATTTCCTCATGGATAGATTCATAGAATGTTAATTTCTTCCACCTTCATATCTCTAGCCGAAATTGAAGACCAAAATTCAATTTTTTCCACTTTTCTAATTTAGTTAGGCCAAAAGAATCCCCCACCTATTTACACCACATGCACATTGACTATTACAAATAACAATTTTTTTCTTCTAACTTCCTGGTTTATTGTTGAAATCCAAATCCAACCGGTTGAACCGGGTACCTAAACCCAAACGGGTCAACCGGATTAGTGTATCCCATTCCTTGAGTAAAATCATTTGAACCGCGTTGATAAAACCCGGATGAATTCTCAACTTGGTTCGCTCTCGCTCCACTCTGAACCTCCTCTTCAGTCGGATGCACGGATATGTTGTTAGTTTTCTCCGTAATAACAGAAGAGTCCACTTGACATAACGTGGGGACAGAAGGTACATAAAGGTCATTACAACCACTAAAATTCATCATTCCTTGAGTTTGACCGTCTTGAAACCCTGTTACTGTGTTCAAAATCGATGATGAATTAGACCAATCCATGAAATTGTTATTTGTAGCATTTAGATTTTGAAGATTCAGCTTCTCTTCTTGTTGGCGATGTTGTGCCATTCTTATCGAGTTGACATGTGGCAGCTTAAAGCAACGGTCGTCAATTTGTGGAAGTGATTCAAGAACGTCATCGAGGTGGGATGATGAAGAAGATGATGAACCGTTGCTGTATTGAGTGTATTCTCTGCTTGAAACGACGCCGTTTGGAATAGGTTTTTGTGCGCTTGAGTTTTTCTTATAGATACGACATAGGACCCAATCATCTAGCTGCAATTCAAAAACAAAAATATCAACAAATTAACGTTGTAATAAAACAATTTGGTAAAACGGTAAAAGGTCAAAAACAGAGGAAGTGAATATTTTTAAATGGAACAAGATGAAATGAAATATGAAATAAATAATGTGGTGACAATTTGGTGACAAGGTTTAAAAAAAAGTGTGATAATTGGCGAAGGGTTTCAAAAAATAAAATTTGTGATCATGGTTGATCAACAAATTTTTAAGGCCTATTATTAAAAAAAAATATTTGAAGGAGAAAAAAATTAATATTAATCCTTTGAAATATCAAATATTGATGTGTATAATATGACAACTTGATGTGTGTGTATGAGTGCAATTCATTTAAACACGTATCACCCAATTTTTTTAAAAATAATTGTTGTGACTCTCAATATTTGATTGCCCATTTTGAAATCATCAGCCTAGGTAAAATTCTTTCTAACATTAAGAATTGTGATGCAATTCCAACTTAACAACATGAATTGTGATCAATTTAAAATTATTTGTGTCTATATTAAGTAAATATTAGTAATGCTAATTTTAGACATTTGAAATATTTGTTTGAAGAGTAAAAAAATGAATGTATATAATACCTTGGTGCCACCGTTGTTTCGTGAAGAGTCAAGTAGTCGATACTCATGCATAATCCAATTAGTTTTGGTGCCTTTTGGAGCTTTACCAACATAGAAAACAAGTGCTTTTTTTATACCAACTTTTCTACCTTCATTTGTTATAATCTTGTCTGTTCCAGTGGCTTTCCAATACCCAGATCCAGCTACTCTATTTGGCCTAGTCCCATTCGGATACTTCCTATCTCTTGGACTGAAGAAATACCATTCTTTCTCACCAAAAATTGCCTTACCTACACAAATTAATCACACACAACTTTAAAATGAATAAAAGATAAACATAGGTTAAATTATTTAAATCACGATGAAATTAACTTACTTGGAAGAACCCATGGGTCGAATTTGTAGAGATCAATTTCAGCAATGATTTGAAGAGAAAAATGATGACCAGCTACTTTACGACATAGATATTGAACAAGAAGTTCTTCATCGGTGGGGTAAAATCGAAAACCAGGAGGTAAACTCAATTGTGCAAGAGGGTCTTTGTCTTGAACACCCATTATCATTAATCAAAGAATTAATAATTGAGTGATTGATTGATATAGCTAGGTTGTAGAAGAAGTTTTTCTTAGAGAAAAGAAATGTTATCTCTTTGAATTTATTTTCTTTCTTTTTTTTTTTTTTTTCTCAATAAACGGTAGACATAGGGTGATATTTATAGTAACACATGGACCGAAATTGGTACGGTAATCTTTGTCTTAGTGTTGAATGTGGGGTCCACTTGAGTTAATTACCTCTTGGGATTTGCCATGTGTCTTTGTACCAAAAAGCATCTGCACTCGATCTTATCTGGATCCGATATGGTCGTGTCATTTCCTAGATTACATGAATAAAGTCTCGGTCAAAAAAATAAAAAATACTAGTAAAGGATGAATAAAGTCATATTATAGATGTAACAAATATTTTACTAATTTTTCAATAAAAAAATCATGCACGAAGAATCATTTGTACAATTGTACTTAAGAGAGATAAAAGATTAAGATCTATCCGTTTCATTGAATTATTTTATTTCCATAAAAAAAAATCTCATTTTGATTATCGACTAGTTAGGGTTCGGTTCAATGAGGTAGATCAATATATAAGGGAGGACAAAAAAAGAGGACAAAGTTCTTTTCAATATTAATTTTTCATTTATGAAACTCCAACCGAAAAAATTGTCAACAAGAAAATGTGAAACATGTTTCCTTTTTTTATTGAATATTACTTAAATCTTAATTCGAAAAATATGATAGTCTCATAATTATTTTATTAATATAAATTTCCAAATCTTTTACTAACAAATAAGATGTTTAAGACACCTCAAAAGAAAGTAATTTAGCAATTAACCTCAAATGATATTTTCTACAACGAGGTTCTTTATCTTTTAAATGTTGAAAAGCCAAAAATATAAATCTAAAAATAAAAAAGATGTTCTAGAAGCATAATCTCTTATCCATGATTAAGCACTTTCTGACACACTATTTGAGTGAGTGGGATTGTATTTGCCAAAACAGCAATAGTAGTATTTCAATTTTCACGCGTGAGTTTAAACCACGTCGGTACGAAGAAGACGCATGAAAAGTATCCACGTGCAAGCACGTGTCCAAATGAGAGATGAGAGATGAGAGATTCATAGTTAGGCTGGAGTTTTGTTAATACAGGCAATATTGAAAAGGAAATAACATAAAGTTTAATGTGGTGTATGCCTCCATTACTCGACACGTCACAATACTTTTTTCCTCTTTTATATTTTTCATCTTTTTTTAAACTTTCTTTGGGTGTTTCTTTCACTCATCAACCTCCACCATCACTCTTATAGGTAGGTACAAATTATATTATTATATGAGTTTTTTTAGAGGATTATTATATATGAATGTGTTTCTGTGAGTATAACTCGGTTGACATTAATATGTATTGTTATAGGTATGAGTTGAGATTTGAATTGCGAACATCCTATTTGTTCATCTTAAAAAAAATTAACCATCATATTACTTGACAAAACAATCAATCGAAATCTACTTAATGGATAAAGTGTTTGATGCATATCTCGCAAATATGTTATACAGTTAAATTTCCATGAATCATTTGATCATATTCATTTTGATGTTTGATGTGGGATAGTTTATTTTCTTTATTGATGATTGTTCTTTAAGAGATATTATCTATTTAATTGATACCATCTCATGTTATAAGTAATGTTAATTAGTCCTATTTAATTTATGACCTCCAATGATGCCAATGAGATTCAACACATCTAATGAAAAAGGGTTAGGTCGTTTTCCTTTAAAGAGATAGAGTGGTGACGTGGCTGGTCAAGGTCAATATATTATATAGTGGTGTATTGCACTCGATTCTTCTTTTTTGGTTGGTGACGCTTTTGAGTTACATGAAATGTCTTAGCGTTACGAAAAGAACAAATTAGAGAGATCGGCATCATTTAATTTTTTGTTATATGCATTAATGTACAAAATACAAATGTATAAAAAAATTAAACACCTCACGAATGCATAATAAAATAACATGACCTAGGGTATGTACGTGGATGATTTGGTGTTACTTTGAGTGTGGATTATATGAAAGACAGTGGTAGTATTTTGACAAGTATACCTATGTAGATATTGTGTGGTTGACAAATAATACAAAATAAATTTGAAGATTGAAGAAATTAAAAAGAGGCAATGTGGTCAATAGGGTGTTATTTGTATTTGTATTTATTTGAAAAGGTTGATCAGATTGGTACTAACTTAATGCCACGTTCACATTCGAATTATAAGAGGTGGCTGAATTTAGTTCAATGGTTAATCAAAGAAATGAAAGGTTCATGTACAGTGAAATTAAATTAGTTGAATGACCAACGTTGAATTTATACTATAACTAGTACTAGACAAAATATATACATTGATTATGTAATAAAAAAAAAAAAAAACATATACATTGATGTATAACGTGATTTCGTTAAAATTTGATGTGTTAATAACTAAGGAAAAAAAATTCAAACTTTGCTTGGTTTCATCTTCACATGTCCCTCTTCTTCTTGCATGCTTCCTTTAACATGACTAGTATGTATGGAAGAAAATTCGTACGGTCATCTTTGACGAGTTTATCAATTTGTACATTTATCAAAAGCTTAGTCAATTTATAATAGGTAGCTAGCATTTTCCATGGATTCTCACATAAAGTTTATTCCTCTTGATTAGTATTGACACACTACGATGCTTGCCATCTCATCTCATACATTAGAATTAGGTACAAGTCGTTTTATTTATTAATATTGGAGATTTTTTGGGTACATTTGATTGAGTAATGTGTCATGTAAACAAAACCAGTTTAAAATTTAATTTATTTGAAAATAATGAAACATACAAATTAACATGACACTAATTAATTGGATGATAGTATGAGCTCGTATCCTAGCAGACTGCAAAATAGCGAAAGGCTTACCTTAAATATTTATTTCATGCATAATGTGTGTTGGTTTTGGACTAATAAATTACCGTTAAAAGAGATTTATCATGGAAGATATTATTAAGTTGTAAAAAAAATAAAAAATTATTGAGTTGAGTCACGATCATGTCACTTTTTTAGACGTTTTACGATACTATTTGAAATTGTGCAATGTAGACTATCAATCGTGTCACCTCCAGAATAAAACAGCTATGTTTACACTACGACTATCCACTGCGCTGTATATAATCATTTGAGAATTAACACCTTTCATATGATACGAATACTACTCAATTATGATACAAATACCAGTCGAATCTGAAGGGACAAAAAGAAAAAACAAAGAGAAGAATGATTTGTTAACACAAACCGAAGGGGAAAAGAGAATAAAACAATTCAATGTTTCAATAGTCTTTTTTTTGTGTATCGAACAAACTACTCAAACTCTCCTTTTACAGGGAGAGTGTTTGTGACTGATTAGAGACACTTGGGGAGAAAACATTATGCAGATCAGTTCAAGTAACAAACAGATCATATAAGCATGCAAGCGGATAAAACTGAAAATATCCAGATAGTTTGTGTGATTTGATTTAAATGAAATGTATTCGTTAAGAAAACACTTTCGGGTAACAATTAAATTAATTAATCTAATATTTTCAGGTGATAAAAATATATATTTTTTGACACAAGCTCAAGCACGTCCAGATGGACGAAGGCAACATTAGCGTTGTGCATGTGATACATATATTTTATTGATTGTTATGTCCATTCACAAAAGTGGGCACTCCAAAAGCACATCCTTATGAGTGACTTTTCCTAAAACAAACTACTACTAATGTGTGTTTTATATCCTATGTGGGACTTTCACTTTTCTTATTTCATACAACACTAGTTCCCCCAAAAACACATCTTTAATTTTTTTTTTATACTAGTGTGAGATTATTATTTTTTGTCTCTCTATACATTTACTTTTTGTGAACTTTATATGATTTTGTATAATGAAACATTTTTTGACTCAAAATATTGAGTCTTTAGGACTTAGGTTTCTAAGTTTAATTGGACTAATCCTTAACTAGAAATCTTAACATAAAAAAGAAAGGGAGATTTTATCTTTAATTTAAAGAATCCCTAAAAAAAGTCTTTAATTTATAGAAGAACCCTAATTCTTAACTAGAATCATAATTTTTGAGTCTTAATTGTAATTTTGCTCCAAAATTTCGCTCCATTGTTTGCAGTTTTGCTTGCACACCCTCAGCCATCAATGATTGTATCGCTCACGATTTTATAGTGAATTTATCCTCCCACGTATATACTATCGTTGTTTCATATTTTCTTTCTTTACTATTCAAAAATTGTTTTAATCTAGTCATTCTCTGACAAACCTATAGTACTCATCTTTCTTATATCTTTGAATTTTATTTTTTTTGTAATATTGGACACAATAAGTTATGATGTATTTTTATAATTTCTTATATATATATATATATATATATATATTATGCATTTGATTTTTTTTTCTTTACCAAATTATACTCTTAAACTTGGTCCTTTCTAACTTTAATTCTTGACTTTGTCCTTGGTTCTATTCAATGTAAGACTATGTGTTTATTGTTCCAACTTCCAATCATATAATCTAGCGTTTCAACAATGTGTGTGATATTAACTTGAGATATTGTTTTTGGAATCATTACAATAACTTGAACAAGAAGATATTAAAGATAAGTGCGATGATAGTTGCATAAATAAAATTTAAATCGCGTGTGGTTTAAACCATTGTTTTAAAACTCGGACCGACCCGGTCGGTCAGACCGGGAACCAGAGGGTGCAACGGTTCGGACAGGCTATTGGATCGGATATGCAATTATCCCATTGAATCAATGTGATCCGACCGGGTCAGTGGGCGAACCGTTGAACCAGTTTGACCCATCCGATCGGACCCATTTTTTTATTTAAATGAAAAAGTAAGGCATATATAAAGACAAAAATATTTTTTGTTGGCTATGTTCATAAATTACTTAGGTTTATAAGTTTGTTATATTTTGATTTCCATCAATGTTTAGAGCATAGTATGTTTTAACTTATAAAGTTGGAATCTGAATTGGAATTTATTTGTGAGGTTTTTTATGTAGTAATATTGTTTAATGTATGAGTTCATTTGAATTTGGATTGGAATTAGCTTGAAATTGAATTGTGCTGCAGATAAGAAATTAACTTGCAAACTTGCAGCTGTGAGTATAAATTTTTTAATGTACGAACTATAAAAAAAAATGACAGTTTTTTTTTAAATTTCATTTATAATGTAATTTTTGATCATAAATATTTTTATATAGACCAGATCAATAGTCATGCGGTCCGACCAGTGACCCACTGGTTCGATTAGTAACCTATTGCTTTGATCGGATTTTAAAATATTGGTTTAAACTGAATTTATGTTAGAACACGCCCCCTTGTTTTGATATTTTCATATCACTTCAAAATATAATTGATGCGGGAGAGTGGAAACTAGAAATTTTGGTACAGCCATAAATATTCAATTTTTTGTTTAAAAAAAAAAAAATCAATTTTTGTTTTGTTTTTGTTATAAGGCGTGACTTACCTACCATATGGGATTTCAGAGATCATGTCAAACTTTTATTCTGGCTAACATCACGTGCATAACGAAGATCTTAATGACCCAAAGACCAGAAGAACAAAGAACAAAAAACTAGCGAAAATTAAAACACCTCATTAATTTTAAGGGGTAGTCTTATATCAATATTTTTCTATAAAATAAATATGACTTCTGTAAAAAAAATTGAAAAAGCGAAAGCATTAATAAAGTAAAAGTTCAAGCTTAAGAATAATGAGTGAAGGACAATGCAAAAGTTATTCAAAATATCAAGCTGTCAAGCACAATTTTCATTTTCATAGTGTGGAATATTCATTGACACTTCATCTGTTATCTCTCCCCTTAATATTTTAGTAATAAATTCTAGAGCAAATTAGGTTTTGATGAACAAAGATCCTTTCGTTTATAAAAAAAAAATAGAAATTTCCATTAAAAAATAGATAAACACAAAATATATATGGTGGGTCCGAGCATTAAATTTGTTATACTATTATTAATTAATTTGAAGTTTTATTGTGTCGTTATCATTTCAAATGGAAGAAATGAAAAGATCCTAAAAGAAGATCATCGTAACTCGTTTTTGATTTCATTGCTAATATTGAGGGCAAGAAGTCAGTGAGGGTTCAAGAGAGAGTGCGACTAAAATAAGGGCAAGAAGTGTGATATCTGACCTAAGGTTAAGCATGAGTATATAAAGTGGATAAGTAAGATTTTAGCTGTCAAACGTCCACCTGGACAACCGTCTATGAGGGGATAGATGGTCCACGTCCACCTGAACAACCGTCTCTAAGGGGATATATGTGATCATCTAGATGGTCATGTAGCATTGAATCTGAAATGGACGGTTATGATTTGTCTATTTAGACTATAATCTATGTATAAGAATTCTTATTTATTGAGTGAGAGTATGAAAATTATATGTGTCTATGTATAAGAATTCTTATTTATTATAACAATGATGAGTAAACATATTTAAATCTTGTACACTTATTTAACACATCGTTTTCTCTCTATATCTCTTTATTCGCATCAAAACATCATATAATCACATCTATCTCTTCTTTTTTTTTCATTATTTTTTTTAAGGTGTATAAAACATTTTCCTATATGTTAATTGAAATTGGTTAGGGGACAAACTGTCACTTTTATTCAAGATAATAACAAAAGAATGGCGGTTTAGTAATAACTAACTAAGTACCACCGTATACAATCATCAAGTCAAAATAACCGTTAGTTATAGAATAATGATATTCGTATAACTATTTGATGACAATTATGCTCATAACTTTATTTCTCTCTTCTTATTGGTAAAAACAATAGAGAAAGAAAAATGAAGAGAGAAGACAATAACATTTATGAGATGAGTGAAAAAATTATCACAAAATCGTTGTAACAATATAATTTTTCTTAATAAAATAAAACACTTAAAATTGATTAGAAGAGAAGTGATCAATAATATACAAATACGGTGTATAATGTTGGCTCTCTTTTTCTGGTTTAGGGAGAAAAACATACATTGAAAGTTAGTGTCTGAATACATTTTTAGGTTAATGTGCGGCACACCATACACATGAAATAGATGTTAATTATGTTCTGTAGGGCGTAGGCACCTAGCAGAACACGACAATAGGTGTTTGGCTAAACCTGAGAGCACAAGCATAATTGTTTGGCTGCCTAACCTAAAAACTAGAAAATTGTTTCTTCACTTTTTTTCAATACAATTTGCTTGATTGGGAGTGGAGCATGCATGCAAGACTCATTTGAATTTTTATTCATGTTTATCTAGAAATTTAATACTTTTTATAAGCAAGATGAATTAAAACCAGAATATTAACGGTATAACTCTCGCAATCTTTTAAGTTATGTTTTTAATAAATTAATTCATTAAGTTTTTTTTTCTTCAATAAGTTAATCGATTTTAAGTCATAAAATATTTTCACCATTACTCTCCTTTCATCAAATTCAATTAAAAGATGTTTATGCAAGTGTTTAATGCTAATAGCCGGTCCAATTTCATTGATCTTAAAACTAAGATTCATAGGTCTACTATACAATCTTAGTTTGAAACGGAACTCATTGATTACTTAATTTATAATTTTGTTCATCAAATATTATCTTCAAATTTGATATAAATTCGAAAACAAGAAGAAGAAAATGTGTGTAAATAATTATGTTTGGTGCATAAGCACCTTTCAGATAAGTCACCTCAATGTTAAATGATCGTAAACACTTTTTATCGAAGTTGTAGAAAAAACAAGTAAGAATGTAAATAATTTACGACTTACAAAATAAATTTAACGAAGTTGTAGAAACAAGTAATTATGTTTGGTGTCATAAGCACCTTTCGGACAAGTCAGCTCAATATTAAATGATCGTAAACACTTTATAACAAAGTTGTAGAAAAAACAAATAAGAATGTAAATAATTTACGACTTACAAAATAAATTTATTACAAAAAAATAAATTAAAAGACTAATTTGATAAAAAAAAATAATGGATTAATTTGTTTCAAACATCGCTCCATAAAAGAAACTTAAACGACCGCTAGAGTTATTTGACCATCTAATGTAAATGGTTAGTGCACATGGTGTCTGAGAATTATAAGTAGAACATTTGAGTTTATGAAATAATGAAGTACTTAACAAGAGCAAAATGTAGAAATTTCAACAAGTGATTGGATCCTCCACAGTTGTAGTATGATCCTGCAGTTGTAGGGATCATCAAATTTGGAAAAAGAAGAGTTATTTCTCTTACTACCTCTAACAGTCTTTACGGTTGCATCACTGTACTGCCTGTTGATGATCCAAACTTTATGATGTTTTTTATAAAGAGATGCAGAGAATCCACGTTATCATCGTATATACTAAATAACTAATCAAATACACGTGTGATATGTCCACGTGAGCTTAACTCAGTTGGTATGAACAATGCATAAAATATGCAAGGTTTGGGGTTCGAACCCTGGCCACCACCAAAAACAAATACAGGTGTGCTATATTTCTCTACCAACCAAAAAGTAACTATTTCCTTGGCTATAAAGGTGTAGAGTATACATCACAATAAAAATAAAAACTCACCAATTGAGTAAAATAAAATAATAGCTAAATACTAGATCAATGTATAGACTAAGCCAATTTCTTTGTGACTCCAATCCTCATAAGAGCACAATAAGCTATAAGTCTATAACCAATTAGCATTATAACAAGAGCCATTGCAGCCACTCCTAGACCATTCAAATCAATCCCCATTTGTTTTATAGGAGGAAACTCATCAATAAGACACTGTCCACTAGAACAAGGGTATGTATCACCACTGTGATACTGTGACCCAATAAATAGCTGATATGTATAGTAGCTAACAGAAACATACTTCACCCATGCTATAAATTTTGGAATATTCTGAACATAAAATCCACCAGCAAGTAAGAAACATAGCATGATCACTGATGCAAGTGTTGTTGCTGATTTTTGATCAAGTACAACAGCACCAAGTGCAAGTCCTAGTCCTTGTGACACTAACACATTGAGTAAGAGGCTGAAAAGTGTTTGAAAGAAATTCATCACTGTTGCTTTCAGTCCTGCCATGAAATATGTTATGAGAAGGAAGATTGTAGGGAGGACTAGTTCCATTGGTAGGTCAGCTACCATTCTTGAAATGAAATATGAGGAGAGTCTGTACATTCCTGAGGATCTTTCTTTTTCTAGCATCATTAGTTCTTGAGGGAAGGTGAAGATTGCTTGAAAGAGTGGGAAAAAACCCCAAAAGCCTGTTACGAAGAATAGTAGCCCTATCTGCAAGGAAAGTTGAGATGTATTATGATCATTAGTGTTAGAACAACCATCACAGTTCAAAAAATAAAGAAAAATGCAAACATTGAAGACACGATGTAAACAAAGTTCGGCCAATTTTGCCTACATCTTCGACTGCAGAGCGGCTGCAGTTCCTTTCTATTATTTGTGATAGTTTAGGGTTTATATTGCATTTAAATACTATGGTCTAGAGTAAAAACTTCACAGAAGCGACCAGCCCACTTATCGGTTACTAGCTATACCCAACAATTAGTTTAGTCAAATGTGAATTGTGGTACTAAAGTTTAGGGTATTTGCAAACTAGATTTTTAGACATGGTCATAGTCACGACGATATTACAGTCAGATAAACCTGGTGCGAGTTTAATCAAAGTCGCAGAGACATCAAAAACCCTGATGTCCCGGCCCAAATTGTGGTTGCAAGCCTTTTTTAAAAAGCTTATCTGCAAATTCATTGTGATCAAGGTTTTGGTAAAGATCCACAGTTGCGATCTAGGCCCACTTTCCTAGAGTTTTCGATCTTGTCGCGATCAGAGTTGAGGCCGCTTCAGCTTCATTTCATCACACTTCTTTGCCATATATAGAATCGCGACACAACCACAACTATTACCACAACTTCAACATAAAACCTTGTTTGAGGAAACAACTCCAACTATAACTTATACTAATTCTGTTATCCTAATTTAGTTCTCGGTCTAACATTATTACATTCCAATCATACTTTAAAATTCAGAATATAATAATATATAAAGAACATAACTTTGTTAATCTGACATGGAAACAAGTTCTTATTTATATCTGTTCAAACTGTTACCTGATCCTGCAAGTGTGACATATCAGATTTATACCATAGTAGTCCTGACATAAGTGCAACCACAAGAACCTGTGCAATCCTCAAGCCAGAGAACGATTCATATTTTCTCTCTTTGACATCTCTTCTTAACAGAACAAAGAATTGTTGTGACCAGCTTGTAGGCCATTTTCCAGAACCTGTCTCTTGAAATCTACCCTGACTTGCATCAGAGTCATTGATTTCTTGATGTTCTGGCTTGGACTGTGTATTAATGTTGCTCTTAAATGCTGAAATCAGTTTTTGTTTGTCTATTGCACGGTCATGATTCATATCATCAGTGTAGATACCTGCAAATTTTTCTGACTTAGCAAAGCAACAAGGTATACGTATGGTACGAAATCTCAAATGTTCTCTTTTAAATAAACGTTGACACGAGAGATATATTATAAGGTTTTTCCATTTAAAATTGAGTAAATGAGCATTTTGGTTCTCAAAATTGTAAGGGTCGAGCAACTCTCAAATATACGAAATAGCAAATTAGTCGCTTAAATAAATAAAAAATGTAAATCAATTTATTCGTCCACCGTAATATTTCTAGTTTCTAGTAAACAACCATCAAAATCAATGAAAGAGGTACATATTGACATGGTAATCTCTTGATGCATCAAGACAAGCATAGAACCTTCAAAATTGTAGTGCTAAATTCAGAAAAAGGATTTCATCGACGATGTTAGAAAAAATCGATCGACCCTTGCAATTTCTAGGACTAAAATGCCAATTTACTATTTTAAAATTTAATTTGTAGAGTTGACATATGACATATCTATAATAGGTATAAGACAATATTTGACTGAAAATGAAAACTAAAACTTTATCAATACATGCTATATTTGGTAAAATGCATAGAAATTAAAAAACATACCATTTGCAAGATCCAAAAGGAAATCTGAAGGATTCATAGCCATAGCAGGAGCATAACCAATATTAGAAAAATGTTCAATAGCTTCACACCCTTTTCCAAAATACAAAACATTCCCTTCTGCAAGCAACAAAACTTTATGAAACATATAATATAATCTACTAGAAGGTTGATGGATTGTCATCACAATAGTCCTTCCTCCTCTTGCTAAATCCCACAAAGTTGACACAATTCTTTGTGCTGTAGTAGAATCCAAACCAGAAGTTGGTTCATCAAGAAACAACAAACTAGGATTTATAAGCAATTCTTGTCCAATACTAACCCTTTTTCTTTCTCCACCAGAAACACCTCTTAGAAATGTACTTCCAACAATGCTATCTTTGCATTTTGTTAAACCAAGTTGATCTATGACATTTTTTGCATGAGTAACTTTCTCTTCTTTGGTGACACTATTTGGTAATCTAAGTAGTGCTGTGAAAACAAGTGTTTCGGTTACCGTTAAGTGAGGGTAAAGAACATCATCTTGTGTGACAAAACCTGTGTTTCTTTTTATTACATTTGAAAAAGGTTTTTCATTGTATGTTATGGATCCATAGAGTTTTCCACCAAGTCTTCCTCCTAATGCTGTTAATAATGTTGTTTTGCCACTTCCTGATGGACCTAACATTGCTAGCATTTCACCTGGTTGGACAATGCCTGTTACTCCTTTTAGTATTGTTTTCTCTTCTACTTCTATGTTCTTCTTAAATAATCCTCCTTTTTTGGCTTTGATTTTGTACACAACATCATCAAACTGCATAGTCATTTGTTAAAAATAAAAAACATCATTGATCAATATATGCATGCCGACAATACAAACTAGACTATTAAATAATAAGATTTGGAAACATCCTTAAATTTGAAACATTACTCTTGATATTAATTTTCCAATATTTAATCATCATCATAGCATTTGCCACTTACTTTTTTTTTCCACTTACTAGAGTTAAATAACTTTTTGTAGCAAAAAAGAGTTAAATAATTTTTAGTAACTTTTTATTATTAGAAATATCTCAAAACATCATTATATAAAACATAGAGCTCATCATATATACAAGTTTTTTCCATCTAACATATTCTAAAACTGATAAATATTTGTTTCAAGAAAAACTATATGATGAATTTGATTAATCACTATCATTATAATTTACATTCACCACATAGGATTCATCAAATAAGCAAGTTTTTCAACGTGCCATCTTTTAAAACTTCCCCATCAACTCCTCAAATTCAAATTTCAACCTACAAATAGTAATGAAATCACCCACAATGTAACTTTTTGAACACTAACCAAATGATATCACAAAATTATAAAATGTAACTAACATAGACTATTTCAAAGGATTTACATGTGTTGCACACATTCACAATTAGTTTATATACACATACACTTAGTGTTAAGATTATGGTTTATCAATAGTAATCATCAGATTATTAAAATTGTTGACTTTATTCATAATTACATCTATAGTCACACACACACACACACACACACACACACACACACACATATATATATATATATATATATATATATATATGATTGTTATTTGTTAACTATGTATAAACTAAAACAAATGAAAAATTGAAGAAAAAGAAATGTGGCTGGTTTAGTATTAATCATGTGAAAGAATCAAAAGGTTTGAAGAGTAAACACTCGTTTCACTTTATATTATACTAATCCAAACAAACATGTATTAGTGATGACAAAGTTATGATTTAGGAATACATCTTGAGATTAATTAGCAGATTGGTTCATTTTCATTAACAATTTAGGAACATCTATCAAAGACAAAACTACATCTTATATATTAAATTAAATATATGTAGCTAAATTTTGATTACGAAGAAAAGAAAGGGTTGTTTTGAAGGCACTCATGCTACGTACATACCTTAAGAATTACGGGACGTTTTCCATTGTGCAAGATTTCAGATTTTTCCTCCAATGCTTCTTTGTAAATTGTTTGAGATTCAATATCTCCCATATCTTGTTCCATAAATTCTTACCTTCAATTTTCAGAGACACCCTTTGAAACCCTAGCTCTTCAGAGACACCCTTTTGAAACCCTAGCTCTTTGATGGACTCAAAATAATGTATTGAAATTATGTGTCTCTATATAATAATATTTAAAACAAAAGCTTATACCAAAAATGACGCATCTCACTGCGTGTTTGTCTGTGAATTTCAACTAAGAAATCCTCAATTACAACTCTTTTCTATAAATCATAAAAGCGTGAAGCGGTGCATGTGTGTGTACAAAATATTATAGATTACTAATAATAGTAAACATGTAATGCTTCTTTTTTAATAGGGACAAAGGAATAAAATTGAGAGTGTTGTGTTTGTATACGAGAATTCAATTTGAGATGAAACGTGATGAGGAAAAAAAATATGCGATATGATTTTTCCTATAGGAGTATTGTTTGTTGTGTTTTGTTTTACTTATTCCGTTTTCAAGTGTCCATATTATTCGTTGGTTCTGTTACGCACTATGTAATATGTGGCTACATATCCATAAATTAAGGTTTAGGTATACTCTTTCTCCATTAACTAATTAATAATAATTTGATGGAATTGCTTTGCTTACATGTAATGTACTGTTGCATTGTGTTATAAATTTGACGTGCACGATAATAGGATTGTGAAGTAAATGAATGATATGCTTGGAAATTGTCTTGTTGTGTGGTGAATGTAGTAGCTAGGGTGGTGAATGAGGATATCCATGGAATGAGATTCACTTACTGCTCACGTTCATGAAGTCAGTGATGACATGACTATTCAATCGACATCAGACAGTTTGAACCTTAAGATCGGTAAACACAAACTTTGTGAAATCACTGCTTACGTGAATTTGTGCGGTCAGTGACTATACGAAATCCAATTTTAATAGCTATATCCAAGTCATCTACATCTATTATTGGTTAATAGTGTTTTAGTCTCTGTAATATATGTTATTTCTAGGCTTGCACCCTGTAAAATATTTGTTTTGATGTTCGTCCTTTCAGAAATTTTGGTTTTTGAATGGCCTATTAGAGGGTGTTTGGAGAAAAATAAATTTACAAAGACGAAAACCAAAACAAAATTTTTACATGGTGCAAACTTGAAAATGACTTATATTACTATTAACCATATATATTTTATTATTACATGTGAAAAGAAAAATACAAACGTGACCCATATTCATATTTTTTTTATGGGGGTCTTGCTAACCAGTGCTCTCAGGATAATGGTTAAAGATTATACTAATATAATTTTTGTCTTGGAAATATAAGATGTTACTTTCAATCAAGTAATGTTTACACACATTTTTATAAAAACTTAATTGTTTTGGATGCTTAACTAACTGATGCCAATGACAATAGTTAACATTCTACTTTTTTTATTAGGTTTTAATCTCACCAGTGATGATAGTTTTACTTCTCTTCTTGTAGAATGTGATTTTAATGATATTATTCAAATAGCAAAGTGCACCTCCACTACCACCGCAACCCTCCAACCCCTTTTACTTTACTCGACATTCTTCGCCTTATCCATATTATAGATTGGAATATCTCGACGAAGCATATTTACAGGAAGGCTACCTTTAGCGTTGATTTTCTTGTCAACATAGGTCACCTTGGTTCTTTCTCATCGATGATATCTTTTATCTCTTAAACTTTGATTTGATGTATCATGATGTAGTATCGCTAAATAGCTTTTTGTAAATTTCCTCCCTCATAAAACTAATCACTTAAATTTAATTTAGTTCACATGATTTTAAATTGAAAATAAGATTAAATTATTAAGAGAAAGTTTGCTATAGAAAAATATTCGGCTAAATTTTTTTTTTCTCAAAAAAGAATAATATTTAGAAGATTGTTGATTTTTAGAATTTGATTAATTTTGGTGTAGACCTATTATAATATTTTTAAATAAGTCAAACTAGTCAACCAAAATTAATACGAGGAGAATCGAATCTAAAATGTTATACTCTAAGGTTAAAAGTCAATACCATCAAACCAACCCAAATAAATTATATTATAATTTATTAAATCATACTCCTAAACTATTTTGTTGATACCTCATTACTCAGTGTGCCACTTAAGAAAATTTATTTCACGTCATAAAAAAGATGACGTGTCCCCCTTTACCATTGTTTGCACTTTCTACAACACATCTCCAAAACAAGACTGAACATCCTCAATCACAAAATCTTATCCTTTTGAAAACTCACTCATATATATATAAATAATCACAAACACGTTTACAATTGAAAATATTAATAAGCTCAATATTTCTCATTTAATATATCTTATCTTACTATGTGCACGTAGACCACATGTTGTGGCGAACTATAAGATGTTCCTCCCTCGCTCTATTTACGAGTTATGTACTTGATATTTTCTTACGATTAACCATTAAACTACGAGCACTTAACACGTATTGTATAATCTCTTTGATGCAGTAAATAATGTCCATTTCAAATCAAAACACGAGTGTAAGTCTTATATATACTAGCAAAAAGACGGATACTCACGTTCCCGTCTTTCCATTATTTTTATTACGTTATTATAAAATTATTGATTAAAACTAAAAATATAAATGATTGTTGTTTTCAAGTTATAACAAACAAAACTTACCATATTTATCTATTTCAATAACACCAACAATATAACAAAAAAGTATATAATTTAATTTTTTTAATGACACTAACAACAATCTTTATTATAAAAGAAGTTGTTTAAGGATATAATTGAGATAATGAAAAAGTGAGTACAAATTAACTCATCTAGTTTGTTATATTTTTAAATAATAGAGAAGGAAAAAGAACAACATATATATAGAAAAATGTTAACGAGTGCCCCCGGAGCAGGGACACTCTTTAATAGGCCTGGACAATGGACAGTTCCGGGCGGTTTCCGGGCTCAAACTCCGGAACCGTTCAAACCGTCGGTGTCAATATTGTTGTTTGTTCCCGTTCGTCGCAGTATACGGTTTTGGCAGTTGGCGGTTCGACGGTTTTAGCAGGTGATCAGACGGACACCGTGGGTTGTGGATTAAACAAAACTTAAAAAAGAAAGAGACAAGAGAACAACAAAAAGAGAAGTGAACAAACACCAGTAAAATTCTTAAAATCAAACTGAACCAAGGCTTGAACCAGAGAAGTGAATGACAAAAAAGAGAAGAATCATGTGTATACAAAATAAGATAAAAAAGGAGGAGGAGGAGGAGGAGGAGGAGAAAAACAAAATAGCTCAGATCTATTTCAAACAAAGATCTCAAACAAAGAATTTTTTTTTTTTGAACAAATCAAAATGGAATAGATTACTCAGAAAAAAGTGAATCACCCCGCACAAGGTGTGCTAAGAGTGGTGAATCACTAACGTATGTTACACAAGATTGCACCTATGAAAAGAATGCCAAAACCCAAAAAAGAAGTAAGAAAAATTACACTACACCCATGCAAAGAAGGGGGTGTCTCCACCAATCATGAAAAACAAACGCTATCGAAGGACGATTCGAGGATAGCCAAACAAAAGAGTCCCGCTTCACCTTTTCAAACATAATCTGAGGATCAACCACCATATTTTTGAAGATACAGTTATTACGACCCTTCCAAATCGCCCAAATTGTAGCACACCAAATCACCTTGAGGAAAATATAAGAAGATCTCGGCATACCCGCCAAATTACTAAATTGAACAAAGTGATCAGGAAGAGAGTTAGAAGGAACAAGAGAAACACCAAGCCAGCTGTAAATCAAATGCCAAACTCGTCCAAAAATATTGCAACCAAGAAAAAGATGATCTGCCGTCTCCGCATCACCACAGCCACCTATACACGCAGTATCTGTAGACTGAAGTGCTTGTCGCCGCATCAAATTAGTTCTAGTTGGAATTTTGTCTTGAAGTGATCGCCACGCGAAGAGAGCTATCTTAGAAGGAACCAACTTATGCCAAACATTTTTAAAGACACCGTCCAAAACTGGTGTTGCATTAGAAGTAAGGAACCTGTACGCCTCACGAATCAAGTAACCATGAGTAGGATCCAGAAGCCACCTCCAGCAGTCCGGTGACTGACCCTGCAAAACAACATTACGTAACAAAGCACTACACTCCTTAAAACTATCTTCCTCCCACGCCAATAACCTACGCCGCCACTCCCACGCCGCACCACCTTCCTCCCACCCCAAATTAGCCATATCTGCCACCGAATAGTCCTTATGCACTGATAAATCAAATAAGCGGCTGAACCGGAGCCTTAACGGAACCCCAACCAGCCAATTATCAGTCCAAAAGAACGTATTCCTACCGTCACCAACTACCCGCCTGGTATTGTCCTCAAACCAACTACCGACACCCATCCCAACACCACCCCTGACTCGACACACCATCCGCCACCAACTGGAAGTGCTACTACCCCCGTCCCTTATTCGACCGCCAACCTCCCCATAGCGCGCCTTAAGTACGCGATACCACAATTCCTCCTTATCATTCAACAACCTCCAACACCACTTCCCTATCAACGATAAATTAAACTCCCCTAACCTCCGAACCCCCAAACCACCATGCTCCACAGGTAAACAAATAGCATCCCATTTTACCCAAGCAATTTTATGTTGAGAGACCTCACATCCCCCCCAAAAAAAAAATTTAAAAAGAGATTCGATAGAAGAAATGATACCTGTAGGGGCCTTGAAGAAGGAAAGAAAATAAACCGGAAGAGAGGACAGGACAAATTTCAAGAGGACCAGTCGACCACCAAAAGATAAAAACCGATTATTCCATGACGACAATCGAGCTGTGATGCGATCAACCACAGGTTTCCAAAAACTAATTCTCCTGCTATCCCCTCCAATAGGCAGCCCCAAATAAACAAACGGAAACGACCCGGTCCTACAATGCAAAGCCGACGCGGCATCGGACAACCATGTCTGAGGAATGTTAATACCTGTCAACATGCTCTTATTGAAATTAACCTTCAGACCCAAAATCTCTTCAAGTAATAACAACACAGCCCGAATCGAACGCACATTCAGCCAGCATTTCTCACCCATAATAAGTGTATCATCAGCAAACTGAAGATGAGATATGGCGACTTCGCCTTGCTGTCCCACCACATAAGGCTGAAATAAATTATTCGACACCGCATCCTTCATCAAAGCATCAAAACCCTCCGCTGCCAACAGAAAAAGAAAAGGAGACAGAGGATCTCCTTGTCTAAGCCCCCTCTGTAAAGGAAACTCTACTGTCGGGCTACCATTCACCAAAACCGAGGCAGTTGCCGTCCCCACACACTCCATCCATTTCCGCCACAAAGTTGGGAAATTCATATTAACCATCACCGCATGTAAATAAGATAGATCCACCGAGTCATAAGCTTTTTCAAAATCGACCTTAAACAGTAACAATTCCTTATTCGAGCGTTTTGCCTCATCAACCACTTCGTTAGCTATAAGGATACCATCGAGAATCTGTTTACCACGGACAAAAGCTGACTGAGCATCTGAAACCACAAAGCCAATGACTGAACGGAGTCTATTAGCTAAAACCTTCGACAACACCTTATACAGACAACCAACCAAAGCAATAGGACGATAGTCATTTAACCTTTGCGGACTATCAACTTTTGGGATCAAAGCAATGAACGTCGAGTTCACCCCTTTTGTTAACTTCCCATTACGGTGAAATTCCACAAAAAACCTAAAAAATTATTCTTTCACCTCCTGCCAAAAGTCTTTAATAAAGCCAAAATGTATGCCATCCGGTCCAGGACTTTTAAAACTCTCACAGTCCCACACAGCTTGCCTTACCTCCTCCATAGAAAAAGGGCGAACCAAACTCCCAGCCTGAGCGTGATTTAATTTTTTGAAAGTCAAACCCTCCACCCCGGGCCTACTCCTGTTCAAAGAACGACAATGACTAGCAAAGTGTTGAAAAACCGTCGATCTTACATTCTGGACCCCTTCAACTAAAGCACCATCAGCATGAATCAAGTGAATGGAATTTCGACGATGCTTCCGAGACATGACATTATGAAAGAACTTAGAATTGGCATCACCTTCCTTGACCCAGTTCATCCTCGCCTTCTGCCAGTTCATACTGGTTTGCACACGTGCTAGAGAATGCAAATTCACCGACAATTCATGTAATTCAGTTGTTTCTTCCTCCAGGAGTTCTTCTTCCTCCCCCTTAATGTCAAAAGCAGAGATACGAGCCTTGATATCCACCATTCTCCCTTCTAAATTCTTAGTGTGTTGCTGATGCCAATCCTTCAGACAAAATTTAATCATTTTGAGTTTAGATTTCAGGATATGGCCAGCCCACCCCTCACCAGAGAAAGAATTCAACTTTTCCCACACAAACTCCTGGTAACCACGGAAATCAGCCCAACACTTTAACATACGGAGGGGTCGAGGCCCCCAATTATTTTGATCGTCATGTAGCACCAACAGAACATGATCAGAGAGTCCCCTCTGTTTGGCAACTTGAAAGCTATTGGGCCAAGAGTCACACCATTTTGCCGACAACAGGAATTTGTCCAGCCTGCTCATCACAATGCCATCCCCCCGATACCACGTGAATAACCGCCCGCATAACGGTAAATCTAACAAGAGACAACCATCTATGAAACTGTTAAAATTATCTGCATCCACCTGTCTAAAGACCACACTTCGACCTCTTCTCTCATCCAACGACCGAATGGAATTAAAGTCCCCACAGAGAGCCAGATTTGTATTGCCATTAAGTAAAATAAACGGAGACAATTTCCTCCACAGAACCTGCTTAGCTGCCGTATCACAAGGCGCATAAACATTAGCAACAATAAAATCTTGGCTAGTCAAAATCTCCTTCCCTTTAATAACCAACACATGTCTGAAACTCAAAGTACACGCGACCTCCACCACCGAAGTATTCCAAATTGTGATTAACCCTCCCGACGCACCAATCGAAGATTGATAAGAGTACCCAAAAACATCATTCCCCCACAAGGATTTAATTAACAATTCATCTACCTTACTCAACTTTGACTCTTGTAAACATAAAACAAAAGGTTGTTGCTCATGTACTACCCTGCGCACCTCTGCCTTCTTATCAAAACCTCATAAACCCCTAACATTATAAGTGATCACCTTCATCTCCACCACCCTCCACCCTTACCCCCTCCTACACCTCCCGCACCTACTGCCCTTTCTCAACACCCTCTGCCGTTGCCCCTCCAAAATCCACCAAAGAAGTCCCTCTCTCCGCCCTCCACTCTCTTCTCCCTTCTTTCGACAACAAATTAAAACTATTGTTTTTGTCTCCTTTAAACTTGACCCCCAAAGTTGCACCGATCTCCCTGACGTCCTCCACCACCAACTCCTGGTTACCATGAACCACCACCCAATTCTCTCAATCCTTATTAACTGAAGAGTTGGAAGTATTAGATGAGCTAGATACTTTGTGAGCCGTCAACCTATCACCCTTTGATGAGGCATTTTTACCACTTCTTCGTTTCTTAAGCACCTTCAAAATCTCCCTCCTGTCATTCGCCGGTAATCTGGCGATTCTTTTAACGAACCCAAACGATGGTTTAATAGCCACCGAAGACGTCTTCTTAATTCGCTTAGCAGAAGGGCCGCCCTTAGATGAGGATGCCTTTACAAAAGACGATGAAACCTTGCACCCATGAGCTACTTTTCTATCGGCATTGTGAACAGATTTAACACTAACAACATTCGGAATATTAGAGTGTGGTGCATCTGAAACAGACTTCTTCGCATGTGAAGGTGAACAAATACCATCATTAGAAGCCTTGCGTCCGTCCGTATGATCATTCGAAACCTGCCAAGCTTTATTAAGATCAGCAACTAAATCATCCAACTCCCCTTGTACCTCCTCCATACCAAACGGTTCTTGATGATGTGATGATGCATTCGACTTGGTCTCATCTTCGTCCTCCGTTAAGAATACATCTTCCCCTAAATTGCAGCCACATTCCTCCACAAACTTGAACAAGTACTCTCGACCATCGATACAAATGGCAGCAGAGGAATTAATAATTTCTACTGAAGACGTGGAAACAAGGATCCGGGCATAATCCATTCTTGCCCGTGTCAGGGTGCAAGCATCCGAACGAATAAAACGTCCACAATCTGACACACAAATTTTAAAGAAATCTTCATTCCAAGCATGAACTGGAGTACCAAAAACTCGAATCCACGCTCCGCGTTCGTATTGTTCAGCTTTCGGACACCATTTGTGTAAGTCAGAGAACAACATACTAAAAAAATCAACAGCATCATTAAACAAGTACCAGATATCCTCATCTCCCAAACAGTGAAGAAAAACTCGATCACTTCCCAACGGAGTAACCACGACAGAATTAAACCCCGCTTCATGCACCCTTTGTTGAATGGCCAAAGAATTATCACCTGAAATCACCTTTGCAATCATGCCACATGCTGCCCACAATCGATCCTCAGGTTTTGAAGTATACGATAATCCTATGGATGCATTTTTCTTCGTATGTTGTGTCACTAACATTGCTCCCACCTTCGATTGCCTCTCATACTGAATATCCCCCAACAACTTCCCCACCTTCCCATTCAACAACAACCCCCCTTTCCCTTCACCCACCTCGTGTAAACTCTCCACCGTCCCCATCACTTCCTTTTTTACATACTGTTTTTCTCCACCCTCCAAACTATTCAACTGAACATCCGTCTTCTCCGCCTTAACCTCCTCCAACTTCACTACCGCCTTGTGGTCACCGTCCACCGCCAAACCTTCCTCAACCTCCGAAACAATCCTCACATTTTTGACACCAATGCCATGCGTGATTGTAACACCCCGAAATCCCAGCTTTAAAAATTCTTTTATATAATCAGAGTATAACACATAATCAGGATGTCACATTTCAAAACAACTTTAAACAAAATGAATAATAATTTATTCCTCATCTTTATTCAAAATGTAGCAGCGGAATCATAATACAAACTCTTTAAAAAGATTAGTTCTTCGCACCAAAGTCATAATTAATTCAAAAACGATACATAAAGGAATAGAAACAAATGATAATCCTCATCCCGTTACGTATCAGAGCTCCTAAGACTCCACAAGGACCTCTCACATCGTCAATCCAACGCTTGGTTACCTACACTTGCCCACGAGGCGGCAATTCCAACAGAAGGGGTGAGATTCACAAAACAAAACATTAAGCATATAATTCAACAATTATATTTAACAACATAACTGCATTATCATAATATCGCAACAACAGTCAAGTAATATCTTAATCATAAATCAACGTCATAAATCCACATCATAATCATAATCAACATCATGTTCAACATCTTAGTCAACAATCTTAGTACGACTCGGTAATGCGACCTCGACTCGACAATGCAACTTAGACATCTTAATCATGCATGTGGTACCATATTGAGTATAAATATACTCCTAGGGCATAAGCCCTCGTCGCTATTGAGCATAAAAATACTCCTAGAGCATAAGCTCTCGTCGCTATTGAGTATAACAATACTCCTAGAGCATAAGCTCTCGTCGCTATTGAGCAAAAGCTCCTAGGGCATGAGCCCTCGTCTCTGGATGAATATGCATGGACTCAACTTCTAAAATCTTAGACATCTCAAAATAAATTCCAATAATTTGGATTACAACATCATAAATCATTGACGACACATGCAGCTTTTATTTATTAACAACATGGCAACATGGCAGCAACGAATCATCACAAGCATTCACATACATCAACTCTTATAATTCAAAGAAAACATATACTAATGCATAGGTCACAATAACAAATCAAGTATCCGTTAACAGCTCTACATTTATTCTTAATACCTCAGTTTTAATCTAAACCAGGGTTAATCTCATAATCAAATGTGCGACAAGAGTCGCATTATTCGAAAGGTAGTCTGATACAGGACTACTCGCTATGGCGAGTGGGAACCCTCGCCTCGCGAACCTTCAGGGGTAACTCGCTATGGCGAGTTGGGTTGCTCGCCTTGCGAGCTTCAAGGGTACTTCTCGCTATGGCGAGTAAAGTTGCTCGCCTGGCGAGCCATCACGGGTTGCTCGCTATGGCGAGTGGTCTGCTCGCCTCGCGAGCCTTCTAGGGTTCACTCGTTATGGCGAGTGGGTTGCTCGCCTTGCGAGCTGGTGAAGAGCACTCGCCGTGGCGAGTTGATTGCTCGCTATGGCGAGCTGCGACAGAACAGCTGCGGGGTTACGAGGGTTTTCACCCAAAACCCCAAATTTCATCCTAAACCTTCCAAATTTCGACTATAGTGATGTACAAGGGTTATTCTAAGGTCTGTAAACAGTTTTCTACGTCGTCGGTACGGTTTCTCATCATCTAATCATCAATTCATCACTTTTTAACCTAATTCTTAGTTCTTAAATTCTCATGAACAATTCCTAAACATGTTAACTATAATCATGATTCATAAGCTTAATGAATTTGCAAACGCTAGGCTCACCCTTACCTGGTAATAAAATCCTGAATCAAAGCTGTGTTCTTCTCTCTTGTTCTTGCCTCTTATAGGTTTCTCCTCTTTCTCTCCAAAAACTCTGACGACGCTTACTATGTTTTTCTTAACCTAATTCCCTCTTTATATAACTTTTCTCCACTTGTCTTATTTTTCCACTAAATCCTCAACTTCTCTAAAATTACATAACAACTCCTCCTAATGAAATATTCTATTTTATTTTACTTCACTAAACTCTCTTAAATATAATATTACTACGTACCTCTCTTAAATATATATACACACGCAACTAAGCCAAATAATACATCAAATAAATATCAAATATATTCTTAAACAAAATAACAAATATTTCTATAACAAATAACAAACATATTTATAACAAATATATTTCTAAATATAACAAACATATTATCACTTATCAAATATAAAATCATGTTTCAAATATTAACTAAAAATAATTAAATAAAAAGGGGGCGTTACAGTGATCACTACCGGTTTACCCTTGCTTTCTGGACCACCATTCCTTCCACCGTTTAAAGAACCTCTCTGGACCTCGTCATGTTTGGCAAACATATCAAAACGAGCTTCACGAGCCCACACTTTATAATCACCAATCCACACATTGTTCAATGCTTGAGCCAATTTAGCTATGTTTCTCACATTCAAAAATCTCACAAAACTGTAAGCCTGACCACGCGAATTAACAGCTCTAGCAATATACACATCGGACAAAATACCACAAACCTCCATATGTTGTCTTAACCGAAACAATGGCAGCAAGGCAGGAAAGTTTGTGATGTAGAAAGTTACCTTGCCGCCACTGTGACGAGATGTTGATGCCGTTCCGGCGCCCTGTTGCACACCAGTCCGCGAAAATCCAGCCAAACCGGATTTAGAAACCCTAAACCGCTGTTCGGGAGCCCTAAACCGCTGTTCTTCCCACTTCCTTGGAACCTGTCGCAAAACCCCCTTCTCTTCCTGCTGCAGCCGTCGCTCAATGCCATAATCCAATTCCAAACTTCTGTGCCGCTCTGTGAACCTTGAATTGTCCCGTCCTCGATCCTCCGGTTGAGACGCTTTCCGCTTCCGTGACCTTACCACAGACCATTCGCCCCTATCCCCCCCCCTAATTTATGCCGCCCTGGCTGTGACCCCCCCCCCCCCCCCCCCTGAATCTCTCTACCGGAGATAAGCTCCGGCGCGACTGCCGACGAGAAGTCCTATGCCGGCCGCCGCGAACCCTCTCCTCGCACGCTCTCTGGTCTCTCTGTTCTCTCATTGTTTAAAACGTCTCAAACAAAGAAAAATAAAAGGAAAAAACCTTAAAATCATGAAGAAGAAGAGGGAACTTCTACGGTACATCCGTAAATTAAGGTGTACCGGTATTCTCCATTAATTTTTTTATAAATTAACTATATTTTTTATGACGAAAATAGTTATTTGTTGACATTTATATTTTAGAAAATATCATTTTATAAGAAAAAAACATCATTTCATTTTTTATAAAAATCATACTAATTTTTTTTAGATTTTATTGTAAAAAATAATCAAAAATCTCTATTATGAGTAATAAAAATTTAGAAAAATTAAATTTTATTACGTTGATATTTTTGGTAAATAAGATTTAGTTATTATAATTATAGATGATAGAATAATTTTTTCCTACAAAAAATAACTCATTAACTATTAATTTTAAGAATTCGGTGTATCAATACACTCAAATTGTTGAGTGTACCATAAAATTTGCCAGAAGAACGTTGTGTTGCTCTTTGGGACTTCAAAGAAAGTAATAAATGAAAATAATTTGATTTGTCTTATTGTATTTAAGTTTTTAATAAATAATAAATCAATGTAAAGGAAAAAATAGTTGTAGCCCATTAGCCTAATAGTCAGCATAAAAAAAGTATTCATGCGCATTTATTATACCTTTGAAAGTTGAAACTGCAAAAGCAATCAGTAGTGGTCAGGCCTTGTTGACAATTTCAAACATACAACATTCTCGGGCGGGGTGTGGGTACCGCTGGGTTTAGAACTTGAAACCGCCCCCGACTGATTTAGTCCACCCTTAGCCGAATCAGCAAACCAGCCGAACCACCGATCGCGGTTCGACCCGACCGTTGCCCTTTTATTTACGGGTCGGCCCGTTTTGGACGTGTTGGTTCATTCTGTCCATCCAACCCTACTCTTTAAGCATTTTAAATAGTAAGTTTTAATAAAAGTTGTGTTTTCAATGCATTGGAAATTGTAATAATTGACTTTTTAAAAGAATAATATTAAATTTGGGATCCTTAAAGAGTGTCACGGGGACACTCGTTAACAAGACTCATATTTATATCGTGTTTGTTAATTTTTTTAATATTTAAATTTATTCTTATCTATTTATTACAAAATTGAGGGCATTTTTAGAAAGATAAAAGCCAGCTCAAAATAGTTGAAAGAGGTTGTTTTTATTCTTCAATGCATTATAGATTAATGGCTTAATTACACTTTTGGTCCTCGCATTTTGACCAACTCACGAAACTGGTCCTGCCTCTTTTAAATTGAACAAAACCGTCCTTAAATTATCATTTTTTTTGCAGTTTTAGTCCTACCTCCTATTTTCAACTTCAGAAACGCAGAGAAATTGTAATTTTAGGGAAGTTTTGGACATACCCCTATACCTTAACCATGAAATAAACAAGGTTTAAAACATGTGGATACAAAGAATCTACTTTATTCAACACACTAATCAAAAAAACTCTAATTTGAAACATATCTTAGAAATTAGGGCTCTTTTTGGTTAATGTGCTGAATAAAATGGATTTCTTGTACCCACATGCTTTATTCCTTGTTTATTTCATGGTTGAGGTATAGGGGTATGTCCAAAACTTCCCTAAAACTGCAATTTCTCTGCGTTTCTGAAGTTGAAAATAGGAGGTAGGACTAAAACTGCAAAAAAAAAAGATAATTTAAGGACGGTTTTGTTCAATTTAAAAGAGGCAGGACCAATTTCATAAGTTGGTCAAAACGCGAGGACCAAAAGTGTAATTAAGCCTAGATTAATATCAAGATTCAATTAGTGATTTTACAGTAACGAGAAATTGAATCGGTTGCTCAATAGACAATGACGGTATGGTGGTCTTGTTCATTTGTAGGGCGACATGAAAACGTAAAGCAAGAAAAAAGATCAGGTGGGATCCTTCAATTTTTTTTTTTTAATTTGTTGGGATAATACGAGTCTTTAGATTAAAAAGTTACTACGATTTAGATTTGGTGTAAGTTAATTTGTTGTAAATATGAATATCAATAAATGAGATGGAAAAATACACAATATCTCTCACTCTCTCACCGCAATATTATCTTCCCTATCTCATCTTCATATGAGAGCAAGGTACACCAAACATATAGACAATAAAATATTATTTTTCTCAACTACGATTTCATTGGCTTCAAGTGATTCACGTTGAAAGGAAAACTATGCCCCTCAACTGTGGGTTCACTAACTTCTCCACCAGAGTGATAGATACAGTTGTTTTGGGCTTTTGAGTTAAACTATAAAATATAAATAAATATAAAGGCGATGACATCCTATCATAACAGTATTTTAGAGTTTTTTTTTATTTTCATTTTGCAGCCATGGGAGTTAGATATAGCATGTGTTATCATAATAGTTATGTTTAATTTTATCATGGGTAGATAGTTTAATTATATTATGTCAAGTAGATGATATTTTCTTATAGTTGCTTGGACCATATATCCATATAGTATTATTTTATGTAGTTTCTAGCTTTTAAGTTAATATTTGTTCTGAATACTTTCTTGAATGTTTACGTATATATGAACTGATTTAGGTCTTGAATGACTACTAACTCTAGTTTTTGAGGTTCGACCTAAGCAAACTCTGGAATCGATAATATCTTAAGACATATTTTATTATCATATTATGATACCAAGTTTTAATGTAAGATTAAACCTTCAATAATCATAGACTCGCCTAAGACATTAAAGGGTTGTGATCAAATACAAAGATTATGATCCAAGACATTGATGAACCTTTGCTAAATGATTTTACGGTTTGTGCGTGATAACTCCCTTGCTAGTGGGATCATGGCGTCCCACATTTGGATTCAAACTCCTCTTTCACGGTGTGGTCCGTTGACATAGTCGTTAGCTTGCAGCTCTATGGCGATCATGTCTTTTCTCAATTGAGTGGTTCTACAAACAATGAACGTGGGTTTCTCGCGTCATTATTCAATCACACTATGTTTTAACTCAATTTGAAGCTCTTGTAACCCACGTATTAAGTAAATGGATTTGAGAAAGAATCATTCCCTTTTCTCAACTGCTTTAGCATTGTCTAACCTTCAATAGATTCTGATGCTTTCTTTCCTAATAGTCTAATCGTCAATTTTCCATGATCGACTAACATGATGATTATTTTAAGGTGTAAGCAAATGTACTCGTGCGTTGTATTATTGGTTGACCCTTGAGAGATAAGGTTATGCGACACAATTATCAAAGCTACACGCGAAGAGTGTCATTATTGCGCGTAAAGTAGGAAACTAGTTGTTAGAACATTTTATTTGGATTGTAATAGGTTAGATATCATTAACTCTTTACGATTCATTTAATACAACGATAACCTTAACTTCCTCAGCTGATTAAGTGATTTTTATTCCTAATCATTTAGTCACCACGCTCTTTAAGTGATTAACTCTCCTTATTTTGTTTAATTTTCCTTGATTCCTTTTGAGAAAAACTTTTGAAACTCATATAATCATGTCTTCTGAAAATTCCCATAATTGTGAACACAATTATGGCGTTTTGAAATTTTTTTATCTGACTTTCCAGCCTCTTTTAGTTTGCTCCAAGTTGAAGAACCTCCGCCTAATCATTCTATCGCTCTATTTCCTCTTCAAGGCCATTATTCCTTTAAACCTTTTTCCTCAGAGATGCAACTATATTCTTGAGGACCTTTGTCAGTCTAGTGGATACCTATCTTATGTCGAATTTTGTAGATTGCTTCCTTACCAAAACCCATAACTTATCTAATTCCAACATATCTCTATCTTTCTCAGGTTAATTTCTATGCAGTCTATCTTTGCTTACGAAATCTATTGACCAAATTCGTATTTGTTTTTTTTAAGTAAATAGGCAATTACCCCCCTGAAATTGTAAGTTTCGTCAATTAACCTCTCGAAATTAACAAAAATTCAATTACCTTCCTGAAATTTTACAATGTTAATCAATTTACCCCATCCGTCAATTTTTCTATTAGTAAACATGACGTTTCGCAAATACCCCCTTAAAGTTTTGCACTTATGTGCAAGAAGCCCCCGAACTTAAAAATTTATATTATATTTTTCTTAAAGGCAAACAATTAACAGTTAAATATTAAAGCTAACTATTAATTTTGGAGTTTGGGATAACTACAAGCATATATACATCAAAATAGGCCCGTACCTGTTTGCTTTTACCATAGTTTTTTTTAAAAAAAAAAAAAAAAATTGGGGAAGGGAAAAATGTGTATTTTTTAAAGTGACAATAATGGTTATTTTTAGGCTTAATTGCTATTTTAATCCCTTGACTAATTTGTTGGTGTCGCTTTGGTCCCATAACTAAAATTTGGTCTGTTTTGATATTTTAACTTTTGCGCAGTTACATGTTTTGGTCTTTTCTGTTAGTTTTATTAAAAAAAAAAGTTAGGGTTTGTTAGATCATCATCTTCATTCAACTTCTTCATCATTTTCTCATCCACCTTCATAAAAACATTCAACATAAAACACATAAGAATAAAAAAACTTAGAAAAATCAATAAAATTCTTTCTCTCCCTCTCTCCCCTCCCATGGCCTCTCTCTAATGCTATGAAAATCTTCACTCACCCTCAATTCCATTCCATCCAATTTGGGATTCACCCCCAAATTCGATTTTACATATTTTTAAGATCCAAATATATTGATTTCTTAGAAACTACAACACCATTTGGGTTAGCCTCCCTATATCCATGAACAATCAATAAAGGCTTAAATATTCTTTTCGTCCGTGTAATTTGGGCCAAGTTTGATTTTCGTCCATGCAAAAAAAATTGAAAACATTCTTGTAAAACTTTTTTTGTTTGAAAAAGGTCCATGACCCCACCAAAACGCTGAAGTGGCATGGGTATGCACACATGGCAGTTGCTGATTGTGCATATTTTGTCACGTGGCATTGACGTGGGCGGCCACATAATATTAAATTTTAAAAAACATTTTAAAATTTTGGAAATTATTTTTCAAAATTAAAAAATCTGAAAAATAATTTTAAAAAACAAAAAATTCCGATTATATTATTTTAAAAAATATAATTTTTTGAAATATAAAAAAATGGAAAAATATATAATTTTTACGAAAATTTAAATTTTAAAAAAATTATTTCATTTTTTTCGAAAAGTTATTTTCAGAAATTTCAGATTTTATATTGAAAATTATATAATAAAAATAATTGCAGAAAATAATTTTAATATTTTTAAAATTTATTTTCATATTTTTTTAATTTTAAAAACAATTTTTAGAATTTAAAAAATGTTATTTTAAATTTAATATTATGTGGCATGCCACGTCAGCGCCACGTGGCAAGAAACATGCCAAATCATCTCAGAAGTGGGGCCAGTGACTATTTTAAAACAATTTTTTTTGCAGGGATGTAATTCAACTTTTTTTTTTTGCAAGGACGAAAATCAAAACTGGGCCAAATTACAAGGACGATTATCATATTTAAGCCATCAATCAACACTACGTACAACTCCAACCAAAATTCACACAATTTTTAATTGGGTATAATTTTTTCGATAGAATAACATTTTTAAGATCCAGTGTTTCAACAGCTGCTACAAAGAAATTCACAGAACTTTAACCCTATTTCTCAATCGATTTGTGTTGGGATCTCAATTTCTCCCAAACTACTTCTTCTGACCCTCTAATTTTCACAAACCCTAATATGTTGTTTTTGCTACTCATTTTTCTAGTTGTTGTTGCTACTGGGTTTTTGTTGTAATTGATTGTTATTATTGGATTGTTGTTATTATTTGTTGTTGTTGTTGTTGTAGGTTGTTATTGCTGGGTTGTTGTTGTTGTTGTTGATGAGTTTTGTTGTTATTGTCTGTTCTTGCTACTGGGTTTTGTTTTTGTTGTTGATGGTGTTCTTCATATTTTCCAGAAATTGATGAACCCTAATGTTTTTTTTTTAATAAAACTAACAGAAAGAACCAAAACATGTAACGACGCAAAAGTTAAAATACCAAAACAGACCAAATTTTAGTTATGGGACCAAAGTGATACCAACAAATTAGTTAAGGGACTAAAATAGCAATTAAGCCTTATTTTTACAACGGTCCTGAGAGAATTCACACTCATCACTTTGAGTTTACTAGGCTTAGGCTTAACATGAGTAGCAATAAGGAGAAACAAAGTCACAATTAAGGATTGTGCACCACCTTCACAAGACAAGAACAAGATTAGTACATATTTAAATGTGAACTAATTTTCCTGTATAAAACATGACACAAAATCTTTTTTTCATTTTGATACTAAAACAAGTCAAGAACCTTGGAGCATAACTCACACTTCATAGAATAATATAAAGACTTTCCATTTCCCAAATAGTTCACATAGTCTAAGATTTATGGTCTATGCATTTTCCTCTAATATGACATGAATGTGAAAAAGAAAAGACCAAACCTCAAATTAGTTCCTATTTTTAAGATGGTATCATTCATTCAGTTCTCCAGAATAAATTTAATAAATCAATCATCAAGGAAATCACTATGTTACCTTTCTATCATATTTCCCCCCAAATAAATAAATAAAAAAGAACAACAATAGTTCTCATTACACATAAAAATAAAAATAAAAATTTTCAAGTTCGGGAGGCATTTTGCATATAAGTGCAAAACTTCAGGGGGGTTATTTGCAAAACGTCATGTTCACTAACAAAAAAATTTGACAGAGGGGGTAAATTGATTAACGTTGTGAAATTTCAGGGGGGGTAATTGAAGTTTTGTTAATTTCAGGGAGGATAATTGACGAAACTTAAAATTTCAGAGGGGTAATTGTCTATTTACTTTTTTTTTTCTTAAGCTTTTTTATTTCAAAAATAATATTTTTGCTCCCGGTTTATTTTATTTTTCTTCGTGATCTGATCTTTATTGAACATTGTAACTTTCGATCTTTAAGTTTGTACTTTTGTTTTGGTTTGCATTCCCATCTTTATTGAATATTTGTCAAAAAAATTATTGGGGTAATAGTGGAAGTGTTGAAATGACAAGATGGTGAAAAAGAGAGGTCTCTATTGGAATTTCTTGATTTTTGGGTCCCTAACATTTGATTGAACTTTGATTTTAGCCCCTCAATTAATGTTAGAAAACAAATTATCTAACACAAGAGAAAATAATTGCCACGTCATAAAAAATTCATGTGTTAGCATCCACGTTGTAAAAAGTTCCTTCTACATCAACACTTTCTATCTGACTGAGCTATGGTACACGCCACGAGCCATATATCACACATAAAGACGGAGAAACATAGCGACCATCTACTGTTCATTACACGACGCGTGTTACGAGCCACAAATCATGCATGAAAAATGAATTGTGAAGTGGACAACTAGTGTCTATGACACAACGCGTAACAACTTATGCTAGGTGAGGAATCGACCAACAAAATGTTTAAGATTCATGCATTTCTTTTTATATACTTTTGGGGTTAGGTCATGTAGAAGAACCTCTCTGTAACTACTTAAACTATGTAATACATTAGTCGGTATGAATACAATTAATCTGTTTATGTTTTCATTCGTTTATAACTTGTTCTTCATATATTTTTTGTGCGTCTACGGATGTCTATGGGATGGTTCAATTTCAATTTACTACAAACCTAACTTTTGAAATTTTCCCTAGTTATTATTTGTTCTGTCTGTGTAGTCATTGTTTCTATTTAACTAAACCTGTGTCTGAAAGCTTTCATACGAACCGATGAATGATCATGGTCTCCAGATTGTGTACTTGAGATCTAATTTCTAGGTTTATTAGTAGGAATTAATTATTATAGATTTGTGACAATTGTGGCACATATTCACCATTGTATAATTACGTTGTCGTAGGCCTGACAATCTAGGGAGTTCAGATTATAGTGACAATTTAGGAACATGAGTACTCCTTGGTATAATTATGTAGCCCTAAGCTCGACAATCTAGAGTTGTGATTAACCGAAAATAGGTAGTTGTGGTCCATTAAATATATCACATACATTATTTATTGAATGAACCTATAAAATATTTTTTTTTTTATAATAGTAACCGGAGGATGTAAGTCTTTTTAAGATAAAAGAATTTCAGGAATATATGAACCTTGGAGTGGCAACAACATAAATATGCTTCAAAGTCATCAATTTTGTCCATACCTTGATAGATACAGTTTTTTCTGTACAGTAAAAATATGCTTCAAAGTCATCAATTTTGTCCATACCTTGATAGATACAGCTTTTTCTATATTTAATTTCCATGTTCCAACTTATGCCAAAAACTTTGAAAATTAATGTGGTTGTATTTATTACACCAATTTGGACAGAATTTAATTTTGCTAAGTATGACATGAGCAGAAGGAAGCAGCTGTATTAACGGTGCAGTTTGGACCGATTTTGAGATAAAAATTGGTCTAATTCAAAGACAAAATTATATGTGGTTCAGATTGGTTTTGGATAGATAATAACCGTGCCGATTCGATCCAATTTAATGCGGTTTAATTTTGATTGGTTTTTTAATATTCAGATTACAAATCGTAACTTTTTTTTATCAATAATAATATTATAAAAAATATGGTAAAATAATAGGTTTTATACAAAATATAACATCTGATTTATTAAAAATACGTTAACTCACGCTGAATTGAATTAAGGGAATAAACAAAAATGAAAGTTACTCTAAGTTAACCCACGCTGAATTAAGGGGATCAACAAAAACGAAACGGAGAAAAAAAAAACTTTCAAATAATTTTTTTCAAAGAGCCCTAACGGTCTTTGGACATTAGTAAGAAACTCAACCACCTATCTTCGCATACTTGAACGACAACATGATAAAAAAAGTCACTCAACCTCCTTTCATATTTAAAGACCGTTAGTTGTTTCAAAGAGCCCTTGAAATCACAAGGACAAAGAATAACAGCTATATACTACAAGGGTTCCAAGTCCATAAATTTAGAAAAATTGAGTAACTATATGCTTCCATTTACATATATCCTTAAATTATACATAGTAATAGATTTTTCAAATGCAAAGAAAGATCAACAATAGTAACTCATAAAGATGAGTTTGGGGGTAGAGCTTGCCTTTGTAGGTTTGTGTGGAGTGCTCATGAGGCCAATTATGTTCCAATATGCTTTAAGGATGGGAGAAGTGATGGCATGCACCATCCACCGGATTATAAGAGAATGGAATTCTTTAGTTCTCACAAATTACATTTCATATTAATTAGGGAAGGGCCATTTCTTCTATAAATTAATGTATGTAATTCACCTTGGATATAATTCTTGCTCATTTTTCCTTTTTCTTTTAATTCCAAAAGTGCCTACAAGTCTTATGAGTTATGTATACTTTAGCATCATTATTTGGATGTTTTGAATAATTTATAAGGTAGATATTGAAATTGAAATTCTAAACTGGGAAAACCTTCGTAAATAACTTCATATTTGCATAGACTTGCTAGGTGAAATCCCTGCACGAGAACTAATTTTAGCATTTGAAATTGAATCATTTTCTTACTTGTGAGTTGAAGCTGCTTATTTCCTAGCTAGGTTGTTAAGGGGAAAAAAATAGCTATCGTAGATGTGAATGACTGAATGTAAGTATGTAACTTACATTAAACACTAATAGAGAAAGACTTTTGTAAACCACATTAGCGACGGACTTAGGGTTTGTGTGAATGCTACTTACATAAAACACTAAGGCTTTTTTGAATACTAGAAAAACAAAGATTTTTTTGGACCCTATGTATTCATATTACAACCCAAAGAAAGGCTTTAATGATCCATGATTAATTGCATATATTTTGATACATGAGAATGTTGATAATTGCATTTTCTTGTTTTTATAGGTTAATGAAAAAACCACTGCCAAATAAGAAAGCCAACAAAGATTAGCTGAGAGATCAGATGTTGTCAAAGTCAAAATCCCCAAGCAAGCAAATTAGATCACATACCAATTTAAAGTTAGAGATGTTTTCTCCAAAATTGTAGGTGGAGGAAACACACAAATAAAAAAGGAGGGAGGGAGAATTGTTATACAATTTTTAAAAACTTTCAATTAAAAGAAAGACCTGAAAGATCTTTTTTAAATATCTGTCTTAATACCTTTTTCTAACTATGGAGTGTGTATTAGATTATAATTTTAAGAGATTTTAAAAGACTTTTTTATCATGAAAAAAAATCTTGTGGTATTCAATCTATACTCTTTACGACTTAAAAAATAGTTCTTTATCAATTCATTTAACTCTATTTGAAAACAAATTTAAGTATCAATTAAATCATAAAGAACTTGTGCAAATAAAGAAAAGATATAAGAGAAGAGAGGAAGATGGGTTGTACTTACACTAGTTCACACTCTAACTGACAGCCACCTATAACCCCCTCCTTACAGAGAATATTTGGCTCGGTATTGTTGAGGACTTAGTGTGTGTTTAGTTCTGCAGTAGAGAAAATTGATTTTTACAGAATTGATTTTGATTGAACTAATTTTGGTAAAAGTGAGTTGAAGCTAAATTGATTTATGTTTGGATACATTGACTTAAAAGTGATTCTTATCAATTCTTGATGTTTGGATAGTTTAAATCAAAATTGATTTTGAATGTATAATTACTAAAATGGGTTTTATACTTTTATTACATATGTTTAAAATTAGATTTCATTTCTATTTGATAATTATTTAAATTTATTTGTATTATTAATTTAATTAATTATACCTCTCATTTTTTTAATTATTTACAGAATTGTTTTTATTATTATTTATAAATATTAAGTTGTTTAACTTAATTCTTTTTTTTTGTTGTCAAATTATATAACTTAATATGATGGGTAGATAACTAGATATAATAAAAAGAAGTCCATGAAATCGTGTAGAAATCCACAATGAAAATTAAAATGGGTGTAGAAACTAGAAACTCACTAAAAAAATTGAAACAGCAGCGTCAAAAATTAATTTGCAAACTGACTATCAGAAAAGGAAGTAAGGATAGACATGGAAAACTGAGAGCAACTTTTGTTAAAATAACAAATCAAATTGAATCAATTCTCACCGTGAATGCAAAAGCTACAAATATAAGCTTATGTATAAATCGATTTTGAGGCCTGGATCAATTTGGAAAATAGTCACACAAACACATGTCTTTTTTTGTAGACTCACGTTTGCCTATCCAAACTCACGTTTGAGGCTCTCAAACGCACAACCAAACGAGGGCTTAATCCATTATAATCAACCGATTTCCAAGTGCTTTAAAATGGGCAGGAAAAGAATTTCAAAATGGGGAACATGTGCAGCACGTGTCTGACTAAATGATAGGGAATTTGCCACGGCCAGCCCTTAGGCAAATGGAGGAATCTTACTTTTTGCATTTGATAAAACCAAGCTATAACAGAATATCTGAAAAGCTGACTTCCCAGGGGTTGACCCCTGACAAATGTGAAAAAACCCATGACTTTATATATATTTGATTTTATGACGGTTCTACAATCTACCCTGCAGCTAGGAATTGATTATGGGTTGTGAGGCAGCTCCTTGTTTGATCCCTGGCTCTTCTTCCCTAATATAAAGCATGCACCACTTTCAGTTCTCATTCTCACCATACACTTAGAAAAAAAAAATACACTTACACTTAGAACGCAGTACTCTTCTCCGGTGGCGTTTAACCTGGGACAGTCAAGTTATTTCCCGGGATGGGAAAGTTTCAATTTAAAGGACACGTGGCAGTTGCCACCGGTTGAAGCAAATAATAAAATATACCTTCTGCCTTTTTCCTAACCAATTTTCGAACATGCAAACAAAGAAAAGCTACGCCTACACGCCAGACTATGGTAGGTAGTAGGTACTAAGCCTGCTCATTATTACTCTAATTCTGATAATAATTTATTGACAAAACTAAAATAGAGATTGTCAAAAACAAAAAAACAACTAAAATAGAAATTCAAGATCAATTACGTAGCCCATTATTATTCTTTTAATCAAATAATTTCAATAATAAGGAGTGATTGGTTAACAAAATATAGTGGGTTTTTTGCAAAAAGCGAAAAAGAAAATATAGTCTGTTCAAAACTAATTACGTATTATTCTTAAAATCATAATAACTCTAATATTAATTAAGTATGGAAAAATCTTCGTATTATAGAATTGGAAATTATACTTCTTTTTACGGGGAATAAACGAAAAGTAGTTTGTATTACTTGGGTGAACACATATTAATCCTTTTAAATATTACGTCATTTTTTTAAAATAAATAAATAAACATTATATTCGAATTTTATGTCAACAAAATTATTTATGTCACACATTATTAATGTCAACAAAATTAATTTTATGTCACATAAAATAGTTCACATGATTTAATTTTATGTCACACATTATTTATCTGTTTAATCAAATTTTAAAAATTACTTAGTTCCTTCTCAAATTTAATTTAATGTGACAACATAAAATAAATAGAGAACGTACATGCCAAAATAAATTACATGTGTAAGAAACAACAAACCCAAAAGATATTTCCAAAGCCCATTATTCTCTCAAAAAAAAAAACAAATGATTAATTGTTATTAAATGATTTTCGTAGGGTCCACAAATTAGTCACACAATACTCAACAAAAAGTATCAACAATTATCAGGTAATTAATCTTGACCATCCAAATAAAAAACTATTATATCAATGGCTAAAAGTGCAACTTTTCCATCATGGGAAAAAACTATCCATTCCCATACTAAACCCCACCCAACCACCCTCTTCTCCACCTTCATTAAACTTCTCTAATTTAGTAAAACTCTCTTCAATTGTTATAATTTTTTGTTTATATTATTTATTACTTATTTACACATATATTTTCTATGTCATTTGTACAAAGTTAGTTTGCCTCCTGTGTTTCTTGCTAATCTTGTTGTCCGGATTTGTTCTCTCAAGCTTCAATAAGTTAAGTAGTTTCTCTACATATATATTTTCAAATTTTTTATCTGATTAAAAATATGATGTTAATTTTTATGTGTGTATATGATTTTAAATAAAAAAATTTAATAAAATGATTTTTAAAAAAGTTAGGGATATTTAAAAAACGATTTTGAGAATAAAAAAACAATTTTTAATTTTTTTATTAATAAAATGATTTTTAAAACAACTAATTATATTTAAAAATGATTTTTTTTAATATTTGCTTTTTCCAGGGGTTTAACTCCTCACAAACGTCTGCGATGACCTCTTTTGTCAGGGATTCAGCCTCTGGCAAAACCGCTAGCAAATAGCAGTTTCACAATGCTTTTAGCCTTTTTGCCGGGGATTCCGTCTGTGACAAGCTGCCAGATTTCTTGCAGTGATCTCAAGAGTCTATTATGTGACTACGATAACTCATATAGTTACTTTTGATTTGTTGTTAAAAACAGCAACATCATGTATGGCCTCTTACTTTTTTCTTGCTTAATTCGTCTTTTACTTTGCTCAACAACTTGGTTTATTTTTTCTTGCTTAATTTGTCTCTTACTTTTCTTGTCTGTAGTGATACCGATTGGACGGGTTATCCAGATACTAGGAGTCTGTGTCATGTCGTGTCTTGTTGGTGTATATATATCATATGTTTCTTGGTTTTTATCTGATTTCTTAGAAGATTAATAAGCAAGTTCAAGTCTCCAAGTCATCCACTGATGAGTTTAAAAATCAGGCATCTTGATTTGTTGGCTGAACTTTGCATTCCTTGTAGCATTCGCGAGGCTCTCGATGATCATGGATTCATGCTATCTTTCTTCCTCATAGCACTTGCACATGTCTTTACAGATTAAAAGTTGTTCCTCCTCACTGCCAACAATTTTAGTTTTCTCTAAGCAAGTTGATGCTTCTTGAAGGAGATATTAGTCAACAATTCTATTGGATTATTGTATCTATCTAGAATTCCTATTTTATCTTGGAACAAATTCAGTCATTAACAACTATAATAAAAATTGTATTATTTATATAAGAGAATACAATGAAAGAATGTGAAGAAGCCCCATAATTTCTTCATATATAGGGAACTTATTGAAATAATGATTAAATCAAGATATAAACAAATTTAAATTATTAAAGAGATCATCATGTATGGTTAGATTTCTTGAGTGAATTTCTATATACGAGATGGCAAGTACTTCATCTTCTCTTCATTTTGAAGTTTTGGCGATGGCAAGTACTTCATCTTCTCTTCATTCTGAAGTTCTGTCATGCTTTCAATGATTATGTCAGAAGCATTAGTCACAAGTTTGGACAAGTTCCTGCATTTCACAATAAATAAAATGAGGCCCCATAATGTACATGAGAAATTTATTCCTTAAACTTAAAATTGTGTTCCATTCTTTTAACAGTATAAATATACGCATACATGTGAAGAAATTATGGGGTTACATTTTTTTTTTCTTCATGAAATAGATGATCATTTAATTATGTTTTTTTTTTAATTTCCAAAAAATATCATGTCTTGTGGCTGGATTAAATTCGTTCGTCAATTTCACATTTTATACATTGTCAAATATTCTTTCTGTTTTTTCAAGTATCAAGTGGTTGGATTTATCCCTTAAGATGAATAAGTGGGGAATTTGGAGTTCGAACGTTGACATCTACCTATTGTAATGTATTGTTCATACCAATTGAGTTATATAGTAAAATACTTTTTTTGTGGATATAGTCGGGTATTCTTGTTAGGGTTTTAGAAATAACATAACTATATATAATATATATCAGTATTTTATAATATACTTACCCTTTCGAAGAATTGAAGGTTAGTCCAACGGTGTTCTTAGCCTCGTCCAGAGCCCATCTAAATCTCCGGAGTTCCTCCTCCGACCACTTTGCGTTCTTAACAACGCGCAGTTGAGAAGGTTTAACATCACAAAATATAGGAATCACCTTCTTCTTCAACGCCGTTAAAAGGGCAAGTTCGTGGAGGCAAAAATAAGACTCACAATAACGCGGGGAGAAAACCGCCACCCCAATTTTGCTCTCCATGACTCCCCCGTTGATTTTCTCAAATAATTTGTCCCCTGGCTTCATATTTTTCTCATCCAAGAAAGGGTTGAAACCATGCCTTTTAAGGTTGTCATAAAGAAGAGTTGCTACCGTTCTCTTTGTGTCCGGGCTTCTATGGTTGAGGAACACATCGCATGGCTCCATCAAACGTCTTGCCATCATTTGTGTAATTTTCCTTTGATGGTTTAGTAAGCTCTTCATTGCCAAAGAAGTTTGCATGTTTAGACAATAAAGGGTGTGTGGTAGTACTATAACCTTTTGTTAGCCCTACTTTGGTATGTACTTTGTAATTAAAGCTTATGTATCTGTGTAATTAAAGCTTATGTATCTGTGTAATTAAAGCTTATATAAAGAAATGGATATTTCCTTCAAAAATAATAATAAAGAAATGGATATTATTCTTTGGGTACTAAAAGAAATGAATATCTAACTATAGGATTGACAATAGATTGATGAAGAGAGTTTAGAGTTTAGGGTTGGGTATTTATAAGAGAATGAAAATTCTCTTTCCTTTTTTGGGTCTTCTAATAATTTAAAATTATTTTAATTAGTGGGATATTCAATCTACTTTTACCTTGGCGATCAAGTTGAATTTGAATAGTATGAAAGGTTGGAAAAAATATTGAAATTCAAAAAATTCTTAACGATTTTGTTGATTTGATGAAAATAAACAAGTGAAACAAAGCTTGACTCCCTCTAGCTCTAGGGACTATACTCATCTCAAGTAGTAATAGTTTAACTTTTCAAACACGTTGTAATCTTAATTATATGTGAACAATAAACGTGAATATTTATACATGAAGTTGATTTTTTGAACGACACAAAATATACTTTGTTGGTATTCTTAATTATATGTGAACAATAAACGTGAATATTTTCACATGAAGTTGATTTTTTGAACAACACAAAACATACTTTGTCCGTATATATTATATGATTTGGAAAATTAATGGAGCAAGATGAAAACAAAATGTGTCACGTCCCCTTCTTTTTCTTCATAGGTTCAAAGTAATTTCGTCTTGTCTGCGCCAAGAATGTTGCTTTTGTTTTTTTTCTTTCTTTTCCATATGGCGTTTTTCTTTTATATAAATTCTTGATCTTGATTAGTCAACCATATATAAGTGTCAATTCATGCCTTGGTATATAAACATATTGGGATGCAAACTCTAGTTTTTAAGGGACTTCTTCCTTTGACTGTTTGAATAGACTATTTCAACTCATAACTAATTAAAACTTTCCGTACAAGTTGTTAGCTTGTTCATGAAGGAACCAGACCAATTTTATTAACATCATTCGAATTAACGAGTTAAAAAGGATTTTTTGCCTTATTATGATCATTATTAATGTACTTTCTTTAGGTTTGGCAAAAAAATAAAAATTTGCCAACTTCATATGTTGCCTACAATGCATCCCTAAAAAAAGTGTTGCCTGCAATACAATGCATGTCATACAGGGCAGAAATTTAAATTTCCAGTGGCATCTTTTACTTAGATACTATATATGATTCCTTGCAAAAATTTAACTTTGGTGATTAAAAAATAGCATGCATGCGTTTTTTTAGGAGAAATAGTATACATGCTTATAGTAAAAAAAAAAAAAAAAATTAGTATATATGTATAAACTAGTGTTGGACAATTTCCTTCTTTTTTTTTTTTTGACTGTTGGACAACTATGTAAACTGATTAAAGAATGAAGATTGTGAATCTTGTTTGTTAGACTGTATTAGGTTTCTTTCCTTCACACTTTCTTTACATTTAATCACAATTTGGTATGCAAATCAACCTTAAATTCTCAATTAGAGCATATTATGACTTACATAGAACCCTAACTATAGCAGATTAAATAATTCTTATTTTTATTTGAAATATTAGCTGGCCGTAACCATATGGGACTACTCTACCATATATATAAAAAAAGAAAAAAGTTATAAGCATAAATCTACACTAATTAATGATATAAAAAGTACTGGACTTATGAATTTATTCTTAAAGTTGATTTTATAATGATCATGGAAGCCTAATATGGTTGTATTTATTCTTATTATAAAATCATTGATTAGTTAGTCTGTTTGTATTTATGTTTTTTTTTTATTAATTGTGCATTATCTTCATGCAATTGTATAGAGTAATCCATCGAGTCGCAATGAGATTTTAAATGTCTCCTTCAACATATTTAACATTATTGCATTACTAAGATTTGATTAAGTATTTATGTTTTTAAATATGTGTGTAAATTACACAATATAAAAAGTAAGTGAAAATAAAAATAAATATCCGTAATTTTTTAAAAGAAAAATAAATATACGTATTTGTATATCAATATATTCGGATAACACAAACACATGAACATTTTGAAAATTTGAATGTTGATGGAGATCATGGCAAACCCCCAAATTGAACGAGTCCTTTGAGACCGATATACACCATGTCAGTACTATTTAATAATTTTTAGTCAAATATTCAATAAGAGCCCGAAGAAAATAATTAATTACCACTTGATTTTATGCGAGTCAAAACTTCTTTAGGTTGGTTCAACTAAATATTGGGAAAGTGTTCAATATGAATCTCTCCAAAACTTCTTCGTACAATTGATGGATCTTTAGTACCATTACAAGTATAAAAAAAAAATTAAAAATAATAATAAGACAAATTGAGAATAAAAAAAAATATTTTTTTAAAACTAACAAAAAAAATATGAGAGTCCATTGTTGGAGCAGATATATATTAAACAACCCTCTAAATATTGAGGTAACAAGCATAACAGATTATTGACTAATTCCTTACTTGCTAAATGGATTGGGATGAGAATTACTTCATGTCTTGATAGATTGTCCATTAGCTTCTAATATAGTAAGTATTTCTTAAAGGATGGGGATCAATCTAGTTTTTTTTTATGTGATCTTAAAAATTGGTTGAAACTCAATTTAGGCTGTGTTTGGTAACACAAATAAGTTAGCTTATAGCTTGTTGAATTAGCTTATAAGCTTGTTTTGATAGAATGCGATGTGTTTAGTAAAAAGTTTTTTTCATTAGCTTATAGTGTTTTTTGAAAATCTAATTCAAGTAACTTTTAAACTTATAGCTTTTAGCTTTTTACATTTTCTTCCATTTTTAACCTTTAATATTTTTTTTTATTTTTTTATAAACAAAAAACTAACCACGTTAAAATGTAAACCACCCACGTATTATTCTGCACTACCTTGGTGCTCTTTTTATTTATAAACGGTTTCTCTTAGATTTATGTTATTACATATTTAGCATTATTATTTTTTTCATAAAAAAAAAAATAGAAAGATATGATTACGAAGTTGAGCATATTTAGTTAAAAAATATCTCAATTAAGTTCATATATCATATTTATAATTTTCAAGAGGAAAAATAAATACATACATATATATATGTGTGTGAAATTTTTTTATAACTTTTTTAGGTGGAAAAAATGTTTATACATATAACAACTTATACAAATTAAACATACATGTACTTTTATGTCATTTTATATCTATTAATTACTTAAAAAATTAATTTTACCAAACACTTTAATTTTAAATCAGCTAACTTTTCAGCTATCAGCCATCAGCTATAAGCTAACTTTTCAGCTATCAGTTAGCTTATAGCTTAATTTTACCAAACACACCCTTAGTATAAAACCTCCATCTGGTTGGTTTTATTTGAATACGGATGAAGCATCTAAAGGTAGAAACTGACTTATATGGCAGAACTGTAGTAATATATGAAGGTTTGAGTATGTTTAGGAGTAAAGATATCTTGAATTTGATTATACAAGTGAATTCATATGAGGTTGTTTTTAGTATCAACAGTGGCAAAATTTAGATTTCTAAGACATTAAACTTGCAAAAGATTAAGCATTTGATTTCCCTAAATTGAAATGTTAGATTTATGCATATTGATAGGAAAGCTAATTTCTTATCTCTTCTCTTATTAAAGCTTATTAGGTTAAGCTACAATTAAACCTAAATTTTCCCTCTAAACCCTACAAAATTTCTCTCCTTTATATGTTCAATTTAAAATTCAAAATTTGAGCCTATTGTTATGTTCCTTCCACTTCCTATGCATTTATTAAGGCATGATTTTAGCACTATTAGTTAGCCCTTCCATTATATTTGCAATTTGAAATTCAAAACACGGTTTGCTTTTAAAACCGTCCTTTGGGATACCCATGCAAACCCATACGTTTAATATCCACTCAACACACGGTTAACTATTTAGCAATTATATGTAGCTCTTCACCCTCCCTTTCTGCTATGCAAACCAGAATTGACACCCTTCAATGTTTTGGAATTGAACAAGCATTCATAATCTTCCTTCTTACTTTTTCAAAATCCTTATTCTAACCAATCATTTGACGTTTTTATTTAATCTCTCCAAAGACCCAATTATATTATCAAAATAGTTTTCCTCTCACTGAACTCCTTCAATCTTCTTCTTTGAAATTATATTTTTCTTCTTCATTTTGTCCGTATCTTTTTCTGAAAGGATTTAAAGTTGTCTCTTTTGCTTTGGAACTGAGAAAATGAGTTTTCAAATCTGAATTTTTTACTTTTCAGCAGAAATCATATTCAATCTTTACCCTCTCAATTGCTTCTTCGAATCCGACATCAAATCGTTTCTAAGAGGAAAATAATGATACAATCGAAGCTTCCTTCTTGCCAAGACTAATTTCGCCACATATGACGTGTACATCGTCAACATAGTCGAGGTTCTTTTGTCATTCCCTTTGTAAATCCATTCAAATCTCTCACACATTTCCTTTATGTTGCTTTTTTTAGGTATTTTAGATTCATCATATTTATTTTGAGTCAATTCATGTTTTTGAAATCTCTTATTCTTAAAGCTTATTAGGTTAAGATACAACTAAACCTAAACATTTCCCTCTAATTACGTATCATTTAATGCTAATCCTCTAAACCCTAAAAATTTCCCTCCTCTATATGTTCAATTTGAAATTCAAAATTTGCATGCCTATTGTTACGTTCCTTCAACTTCCTATGCATTTATTAAGGCATGGTCTTAGCACTATTAGTTAGCCCTTCCATTATATTTGCAATTTGAAATTCAAAACACAATCTGCTTTTAAAACTGTCCTTTAGGATACCCATGCAAACCCATACGTTTAATATCAACTCAACACACAGTTAGCTATTTCCAAAGCAATTATATGTAGCTTTTCACCCTCCCTTTCTGCTATATATACATGCAAACGAGAATAGACTAAAAAACATCCTTACATATTCAAAACACCATTCATTGTATTGGAATTGAACAAGCATCCATAATCTTCCTTCTTACATTTTCAAAATCCTTATTCTAACCAATAAGTTGACGTTTTTATTTAATCTCTCCAAAGACCCAATTATATTATCAGAATAGTTTTCCTCTCATCGAACTCTTTCAATCTTCTGCTTTGAAATGATATTTTTCTTCTTCATTTTGTCCGTATCTTTTTCTGAAAGGATTTAAAGTTATCTCTTTTGCTTTGGAACCAAGAAATTTATGTAGAACGATGGCTCTGCCATTGGCAGGTTGGAATCCTCTCCATTTTCTAAAAGAAATAAAGATGTCTATTAATATGGTTTAACAATGAATCAATGATATAAATGTACGCTCTTTTAGAATTTTTAACATTAATTAAATATTTATAATATAAAACTATAACAATTGTGATATCCATTTATTTTAAGAAATTGAGATGATTGCTACTCGCCATAGGTAGCAATGGTCAAAAGAAGCAATGGCAAGGAAAAATAAGATTGAATCTATTTATATTTTCAAAGAAATATTTAATAAAACTTATAAAATAAAATAGGTTTTTTTTTCATATGAACTAAGAGTAAAGAAGACATCACAGGGAAACTTGAACATCTCAACTAGGTTGACTCTTCCAAGAAACCACCAGCTGCAACGATACATTTGCGGAAAAACGCATATGTTGGAAAAAACTGTTGACATTTGTGTGAGCTGAAAGTCATTGTAAAAGCAGGTTTTTATTTAAAAACATTTTTGTGGGCCATAAGCCTCCGCAAATGTTCTCATTTTTCTTAAAATATTTCATTTGCGTCAGCTTTAAGCTTTTACAAAAGCTTGCAGATCATTTTTTCCATTTTTCTCAATTGTTAGAAAAGTAAATAATTTTTTATTAAATATATAAATTTAATATGATAAAAAATAATTTATAAAAATATATATAAATAAAAAACAATTATTTTTGAATAAAAAATAATTTCAAAATAAAAATATAATAGTTCAAAATTAAATATAAGGAGTTTCCTATTTTTTTTAAAAGAAGTATAAAGAGTTAAAACTTATCAAAATCACATAGAAAAATTTGAATTGAAATTTTTATAGAGAGAATGATTGTAAAGAGAAGAAAGATTGTAAAAATGAAGTAGAATTAGGTCAATTTATATAGAAATATTTTGTTTGGACATTTTTCAATTGTGTCAGCTTTGGTCGGACGCAAAAGTCAAATTTGAAAAATTAAGTCTCACTTTACATATGTGGCGGCTTTTGTCCGCCACAAATTTTAAATTTTATTTTTATTTTTCTGCCTTACATTTGCGTTGGTCTTATGTTTGCCGCAAATTTCAGCCGCAAAATCATGTAATTACTGTAGTGATATGTAATTACAGTTGGCTTCTTAGACGTTCCTTCACCATCTTCATATGCTTGCTTTGGTGGCTTTCGTTTCTCAAGAGCCTTGCCATCTTTTTCGGTTCTGATTTTTTAGATTCCTTATGCGGTTGCAACCACTGATAGTTGGTAACATAATGACCAATCATCCTGCAGTGGGAACAAAAATCAGACATCCACTCATAAGTAAAATCAACATAAAAAGCAAACCATTCTCTTTCAACCATAATCTCATCAAAAATATTTTTAGAGAGATCCATATCAACCAAGATCCGTGCAAAAATGGTTGAAAACACTATTTTGTGTAGCAACATCAAGCGTCAAAGGTGTGTCAATTAATGCACCGGAAATTTAAATAAGAGTTCTCCCACGCTAATACTCTTGCGGTGAATCCAAGAGGAGAATCCATACATGAGTATGAGTCAAGGGCGGTTCTATGGCCAGGCGAGCCCGGGCACTCGCCCGGGCTTAGGCCAATTTTTTTTGCAATTTCTTATGTAAATCCCTATGAATTTCTTATATAAATCCTTATAAATTAGGCAATTTCTTTATATTTTTTATTTTTTGCTTGCAATTTCTTATTTAAACACATGTAAATGTGTTGCAATTTTTTTTTCCCGGGCTTTACAATAATCTTGGCTCCGCCACTGGTATGAGTCTAACGTTGTGTGTAAGTGTTGAAATCCCTCATCCACTTGGACAAAGGAAGAGTCCTCAACTTAAGATTAATGGAAATCATAGACTAGATGACACACAAGTTTTCTGTTGTGATAAACTGGAACTCAAAATAACCACAACCTAAAGATATCAATCTTCATGCACCAGTAGTCTTCTCAAGTGTAGAAAGTTTTGTTTTCAATTCCTTTGAAGTCAGTGGCTTATCTCCCTTGTTGAAAACCATACGACCATGGATGTTAAATTTACATGCTTTTAAACCTCTTTTATGTATATGCACAAGGCATCACCCTTAATCACCGACAAAGATAACGGCACAGACGAAGAAGCGGATGATTTCGTGAGCGCTTGGGCAAACATAACAGAATAATGTGCCAACAGACCATCAATTGTGACTCAGGGTTAATGACAAATGGAAGCCATCGTGTCATACCCTAATTTTTGACCCTAAGATTCCACCTTCACACGCTATTTAGCTCGAAAAATTCTATGACTTTCCAAAGAAAATTTCGGCAGAGAGGTAATTTAAAATACCTGATTTTGTTTGGTTTCCAAGCCCACATTTTTATTTTTTTAGTCTTTTCCTCTTATTTTTTTTATTTTTTTTAGTTTTATTTTATTTTATCTTTTCTTTTTATTTTATTTTTTTACCTTTATTTTTATTTTTATTTTCAATTTTTTTAGGTCCTTTATTTCTTTTTATTTTATTTTTCTTTTATAGTAAAAAATGTCCAAAAAATAATTGTCCAATGAGTCCAAAAATAATCATCAGGGTCCGAAAATTCTCAGCAGATGCGCCACAATTTAAGCTCATTGCAAGTGTCAACTCTCCTCATCAATCCAATTGAAATCACATTCAATAACAATCAAATTCCTTTAAACTTTTGCCTTTTTAAAAAAGTGAATGAGCCTTAAACGGAGATGAGGAATACACATACAAAAGACCAGTTTTTGAATCAAAGAAACATGCAAAGAATAACACATACGAACAGCTACAAACAGAGGAAACCAAAACAAAATCACATCTCATCATCGATCCAAAACCAAACATCATCCATAACAATCACATCCATACCAACTCAGTAACATCATAAACCTGCACAAAAATAATCACACCAAACCTAAAAAAAATTACATAAGCCAAACACAACAATAGTCATAAAAAACGATCCCAAATCCAATCCTCACTGAATCCTCACAACCATCAACAACTGCAAATCACACACCTAAAATCTCAAAACCCAGCAAACCGAACCCGTATTACAAATTACAACCCTGACTGAATTCAAAAAAACAACAAACTGAATACACACCCTTAAATCAGTACCAAAACTCACAAACCACAATCCATCATAAACACCTATCAAATCCGGCCACAATACCCACAAAAATCGATCCAAATTGAAGCCACACAACCAGACGCAAACCTTTTCATAAAACCACCAAAACCTCAACAATCAAAATCTATAGGACCGTTCAAACATCCGTCAAAAGACAGATCCATTTCAAAAGGTAGATTTAGATCTAGGATTTTATAGTTTTTTTATCGAAAAAAGAGAAGTGAGTAGGATAAGAGAAAGATTCAGAAGAAAAAAAAAGGCAATTTTTTTTAGGTTTCCGGCGGCGGCGCCGTCACCCTTGATCGGTCAACCACCGCCGAAAAACTCATCACTCGCCAGAATCTGGATAAGTTCCACCGGAAAACTCATAAGAAAATATATATATATATATATATATATATATATATATATATATATATATATATATATATATATAGAGAGAGAGAGAGAGAGAGAGAGAGCGATTTTCAGAAAAGAAGAGAAAGAGAGAGAAAGGATAAAGAAAGTGAAGGAAGTGGGAAGGGATGGGGTATTTATACCCCCTCCTTGTTTTCATGTGCGCAAGCCTATGTTTTTGGTGTGAACACTCACTCTCCATGGCCTTCAGATCTAATATGATGGCCTAGATTAAACATGGCATGGCCCACGCGCCCCTGCCTCTCGTCAGCCCAAACTACCTTTTCTTTTAATTCTTGCACCCTCATTTTCACTATTTGCACCCGCTTTTTAATTTTCTTTTTATTTTTATTTTTTCATGCATTCTTTTATTTACTATTTTATTTTTATTTTTGCATTGCATTTTATTTATATCAACATCGTCAGCATTTTATTATTTTTATTTTATTTATTGGCAATTAGAATGTATTTAGGTCTATTGTAAACTATAAATGAGAAGAATCATGCATGTGTCTTTTTTTTATTTAATTTGCTTTACGTATTAAAAAAATGCAAAAAAATTAGGTTAGATTAAAAGATTTTTGTGGTGATCCAACGTCACCATGAAATTCTCGCGCTTTCATTTTATTGTCACGTTAGTTTTATTTTTAGGTTTTAATAATTAATTAAAAAAGAACAAAAACATGCAAATAACCAAAAATTCACAAAAAAATAAATTTCATAATAAACCTTGATTTTCAATCAAGAGATTTTCCTTCTTACCTCTTTTCTCATACAAAATTTCAATTTACTTTAATTATATTTGAGTCATTTTCTTTGAACATAAAAAACACAAACAAATTTATTTTGCCACTTTGGCTTTTACTTTTTAAAACCTTTTTCAAAACTAATTAAAAATACAAAACAAATCAATCAGTATTTTTACCCCAAACTACGAGGTTTTGATCCTTCACGGATACATAGGCAAAGGACCTTGTCCTTTCAAATCAAAAAATGTAAAAAAAAAATAATTGTTCTTTTTCTTTTAATCATTACTCTAATTCTTTCCTTAAAGTGAATAAAGTATAGCACAAAATAAATAAAATCAAGAGGTTCATATAGGATACTACAGACGTTTAGGGTGCTAACACCTTCCCTAAACGTAACTAACTCACGAACCTAAAATCTTTAAAATAGTGGTTTATTTGAACTTTTCTCCCTTTCTTTTGAAAAAAATAAAAGTTCTGTGGTGAGTAAAAATTAGTGAGTCCACGCTAACATAATAGCTTGATCTCCGAAAATCACCGCGACACATATAGCCTGGTGAATTTCAATACCACATGAATTAACCAACTCGTAGCCACGAATTGAATGATGAATAAGGCATAATATATTTCACTCACGTGGAAACAACAATCCTGATTTTGAAGAAGAGAGTTGTAACTCATGATTGATAAAGTTGATTGTGTTCGCCTAATCGCCCAAACTATATCATTGACATTGGAAATTATCCCAAAACAAAATAAGATTTAAAATATATAATAAGTACAATTAAATTCAATTTTCTCTTCATTTTTTCTGGAAAAAATAATCCGTTAATTCAATAAAGATTTTTTTTTCAATATTTAAGATTTGTTTTAGTTTGACAAGTTAATAAAAGTTGATGTATTTGGTTTTTAATTTGAACTAAATACACTTTGTTGATTCAATTTTATCTTATATATAGAACGAGAGAATATTTTATGAAATGAGTGTTTCTTTTCCCACCATACTCGTTTTCCAAGCGCCCTACAAATTTTAGATTATATGATTTGAAAAGCGTAAAACACATTAAACAACCTTCCAAAATCCTCTGATTTCTTGGATTTTATATTCCCAAATTGGGTGCGAGAGAAGGTTGAAGGGTGGAAAAAGAAACACTAAGTTCTAGTAGTTTATGGAATTGGATCTATTCATATTGGGTCCAACATATATCCACCTTTGTTATTGGGTAATTGATCTTCTCGCATTTACTTTTCTCGAGCGTGAGTTAGCTCACGCATCTGTATTTTTCAACTTAAGTTAACTAACATATATGTAATTTTTATGAGAATATGAAAAATTAAAAAAAATTAAAAATGGGTCTAAACGATGAAATTTTGGATTTTGAGGTGCAGAGTCTCAATAGAAGTTCCTTCTAAGGGAGTCTTGATCCTTGTTTTTTTTTCTTCTGATTTCTGAGGAAGTTTCGGAGTAATCCGATCAAGTAGCCCGAAAACCCGATTTTTGACTAAGAATAGTTAACAATGACCCAAAACATAAGGATGAGAGTTAGGAAGATTAATAGTGTCCATAAAATGACAACTTATGTTACAAACATGTTTAAATATGTTTAGAATTTGTGCTGATACAGTTCAGATTATATAATCCAACTATTTTTCCCTTGAAAAAAGATGTTTAAGGGAAAAAATCAAGCAGTGCGCCCTATTTTCTTAAGTTTTCGGATTATATAATCCAAAAAAATCTGTAACTCATTTTTTCACCCTATAACAAAGGAAAAACTAAATTCGGATTATGAAATTCAATAGTGCGCTCTATTTTTTTAAATTTTTGGATTATATAATCCAAAAAAATCCGTAACTCATTTTTTCACTCTATAATAAAAGAAAAACTAAATTCGGATTATGAAATCCACATTTTCGAAAGAAAAAAAGTAGGATGCGCAAGAAATAAATAAGATGGAAAAAGTAACAGCCTATTAATAAACAAAAGAGAAAATTTAAAAACTTTAACATCAATCTACAATGTCAGGCCATGCATAGTAAGCCCATCATCAACCGCCTGATTAGCTTCCCCGAATAAATTACCACTGCCCTATATTGCGGTAAACTTTTTGAATTTGCTACAGCACCGAATCCATATCCATGTTTTATACGGATGAGTAGCAACACAACCATCCTTTTTTTGGTAGTGAACACAACCATCCTTTAGGAACATGATATAGCATTCAACGAGTCATAGAAGATAACCAAATTTTAGTTGATTTTAAAATTTTCTACGGAACTAAGGTCTTAGCTACTTACCAAATTTTTTTCTTTCTATATTCCACATTTTTTTTTTATTGCTTGAAGTATTCCACGTTATACTACTCCCATGATCTTAAATGAAATATATTAATTTTCTTTTATAAAAAAATAATAATTATCTAACAACCATCAAATCAAATGACAATAAGGTGTATGCTAACATCCACAATAAATGTATTTGATTTTTGTTGGAAAGCAACATATTAACCAACATTAAGCTGAAAAGACATGGATTATCAGCAAGGCCATGATTGCAAATTTCTTTAACTTTTTCTTAATTGTTATACATATCAGTGATGATTATTCAACCAGTCACACGAGTGCCAATGTTATTGTCTTTAATTAACTCTGCTCACAAAATTTTATCCTAATCCATCCCCATTTCATAAAAAGTTATACACAAATTAGAGAATTCATTTTCTTGATTTAATTTGACATTTGTTTAGTTATTAGGAAAAATTAATTAAAATTAAACTATTTATATATCCTCATCTGGAAAGTCCTATTTAAAAAGTGCAAGAACACAACATTCTTTCCCATAACTTGTTTTGCCATCATAATTGGTGAGCTTTGATTATCTTACTACTATTTGTCGGTTTCTTCTGTTGTGGAGATGTACATTTGTTTGTACCAAAAGCACAATCTTATTGACAGCTTGCTTGTTCTAATTTATTGACTCCAATAATTTCAATCCACAGATAGCAACAAGCAGTTGTTTTAGATCAGTTTATTGCATGTAGTTCATACGTATTCTAACATTAGTCATTAGAGAAGTTGTTTGGTTAGAGGATATGTCGTGGCTTGGAAAGATGTATAGGGTCAAATGTGACTGAAGTTTAATGTTACACGTGGAAAGAAAAAATAGATGAATAATATACTAAATAGTCCTTTTATCATTATTAATGATAAGTGCTCAAAAGTGATATATTTTATGTGTTAGTTTAGGTATTTTAGTGACTTATTTTGCAAGTTATGTATGGAAAAGCTCGAATTTTATGCAATTAGGCCAATTATGCTTTATGTGTCTTACTCTACCCATTTGTGCAGGAAAATACAAGCAAGGACCAAGAAATCATCCAAAAATGCAAAGACAAACTCGCTTAAGCAAATTTCAAGCGAGTTCTCGCTTTCATCCGGCTTAAGCTAGTCTGACAGCAAGACCAAACTCGCTCAAGCGAGTTCAAAGCGAGAAAACTCCAGAAAGTCTCAGGATTTCAAGGTCAAACTCGCATAAGCGAGTTGAACAGGATAAGATGGCTATGTGGCAGTCATCCTGTGGTTCATCATGGGAATTCAAGGCAACTCGCTTAAGCGAGTTCTCGCTTTCATCTCGCTTAAGTGATTAGACCTTGAAATCCTAGAACTTTCTGGAATTTTCTCGCTTTGAACTCGCTTGGAACTCGCTTGAGCGAGTTTGGTCTTGCTGTCAAACTAGCTTAAGTCAGATGAAAGCGAGAACTCGCTTGGAACTCGCTTAAGTGTGTTTGTCTTTGCATTTTTGGATGATTTATTGGTCCTTGCTTGTATTTTCCTGCACAAATAGGTAGAGTAAAGTACATAAAGCATAATTGGCCTAATTGCATAAAATTCGAGCTTTTTCATAGATAATTTGCAAAACAAGTCACTAAAATGCCTAAACTAACACATGAAATATATCACTTTTGAGCACTTATCAGTTAATATCTCAATTTTTGTTTTAATCTCTTTAATAAAATTCAGCAAGTTTTGTTCCACAAATTATGTAAATAAAAAATCATATATAATGCCTTTTACTCGATTTGGCTCTCTAGTGTTTCGATTGTTTGGCGTGACAGAAATGCTAGAATTTTTCAACAATAAGGGGAATTTGTTCATCACCTTATAGACAAAGTTAAACTTCAATCATATTGGTGGCCGAAGGCAAATCGTCCTAATTTTGCTTTCAATTATCATATGTGATGGCTTAATCATCTCTTTTGTTTGAGAGTTTTTCTTTAGCTTCATTTGCTCTTTTGCATTCTTTCTGCCGCCTGTTTTGCGACTTTACACTTTTATTTCCTTTGGATTCTTGTTGTAACATATATTTCTTTTTCTTAGTTCTCTTCTGTCACTTCTTATGATAGAAAGACTAAGATGATTGGTTAATATATTTCATTTTAACTTCTTAAAAAAAACACATAAAATATAGTCTAAATTTACTTTGCATATTTCTTGTTTTCATTTTCACTTCAATTAATGTTCTTTTTGGCAAGGCGAACAATCAAGCTTATAACGGATATATAATAAAAATAGACTTGTTTGGTAACAATTTTTTGCTCACGGTCTTATATCGTGTTTTGATAAGTTACTTCAAGTTACCTTTTTTCTTTCAATTTTATCTTTGTTATCTTAATTTTTAAAATTAAATATTAATTACATATATATCTTATGTCACTTTTATATTTATCAGTTAATTCAACTGCTAATTTTATCAAACACTATATAAATAAAGTAGTAAAATATTTTTGAAAGTAAAAACAAAAACTTAATGGTCGAACTTATAACGATTCAACATGGTTCAACCCTGGTACATTCTCGAAGGATTGGGTAGCTCAACTAACTTAAACTAAGAGAAAAGAAATTGGAGGTATTGAGTTCAAAAACGAACAAATGAAAAATAAAAAAAAAACTAATCTAACAACTAATTAATAACATTCTACATTGAAAGAAAAGACCATATACATTCTAGTTGGATCATACTACGATCGAAAGAAATTGAACCAATTGACCAGTTTGGTGTGTATATATGTATTATGATTAAATAAAATTTGAACATCATTTGTAAAATATTAATTTGAGAATGAAATTCATATATACATGCAATTTCAGCAATTTGTTTTATTAAAAAAAAAAACATTATCTAAGAAGTGTGTCTAAAAAGGTTATGATCATGTGTTTAAAGAGTGTTTCAATTGTGTAGAAATAAAAAAAATAAAAAATTGTAGGACATTTTACTGAGGTATCAACCACATGTCGTATAAATGTCATATAAATGTTGGACACTAACATTTGTCCGACCCAAAGACATGTATAATTGACGACTGTTTTGTACTTGATAGAATCATAGATGATAATTCATCTAGATAGTGCCATACCATCAATTCAACTATCAAAATCCAGCCTCTAAATACATAATTGAAAAAAGTTAAACATTTTAAAGACAATGAATCAAAATCGAAATATGAAAAAAATAGATCTAACAAGAATCTCAAAAAAGATATACAAATTTTTGAAGTATAGCTTGTTTGAAGAAATTTGATATGAGACAACTTTATTTGTGTATTTATCATTTAGAGTGGTTGGACTTGTCACTGACATGTGTCACATTGAAAGCAACAAGTGTGTGATTATTCTTTGCTGCTCATTTACTCACTCACTCTTTACTTGTGAATGACACCGACAACCTAAAGCAAAACTCTCTTGGATGACAAGTTAACAAGCAAATGAAAATGGACCTCCCAACCACACCCAACACATTCTTAGATTTGGATTTGTGTTTGATTGAATTGAATTGAATTGGATTATTGGTTACATCAGAAAACATGTGTATATGTCTATGAAAGATATAATAATAGAAGAAACACACTAAGACATTATGTTCTGTTGGATTGGACCCACTTTTAAAACTCAACAAATTAACCTCTTTCTTTATGTATGTATTCAATTTCATCACCATGTGAAGCATTATAGATTGTAGATGAAGTTTAGTATTATTCCTTTAAAGTTTGAGCTTTCAACAATACTCTAACTCTAGCTATGGATCCAAGTTCTTACCTTGATCATGCTCTTTTTCAACTCACCCCAACAAGAACAAGGTTATTTTCCTCAACTTTACAAAAATAAAAAAGATTGTTTTTGTTTTTTGTTGGTTTTGACATTGTGTTTTTCTATGTTGAAGATGTGACTTGATGATTGTTGCTGGTGGTGTTAGTGAAAGACTAGCTTCTGGGCTGTTAGAACCGTTTGTTTCTCACCTTAAATGTGCCAAAGATCAGATTTCAAAAGGTGGCTATTCCATCACTCTATGCCCTGAATCTACATATGCTCCATGGTTCACCAAAGCCACCCTGCAAAGGTTTTTTTCTTGTTCTCTTTTGGTTTTTGTAGCAATTATTAGTTTTTGATAGATTGGATTGAGGTGTACTTGATTTTTCATACATTGTAAGTGTAGTGGACAAATAACAATCACTCATATGTGTGATTTAAAGATAGTTATGGTTAAAGTCAAATATATTCAATGATCTGATGGTTATAATTGATTGACAGTGTAAATAAATTAAATCCTTGAAAGTGTTCTCAATGTAGAAAAATGTGAGTTTTGGATCACACCGAGGATTAATCCTCTTTTAGTTACCAGGGCAGATCAAGGTTTTAAATTGCGGTCACAGATATGTCGTGATCCTTGACATTGCGAAAAAATTGCATAAAAGTGTTGCTCATGCGATTATTATTGCATTGCGGTTTTGGCTCTCAAAATCCTTTATATTATGGCTACAATTTAAAACTATGGTGTGAGTTGGTTATATAAAAAAAATAGATTAATACTATAAGACTTGTGATGTGTGTTTATTTTTGTTTATTTTATATAGGTTTGTTAAATTTGTAAGCACTCCAGAAGTTATAGAGAGGTTTGTGACCATAGAAAAGGAGATTGTGCAGATTGAAGGTTCAAGTCAATCAAATGAAGCAGAAGGTATGGATGGGATCTCATAATCATACTGGTGTCTCGGCCTTTATTTCGTTCATCATTGCTCTTAATTAAACGTCCTTGTGGTAAACGTGGAGGAATTTCACACATCTATTTTCCGCTATTTTTTCCCACATCCGTCCAATTTTACACGGAAGCTTTACTAATAGACATGACAAATAGCTTAATGTGAGAGTAAATTAGCTAATAGTATCTTTGTAGGTCACATTATTATCTGTGAATGAAAAATAATACTATGTGATTAACAGGAAATGTGTCATATGCCGAGGAGCGTGTCAAAAGGTCAACTATTTCCTCCAGTCAAGATGGAAATGAAGAGAACTCGAGGTATATATTTGGTGTTTTCATTATATATATGCCACACATCTTTTTACACTTCAGGAAGTATCTACATTATAATTCGATAATTTTTCATCTGTTTATTGTAGGGTTCGCCTTCAACGTGTTCTAGACAATCGTAAAGCTATGCTTTGCAAAGAACAAGCAATGGCCTACGCCCGTGCTTTAGTTGGCGGATTTTATCCAGAATCCATGGATGATCTTATTTGTTTCGCTGACGCTTTCGGAGCTTCACGTTTAAGGTCTGCGAGCATCTATTGGAAAATAGTAACATTGATCCATTAAAACAGTACATTTTTTTTATTTGATATAATTTCATGTCATGTGTAGGGAAGCATGCTTAAATTTCTTAGAGCTATGCAAACAAAAGAATGAAGACAAGATGTGGATGGATGAGATTGCAGCCATGCAGGTGTCTTCGCAACCCGTATTGCCTTACTTAAGGACATCTGGAATCATACTTGCAGGTGAAGATGACTCAGGAAGTAAAATAAATGGCACAGGGGATGCCTCACTTTCTGATTCAACCCCAAGCCATGCAAGTTTCGACATTGGCCAAGGTAAACTACTAAGTGGATTCAGTATGTTGGTTTTTTCCAAAGTAAAAGTGTTCCTAAAAAAAGAACAATCATTTCTTGTAAAATTGTATTATGAGATAAAATATATCATATAGTTGGGATATTCGCATGATGCTTTTGCACTCTATTTTGTCGGAAAAAAAAAAGAAGATAAAATAATGTAACCACTATTAGTCTTTTTTTTTCATTGTTAAAATATACTAGTTGGGATTTTGTTAGAACAGAATCTTGGTTCAAAAGTAGAAAGATACGATAAACGTAAGCAGAGAACGCAAGATATTTCATCATGGAGTTCAACCGATTGTGCATACGTCACCGACTGCACAGAGGACGCAGTACCTTTCTATTATTTCAAGCATAGGATTTTACTGAATACAACTTGTGTCTGAATACTGGACTGTCCAGTTACCAGTAAATTAGATATGAAAAAGTTTATGTGTGACTAATTTTCTGAAACAAATTCTATCAAACAACTTAGATATCTTGACAGTTAGCTCCAGAAGTTTGTTACTCTTATTGATTTTGAAAATTGCAGATTATAGCTTGGCAGCATCAGTTCAAACACCATCATCCGATGGAAGGGCTCAAATGCCGAGGTCATGGCCGAACCATCATCCACAGTACATTCACAATTTTCAGGGTCATGCATTTCATCAAACGCCTCCATACCAAGGATACATGTATCCTGGCATGCAGGTTCCGTCTTCGTATTATCCTGGGAATATGCAATGGCCTCCAAACGGGGATCGCTCTCACATTGTTCATGACAAAGAAATGGATTCTCATAAGAAAAAGAAGAAGAAAAACAAGAAATCTCAGGTATTGGATCACTCAGAAGAAGATGAGTCAACTGCATCGTCTGATTCTACTTATGAGAGTGATTCAGATGACAATTCAAAGCAAAGCAAAAAGAACTCTTCAACGGAGCGTCTTCGCAACAAGAAGCATGGAAAGAAGTCGTCAAGGAAAGTAGTTATCCGTAATATAAACTATATAACATCTAATGGAGACGGAGAAAAAGGTAGTATCACTGAAGGGAGTTTGTCAAATGAGGAAGAATTTATCAATGGAAATTCCTTGAAACACAAGGTAGAGGAAGCTGTTGCGTCACTGGAGAAAAGAAACAAGTCAACCTCTCGTCAGCATAAGAAACAACATAGCGCAAAGCACCATGACATGCTAAATGGTTCAAGCAATGCTGATTCCAACAGCATAAAAGGTGATAACAGCTGGGATGCTTTCCAGAATCTTCTTTTGATAGACGATGATGATTCTTCTCATGATATAGAAAAACAGCCAATGAAGTTTCAGGAAGAATATACTATGACCAAGAAGTTTGAGAATGGAAGGTCAAATGAGTTTAACCACCACGAAGCAGACGTCTCTAAAACTCGAGTAGTTTCAAATGATTCCTTTGTTGTGGCAGGGAGGGAATTGGACAGTAAGGGTCAAGATTGTGTTGAATATTTCAACGAAGGGAACAATGGATCTACATTCATGCAGACAAAGAAAATTACCAACGAGGAATTGTTGTTATCTCATAAAAACGATGAATCGGGTAGCTATTATGTGTCATCTTCAGCTAGAGATTATTTACCTGTAGAGAAAAACAAGAAAGGCATTTTAGCTGACGACTCTTTCATGATTCAAGCTCGACCATCGCAATATCAATTTAATTCTCAAACAGCTTCTGATATAAGTTTGGTTTCAGACGTTGTCGGTGAGGCTGAATTCACAAACGGCACACAAGAAGGTTCACACAAGAAGACTGATCCCTTAATTTCCCGCGAGCCGGATGATCTCCTCATGGTTCTCGATCGTGATTCAGCTGTACAGCAGAATGCAGCACCTTGGAGAATGGAAATGGATAATGAAAACAACATCTCTTTATACAAAGCAAACAAAAAGATTTCGGATGCTGGAACCGAAAGAAATCATGTATCTAATCATGAAGGCACTGATAAGAAAAATACTGGAGCAAAATCTGGGAAAATTTCAAGTAAAGAGGCAAAATCGAAGACTCCAAATGCATCTAAAACCAAATCTGATATCATGTCAAGAAGTAGAACATTTCCGGGAAGCAGGTCTACGGCTACGAAGAGCAAATCTGAAAAGGTAAACTAACAAGCAACAGTCCATTCTGGACCATGTATATAAGTGACTTTTTTTTTTAATATTATCTATAGCTTTCAGTTGCAAATTCATAGGATAATTGAAAAAATTATTTGTTGACCTCTATTTTCAATTAATAGGAAGAAGAAAATAGAAAGAGAAGAGAAGAGCTAATGATGCAGCGACAGAAAAGAATTGCCGAAAGAAGTGCCTTGAAGAAGACTGGAACAGAAACTAAGACTTCTTTGACTTCAGCAAGGAAAGGGAATCCTAGGATTCATCCATCTAACAGAGAGACTAAGAAACAGAACAAACCAGTTCTTAGGAGTTCCACCATCGATCGCCTCGCAACTGCCCGAGTAATTCAGCAGAAGGTTTCACCTAGTCAAGCAAATTCAGGTCCAACCAAGAAGCCTTCCTTGAAGGCAAATAAGGTACCTTTGCAGAAGAAACAGCTCCAAAAAGAAGTCAAATCTTCAAATCATAAAGAAGATGCGCATAAAACAAAAGGGAAAGTTCTTTCCAAGAGTAGCGCAAAGACTAAGAATGAAAGCAAAGCCTCGGTAGTCTTGCCTGTCAAACCTGATGCCACCCAAGCTGTTGAACAAATCAACAAAAATCATGGTTTGAAAGACATCGGAGTGCTGACCAATGCATCACCGGAGAAAAATTCAAGACATTTGACTTCAGAAAGAGAAATCATGCATGAAAATATTGGCCAACTTCGCACGAACTCGTCTTTTCCAAATCATGATCATGCATTGAGAGGAAATCAGGCTAGAAATGAAGTAGTATCAGACAAGTTATCTTCACTTCATGGCGATAATAACCAACCTCGACATAATACTGACATGATCACAACTTCTACAGCAGCATTACCTAACAAACCATTAATATATACTGCTGTGAATTCAAAGGTTAATCAGGAAATAGAAGAAAGCAATGCTACCTCACTTAAAGTCTCGGAGATTCAAATCTCTACTCCCCCGCCGAGTAACCAAGCAATGCAAGAGTCAATCCACAACAGGAAGAAATGGATAAATGATGAGGAGGACTCTTCAAAAGTGGTGAAAGGATTCCGTAAGCTTATCTTCTTTGGAAGAAGGAGTTGAAGAACCTTTGTGGATTGATACTTTTTCACAAAGGGGTTCACATGAATCTTATGAATTGTTCATGGAAGTTATGAGTTCTCTTCATCCATGCTTTTGGTTATTCAATATTTCAAAAGAGAGTTTACTTTGTCCACTCTTAGCTCAGTAGTAAGTGTTTGGCACATTGAACTATTTGCTGTTATTGAAGATAGTCATTCATGTGACATGGTAGTCATGTGGAAGATTGTAGATAGTTTCTAGCTTGTCACACATTATAAGAACAAGACCATGTGGATTGGAATTGCTATCATACTAAGGACGGATACCAAGTATAATACATTTTCCATGTTTTGTTGTATTGTAAATCATTTTGAAAGTTGTGATGTTTGCTTTCATGTTGATATTCTTTCACAATGTTCAAGGCAGTTTCTGTGAGCAGTAATTTTGGAACTGTGTTTTGCATCAATGAGTTTAGCTTTAATTGGTATTTGGTTGTGAATTGCTTTTTTATTGTTTTCTGCTGTAAAAGATTTATATAGAAAACATTGTATACAATTTTTTTCACTGATTTTTTGCTGTATATATTGGAAACACATGAAACAAAACAAACTAAAACCAAGTTGACAATTTTGTACTACTATGTAACAGACATAAACTATGATTTTTTTTATATAATTTACAAGTAAAAACATAACATGTTGTGATTATTGTCCTTGTCGTAAAAAACATAAAAAGTTGAAACCAATCAAGTTCATTCTATAGCATGTCCTACATGTATCAGAAAACCATGTGAGAAGAAGACACTTGTAAACCTGAAGTTTTATCCTGAAGTTGAATGTGTCTGCTTCTTCATCTATTCAGAAAATTTTATCCTGAAGTTTTTCCAGTTTCTTGTAAACCTCAATGAAGTCTCCTCCTCTTGCTTACCAGATAAGGTGTAATTATGATGGTTTGACTAAGAATCCTGATGAAATTTTAGCTTATATTTGTCTTTCTCTGCAAGGTTTTCATTTGTGGGATATATTTTATTTTTCTTAGGAATGATTTCTTTTGAAATAGAGTTGATTTCTTAGCCTGATTCAGAAAATCGTTTCATATTGAGGTATTAACATAGTTAGAACTCTAGGGGCCCTTGTGATAATATTGCATGCCAATTATCATTACAAATATACCTTGTAAAAAATCATAATTATACATTCATGGCAATGCAACTTGTTGTTGATGATTAAATAAAAAGTAACAACCATTGGTCGTAGTTAAATAAAGTAAAGGGTTAAGAGAAAAAAGAAAAATAGCTAAAGGAACAAACAATCATTTTAGTCCTTCGCATAGTTTGTTTCACAAGTACAATAAACTAGCTTATATACTCATATGATTAAAAAGAACTTGTTTATTAACCATCATTTCATATTTGTGAGTTAATTCAACTGCTAATTTTACTAAAAACTACAAATTATCTGATATAAACTATATGTTAGCTATAAGTTCATCTAATATAAACTAATTTATCAACCATCCATAATGTTTTACCAAACAGCATCAATGTATCAAGCATTGTCACTAGGGAGAAATATCCCTTTTTTTTAAAGAAATATCTTTAGAGCATTTCATTAATAATAAGAGATTCAATACAATCGGGTATGTTAAAATAAACGAGTCTAACTAGAAGCGTGACTTCTTCTGCAAGCACATGAGCAACCGCATTTGCTTGTCGCCTAGCAAACTCTACTCTAGACTTGGTAAAAAAAGAGTTGAATAGAGATCGACAAGAATAAATAATGCCCTCAAATTTGGAAATGTCGTCTCGAGTAGAATGAAAAGCGTCACGAGTAATCTTGGAATCAGTTTCAAAATCAACATTGTCAAATTGCATATCACTCAACTACTGCATAGCACTACGTAACCTCAATGCTTCACTAACACAAACTGAGTAAATACATGGAAAACTAACAACTTTTGCCAAGACAAACGTACCTTCAGAATCCTGAACACAAATGTCAATTCCGGTTCGGTTAAGACTAAATGAGAACGCATCATCGATGTTACACTTATACTTGTCTGACAAAGGACGCTGCCAGCAATTGGAAGCCGCAAGTGTCGTCTTCTAGTTGTATCCAAAGTTGCGGCCGAATGCTCGCCACCATGAGGTTGATGCGCTTGCTGCTGAATTGCGGGAGCAACTATGCTAGAGGTGTTTACAAGATGTCAAACGTCGACCAAATTCTTTGCACGCTCAACAACCGCGGCACTTACCTTTGTGACATGATCCCAAATTTTTAGATTATGATGCTTCCAAAGGCTCCATAATGTTGCTACCAACCATTGGTTTTATTTGGCGGACAACGTATCCAATAACAAAAAGATAGTTTCAACTGTCGAAGTAGTAGATTGAATAATATGTTAAATAGCTCCCAAAATACATGTCATATGCCAATCATGGACAACAAAATGAGCTCCACAATACTTCCATCAATATACTTCCCTTTAGATAACCAAGGGTCATTCAAAATAGAAATAGAATAGCCGGAACCAATACTACATCGAGCACCTCCTCAAACGATAAACCAGGCGCGCATAATGTTGCGCCACACATAGATATTAGATAGGATTGTGGCCAAACAGTGTCGTGAGATAGGTATGGGAGGGAAAATACTACATTAAAAATACGAGCGACAAGAGAGTCAGGTTCCGCAAGAAAGTTCCAATCATGTTTATCCGATATAGCCAAGTTAAATGCAAAAAGATCCTTAAAATTCATATCCCCATAAACCTTATGCACTAACAACTTCTCCCAATTCATCGAGTTAATAGTGTGTTAGGTAGTTCTACCATGATCCCACTATAAATAATTCATCATTTCTTTTTTTGATAGTATTAATTAACGTAATTGGTGATTGAAAAACGCTCATAATGCCTAAATGACTAATAGTCTGCTTGTTTATGCGGTACAACAAACTTAAAGCACGTTTTGACCAAAGCTCCAAATTGGAGCTTCTATTTTTTATGCATTGAGAAGCGTGAATAATGATTGGGAAGCAGTTTCTAGCTGCCTTCCCAAACACACACACTAAGTCTGGCTATTCTTAATGAGTTTGTCATCAAATATATATTTTATTAGTTAATTCGATCATGCGCCTTCTACTATAAAAAGGATCATGTGTCTTCAGTAACAGTTTTTTTTTAGTGTTATCTTCTGTGACCTGTTTAATCTAATGATGATAGTAGCAAAAGTCACATTCAAAAATATTATTGAAATTTCAATATATTCAAATCGGTCCAGTGATGTGAAGTGAGAATTTAATTAGTTGGATTCACATAATTACCTAAGAGCCTCAAATCTCACCCGTTCAATGTATAATATTTTAAATAAAAAGATAAGAAGTCAACCAAACAGCTAGAGAGACAGGCATGAAAATGCCAGGCATGAAAGCAAGGTTCCACTCATGTGTTTCTTTCTTCTTTTCTTTGTTTTTTGTACATGTGTTTCTTCTTTTCATCGAAACAATATAGGAAGAAAAAGGACTCATGCTTCATATGAAGTGATAAATTAGTTTAAAAATTAGAATAATTCTTTTATATTTGACATAATCTAAATATTAAGAAAAATGCTAATTAATGTCTCTGAAGAATTAATTAAAAAAATATATAATAAAAATATTTTAGAACAAGTGTAACCAAACAATTAAAAGTGTAAAAAGTGTTTCTAAGTAATTCTTTTTTTCCTTAACAGTGTCACTAAGAAAACAAATATTTGAATTAGAGTGTCCTCATTAGATATGGGCACTCAACAACAGATGTAGAGCATGATGAAAACGTGAGAGTGGATAAAGGTTATAGACTGTTACAAAGTCATATGAAGTTATGGTTAACCTATGGTATATTTATATCGAGTTCTTTTCCAATAAATAAGGATAAAACATTTTTAGAAGACTATTTCACTAAAAAGATCATATTGATTGTTCTACTTAAAGAGATATGTATTTTATATTTTACTAACAAATATGCAAAATATTTATTATTATTATTATTATATTAAATTTTATACTTTTTCATAAATCATAAATTTGCTAACATTGTTTGCTATTTAAACATCTTTTGAGTATTCCTTTTTTAAAAAATTGAATAATTAATGTATTGAAGAATAAATGGAGTTTAATCTCATTATTATTAATATATTAGTTTGTTAGTTTATTTACAAAAGTATTAACTACTCAAGTAATAACTGATATACTAACTAAAAAAATACTGATATTTTTAAATAAACGTTCAACATTTGTCAAACTTTTAAAAAGATCACGTCAAACCATAAAAATAAGATTATATTAGATAATAATTGTGCTTAAGGCTAACATAAGTTTTGCAAAACATAACCTAGCCTAACATATCCAACACAAGTAGTATTTTTAGAACATATGTGAAAATATTTGAATTAGTTGAATCTTAAAGGGAAAATATCAAGAAAGATAATGCTCATACATATACTTACATATTATCTATATCAACGAGATCTTTATATCGAAAATAGAGAAACTCAGATTTTAATCCTTGTCAAATTTGAGTTGATCATTATATAATGTAACAACATTATACTTACTCAGTTTATTATATATATATATATATATATATATATATATATATATATAATGATTGATTCTTTAAGTTGAATTAAAACATTATTTTGTTATTCACAAAATATTTTTAATTTATAATCAGTTACAAATATAATTAATGTAAATTGTGTACAAAAATTTCCTACTACTAGATTAAAGAAAAAAATTAGCTTCTAGTAGATTAAAGAAAAAGGAAGATTTGTGCCTAAAAAAAGAAGAAAACGATTCCTTAAAAAAATGATTCACTTTGTGATGGAGAAGCTTCACATTTTTCCAATGAACCCATATCTTTCCTTCAGTGTGACATAAGGTTTGCTGGCTTTGCTTCCATTTTATGCCCTCACCAGTCAGTCACCGACAACTCCATTTCATATATCCCTACAAAATTACTAATCTGCACCATCCTTCAATTCCTCAACCTACTTGCCCTTTTCCACCGACTCTATTCCACCAAATCTCAAAACCCAATTCAAGGATCCTAACTCCTCCAAATAATATTAATACATTAAACCATGTTCATGTTATTTACTATAACAAGATTTTTTCTGGACAGATTTTACTATAACAAGATAAATTCTGTTAATTTGTTGATTTTTTTCTTATCCTTTTCATTCTCAAAAATAGAGTTTTAATAATAAAAAGAGAGTTTTAGTGGTAAGGTCACCTTAAAACAAAAAAATCAAAGGTCGACCATGTAATGAAATAATCTAACAAAAATTTGTTGGTTATTTTGTTGATTATTAAACATCAAAACTACTAAATAAAAATAATAATTTTAATGTCTTTAAAATAATAGTGTCTTGAGATCACCTTTATTTATGTATAGTAATAATGTGGCCAAATAAAAATGCATAACCTTGCACTACATCAGTGAAAATGGTGTGGCACAATAAAAAAAAGTTTATAGAAAAGTATCAAATACAATATAAATATTTTAAAACTATTTTTTCATTATACTTATTATCTAAGTAAAAAAGAAAATCATATAATTAGGTGAGTAATCAATGTGCTAGCTGGTAAAATACATATTTTCAGATACAAACAATTAGTTCCCACGTCTTTTTCTATATTATTCCTAAATAAAATAAAATTATTTATTACCACTTACCTTATTGTTCACTCAGAAATGCACCTTATAGCTGCTAAGAAACGCCATTGAACACAACACACTGCAAGATAAAGCACATAGATCCACTTACATTCTCTTCTCATCTTCTTCAATTCACAGCCATGGCTTCCAAATTGTTGCTCATCATTGTCTTCGTTTTTGATCTCATTGCTTTTGGTCTTGCCGTTGCTGCTGAACAAAGAAGAAGCACTGTGAGTAATTAATCACTATTCACTTCTTTTTTTTGTTCTTCTTAAATTTTATTACTTTTCATCTCTAAATCATTATTAAAAATCTGGGTTTGTGTCAAAATTTGTTTTTTGTCATGGGTTATTGATGAATTGTAGAATCATTGACACTGATAAGAGCAAGTTGTTTTCTCTGTTTTTTTATTACCTTTTTATTGCTAATAATTTGTGAAAATGTGAATGAAGTTTGAATTTTTAATCTCATGTTTTTCTTTGTATGAATTAAAGTTTGGAAATTTAATTTTGGGTTTCTCATTTGTTAGCTTAAATGCTTCAATTTGACTCACTGTGGTAGGTATGAACTATACAATTGAAACTACTAGTATCTGCAATTGTTTGTGATTATGTGACTTTGTTCTTTGGCTTTTTGCATTTCAAGAAATGTCAAATCTTGAACTTTTCTACCTTTGGTCAAGAATTTCATTGTTAAGTGTTATAGGTTTGTGATTTACTTTGTGTTTGCAATTAGAGATCTAGATCTGTAAACAATATGAAATGTTGTTTGCAAGATTTTAAATCGCGGTTATGATTGTGTCAACAATTTTTGACATTGTGGAGAATCATAGTCAACTGCGACCTCAATTGCGGAGACATTAAAATCCTTGATGTCACAACCTAGATTTTGAAGCATTAGATCTCTCATTTTTCTCTTTCTGCATGTACTTGCTTATTCCGTTGCTCAATTTTGAATTTACCACTAGTTATCAATCACATGTCAACTTGTGATTCTTATAGAACTAGGTAGTCAAGGTTTTTACGGTCTTGGTTGATGTATCTTGCAATTGAAGTGAAGAATCCTTATTATATATGACTCATTTGTGAAATGTATGATCATATAATTGTTCAGGTTGAAGAAATAAAGTGGCTACTTGCCTCCTTAGTGCATTTATGGCATTGAGCTTTAAACTTATAATCTCTTACAAATTTTGTATGTCGCGCTTAACATTAGCTCTGTTTTCATTTGGCAGGCTAAGATTGTTGCAGACAAGGAACAAAACTATAACTATTGTGTCTATAACTCGGATAGAGCAACCGGCTATGGTGTTGTAGCATTTCTATTCCTTATGGTTAGTCAAATCGTCATAATGGTTGTGAGTCGTTGCTTCTGTTGTGGGAAGCCTTTAAAGCCCGGAGGCTCAAGGGCCTGTGCAATTGTTCTTTTCATAATCTGCTGGTATGTCTTAACATAATCTAGAAATTCACATATTGTTACATCTTGCAAAGCTGATTGACTTTTTAAGTCGATATGTATGTTTTTCATTAGTTCTGGTGAATGATTACTAAATAAATATTTTGATGGAATGACTAAATTGATTGACGTTCTTTAATTTGAGGGACCACTTTGCTATTTCGTAAACTTGAGCGAGTAAATTGCCCGAGCCTTACAATTTAGGACTAAAATGATGATTACTCAAAAGTAAATTGATCATTTATTGCTAATTTTTTATATTATTGAACTAACAACAATTATTTCGCAATTCTATCTTTCAGGGTGTTTTTCATCATAGCTGAGGTGTGTTTGTTGGCTGGATCAGTTGAAAATGCTTATCACACAAAGTACAGAACCCTCTTTGTGAGCGATCCTCCTTCTTGTGAGACAGTAAGGAAGGGAGTTTTTGCTGCTGGTGCTGCTTTCGTTTTCTTCACTTCCATCGTTTCGAAATTCTACTATATCAACTACTCGAGTGCAAGGGAAAGTTTCCAACCATATCTTGGAGGTGAGACTGGTGTTGGCATGGGAACCTACAAATGAGCTTGTTAGTTAATCATTTCACAGAAACCTCATTGCCTTAGATATGACTATATCTGGAACTCATTGCATTTCTTGTATTTACATTGTAGTTCCAATAGTAGAATGTATAAGTTGTATGTTAGTAATTTTTGTTGTTGCTGTTGTTGTTACCTATTGTGTTTGGAATTGATGATGATTGGATTCATTGCCTCTTACATTTTTGGGGTGTTCTTTGTCATATAAATATCATTAAATCAATATCAATGAGAGAATGTTTTGTTGCATTATTAGACACTTTTTTTATGAAATGAACAAATTTTTATAGTTGGGCATAACTATATTATCTCTAATGAAGTTAATATCTAATAAGAGAAGGCAGATCACCTCACCGAGTGAAGTCACTAATGTGATGGCCATGTCTAGCCAAGGCCCTTCCTCCCCAACAGTAAGATTGGCATAGTTGTTCCTTAGTCTCCAAGGAACCAAAGCTGTGTTCTTAGAAGCTAGCACCACATTCATTCTCAATCCACAAGTGTTTCCAATTATGATGTTTAGCGATTTCTAAAGCTTTCAATACAGCTTGAAATTCAGCAAAAGAAGAGCTTTAGAGACAATCCTCCTAAGTAGAATTTTAATTGATTTTTTTTTCCTTTTTTAGCTTTTTGGTACATGAAGATGATAAGGGTTGATGAAGAACTATAAGATTTTTTATTAGAGATTTTTTTATTTTAATAAGAGTTAATTATAACAGATTTAATTTAGTGATTTGGACTTACCATCTAATGAAAAATCTTATTAATTGATTTACCACAAAATGTAATTGTCCATGTAAGCATAGAATCCAGAATTTTCCATTTATTTACCTTCACTTTAAAGAATAAAATTTTGGTCATTAAACTATTGAAAAAAAAATGCAATTTACTTATTTTAGAACAATTCTTTGTTTTTTTTTTATTTTACAAATATGAAAAATATTAAGTTGGATTTTAAGGGTAAGCATTTCTAAGTATTAGTGCGATGGTACCAGCTTAAAATCATCGAACCAATTTTTTGCAACTGCAATCCAATGGTTCCTAATAAAACAATCAAAGTGTGAGTTGTCATATATAATTGTGAGTGAAGTGAGAACACCATTGTCCATGAAACATTTCACTAACCTTCCATTATTACCTTTCCTTTATGTAATATCCCAAACCATGAATTCAAATTAACACTTAATTATCGGTGTCTAAAAGTAATTAAAACTATGCAAGGGTAAAATAGGTTTTACAATGCTTAATGAGTGTAAGAAGTAAATTGACCTTGACACCAGTAAATAGGTCTAACCAAGTGTGAGAATCAGATATTTCCACTTCCTCTTCTCATCACACGCAACGCAACGCAATGCATTACCAGCATCCAACATGAAGATTGGGAAATTGGGAATTGAACAAGTTAGGAGTAAGGAAGGTTAATTGGAGATTGAATCATAATCATCATTCTAAACACAAAGGTGGGTTTCCCTTCACTCATTTCTCATGCATGATTTTGGGTTTTGACAAGGGATTGTAGCTTAAGAATAATAGAACATGTTTCGTGCATAAAAATTATAAGATTTTATGTTAATGCATGTTGAATTGTTGTGTTTGCATTTGATTTAATTTCGGAAGGATGTTAAAATTAATTTTATTTGTGAATATTACTTTTATACTGTTATATCATAGTGATAATGTCTTAGATTAAGAAATAGATGTAGAATCAATTGAGTAAGTGAAAGAAGGAATAGATTGAAATTCTCAATTCGTAGTTTGTACACCCTGTTAATAATTTACCTATAACGGTTTGATACATAAATAAGTGAAACTTAAACCATTGCAAAGTCAACAATTGGTTAGAGAAATTCATTTATTAGAGTAGGAGAAATTCTGGTTGCAAGTTAGAGAAACGTTTTTGTCCTGTTTTTGTACTCATACATGTTCTTTAGTTAAACTGAACTAATTGGTTACTGAAACCACAAAACAAAATAATATTTATAATCTATACATTCCAAGATTTCCAGGGAACGTTCGTTTACTCAATTCGGACGTCGTTTGCTATGTTAATTAGATATGCGAAGTTGAGTTATGTATTGTAAAACTGAATTTTGAGATTGGTTTGGTAGAACTTCATGCACACAAGGTGTTTGATGAATTCAATTGTTGTAGAATTATACTATGAATGTTGGGGTACAAGAATATTTATTTAATTGATATATTATGATAGTGTTGTAAGGCATTTTATCTTAACTTTGTTATTAGTTTAGAAGTTGATCATGAAACTTAATCTAGATCATAATCACAAATGAGGTAAGTGAACACAATGCCGCATTGTGTAGTAAAAACTAATGAATGCTAATCGACTTGTAGTATTTTCTAGTTGTATAATGCATAGCTAAGTAAACTAGTGTATTTATATTACTAGTAGTTTCTAGTTGTATAATCTTCTAGAGTTGATTATTAGTTATACATCTTATGTAGCATACTATGTTTTATCCTGATTTTGGGAACTCACGGAGATGTTGATATCTCACCCCATTCAGTTGTTTCCTTTTCAGGTGTAAGCCGTTTTGGAGTCCATTTGGGCCGGATCTTAGTGTCAAGTATTAGGATCTTAGTATATTTTAAATTCTTTTCTCTTTTTAAGTCTTAAAATGGAATTTCAAGTTATTTCCGTCGTGTAAAGTATTTTATTAGAGGATTTCAATTTTAAAAACCTTAGTCATTACACTTTCTCACAAACAAAACCCTAATTTCTTAATCTCTCCTATCTCGATTTTTGTCAATTTCCACTTCATCTTTCATTTCTCTCCATGAATAAAAAAAACTGTACATTTCTCCCAACAAAATATGTAGAGGAATGTTTTGTTGAAGCTTCTCGTTAAGTGATCTCACAATGTCTCTTCCTGTACTTCTTCCCGATCTCATTGTGGAAATCATATCATGGCTTCCGGTGAAGCCCGTCGTGAGATTCAAATGTGTTTCTAAGCACTATCAATCAATCATTTCCGACCCAAAATTTGCAAAACTTCACCTTCAAAGAGCACCTAAAAATCCACACACCCTACTTACGTTACGTGATGTCGATGATGATGAAGAAGTTTGATTTAATTGAACACCCATCATCTGTTGTCAAAGAAGACGAGTGTCGTCGTTTTAACGACAACAATGATTATTATACAATAGGCTCTGTCAATGGCTTGGTCTGTTTGATCAGTAAAAAAGAACAAGATGGAAACAAAGAAATTTGTACTCAGTTCTGGAACCCTACTTTACGTTTAAGATCCAAAGATTCACCAAATTTGAGTATCATGCCTCCTAATGACGAAATGCTAGACTGGGTGAACCTTGGATTCGGCTATGATGATTTAACTGACACATACAAGGTAAAAGTTCAACCACTAGTTATTATTTACGATGATACATTTTGTGTTAGTTTAGAAGTAATTGTTTATGATTAATTTCAAGTAACAAATAATATAATAAATTAAGATACTTCCTATGAGAATTGCAAATATCAACCTTAATTGTTTTCATGAAACAATTAAAAGAGATTAATTCAGCAACAATGTAATTAAAAGAATGAAACAAGACAATTAAGTAAAAAAGTTGTCGAAATTATCTCAGAATAACATCAATTAGGGATATAGATATGCTATATAGCATTGTGGCATAGTGGAATTTGGTCAAACTGCTATTTTTCGTGATTGATAACACTACATACAATTACACTTATGAGGAGGAAGACCGGTTAGAACCTATATATGGTTAGCTTAATTAATAGCTTCTAACACTTGTATTTCCTCTTGCACCACTTTAAGTGAGCAATCACATGTTCAATAGCTTTGGTATAAGATGTTTCTGTAGAAGAAAAAATTGATTGCATTAGCTTCTAAATCCCAGTCATGTTGTACAACATAGGAAAACATCTTGAACATTTGTGGTTGAGGATTCCTCTTCAGCATGTTAGACATTGTCATACTGATCATTCAGCCCATGGAGAAATTGCATTTGATCTTATGCCTCTCTCTCCGAAACACTAGAATGAGCACCGCAAGAGTACTTAATTGCATTCGGATATAGAGTTGTCAAATTCATCTCTAAAGATTCAAAGCTTGGTAAAATAATCAGTCATAGAGGGGTCATCTTGCTTAATAAGATGGAGAGTTCTGATACCGTATCAAATGAGGGAACAAAAGAGAGAGGGAGGCATACAGAGAGGCCTGCCCAAATATGTGATTAGCATTTGATTAATTTATAGTGGTTAGTTACGTATGCATTTTCAACTAGCGCTGTCAAAATCAGTAACTCAATAACATAACACCTAATTAGTAAGTAACTATGGAGACAAAACACTAATACGAATACGAAACTATGTGTATCAACTAAGAATACTAGATGATTTTGGAGTGTTATTGTATCGTATGTTTTCCCGTTTAAATATATGTTGTTTTACTGTTACGTTTGCTGCTGATCTGTTTACTGGTTAAGTATGGAGTTGATTGTCTGGTTTGGATTTATCTTTTACTGTTGTTTTAGATGTTTCTATGCCATAAGTTTTATTCTCCTTCTATTTTTGGCTGGTTGTAATATGCATTTCCTTGGTGTTGGACTTGTACACCTCTTGTGCTTGAACTCTAGGTGTTGATTTTCATCAAATCATTGAAGTTATATAAAAAAAAAAAGTGGGACACATAATGGAACATAAAAGTAATAAATTATTGCACATTGGTGTGATCAAAAAGTGACATAATGCATTAGTTTTTTTTTTTTGGTGAATCCATAACGCATTAGTTTAATTACATAAAGTTAATTTCTTTGGATTAATCTCTCTATTTAATCCATGATAGGTGGTGGTTGTGTTTTGCGATTGTACAACACAGAAGTTGGAGGGCTGAGTTCATTGCATGGGAGATAGTTGTTGGAGAAAGACTATTGATTGCCTTGATTTTCCAACTCTACTTGGAGGCACTCTCGTTGGACCATTCGTGAATGGTAGTGTTAACTGGTTAGCACGTCACAACATAAATTGTCATATGTATAAGTGGAAAGATGTTACCGTCAACCAATTAGTGATTTTATCGTTTGATATGCGGATGGAGGCGTGTAAGTATATGATGTTGCCTGATGGTTTTGTTGAAGTAACCCAAGATGAACCAACTCTTGTTGTTTTGAGGGATCGTCTGTGCCTTTATTATGTCCACATGAGAACCCATTTTGTTTTGTTGGAAATGAGAGAGTTTGAAGTTCAAGAGTCTTGGACTCGATTGGTGAATGTTAGCTATGTTCAACTGGGAATTTCTGTGAATCTCGGTTTAGTTGATTGGTTGTTTCCGGTTTGTCTCTCTGAAAATGGAAATGTCATGTTGTTGTCTAGCAAAGGAGCTTGTGGTGATATTATTATGTATAATAGGAGAGATGATAGAGCTGAACATATTGAACTTCTTGACAACCAAATTTGGCATGCTGATGAACATATTCAAAGCTTGGTTTTGCCTCGTCCTCTTCCGCATTAAGCTTGATGCAACAACCTTTTGTTTTTTGAATTTAGGTTAGGTCGTGCAAGTAGCGTGATGACTATTAATGGTTCCTTAATTGTGTTTTCAATAGATAGTTTAACTATTTTGTTGGATGATTCCATTGTACCTATTGCTAGTTGTAGGATCAAATCATTTGGTTTGGATGGAGATATTTTAATTTTATACTAGTTATTATGAGTTAATTTATATTCCTCCACTTGCTATTGATTTCATTTGCTCCAAAGTCTATTTTAAGATATGCATTGTAAGATGTTAGATGTGTTGAATATCCTAGAAATGTTTTTATCTCTCATGAGATTTTGTATCAATTTGTTGATAATACAACATATAAAATTATTTAAGTAGTTGCAATTTTCCACATGTAATATTAAAGATAAGTTTAACAATAAATATTCATGTCACTATCCATTAACTTTACAAAAAGAACGATAATACCTCTTAATTAAATAGTTTTGGATGTGTGAAACAAACTAATCAATTATTCAAATGTTATACATTATATATAAAATGTATATAGTATTGGGAAAAAAAATCCTTAACATAGTGAGTTGAGGAGTGAGGACCAAGGCCTACACTCTCCCTACTGTAAGGTTATACCTGACAACAACAAGCGTTAAAAGTCATCAAACAATCTGGAATACGGGAACACGTTCGGATTGCAAAGTCAAAGCCAAGAAAGAAAAAAATACACAAGGAAAACCTCAAGATCATAAAAAAATCGCGTTGAGACGGTGAACCAAGAAAGAACACATTTAAATAATGTAAAGAACAACACAAAGAACCAACCGAACCATCAATTAGACAAAACCCCATCACCAGAAATACAAGGAAGAAAAGTATTCGGAGAAACAATCAATCCATACCGTTATGGTAAATGTCTCTGCATCGACATAACATAACGAATCAACAAAAACTAACAATGTGTAATCTTCTTCAAAAAAAAAAAGGGAAATCTTCATTCGAGAATTTGTGGGCACATGATATAAAAATTATGGAAACTTCTACGTTACACTCGTAAATTGAGGTGTACCGGTACTTTTGCTTCCTAAATCTATAAATCAACGATCAATTTTATGAAATAAATAGTTATTTGCTGAGCATTTATATTTTAGAAAATATCATTTCATAAGAAAAACACATCATTCATTATTTATAAGAAACATAATAATTTTTTTACATATTATCATATAAAATATCAAAGTTCTCTATTTTTAATGATAAAAATTCAAAAATAAATTAATTTTATTTCGTTCGCACTTTTGGTGAATAAGATTTAATCATTATAATTATTAATAATAAGAAATACTATTTTTCTTTAAAAAAAACAACTCGTTTAACTCTAAATTTAAAAGTTTGGTGTACCGATACACTCAAATATGCTGGGTGTACCTAGGGGTGGGAATAGGCCAGACCGCCCGTCAGGGGCCTATAGCTCGGCCTACTAAAAGCCCGATTCGTCCTAGCTCGTTTAATAAATGGGTCAAGCTTGAGCTTTTTAAAAAGCCTATTAATTTAAATAGGCCGAGCTTGGGCTTATAAAAAAGGCTATCAAGCCTATCAGGCCGACCCATTTATGAGTACATTACATTTTTTCACATTTATTATTATTTATATTTATATACATCAAAAAGAATTATTGATCCTTCAAATTATCATATCACAATTATTATTATATCGGTTTTTTCTTTTTTGTATTTAGGATACAACACAACTCTTGGTATTTCCCTCATATATCATGTGAACTTCAAGGCAAGAGTTACTCACACCAATAACCAACAACCAAAAATTAAAAGATAACACACGGACCACATAACCCAAAACAATTCAATTCCAATGACTAATAAGTTACAATTACAAATATGGGATGAGATGACTCTATATTGAATCCATCTATAATGTTTATCTTTATATTAAGTACGTTGAAAGGGAAATTTTTTGATGAACAAACTCTGTTTGAAATTCATAACACAAACTAGGCTTTTAGACAGGCTAATAGGTCAGACCAAGCTTTTAAAAAGGTCAGGTCAGACTTAAAATAAAGTCTTTGTCAGGTAAAAGGTCAAGGCTTATGCCTTAGTTTTTTCAAGTAGGGCTAGCCTATTTAAGCAAAGTCCGGCCCGGTCCGGCTCATTCCCATCCTTAGGTGTACCATAGAATTTGCCAAAAATTAAACTATAATTTATTTTAAAAAAATATTAGCATGTAGTTTTGAAAATTGTACACATGGTCTCATAGATAATTTCGGCCATAAATTAAAGAGCGTGGTTTCACTTTTTTGCAAGAGAAAAGTAGAAAAGAGAGAATTCAAAAGAATGGCGGGAACAGTTGCAGTAAGATCAACAACAAACTCGCTGAGTGACGAGTGGGAAATTTCATTCGCACGATTCATTCCTTTTCCTCATTCTTCAATCACTTCTTCCTTCGATCTTCACCCTCTCCCTGTTCGCCTCCGTAACCGTCCTCCACGTGGCACATGGATCTCCTCCTCCACCTCCGCTTTCCTCCGATTCTCCTCCGACCTCAACTTCTCCGACGTCATCCTCACTGTTTCCTTCAACGCCAAACTCCTCGTAACTTCAATCACTTTTCCTTTTTCGATTTCATTTCTGTTTTCGCTATTATTGGAAGTGACGAAGCTTGATTAAGTGTTTTCGGTGAAATTTGTTGTGCAGGAAGAACACTATGTTTCGAAGCTGAATTTCTCGTGGCCTCAAGTATCGTGTGATCCTGGATTTCCTGCTAGGGGAATTAGAACTGTGCTTGTTAGTTACAGAGACTCAAGAGGCGAGGTCAGATTTTTTTTCTACGTGCTTAATTTGTTAATTTTGCGTAAGATCTTGTTAATTGATGTATCCAAAGTGATTTTCACCGATTAAATAATCAGATTAGAACTGTGCTGGTTAGTTACAGAGATTCTCGAGGCGAGGTGAGATATTTACTTTTTCTTTTCTACGTGCTTAATTTGTTAATTTTGCGTAAGATGTTGTTAATTGAATTTTCACCGATTAAATAATCAGATTAGTTTGTAATTTTTTTTCCCAATTTTTAACATGTATTTTTAAGATAGATTAGTTCTGGATGTACATTTCTAACTTTAATGTGATGCTAGGTATGTCTCTAAATTGCGGTTTGAGTCAAGCTGCAAATTTTGTTATTATGTTAAAATATGAATAAAACAGTCGATTTGGCCACGATTAATATTACGTTACTATTGCGAGACTTCTAAAACCTAGTTGTGACAATCGGGATTGTGGACTGCAATTTTGAACTAAAATGCGAGGACTGATTTAACTGAAGGAGTTCTATTGCGTTCGAGCAACTCATATTTTTGAAGGATCAACTTAACTATATTTACTAGATTTTAATGTGACTTAAGAAGTTAGTCCATTGAATTCGTTCATTAGAATACTTTTTGTTGTGGATTTCATAGCAATGTGTTAGGTAATTGTCTTTCTAACTTTATCTCTTCATGTATTTGATTTTGGAGATAAAAAATTTCCTAACAATACAGTGTTGATTCGTGCATTTGTTAATGTGATTTTGAACGAACGTAATAACAGTATTGTATTGTTAGGGTGAGGCTTGATTAATTTATTAAGTGAACAATAAATTTAGTCGCACTCAGACACTACCTTATTCAGACATAGTATGATCATTGTGATGCTACTTTTTCTTTTTGGCAGATTCAAAAGTTTGCTATGAGGTTTCCATCAATCTATGAAACACAATCATTCATCAGTGCTTTGAAGGTAAAAGAGGCTTATCATAGTAATAAATCACAACTAAAAAATATAAAACCATTACCATAGTCTTTGCTTCTTGTTTTTTGATGATTGTGTTCCTTCCCAGGAGATCCTGAAAGATGACAAGGAGCCGGAACCTTTAAATATTGACTTTGGTTCAGAAATTTCGTCTCGGTCAGAATTTATGTCAACAAACAAGCACTCTTACAGGTATAAAAAAGCTTTGTGTCATTGGTTAGATTTTGTTGGAGAAATGGGAGGTCGTGAATTTGATATATTGAACATTTATTTAATTGTCATTCAGTTTCTATTCTTGATACATTACCATTCACTGACCTGTTTTCTGTTTTCATCCTTTGTCTTTTCTTCCTACTTTTATGCGGAGTAAATATAGCTTCTCAGTACCGGATCCTACTCCTCAAAAGTGAGTAATACCAACCATTTAAGAACAAATCAATAGTTGATGTTTATATACATGTGCATAACAAATCAAGAGTGTGTTGGATCATCAATCATTGATTTTCCCACTTTAGTGGAGGAGCCAAATCCCTCATTACATATATTGAAGTATCAGATGACTTAATTGTGATGAAGATTTGACACATATACTGAGCCTATCTGTGTTTGTGCTTGTAGACCTTCTGAGGAACTGAGCTTTATGACTCCGGCTGCTTGTAGACCTTCTCAGGAACCGAGTTTTATGACTCCGACTGACACTTACGTTCCACAAATGCCACTATGTATGAATAATGAAGGAGTGCAATCTTCAGGGTTAGGAAGCCAAAACAAGGAAACAGCTCCTGTTCACAACTTTGAAAGCATCCTTCCAGCCTTGCCACCCAGTTTTGCCTCATTCCTGATGGATTGCTCTGGTCTCAATCATGGTTGGTGAACTTTTTTGCTTTAAACTATTTGTTCTGATTTCTACCACATCATATTTCATCTGAATACAATAATATCTTGCAGCTCTACCAACTGTTACACAGGAGAATGATCTCAAATCCCAAATAGCGGTACATATTTTGACTTTCGCATTTTGCTTAGATGTTATGTTACTATCTGATGCTTTAATCACCACATAACATTGATATGATGCTCATTGTGATATATAAGCTTTCTCTAAGTTGTGAATATTTGAGAAGTACATCTTCTTAACTGATTATCTGTTACTCCTCATATTCTTTTCCTTTGATGCAGAAATACATGGAAGATTCTTCCTTCCAAGGTAGCACTCCCTCTTTCTTGTTGCTTCTCTCTCTTACATTGATTAAACATGACGCGCCATTTTATTTATTTAGTTCTTGTCTTTTTTTCTCTTCAATTCTAGAGTAGAACATGAATAAAAAATTCTGAATCCTGAAAAATTCTTAATCTTCTTTGGCTTGAATATAAAGTTTTGTATGCATCCTGTACTTTTTATGTTCCTCATATGTACAGGTAACAGTTTTTAATCACGCTTCTGATGCATGCGCATTATTAGATGCATTGCTTGTGCTACATCCATTTTTTTTTTGTTAATATTGTATGGAAATGGTCTACTTAAATTTGAAGTCCAACATACTGATGTACCATTTTGATGTTGTTAGATATGCTGGTCAAGGTGGAGAAAGTTATCAGCGAAATTGGGGGTGATATGTCCCTCTAGTAGTACAGGGCATTGGAAATGACACACCGAACAACTTAGCATCTCTCCGTGCTTACTGAACCACGGTGATCTTAAACCATGTTCTGTCCAAATTTTGAGGGGATTTATGTTGATCCCTAACAAACAGTTCAATCAATGGCTAAACTTAGTCTTTGCTTTTTTTATTGTTTCAGCACATTACGAATTACAATTCCAAGAGAAAAGAAGGGTTGCCTGATTATGGTATTAGTCAGTGTTTAGCTAATAAAGTCAAATATCAAATGGTTTCTGTCTACAAAATCTTTTTGTTAATACAGCGATCTCAAAAAAATTCAATTCAATCCAGTACAAAATTCTTTGCATTGAACTTTTTTCCACTTGTTACCAGATGATATGGAGCCTAGTCAATCTATGATTTTCCATTACCTTAAAATTCATAAATAAAATCAATCAGAACATAGTCCAAGTTATTCTCATCTCAACTAAAGTCTAAAAAATACTGGTTGAATCAGAGTATAATTATATAATAGTGTGCCTTCTTTCACTAGGTTTACCTAGGTTCCTACAAATTTGCCTTAGTTTAGTTGTTTGAAAAGGCAGTGGAGGATGTTAGATAAATGGAAAAGCTTAAACAAACCAATGATCTTTGCCTCCTTTCTGCAGTCGTGATCTGCCATCGTACACCACTACACACACTGGAGTATATTTGAGAGCAAAGAGTGGCCTTTGAAACTGCAAACAAGGCATAAATATAGGCAAGACCAGGACTAGAGGTTGAAGATAACCTCCTTGAAAATATTTGTTAATGCCCCCAGTTGGGTTGTCCCATTGAGCAACCCTCTTTTTTCAGTTCATAGTTTTTAAAATTAGAAGGCCATGTCTAATATCAGAAAAAATAAAGGGTAGGTCTAAATTTGAGTTGAGTCATTATATATATATATTTTGTTTCTCATATGTTCACTCCATCAAAGATAATCATATATTCAAGTTGTTGCGCGTTAAATGTGAGTACCTCTTTTAATTTGGATCCGAAAAATTGATTTGTCACATTGTAGGAGACTATTATTGGGCTTGAAATTGAAAATGATAAAATTTTAGATTTATCATAGTTTTTTCACTTGTAAAAAAAATTTGTAGTTTTTTATTTTAAAAAATTCATACTATAGCTGAATATGAAAAAATTCGGTTGAAAATAATGATTCAAAATTCCATCATAACCTTTCGAATTTAAGTTCGAAAGGATTACTTGCAACCAGTTGTAGTCTGTTTTCTTTTGATAAGACCTCGGTCTCATAAGAAGCCCTTCTTGCGGTATTCATGATGTATGTTTGGGAATAATAGCCACTATGACTCATTAGGCCATCAAACGAGGTTTGACATTCTCTAGACCGAGTGTATCGTAGCTAACCTGAGACTATTTAAGTTGTTATGTATGTTTTTCACTAGTTTTGATGAATGTTCACTGAATAAATATTTTGATGGAATGACTAAGTTGATTGGCGTTCTTTAATTTGAGGGACTACTTTGCTATTTCATAAACTTGAGCGGGTAAATTGCTCGAGCCTTATAATTTTGAGGACCAAAATGATGATTTACTCAAAAGTAAATTGAACATTTATTGCTAATTTTTTATATAATTGAAACTCTATCTTTCAGGGTGTTTTTCTTGATAACTGAGGTGTGTTTGTTGGCTGGATCAATTGAAAATGCTTATCACACAAAGTACAGAACCCTCTTTGTGAACGATCCTCCTTCTTGTGAGACAGACAGTAAGGAAGGGAGTTTTTGCTGCCGGTGCTGCTTTCATTTTCTTCACTTCCATCGTTTGGAAATTCTGCTATATTAATTACTCAAGTGCAAGGGAAAATTTCCAACCATATCTTGGAGGTGAGACTGGTGTTGGCATGGGTCAAATGAGCTTGTTAGTTAATCATTTCACAGAAACCTCACTGCCTTAGATGTGACTATATCTGGAACTCATTGCATTTCTTGTATTTACAATGTAGTTCCAATAGCAGAATGTATTATAAGTTGTATGTTAGTAACTTTTGTTGTTGTTACCTATTGTCTTTGGAATTGATGATGATTGGATTAATTACCTCTTACATTTTTGGGGTGTTCTTATTCACACACACATCATTAAATCAATGAGAGAATGTTTTGCTGTATTATTGGACACTTTTTTTTTTTTTTTTATCAAAGGAACAAATTTTATAGTTGGGCATAACTAATGAAGGCAAATCACCCCGCCAAGTGAAGTCGCTACTGTGATGAGTGATGACCATGTCTAGCCAAGGCATTGGCACAATAGTTTCCTTCTCTGCATATATGGGTGAGTATCACTCTGCCACCTTCCTCCACAACAGAAAGATTAGCCCAGCTGTTCCTTAGTCTCCAAGGAACCGAAGCTGTGTTCTATTGAATCTGACTCAATCCACAAGTGATTACAATTCTGATGTTTAACGATCTCTAAAGCTTTCAAGTTTCAAAACAGCTTGAAATTCAGCAAAGAAGAGTTTTGATAGCCTATGTTTTGAGATGATCCTCGCAAGTAGTTAGCATAGCGGTCTATGAATGGAAGAGGAGGCTGCCAAAGAACGTCCATTATACTGCTAGCATTCCTGGGTTTGCCATTAAATCTAAATAGTCAGAGCTTCATAAAATCTTCCATGTTATTTATGGTGATGATAATGCTTGGATGAATTTTAAGCTTCAAAACATTCAGTTCAAGATTGGTACCCCTCATACATAGAAAAACTGCCACTCCATTGGAATTTATTACTATAGGGAAAATCCACATTCATCTTGAAAGATCCTTTTCCTTCCATTTTCCATTGATATTTGGAAGGTGTAACACAATTTATGCCAAATCCAAATCCAAATCCAAGACAGTGCGAGTTTTACTGTGAATTACTGTATCGTATATAGAGGTGCTCGTGTAACAGCTTATTTCCGGTTTATTTGGACCTATCTTATTGTTCAAGTATTTGAGAAAACTTAATAAAGTCATTTATAATAACATGTCCATAAGTTGTATTTTACTTATTTCAATTTCATCAAGTTTTTTATTAAGTCATGGGGTGACCTAAGAAATGCAAGAAAAATTAGTCTCTAAATTTCATCAAGTTCCTGGTTATAAGACAAACATTTGGTTAATGATATTTTGCATTATGAAACTCTTGATCTGTACTATTTGTGATTTGCAATCTGTTTTTTAACGTGTGGCAGGGTCAATTTTATTTATATTTTTAATGGTGATGAGTGAGGACAATGATAGGACGAATTTCAAAATTAAAATATTTAATATCGGTTCTCATGCAAATGAAATTTTCACCCCATTAGAAATTAGAATTTATTACTATTGTGAAAATCCATATTCAATGACGTTTTGGAAGGTGAAAAACATTTTGTCTCTTCGTTGTTGAAAAATGTTATGCTCCACCTCTCGAGGGTTTTGTGAAGAATTGAGACATATAACCCCAAATTCAATTCCAATTCAATACGAGATTTTTTTTCCAGAGTTAGTGGACATCATTTCTTGTGGATATGGAAGAGTTTATGAAAATAACTAATAAAATGTCTATAAAGTGTTTATTTAATGGAAGAAACTTAAATAATAGCATTATATACATGACACCATAGTTATTGAAAGAGGAATAATAACGTAATGTCATATAAATGTTTTCCTTGTTATAAAATTAATTATAAATAATTACAAATATACTATTGATTAATGACAAAAATATTCTATCACACCGCCGCAGTCGAAGTGGGAGGTTCACGAACGCTTAGACTGGTCCGGAAATCATCAAAAAGAACACGAGGTAAGCCTTTGGTGAAGATGTCAGCAATCTGGTAACGAGAAGGAACATGAAGGACGCGTGCTTGGCCACGAGCGACCTTTTCTCGAACAAAGTGAATGTCCATCTCAATATGTTTAGTGCGCTGATGTTGGATTGGATTACCAGAAAGGTAGATGACACTAACATTATCACAATACACCAAAGTGGCCTGAGAGAGTGGGAAGTGAAGTTCCAAAAGAAGATTGCGAAGCCAACAAGATCCAGATACCACATTAGCAACCCCCCTGTACTCGGCTTCTGCACTAGAGCGAGAGAGTGTGGGGTGTGGGTTGTCTCTTGGAAGACCAGGAAATGAGGTTGTCCCCAAGAAACACACAATAGCCAGAAGTAGAACGGCGGGTGTCAGGACATCCACCCCAATCAGCATCAGTATAAGAAATAAGTTTCTCAATAGGGGATGAATAGAGATGCAAACCATAGTGTAGGGTGCCCTGAACATAAAGTAGGATGTGTTTGAGGGCAAACATGTGGTCAGTGCAAGGGGCATGCATGTGAAGACACACTTGTTGAACAGCATAAGAGATGTCAGGACGGGTGAAAGTAAGATATTGCAAGGCTCCTGCAAGACTCTGATATAAGGTGGGATTGTCGTATGGAGTGTCAGCGGAGATACTGAGCTTCTATTTGGTGTCAACTGGAGTAGCAGAAGGTTTGCACGAGGTCATGCCTGGTCGGGCAATAATTTCACCAGCATAAGTACTCTGACTAAGGAAGAGGCCACCAACATGTCTGGTCACGGCAATGCCCAAAAAATAACTCAGGGGACCCAAATCCTTCATAGCAAACTCAGAGGCAAGGAGTGCCATTTGAAGCTCATGGGAGGAGGTGATGAGAATGATGTCATCAACATATAACAAGATGTAAGCCAAATCAGAGCTACGTCGATAGATAAAAAGAGAGTGATCTGAAGTGCTATGCTGAAATCCAATGGTGGAGATAAAGTCTGCAAAACGCCGGTACCAGGCACGAGGTGCTTGCTTCAGACCATAGAGTGATTTTCGCAAGCGACACGCATCATCTGGGCGATCAGGATCACGGAAACCAAGTGGCTGATGCCTGTAAACTGTCTCATGAAGGTCACCATGCAGAAATGCATTATGGACATCGAGCTGATGAATAGACCAAGATTTGGACAACGCAATGGTGAGAACAGTGCGAATGGTCGCCGGCTTTACTACAGGACTAAATGTCTCATCACAATCCACGCCTGCAATTTGTGACCTACCATCACCTACAAGACGAGCTTTGTAATGCTCAAAACAACCATTAGATTTCTTTTTATGCCGAAAAATCCACATACAACGAATAATATTAACATCACAAGGTCGTGGAACCAAATCCCACGTATTATTACTAGTAAGAGCAATAAACTCAGACTGCATTGCGGCTTTCCAATTAAGGTCAGATATGGTTTGTTTGGGATTTTTAGGAAGAGGTGAGATGGTCGGATCATCAATGGTAACCGAAAGGTTAAATAGTTTCCTGGGTTTGTAGATGAGAGGTTTCAGGTGTATGTGGTCCGACTGGTGAGGTAGACGGAGGGTCAAGTATAGGAGGGGGTGTAATGGGAAGGTCGTGAGGTAGAGGCTGCAAGGAGGGATTGGTCCACTGATGGATAATAGATGGGTGTAGGTCATCAATGAAACAGTCATATGCGGTGAGAGGTAAGGAAGGCATGTGGGCAAAGGGAAATTGTGTCTCATCAAATATGACATGCTGGGAGATGATGATCTTTCTGTGCGACAAATCAAAACATTTGTATCCTCTATGATTAGCGGGATACCCTAAGAATACACACGAGGTCGAGCGTGGTTGCAGTTTGTTAATGATAGTGGATGGAAACAGGGGATAACAAAGACAACCAAAAACACGAAGATGTGTCTAGGAAGGATCACGATGATACAAAAGTTGAGTAGGAGAGTGATTTGACTAATTCTTTCGGGAAAGGATATTAAGAAGATAAGTAGTCATTTGAAGAGCATGATGCCAAAATGAGGGAGGAACTGACGAATGAGCGAGAAGAGTACGGATCATGTTGGTTAATGGTTCATATCAACATATTAACTTTGATTTGGTGCAGATTCAATCAATGATTTTAACATTTTCAATGTTACAAATTCGGAGACACGAGTATTCCAAGCACTATAATGTTATCATAGTATTTTACCAATTTCTTAAAAATTTCATTAAAAAATATGATGTTTAGACATGAGTTGACTAAAAAGTATAGATTAATTTCATGAAACGAAAATTTTAGATGAACAAAAAACCTAACGAATATTTTACGTGGACTAAAATCAAATATTGATATATTTAAGATGACCATTTACTTATTTAAACCTATTATAAACCGATTTTGTAAGTATAATTTATTATTTTTTTGACAAAATAAGTATAAATTATTATTATTCATCTTGTTAAAAGAAAAGAAAAGAAAAGAAAAGGGAAATTCCCTGAAGAAAAAAAAAGGGCAAATAACTTCCCATTTGGCCATTCCTATTCGGCAACAAAAAATTCCCCTATTCCCCGTTTCGGTTGTGTCAACAAAAACAAAATCCCAATTATCTTTCAAAACCCTAAAACCAAGAACACCACCATTTTCACGCATCTTCAATGGCGGAATACGATCTAACACCGCGCATAGCACCAAATCTCGACCGCCACTTAGTCTTCCCTCTCTTAGAATTCCTTCAAGAACGCCAATTATACAACGACAACCACATCCTCAAAGCCAAGATCGATCTTCTTAATAACACAAACATGGTTGATTACGCTATGGATATTCACAAAACACTTTACCAAACTGAAGATGTTCCTCAAGATATGATTGAACGTAGGGCTGACGTTGTTGCGAGACTCAAGTCTCTTGAAGATGCCGCTGCTCCTCTTGTTGCGTTTCTTCAGAATGCTTCTGCTGTTCAGGAATTGAAGGCTGATAAACATTATAATCTTCAGTTGCTTAATGATAAATATCAGGTTTTGTTATATTTTCACTGAATTCATAGATTTACTCTTTGTTTTTATGGGAAAGTTGTTATCTTTGGTGCACCGACATGTGATTACGGCTCCGTTTGCAAAAAAATAGCGAGTAGCTGATTGAATTTGTAGTGTTTGGTATAGTTTGCTACCGAATAGAAGTGATATATTTAATGAATATTAAAAAAAAAATCAATTCGGATTACAAGGGTAAAGTTGAGATAAATTATGATAAGCTACTTGAATTAGCTTATAAAAATAAGCTATAAGCTTGTGACAAATTGGAGGTTACCAAATGTGTTTTTTTTAGTCTAATGAGCTTATAAGACAAACTATAAAAGCTCAAAATTAATCTTACCAAACAGACTTTACGTTCAATTAATTCATTTTTTCAATTTATGTGGTTTGGGGATGTAGAGAGAAGACTTGTATATGTTGTAGTAAGGAAAATAGATCTGATCAGATCACTGAAGCAGAGGTAGTCCTAGTAAAACTATACGAGAAACTTAAGAAATATCTAGAGATTAATGAGTTTGAACGTAATATGGTTTATGATAGAACATTATGACGTAATTTGATTCACATAGTATAGCCCATTTAGTGGGATAAGACTTGTTTGTTGTTGTATGTGTCAACATGTCTATGTCAATGTTTATGTTTGGTGCTTCATCGGTGATTATTTGTTGGTTCCCCAGGATGTTTATGATTACCAGTGTTTGGATATTTTATTTAATTATTTTTGGATTAGTTTGTTGTGAAGAAATAATGGGTTTTAGAAAATAAACACCTTTTGATGATAGCTTTTAAAAATAACAAGATAAATGATATTTTGACATAAAAATTCGAGAACAATTTAGGTATGATTAACACAAATCAAATGCTTGGTTAATTATGTTTAGTTAGTGGTTATTGAATATAATGAGGTGTCACAACTTATAAACCGCCGATATAACACAACTGACCAAGATTTTAGATTTCATTGACCATGATTCCTAGATATAACATATGCATATTATAAACTTGAAACTTTTATATTTGAACAAAATTTGGATGGTTATTATGAATATCATGTATATTTGAACACCTAAAAACATGGTTAACGATATTCAAAAATGTGTTCAGTAAATGATTAATTAGTTGCTACACATTGTTACATTCATTAACCATCCATTGTGTGTAATAACCATATATTTGAATTGTGTTAAGTTAACCGTCAAATTTGATGCTAAAATAAAAAGTATTTTGTTTTGGTTCGACCTGTAATTTTATATGAAATACTGGACAATATCCATTTTGTAAAACTTTTCCCCCAAGATCTATTCAAGAAAAGGGATAGTATGGAACTAAAAGTTGTCAATTATATTCTTTATGGAAATTGGAAATGGAAAATCCATTTGGGGAATTTCCAACACAAGGATTCAATTAGTTCGAACTTGTTTAGTCTTGAACTGGGATCAAGGCATAAAAAGTTCTTCTATTGAGGAGGCCCCCACTTCCAGTTTTGAAGTAAGTACAAATGGTTTGATTGAATATTTTCTATGAATTACTTAGTCAAATGGAATACTTCGTATATCAGAAAAAAGAAAGGATCCATTTGGTTTAGGATTGTTCGCGGATAATAAATCGGAACACAGCCCAAAAAGTATTTGATAGTCAGAATTCAGAAATAACAGGTTTCCATGCATGTACTGTGGTGTTTTCTTTTTTGGTTCTTGGTTTATGACTAGGATTGTAATCCTTAGAATTGTAATTTAGCTCTAAAATATAGGTTTTTTCTGGCAAATAATAGCAAGTTTGGACCGCTATGTGATTTAAGCTCCCAAAGGGTAGTGAGTGATGTTATAGTATGCAGGTGTTTGACAAACTATGTAACCATGTGCTTGATGCTTATTTAAAAAATCTTATTAATTAATAAGAGTTTATGTATTAAATAAGTTGTTTCTTCAATTAAAGATTGGACTAGACTCCACATAAGGCATGTATAAACTGCTTCTGTAAAGTATCTTCTTGAGCTTATCATAAGCTCAAAATAATTAATGGACATCATAAGCTACTTTTATAAGCCACTGTGTTGTCAAAAATTAGCTATAGCATAGCAGAATTTTAACAAATCACTATTGTTCCACTATATGCTATTTAGTACAAATTGTTGTCATATAGAGGATATAGCCCTGCAGTGTAACGGAATTGGAATAAACCGCTGTTTTCCGCAATCCACAATTGACAACACTGATAAGCTTTTCCAAAGACTTGCACAAGTACTTATTTTATAAGATAGGCCTAACTAAGTTCTTTCAAATGCCCCTAATATGCTCTATCTTTTATTTTAATTTTTTTCTGCTGTTTTTCTTTTGGAATTTTGAGTATTATTATCTTCGAGTTCTGACTTGTTAAGATGATTCTGTTTTAACAGATCGGTCCTGCACAAATTGAGGCATTATACCAATATGGCAAATTTCAGTTTGAATGTGGAAACTACTCTGGTGCTGCTGACTATCTTTATCAGTACAGAGCATTATGCACAAATAGTGAAAGGAGTTTGAGTGCATTGTGGGGAAAGCTGGCAGCTGAAGTATTGATGCAAAACTGGGATATTGCTCTTGAAGAGCTCAATCGCTTGAAGGAAATGATTGACTCAAAGGTTGTTTATCTATTCAGTTACACTACTTTTCCCCTCATAATGCTGCTGATATCAATATAAACTTACTATTGGTGAACTTTGTTGCAGAATTTTTCATCACCTATGAATCAGGTGCAAAGCAGAATATGGTTAATGCATTGGAGTTTGTTCATCTTTTTCAACCATGACAATGGAAGAACTCTGATAATTGATCTGTTTAACCAGGACAAGTATGCATTGTCGACTTATCTTCCCTTTCCTTTTCCCTTCGTTCGTTTTTAATCAGAACACAAATATTCCTATAGTTTGTTTTTTGTTGTTAATCGGCATAATACTACTTTGGCAATTGTTTCCTCCCTCTAGGTTTTGTATTTTAAATGTTGCTTTGTCTAATAACATGTGATATCATTTCTAGGTATCTTAACGCAATCCAAACTGGCGCTCCGCACCTTTTGCGATACTTGGCCACAGCATTTATTGTCAACAAGCGCAAGAGGCCTCAATTCAAAGATTTTCTAAAAGTTATTCAACAAGAGCAGCATTCATTTAAGGACCCCATCACTGAGTTTTTGGCTTGTGTTTATGTGAACTATGACTTTGATGGCGCACAAAAGAAGATGAGGGAGTGTGAAGAAGTAAGTGTCCTTTCTGTTGTCTAGCTAATATATATGTTGATTATAATAACATGCTTACTATTTGTAAATATTCATGCAGGTAATTCTCAATGATCCCTTCCTTGGTAAACGAGTGGAAGAAAGCAACTTCTCAACTGTACCATTAAGGGATGAGTTCCTTGAAAATGCTAGGCTTTTTATTTTTGAGACATACTGCAGGATACACGAACGCATTGACATGGGAGTACTTGCTGAGAAGCTAAATTTGAATTACGAGGAGGCTGAGAGATGGATTGTGAATCTCATCCGTGGCTCAAAGCTTGATGCCAAAATTGATTCTCAAACTGGAACGGTTATCATGGAACATAATCATCCAAATGTGTAAGTTGGCGTTAATAACCAACCACTATTACTACTGTTTTGTTTTTATCCCTTCAGATCTAAGACCCTTAATCTTTGAAATGTTTCATGTTCAGGTATGAGCAGCTGATAGAGCATACCAAAGCCCTTAACAGTCGTACTTACAAGCTGGTCACTCAAATTCTGGAACATGCACAAGCTCCAGCAGCTCATTAAACTGCCTAGGTAGATGTGATGATTGAAGATAATCCGGCAGGCACACAAAGCAAAATAACAAATTGGAGGAATGAATCAATAATCGAGAGCTAGCAAAGGATCCCAAATTTTATTTTATGAGGAGGGGCACACAAGAGAGGAGGCAACATAAAAGGATACCAATGAATGATTGGTGTGGAATATTTTGGTGAAAACCATCTCTCTTCTCCTTGCAAACTTTATGTACTTCGCTGGGTGTACTTACCTCTTACATTCCTGTACTTGCAATTTTCATAACATGAAAAGGCTTGCAGCCATAAGAATTAAGTCCTAAAATTTTGTAATAGATTCCTAAACTCTACAATCTCTTTTGACAATTGAGTGACAGAATTTTTGAATCATTTGAGTACCTTGTTGCATTAACTCTGGCCTTTACGCCGGTGCTTTCATTACCTATCTGTTATGATGGCAGATAACTCATGTATGAAAGGATTGGAATTAGTGATCAACGACATCATCGCCAACTTGAAGATTATGGATGAATATGCTAGTAGTGACCGTGACTATATGCAAGCTCATAAGACGTCAACCCTTTCAAGTAGTAGCCAACCCTTTCAAGTCAGAAACATCAAATTTGACTTTCATTGTTTTGATGGTACCAATTTGTTGAAGTAGATCTTCAAATTAGAGTAATTTTTGCATATTACGCAACACCGAATGCGGTGTTGCCCACCGTCTCACCATTGCCACGGTGCACAATGAGAAGGATGTGGTCTCATGGTTTCAAATGATGCAGAGAGATAATTCTTAGTGCCTGTTTGGCAAAGCGTTTTCACGCCCCCAACCCACGTTTTGAAGCCCAAACGCCGTTTCAATCAATTTTTTGATGTTTGGATGTTTTGAAAAATCAAATCCTAAGAACGTGGGTTTTTAACAATCACGTTTTACTTTAATAGGATAATTAACCAAACTACCCATATTCACACAAACAACTGCTTCTTCCTCACATAATTCAGATTTCAACCAGTTGCATGTTGCCCTTTCTCTCTTGAAAGCCAACAGCCATACAAATCTCTATTTACCTTGGTAAGCTTGAGGCCATCACACAAGCTTTGAGTGATGGAGAAATGGAAAAAGAATATTGGAGATATGGGAGGAGGAGAAATGGTAGAAGGGTATTGAGAGATGGGGAAGCAAATCAAATTGGTAGAAATTAAAGAGACATACAAGAAATTGAAGGATCTGTATCAAAGAGGATCCAATTGGTATGAGATGGTGCAATTATTCTCTTTTTTTCTTTATAATTAAAAAAAACATTGTTTTTTAATTATAAAGAAAAAATAATATAGTATTTGTTAGGTTAAATTATTGCTAACCTAATGCAACATTTCAGAGGAAAATTATTAGGTTAAGTTGCTGCAGACCTAATAAAATTAATAAATAAGGAAAAAAAAAGTCTAGAGAAACAATAGATATATACAAACGATGACACAACAGGATAGGAATGAAAATCTCATCAGTGAGGAGAAATAGTAGGAATTGCTGCATTTTAGAGGGAATTTGTTAGGTTAAATTGGTGCACTGCATTTTAGATAGAATTTGTTAAGTTAAATTGCTGCTAACCTAATGCAACATTTTAGAGGAAAATTATTAGGTTAAGTTGCTGCAGACCTAATGTTGCATTTTATTTTACTTTAGATAAACATTAAATTTAAAAGTGTGGAGGGAAAAATTAGGTTAAGTATAAAGAGACGGGTTAACATTTATAAATAAGATATATACATTAAAAGCCCATTTTGGTTGTAAAAAAAACAAAACCCATTTTAATAATTAGACATTCAAAAGCAATTTTAACTCAATTTATCCAAACAATATCAATTCATAAGAATCACTTTTAAACGAGTGTATCTAAACATAAATCAATTCACATCTAACTCATTTTTAATCAAAATCAAATCTATCAAAATCAATTCTCTCCACCGTCAAACCAAACACACACTTAGTTGTTTACAACCATAAATATAAATCACTTATGCACACTAGTATAAAAAAAATATTTTAACAAAGAAAATATTGGTTATTCTTGTTGTATCTTTTTATATTTGTGTGCGCGCGCGTAAATGATTTAGATTTCGGTTTCGGTTTGTGGTCACACAAGTCTTGCTCGATGCTGAGAAACAACTTGCTTTAGTATTGGGTAATGTTAACAAGCACCTTGGAATTTACTTTAGGTCCAGCCCAAGAAACCATTTTTCTTCTCAAACCCTACCACCAAAACCGCGACCCTACTTCCACTGTTACCCAACCTACGGATAAACTGACTCATGTCCCTTGTAAAACAACCAACGTTAAAAAGTTACACCATCATAAGAAAAAAGATTGTTAATATTTCTATGCCAAATTTTCCATGCCCCAAAAATGTTCTAACAAGCATCTTCTTCCATTAAAAGTTGATGAGGATGACCCCAGTTCACCAACATCCAACCCACTTGACTCAGTTATTTATTTCACCAGGAGGCAAGTAAATGTAGCAAGTCATGCCCTTGCAAAGGCAACTATTGTTACTGTTTGTCCTCAGCTTTTTTGTATCATGCACCTAATTGTATTACGATTATTGACAATGAAATGATATATAACCTTTTATGTTCTGGCTTCATAGTTCATAATGAATGTAAATTTAGCATACAATAAAAAAAAATTATAATTTTGTTTTCAAAGAGTCTAACAACAATGAAACCGACACACATTAAGTACAGAAGAGTGAAAAATTACAAGTTCAATTCCGCACCATAATATATCTGATATTCTCATAGATTTTTTTTATCATATGCTTGTGAGATAAAATTTTAGTTTTTTAACATAGCATCTTTTCTTTCGGTGCCTTTTTGTTACAGAGTTGTGGTTGTGGTTTGGCTCCCGCCTCAACTGTTTGGTTGATACATCTTCAGTGCTCACCCTTATTGACTGTGTCTTGTCTCAGCGCTCTTCGTAGATTACAGATATGTTCGTCGCAGCAATTGTTCATACTTTACATGCTATTTGGATATTCCGTAATAACACTATTTGGATATTTTGTGCAACTTAGGCAATAACACTATTTTTAATTCCGAGGTCTTGGGTTATATTCATGTGTTGGAATATGCAGCTTTGAATGGTTGGGGAAATATTTGGTTGAAAAGTGACTCCACTTATGCTTTATTGTCTTTTAAAAATGACTCTCTCGTTCATATTTCTCTTCGGAATCAGTAGCATAATACGCATAGGCTCGGTGTTCAGGTGATATCTTCGCATATTTATAGGGAAGGAAACGTTTGTGCTAACAAGTTTTGTTAATATTGGGCACTCTATTCAAGGTGCAGTTTGGTTGTCTAAACTACCGCAAAATGTTCACGGGGATTTCTTTAGGGATCGTTTTGCCTTGCCTAATTATAGATTTCCGTAGCTTTTTCTTTCTTATTCTGCATTTTCCGAGGGTTTTGGTTTGGTCCTCCTTCTTGTACATATCTTTTTCTTTTTTTTTAATAAAATTTTCTAAGATTGGCAGCAAAGGATAAAAGTGTTCTCTCGGGATGCCAACCTATTTAGGAGGTTGACAACCCTTCTTGGTGTATGTCCTTTCTTCTAACTTAAAAAACAAAATACAACATTAAAAAAAAAATAAAGAAGCTGATTTTACATCAATAATGTTACATGATAGACCAAGAATATTACAATCAATATGTTATTTGGTCAACGACATTTTCTGCTCCTGTACAGGCCTAGTCCAGAATGCTGATAACTTCTCTGTCTTTGTTTTGGATCACCACCAAAGCTACATGATTAACGGTTTCATATCAGCTGGGCAAAATAAAGTGATAGTAATTCAGAAATGAAAATTAAACTGCTCATAAAATTGAAATAATGAAAGAATAAAATGGATTTAAATAACATATTTATAAATGAAAAAAAAATTATTGAAGATTTCATGAAAATCAAAGAAGCTATGCTGCCAAAGTATATATTTTTTTTCTTTCTCAAAAACAGTTCTGTTAAACTTGCAAATGGTCATTGCTGGCTTAGAGAAAAAATTGAAAAGATTGGGGCTGGCTGAATTACAAACCTATATCCGTGATAAAAAAAAAAAATCGCTCGTAGTTTTCCTTCCATAAAAAATAACAATAACAACAATCAAGTTTTCATTAAACAAGATTGACTACAAAGATCAAATACACTGTAACTAGACCATCGACCCGTGCTCCGCACGGGTCTGACCATCTTTCACTTGTGCGTTTAAGTTACAATTATTATTCTCTTTAGATATTAATAAATCAGTTGGTTATAGATAAATCAATGTAAGTAATACTTTATAAAATTTTAATTACGATAAATATTACTCGTATAATGACGACTTTAGTAATATAGTTTGTTGCTACCATTGAAATGCAATACATCAAAATAACATACAAAAATCGTTGATTTTTAGCACAACTTATCTTACATTACAAAATACTTATCGGTATACTACATTTGAAGTCATATTGGTATCTTGACCATTTTCAACCATTATAAACATCCTCAATCTATCTCTGGAGGTAACCCTTGAAATTGCAACATATAACAGACCATGTGGAAGTGAGAACACAGGACTTGACAAATATATCCCAACTTTCTTTAGAGACTCTTGACTTTTGTTAATAGCATTGCGAAAGAAACAACTATCGAAAACTGCACCCATTGAATTTGAATAAGAATAAGAAAATGAAAGGGTAAAGAGTAAGATATGTGTGAGGAAATGAAAGAGAAGGTAGATACTTGATTTGTTTCTTTGGAAAATGAAGACAATTTTGAAGGCAGGAGACAATTTTCCTTCAACTTTGTACCGACAAGGGATTGGAAAACTTACATATAAATTATAATGATGAAGCCTTGAGGAAAAAGTATCGGATTATGATTAATGACACTAACATTCCAAAGAAACAAATACAATGTTAAAGTAGTTATAGAAAACTGGTCTTGATTTATCATAAATAGAATTGAAAGCTCCAACGTAATCAATATCTTCATAAGATAATAACATTTTCTCATGTACAATCGTTGACTACAAAATGAATGACCAAATAAAAATGAAGGACACATAGATAAATCCAAATAACAAACACAAATAACAACACCCAAATCATTTTATAACCATAGAAAATGGCAAATGTAATTCATAAAGGGAAAAAAGTAGTACAAATAATCCAAGAAAACATTCAAAGAACATAGTTTGAATTGTTGGAGAATTATCAAATCAATGACCATTAAAAGGCATTGCATCAATAGCATAAAAACCCCATCGGGGTTACCAAAAATTTATGTATATTTGCCAGAAACAATTTCATCGTTTTTCTGTATTATCCAATCTCATTATATGTATATTTGCCAAGTCATCATATGACTGCAAGCTCTTTCGCACAGTCGCACCACCATGAACAGGTCACCAACATTCCAAAGTCGCTTGAACCTCAATATTGCATATTCTGTTGTTGCTGTTGCAGCACAAACTCCCCTACAACTACTAAGACAATAAAATAAGGAATAAGATTGAAGATAAAAAATCAAAGAATGGGACAGAGACATGCCAAATACGTGAATGAGAGGCAAAATAATTGCACCTGAATGAGAACGATGTCCAACAATTACCTTGGCGGCGAGATATTTAAGGATGACTGAAAGGTAAGTAGGAGCACCATTGTTGACAGGCTCAACTTATTTGTCGGCCTTCAGAAATCGATCGATACTACCAACAGAGAATTGAAAGCCAACATTTATGCTCCTAAAGTTTGCCTAAGCATAAAGAGAAAATGAGCGAAAATGACTTTCATGAATTTACTTAAAATGGAAAAATAAGAAAGAAAGCAACAATCAATATAGTTCTTAACAGGAGAAATGCGAATATTGAGTCCAATCACAATGATGTTGCTCCTTTCCTTTGTATAGCCTAAAACATACAAACAAAACATGTTAAGCTGCTCTTTTGGAAACGAAGGAAACATTTGGAACAGTTGAGAGAGATAGAATCGATGGGGAGCAAATGTGAGTTTGGGAAATTGAGAAGGGGGAATTTGGATGAGGATGGTAGAGTGGATTAGTTACCCATGACCTCCATTAACATTGTTGATGAGGATGAGCTACACATTGAGCCGTGTGCAAGAATAATTTTTTTTGGTTACTTTGTTAATTTATTATTATTGAATAACATTAGATGGTTTATTGATGTACAATACCTTGGTAATATACCATGGGTGTGTTTTCATAGATAGAGTAATAAATGTTATTGCATTGGTAAATCACACAACAATTAACGTGACTATAGGGTTATTATTGCTTTGAAGAGGAAAATTGCAATTCAAATTTGGCATATGAAAGGTCAGCTATAAACAGAAGGGAAATGACAACTAAGAATTCGTATTTAATGCAAGGGGGTAGCTTGTTGTGTACTCTTGAAAAGGCAGCCAAGGGAAAAAAAATCTTGTGATTATTGTTAACCAATAGCATTAAAGTTGAAATATCATTAAATGAGGTAGCAATAGTTTATAGAACACGCTTGTAGTTATGTTTGGGAGGGAAATCACAAAAGCAATTAGGATTTAGCATAAGCTAGACCTAATAAACTTTTAAAGTAAATATATATCTGTCACAAATCATAAACTTTAAACCGAAAATAAGATTTATGATTTATTTTTTTAAAATCATAATAAAGCTTATTCTAACAAAAAGAAAGGTATTTTTTTTGTTGGTGTAAAGAAAGGTACTATATCATACTGGAAAGAACAAATTAAAGAAAGATATCGGATCAAAAAATAAATATGTTTAAATCATATAAAAAAATCTTTTGTATAAACTAACAATATAAAATAGTATTACCTATATCATTAATCAGATTTCATAATATTTAACGGATAAACAAATAAAACCAACAATCGGATAAGCAAAACGATACTCATTCATTCAAATTGATAGAGTACATCAATATAATCACATGTTAAACATTGTTAAAATTTAAAGGGTGAATCTGTGAACAACCTCACATCATCCAAGTTAGGCCAAATACCACTTTTGGTCCTTTTAGTTTGAGAGAATTCTCAAGTTAGTCCTTTAAGTTTCGAAAGTTTCAATTACGTTCTTTTAGTTTGACAGAATTCCCAAATTAGTCCTTTAAGTTTCAAAAGTTTCAAATAGGTCCTTTTAGTTTGACAAAATTCTCAAGTTAGTCCTACTAACCTGATGACCCAAATAAGTCCTTTTAGTTTGAAATTTAAAGGACTAACTTGGAAATATTGTCAAACTAAAAGGACCAAAATTGGTATTTAACCTCCAAGTTAATAACATACAATGACAAAATGTCTAAAAATCATTGGTTGAATTTGTAATTGACTGAGTTTAATTTTTCAATAGAAACCAAACAAACATGACAATAAAACTTGAAATCAAACAACGCCGCACAAAATGACGAACAACAATGCACTCAGACGACAAAATCACGAAATAAAACACAGAAAAAACTTGATATGTGGAAACCACCCATTCTCAATGAGTGAAGGAGAAAGAGAACTTAGAAAGAAGGTGAAGTTTTTCTCACTGAAAAATATTTATTGAATTTTGTATTGAAAATAAAAATATTTAGTATAAACACTACATTTAATGTTGATCATTTTATTTTAAATCTTTAAACATTTCACGTATTATCAATTTAATTATTCTTTATATAATTATCTCAATATTACGTAATTTTTTCTATAATTATCGCAATATTATGTGATTCGTATAACGATTTTTTTTTGAATGGCAAATATATATATATATATATATATATATATAAACTGTAAAAAAAACACCAGAATTTACTAGTTATTTGAAAAAACTCACGATTTATAATGACGTGTGGTTTATAATGTTCAATTACCATCCTAATTTAAGTTCTTTTTTTTTTAACTTGATTTCACGTCCGTAAACGGTTTTTTGAGATGCGTCTATGATTAATGAATTTTTGTTAGGATAGATTGAAGTTGTTCTACTTGAATTGATTTATAAGTTGTATTTTCGTTTGAGTTATTCGTTTGAATTATTCTTGGATCAGGTTTAATATCCCTCAATCTTTGTATCTCTTCTTTATTTAAAATATATTCTACTTTGCTTAAAAAAAATTCAAAAATAAGTAGGTCACGTGCTTTCCTGCAAATAAATCAAAAAGTGGAAACATAGTGAAAAGCAAAATTCATATAGGACTGGGCCCATCTTAGGACCTATGCAGCGTAGTTATTATTTTTTTTTTAAGGAATGTACCACAGTATTTATTGTTAGTAGGATTGGATTCCATACCATATGGTAAATTTTCAACCCTAAATATGAAAACTGCCAAATGCTATGACTAGAGCTCGCTCGGTTGGCATCTCTGAAACATAAGATATTGTTTCAAACGAACCATATGCAACACAAACCCCAACAGAAAACTCGAAGTAATCGTTTCATATGAATGAATAACATATTTTTAGCTGTCAAAATCAATGGAAGTAGTACCTTAACTGTACTTTTCTGTGTTGCCCTATAATTGGTCACATAGTTTTAGTATGTTACATTCCAACGCCCAACAAGTACTATACTGATAATTAAGTAAACAAAACAGTACCACTACAGTGATAATATTAGTCAAGATATATATATTATGTATAAAAGAAAATAGTCAAGATTTAACCCGAGAGGTTGGCAAAGACGAGAAGTGATTTGTACAAGGTATGTTAATGATCGGTTTCTGAAAGCTTTCATGCAAAAAGGATTGAATCCACGTCGAAATGAGGGAGATTATGAGATCATACAAGTATGAGACGACATGGTTGAATGAAGACTTGTAAGAACTGTTTGATACAACTTATACCAAACAAATGCATATTCTTTTTGATAGCTCATTCTATAAGACTTATAAGAATTGACTTAGAGTAATTTTAGGTTGTGTGACTTTATTTATTGGAAGTTTTACGAAAAGCGTACAATTAAGGACATGACACGTTAAAAAGACTCTTGTTGATTTGTGAGGTCAATCAACAATACTTAAAATCATCTAGCATATTTTACAAGATATATAGAATGGATTAACAATGCGCTCCCAAATGGGTGCTCAAAGTGAGAAATTATACTATATTCACAACCATAAATGGACATTTTTTTGACATGCATACATTGAAAGATTTTTTCTAATAATAAAAAAAAGACATTAACAATAAAATGATTTAGTATTTTGAAAAAATATATTTTAAATGTATGTGACCAAACACTATTCATTTATGTTTGTGATCTTAGAAGAATGTTTCGCACAAAGTATTCCATGGTTTATACCTTCTAGGTTGACTAAGGGTCGGCCTAAGGTCCAAACGCTAATTAAAGCAAGGCTAAAATATGGTTTTGGTCCCTGTAAATATGCCTAGTTTTGGTTTTAGTCCCTGTAAAAAAAAAATTGTTTTTGGTCCCTGCAAAATATGCCTAGTTTTGGTTTTGGTCCCTGGAGGGACTATTTCCAAAAGTAAAATATTTTGCATGGACCTTTTTCAAAATCAAAAGATTTTGCAGGGACTATTTATCTAATAAATGGGTTCAATCATCATGTGTCACGTGTGCAAATCATCACAAAAGTGGGGTCAGGGAGCAAAACCAAAACGAGACATATTTGCAGGGACCAAAAACAATTTTTTTTTTACAGGAACTAAAACCAAAACTATGCATATTTGCAGGGACCAAAACCATATTTTAGCCTTAAAGCAATGCCCTTAGGTCTAAAATAAAACAACCAGAGAGGGAAGAACACAAAGGAGGTGATCCATTTCCAACAAAAAATGGCTTCTTCTTGTATTAAAGAGAAAACAGAAAAACAAACATTTAAGTACAACAAATACAAGACTTCACAAATCTAACAAGATACATTGCATCTATTGACATACTTTGTATTTCAAAAAGTAAGAAATGATGTTATTGTCAATTTAAATAAAATTACAATATATATGTTTTTATTTTTATTTTTTATTTTTCAATAACTTTCTTTACAGTTTAGTTTATGTTTCGATAAAAAATTTATCAACTGTTTGCTATTATGAAACTAATCATTAAGTTAACAACAAATCATCCATTTTTCTATTGAGCTTATCTTTCGAATAGGCGACTCCACCAACGCTTGCAACATATGTTGGTTTCATGATCAAAATTATATATGATCATGTTAAAAGGATAAGACAATTAACTCATTTTCTTTTAAAAACATGAGAAAACTTTGTTATTAGATCATTTATAATATGTGATTGATAAGAAAGTTTTCCCATATTTTCATAAGAAAGTGATGTTATTGTCGATTTGTCATATCCTTTCAACTTGATTGCAAATATCATCATTATCATTATCATTATATTATAAACTTTCAATAGTCTTAGTTTTTTGGCCTCATATAAAACCACTGGCATTGTATCCAGGTTCACATCACATTATCAATCGTTCTAGGAAACAACACTCACAACTAAGGTCGTTGAAAAAAGTTAATATCAATTATATTTTCTAATCACAAGTAATTTGTCCTGATTCATTTATCCCAACCACAATTCTAATCAAATTTCCGTCCATTTGTCAGATCATAATCACATGAAAAACAAAAATCCAAATTTAAATAGATTGTACCTAGCCGTCCCTCGTTATTTGTTGTCATGTGCTGGTAGCTAGTTTAGCTTAGTGACTACTTTAGATCAAGCGTGCAACTATTCTTTCTACTCACTAAATAAAAAACTTTAGCTATTTTCAAAATAATTTAGGACATATCCAGTTAACACCTAAATATGTAGAGTAATATTATAAGATTATTGAGATATCTAACTCTAAGGATTTAGTTAAGTAGTAAAAAGACAACATTTCACTCAAACATATTTATGTTTGAGCTCGGTTAGTTTCTTTAAAATGAGGTAAATGTAATTTTTTTAAGTGTTCTTTAAGTCTATGTATCTTTTATGTATTGGATAGTACATCATCTCTTTACCCTAAATTTTTTATTACCAGAAAAGAAAGAAAAGATAATTGAGATATATTTAAGAGACATTAATATATTTTAATAGATAATTTTTATGCACACTAAATTGGAGATGTTCGCGGTGCGGTTTGGTTTGGTTTTGAGGGTAAATGTCATCCGAACCGCAAGATTAAAAAGCATGCGGTTTGGTTTGGTTCGATTGACTTTTAAAATACAATCTGAACCAAACCAAACCAATGCAGTTTGTGTTGGATCGGTTGGTGCGGTTTAATGAGACAATACAATTTTTTTGTTTCCAATATTAAAATTAAGTTAAAAATGTAAAACACATCATATTTCCAGCAATGTTTTTGACAATGTTTTTAAATTCATTCCACATTACCTTTTCATTTTCATCAAACAACATAAATCAAATTAAAAACGTGGACAAAAATTAAAATACTAAGATTTTATCATTCTCTAAAAGTTCAAGTAGTACATAAATACATTTCTACAATAAAAAGCAAAGATGAAACATAACAAGAGAAAAAATATGTCATTTTATAAAAAAAATCATTGAGTTTCAATGAGTATTGGTCTATGTGACATCAATTTAACTAATGTATTTATTATGTTGCGGTTTGGTTTGGTTTGGTTCGGTTGGTAAAATGAAAACCGCAAACCAAACCAAATCATGTGGTTGAGTACAAAAGTTATCTGAATACATCCAAACTAAGTGCGGTTTTTTGCGGTTTCGGTTTGGGTTGGTTCGATTTGCGGTTTTTCTATTGGATTGGTTCAGTTTTGAACACCCCTACACTAAATATATGATAAACTTATAAATATTTTTATTTTTTATTTTATTTTTTCAATTTACTTTACCATTCGAAATAATACTTCGGTTTGATGTCCTATAAATGCAACTCAGTTGCTAGCTTCACATACATTGGGATGCAGGGGTTATGGTTTGAACTCTGAATCATTTATCTGTATTTATAACGTGTGAGTCTAGTTATTAAGCTATTAGACAAAAAAAAAAACTTAGGCCTGAATTACAATTTTGATGCTCTATTTTTACTCACTTAGAAAACTAGATCCTTTATTTCAAAATTACCCAATTTTAGTCCATTCTCATACGTTTGGATTTAGAGATGATGATGTGACGTATTTTAAATGACATTGAATGTTTAACTATCATGGAATTATTAGAAAATCCTCCAAAAACTTCATTTTAAATATGATATCTCACAATTTTTTTAGTATAAAAATCTTAAAGAGACACCAAAAATGGATCATTTTAATTCTAGGACGAGGGAAAAATATGAGGATCAAAATTGTAATTAAACCTAAAACTTATATGACATAATGCAAAAGAATGAAGGGAGAGTGTTATAATTTTCTATTAACTAAATATTCTAAAAATATCATACTCATATTTTAATGGTTTATATCCTCAAGTAGTTTTGTTTTCCCACTAGAGATATCCTAATCCATAAAATACAATAAAAAATGACGTCATTCATTCCATTGTTTATCCTAATTGAATTCTATCCAAATAGTAAAATGAGACTTATGTTCAACTAGGATAGAGTTATTCTAGTTGAAATAATAAAATTATCCTAGTTAAATCAATAAATCTCATAACATCTTGTTTGATCTAACGACAACATTTATTCATCCGATAATGAAAAATGATTTATGCACCGTAGAATTAGACTCCAAACATTTGTTTATAATTTTTTTGTAGCATCTACTTTTCAATAAGTCGGAATGGCTATATTGATATGATATCATATAAAGCTGCAAATTTCAGAGATATATAAAGTGCCATGAAAATCTTAGTAGCACTGAATTTCTCGAACAGTATCACGTCACTAAGTTAGTCACACTTTTATCATAGCAGTGTGTTGACGGTTTCATGCTTCTTACAATACAGAAATCTGCTTGCAGCATCAGGTGGTTCATGCATGGGTACAATAAGTTTACCTCTTAGGGTGTGTTTGTTAATTATTTGGATTTTGGAGGATTTTTAAGGGGAGTATTTTCTTAGGGTTAAATTTATATTTTGATATATATTTGATACGAGAAGTGTTTGGACATAAATCTTTCTAATACATAGTTTATTATTAGATGAAGCTCACAGTCTCAGGTTAAAAATAATTTCACATAAAATAATGAGACTCGTATGGGTTTCACTCAATAAAAAAAATTAATGTTAAAGAGAGTGTTATAAAGAAAATGTTTTTAGAAATTCTCTATTTGATATTTTTAAAAAAGTAAAAGAACAACATGATATTAAAAGTTCTTGTAAAAAAACATGATATTAAAAGTTCATGTAACATTCTAGTGTAAAACTTTGGGCAAGCTAACAAATGTTGTCGTTGATCGTAGTCGTGTACGTGGTCAAAATAATTTTTAACAATAAAAATAATATAAGATAATTAACCTTGGTCGTCTTACAAGGATCTCTAATTTGTCAATAATCAATTCAAGAACATAAGTACAACAATAAAAGTAGGGGATTTTGTTCGAAAAAAGTTTGCAAGTAACGAGTATTCAATTAATTAAATGGAGGTAGATGCAGGAAAGTCACATTTATAGGTGAATTACAAAATTTAGAAGAAGGTTAATTCATGAAGTAGTAGGTGTCTTTCTCAAGCTGATAAAGAGATTTAGGTCAAAAAGATGTTGAATTTCTTTTGGTGGGGTTATCATAGCGAGAAATATAGAGGCATTCATTGGCTCTCTTGGGTACAGGGGCGGACCTGGACTAGGCCCACTGTGGCAAGTGCCACACTAGTCCAGGCCCAATTATATTTTTTTTAAAATTGTTTTAGCTAAATATTATATTATATAACTCAAATTTTGTAATTTAATCACATATGTATGGTGTTATGAGTGGCAAAGGTGTGTTTCTTTTACCAATGAAACATGGGTTCGATTCTTGCAATGCCTATTTTAGCTTTTTAACTTTTATTTTAACTAATAATACCATAAAAAGAATGCAAAAAGCAAGTGTTGAGGCAAAAAATAAAATGTGCCACACTGGTTTTGTGAGGCCAGATCCGCCCCTGCTTGGGTATACCTCTTTATGCAAAATATCATCGCGATTCGGGGGTATAAAAGCCTTAATGTTTTTTATTATTCAATACTTGGTAAAAAAGCCTTGAAGCTGTTTACGAACCGAGATTATTCAAAGCTAGATACTTTCTAAAATGCGACTTCCCTTAGTTAAGTATTGGTTACAATCCAAGTTACATTTGACGTAGTATTTGGATTTTGGAGTATGAGGTTTGTTGCTCGAGGTGGTTATATAAATGGTTCATATCGAAGGGAGAGAGCATTTAGGTTTGGGACCAAAAATGAATCCATGATGGCACAATTTTGATCAAACCGCCACACCGATGTTGAATATCCCTTCTAGTCTTTTTTATAAGAAACAAAAAACATTATTCATCAAGACTAAGAAAACTTCTTGAAAGTCCACGTGAGCATAGCTCAGTTGGTAGGGATATTGCATATTATATGCAGGAGTCGGGGTTCGAACCTCGGACACTCCATTTCTCCACAATTAAATTATTTGAACTCTAGCCATTAGACTATTAGACAAAAAAAAAACTTCTTGAAAAAGGAGGTTATTCGCATTTAATACTCCTATAATTTTAAAGTTAATAAATTAATTACTCTTAATATATTAACTTACTTGCTTTTAATATTGTCTCTCATAATAAATAAGAGTACAAATGAAACTTAACCCATCTTATACATTTGAAAATTGGTAAATATTTCTTATAAAAATGACCAAAATATTTTTTTTTTTAAGAAATCAAAATGAAATTATATACCATCAGGAAACAGCAGTTCCCAAGCACAAGGAGTGTCTAAGAGACCATTAAAAGTTACAAAGGTTCAGGAAACAACAAAAACATAAAAATAAATTAGCCAATACCCAAACAGTCTAAAGGGCTTGACCACCATCTCTGTGTGCCATAAACAAACACGGTCTTTTTAGCCTTCAGGCTTGACCAAAATATTAATACTTTTGTTTATAAAAAGGACCGGAGGAAGTATTAGATAACTAGAATCAAATTTGATGAGGTCCAATAGCAGGCAATATAATGTTAATGTTAAGCTGGTGCAAAATTTGATGGGTAATGATAGTGCAACAAAAATTCCACACACTCCACTTTTTCATCGGAGCATTATACTTTTACACTTTTACTTTTTTTAATATTCATTCGACACCTCATTTTCTCTCTATTTCTTCCTCTGTCATATAATACATCTATCACTTTTATTACTTTACTCTCTTTATTCCTTTCTTTTCCTTTCCATTTTGTGCTTGAGGATAACATTATGTGGATGCTTGAAAAGTGTTGAAATTTGGGGCCTAACTCAACCTTACAAAAGCGGCTTGTAAGGTGAGGATTACCTCCTCTATATACTCTTATCAAGAATCTTATCTATCCGATGTAGAACTTAGATTTTTTCAAATAAAAAGGATGGCAACTGCCCCCTTAGAAGTGCATATTGTTTCTACATTGATGAGGCTTTCGACACGGATCATTTACGTGTGTAATGTGTTGATGAAAGTTGACAGCTTATTTGGTTTATATTTGACAAATAATTGTTTTATCCCGCTACATTCTTATATAAACAAAGACATTTGCAGTTTGCTAAATCAGACACAACAAGAGGAAAAAAAAAATCAATCAAAACAGCACCAAGAATTTTAATAAGGATGATAAACTATGATGCATATGTATGGGTACGTGTGCGAGTACTGGTACATAATACGGCAAATTTAAAAAAATGAAGGTACGAGTACGTTAATATAATACATAAAAAAAGATTTTTCAAGTGAATTACTAAATTTTTATAATCATTTTGTTTCAGAGTTTTACTTTTTCGTGCACCCCCTCTACTATTTTCATCAAAAGCAAGAGAGAGAATTAAAATACAATATAAAAGCAAAATAATTTTGGTTATTTTTCCACCGTTTGTGCGTTTTTGCTGCACCAACTACGACAAAACAATTAAATAAAAATAGGTATAGTTTAGTATGTAAGTTAGGAGTACCATACGCGTATCTGGTACGGGTGCGTAGCCGGTACCGGTACTTCTCCATGTTTGGAGTACCCATGCTTCACAGATGATAAATAATTTTTGTGAGCGTTGAATTTTCTAAGCACATTAATTGGATAAATTGTAAGTTTTCATTAAGTTAGGATATAGAACTTATCTATCTTAAAATTAAGATCCCATTATCATATAATTTTATTTTAGCATATATATATTTGGGTTTAGTGAGATTTTCTCTTAGAGAGATTTTCTCTAATACCGTAAAAGAAGCCAGCCATGCATTTATGTCATCTGTTTATTCTCTTGTTATCTTCTAAATTTAATGGGAGAAATAGTACATCGCACATGCATGCTTTAAACAAACTAGAGAAATGAAAGATCCTCGTGTTGATTAATCTATCTAGCTATCTAGCTTTGACAACAACTGTAATACACATGCCCTTAGCTTTCCAAATGACATGTTACTTTATTGTAGCATATATATACCTATCTTTCTAGTTGGATATGTTAGTTCATAAGTTAGGTCTCTTTCCCAATACAACTCTATTCATATTGCTCTCGCTATAAATTATGAGAATTCAATGTTTCCATAACCCATCACTGTCGAATTATGAATGTGATTTCTACGTAAGTTATAATTTTCACATTTACATTTAGAAAACTAACATACCATAAGGATCTTGAAGACTATGATTCTAACACACCATAAGAAAAAATGCACACATTATGTTTTCTCTTGATTAACATTCTTACCATCAAGAATACAAAGAAATAAAAAGATAGAAAGGCAAAAACAATTCCGAAATAGGTCCAAGAAAATCTACTTCATTGATCCGAGTATGTTTTCTTACTCTCTTGTGGAAATTTATGGTACAGTATTGAGAGTCATAATCATGATCCTTGCATGAAATTTTCTAACATAGTATAATGACATTAGGTTAGACCATTCAAAGACTTGTAAGTTACTAGATTAGTTTCTTATAATATATTTTTCATCAAACCTATTATTTTACCATGTTATGTAATATTAATATTAATAAAAAGAATTATATTCTTCAAAAAAACACTAAATAAAAATATATACATTTTGCATTTTGGTTATCTAAAAACCGATTCAAATTAAACCACAGATATTTGGATCAGAACGGTTTGGATTTTTTTTTAGAATAGTCATCCAAACCGAACCGCATGTTTTTTTGTTGTTGGATCAGTTGACATTTTGTCTCAAAACCGATCCAAACCGCACCGCGAACACCCCTATAATATGGACGACCCTCTGAACTCTGCAGAAGGTCAACAACCTCTGATTTTAGGAAGCCAAAAGTGTCAAATGTAAATTACATAAAAGCATGTTGATTGTCAGAACACATGTTTGGCTATTTTTTGACGTAGCTTTAGGGTTGCATGTCCTATTGTAAAAGCCTCGACCCCTAATCCAACATGTGGTGAAACCCCAGTCAAGTCTACACATGCGTGCTTTCCTTCTACCCATTCATACACCATAACATTCGCAGGTCAACCTAAGTGTCGATCTTCTATCTAATAGGTCAATTAGGAAGTTCACACAAGAGCAGTCAAAACGGGCTAGCACGAATGGGCGATACGTTAAGCCCGAATAATTGTAAGGCTTGGGCCTTAAATATTGAGCCCGAATTTTTATAGGTTTTTTAGTCTGACCCTAAAAAGTTGGGTACCCGTTAGGGATATCCCGCATGGGCCGCGGATAACTTGTTAGCGCGCATAAAAAAAATCATATATATTATATATTTTTTAAATAATTTTTTACTTAGTTGATTATTAAAGTAAAAAATTAAAGTGAATATTCAATGAATTAACACACAAATATAAAAGTAATATAAAATTATATTTACTCGTTTCATTACTTATAATTTTAAATATTGAATATATAAATATCTATAATCATTACGTACGTAATTTATTTAAAATTTCTTTTCTCGCTGTTTTAGTTTGCGACGTTTGTACAAAAATGTTTATAATTTTTTCTGTGCTAGACATTATTTGTACATATTAAAAAAAATATTTATAACACTACCAAAAAAAATTATTTATAAGAAATTTTATAGAAGTATTGTATAGTACTTTTTTTTTAAAAAAAGAAATTTTTAATACGGGCCGGACCGTTTAGTCCGCGGCCAGTGTAGGACCGGGCTTGGGTATTATTTTTCAAGCCCATATTTAAACTAGGTTTTTTGGCCCGGTCCAACAAAGCCCTAAGCCCGTTAGGGTCAGCCCTAAACGGGCTGGGTAGTCCGTTTTGACAGCTCTAGCTCACACGCAGCTATTCTTATTGATACTCTAGACTGTGTGAATATATCAAAAATGACATCCATAACAAAGTCATGTATGTACTTAAAGTCGGGAAATCTGAAGTCATACTACGAAGAATATCCAAAATATTATAATTTTTTTCCGGTCAATAAATGTTATGATTTTTACATTCTTTTAATTTGTGTTATTTGTAAAAAAGTCAAATATATCAATTATAATGGAATGGTTGAATTATAAAATAATAGTACACAAAATTAAAGCAGGAAGACTTAATGAAGTTTAGCTCAATTGATAATTAATTCAGTAGTCACTTGTAAAACTGTTGATTGAACTCTCACTGATGTGAATGATCTTCTCTAAACAACATAGCTCAACTCACCTAATTTTGTTTTTTCTATCAAAAGAAATTAGAGAAGGAGGAATGATATTTATGGACAAGTGAATTGCAGCCCCACCTGGATTTCAATGTCAACTAGCCAGCTTTTGGGGCCATCTTCAAGTAGCTTCAGGGATCACTTTCAAAGCATATGGACAGTCAAATCCATCGATAGCAGGCCCGAAGAGCAATAGACACAGTGCTTAGCTTCTTTCGTTTTCTCTTTCGTTATTTAGGACCCATTTGTTTCAGTTATTTTTTGAATAATTTTTTATGTTTCACTTATATACTGTGTGTAAATTATCCTTTTCTTCGACAGTAGTGTGTAAATTTTTACTCAAAAAGCATTTTGTTAAACAACAAATTTTATGTTGAAAATCATTTTTGATAGAAGTGAGAGAGAAACATAGTTTATCTGTTTCACTAAATTATGTTTTTTTTTTTTAAATAAGAAAAACATAATTTATGATGTACTATGTGTTTTTTCAACCATATTATGAAACATTATTTTAACATACATAGGTTTCAACTTGAATACTTTCTCAACCATTATTTATGCTTTTAATAAAAGAAGACATTTAATATCTTGCTTTCTTGCTACTACGATTAAGGCATGGTAAAGGTTCCATTAGAAGCACTTGTGTTTGAACAATTGAAAATTTATCATTAAAACCTGTGAGAAACAACTTGATCTTATAAACAAAAAATCTTTGGCATTGATAATGACGAGTACAGTTAGGAAGAGGACGGTAACTCTCTAATTCATCCCAAGCATCTTCGATTCAATAAAGTAATTAATCATAAAGATATCCTTGTTTCAAACAATTAATGTAAGAACGAAGCTTCGCAAAACGAATATGATCAGATTTGAAAAATTGTTCCTTCAATTATTTCCAAACATCAAGAAAACATGTTCAATGAACACAATAGATTGAGAAATGTGAGAAGTAACCGAATTCGTAATCCAACAGTGAATAATATTGTTGCAACGTTCCCATGCTTGATAGTTAGGATCATTGAATGCAAGTACTCAAATAGTTCCATCAACAAATCGAAACTTGTTCTTCGTGGCTAAAGCTATTTCCATTGCATTCAATGTTAGTTAATTAATGGCTAAAATGTTTTTTTGTGCGTTAACAACATTTTTTAGTATCACTTTGGTCTCATAAGTAATAAAAACTCTGTTTAGGTCCCGTAATTTATTTAAAGTATCAGTTTGGTCCTTTCTGTTAATTTAATTCAAAAAAACGTTAAATTTTGGTCATTTAACTTATTTAATTAGTATTAGTTTGGTCATTTAACTTATTTAATTAGTATTAGTTTGATCCCTAAATTTAACGTTTTTTTGAATTAAAATAACATAAAGGACCAAACTGATACTTTAAATCAAGTTAAAGGACCTAAACGGAGTTTTTATTACTTACGGGACCAAAGCGATACTATAAATGTTGTTAAGGGACAAAAAAGCATTTTAACTTTAATTAATTTATCTAGACACGTGTGATTCATTGGTGTGGCTAATAGTTTAACGGACAATCACACTTTTGATAATATCAGTTTCACCTAAGGTATTATGGCTCTATATTAGATAAACAAGACCTTGAGCCAAGAAGTTGGTTTTGGTCTCTTTTGTCAAATTGTTGTGAATATAGGAATCAAGTTGTTATTGTCTAGGACTTCTAATTGCAAAACATGAACATAGAGGTGATTCGGACAATCCCAATTGTCGTCACCATACTGATCACGTTCTATTTACCTTTATTTGCAAACACCCCCTAAATTTACATTTGATTATGTACTGATTATTTCCTAGTAGAAATACACAATCGTCGTAATCTCATTACATATAATATCAAGAAATCACACACAATCATCATTACATATAATTTTTGACACAGTATACAAGATCATGACTTATGTAGCCTACTCAACAACTAATAAGACACATGGATTCATTCTACTCCGAGTTAGTGTAAGTAGAGAAGTCACATCTTGCTCATCGAATCAAAAAGTTTAGTCGATACAAGTGCCATTATATAATTGTATGTTCTAATTATATCGCATAAGACTTTTCTACTAACATCCCTCAAGACCTCAATCTAGTCGTTTGCTCTAATTCTATCATGTCACTAACTCTATGACATGCTCACCATATTAACACATGAATATTCATTGATAACATATCCATTAGACGACACTAGATCCATGCTACGACTTGAGTTCATTCACAATGGATCAACCATAAAAATTATCATTGGGCATACCTGACAGATACTATGACCCTATATTTGACACTTAATCGATAAATATTATCAATTTTCAACTTCTTAAAATCGATTTTTGCTGAGCCAAATTTTGATTATTCTAATAAATTTTTCAAAAACCTCAAAGTTCATCTTAAAAATTGATTTCGATAATCCACAAATTTGTTCTTATTTTAAGTTCGTTTTATAGATTTATCGATTTTCAAATGTAATGTTGTGTAATATGGTCCTCAAATCTTTGAGTTACCTGTTGGTGCAGAATCCCCAATGCATCCATAAAATGTGTTCAAAAGAATTCTTGGAGGCCACAAACGCCACTTAAATTTCAGGTAGATTTCACTTTCTTATCTTTTTTGTCCAAACTATAGTGTATGTTTCAAATTATATTTGTGATATTCATTGAGGACAATGTCTGCTTTAAGGGTTTGTTTGGTTTAGTGGAAAGATTAGAAGAGGGAAAGAAAGATTGTGGAAAGATCTACTTTCCATGGTTTGGAACCCCTAGGAAAGAAAGTTTCAGGTGGGACCCACACAAAATTCTTTCTTGAACGGAAACAAGAGGTGAGACAATGTTTTGCTTAAAAAGACAAAAATAACCCTATTTAATAATATAATATTAACAATACGTAATGCATATGCTTTTTCATGAAATCAACAATATATAATGTCCACAAAAAATAATATATAATGGCGTGACAACAATACACATACAAATATTCATCTTTCTCTTCTCTTATTTTTTTTTGGCATATTTGTATAATATATATTGCATATATTAATATACAAGAGTATTTATGTCAATTAATAAACATATATCTTTCTTTCCTCTTACTTTCTATTCTAATTTCTCTTCTACCAAACAACCATAACAATCATCTCACTTTCTACTCTATTTGATTCCTTACACAATCTTTCCTTTCTCTTTCTTTCCTTTCACTTTCATTGACCAACCAAACATATCCTAAGTCCGGGGTGTTTTAGTGTGTTTTGTTTTAAGCTGTTTTTTCAATGTTTTCCGAAAAATAAAGTTTTCAATTTGAAAAAATAGTTATTTGAGTGTAAGCATTTTCTTTGAGTGGTACGTTTATATTAAAAAATGAATAAAGTATCTTTGTTCATGACATGATTTGGAGGAAGTCTAGCATATTTTTTCTATAACAAGACGACTTTGAAAATCTGTTTTAGAGCATTTGTGGTGGTGTTTATTCCTTGTGAGTTTTTGAGTCAATCACGGTCGGGTTTCATTTTGCCATGCTCTTCATTTTTTGTGTGACTACACTTGTGATTGCTAATTACTCTTTGAACTTCTTGATCAGATCCATGTTGAGAAATGTTTAGGATTATTTGTGTTGTTGCCAAATTATCCTACCTTGTATTAACTCCCATTGTTTACCCCTTTGAGCCTATATAATACCTCCTTTCTTTTCTAGTACATTACAGGCTCGTAAAGGTAAAATTCATATTCACTCTAGCTTTTAGGAGTAGAGGAGCTTGAAATTGTGTAGCTAATGAATTATTTAATAAATATGGGAAACAATTTGACATGCTTTATAATGTTTCTTGGCAAAATTTCAAGCAAAAAATAAATGACAAAAGGAAAAAGGAAAGCGGTGCAAGTTGCAAATGTTATGTTTGGAAAAGGTTGACAATTTTGATCAAAGATACGTTGAGTTTGTTGTTATTGAACTGTATTGTGATAGATTTTAATGGTTATTTAGATTTATTCCTCATTGCTCCTTTAATATCTTTGACTTTTAGCTAACATCCTCTCTTATATTCACCCACACCTAAGCCTCATGTCAACCCTTTAAGAGCCATAGTGATGTTTTGGTGGATGTGGTTCAGATTGTATCAAATATTTGACCTAAATAATTCATGGTTTAGCTTAATATTAAATTAATTTATGCTTCTTAAAAAAAATATTAAATAAATTTATGAGTTTTACAATTGTGAATTTGATTGGGTTTAATTGCCAAATTCGGTTAATTCTCAATTTTTTATTTGGTGGGACATTTATGTCTTGTTTCGGCAATAGCGTAAATTTCAAATATCTAAGTTCATGTTTGGAGTGGAACATCTGCACAATATTCGATGTAAATCTGCAGTGATTTTGAGAAGCTGAAAATTGAAGCTTCTACATTAAAGTGATTTCAAGCAAAACGTGATTTGCAGCCGTTCATCCAAACAAATACTAAATTAGTTTGTTTTGGTTTTCTTGAAAAAGCTATAAAATTTACTTATTTTTTTTATCTGTATATAGGCCTGCGGGTCAATCTCATTCCATATTTCATTTATGAGGATTTTTTTTTTTTCAGAAATAGTTTTCGCCTATCCTCTTGCATGTTTAAATAGTTTCCATGGATTTGGTTTTATGCACTCATGTTTTCTGTCTTTTTTTAGTAAAACTTTTATTTATTGATGTTGTTTTTTTTGGTTGTGATGCCAACCTGGTTGGAATAAAATTCACTTATTGCCTCCACAAGCCTATGGTTAGAATTTCAATTTATTAAAAATAAATAAATAAATAAGTTCCTAACAACTTGACTTATTTGCACTCCTATCCCACGTCTATACTACATGTCTAAGTTCGTAGTAGATCTTGGCTATTTATGCTTGTTATTATTTGGACCACAAATCCACCAACCTCTATAAAAATATATTGGCTGGACAATTCTGCCATTGGTTGTAGAGAAAGAAAAATAATAAAACAATAGTAGGAGTGGGAGACATTAATATAAAACGGTCCCGAAAGGCACACACATAAGCATTTTGAAACAAGCAAAAATGGTGTCACCTTCAATTAACATTAACACATAATATGGGCTGGATGCACCATGTGAGTGTGGGAGAACAGTGACCTAAGTCTTGTACTGTTGCCCACAACACACACTACTCTTCACTCTTTTGTTTGGTTTTTAATCTCTTCTCTGCCACCCCCCCACCAGGCTCTCTCTATCACAATTGATTTTCAAACCTACATCAATTCAATTTTTACTTGCAAAAGTTTGCATTCACTCTTTCTCTCGAGTTTAAGATTTTACCTTTTCAAGAATGTTCCATTTATTTCACTTTGTGAAAAGAGAAAAACATAAAAAATTTACTACAATTTTTTTTGTGTCAGCATGGCAAACTCAAAGTAGTACGCATTAAAAATGTCAACCTATCATTATTGTTGTTTAAAAGCGCATCACTCAATTGATTTGAGTATCTTAACAACTATGAAATTAATGTAGCAATGATAAAACTTTTGAGAAAGAACTTTGTCATCATTGTTGTCTCATTGGACTCAAAAAATGAGTCCCTACGACTATGATACACACAAAAACTAAATAACTAAAAATAAAACCTTTTTTAATTAGTTTCTTCCACTCGAGGTAATTTTATTTGAGACATGTATAATTTTAAATGTAAATACTTCATTTAGTCACATATTCAAACTTTGACTCATTACATTGTAAGCAGGGGCGGTATCACCGCCCGGGCTCGATCGATAATTTTTGTATATTAGACTCAACCCAAAAGCCATTAACACACTTACAAAAGGAAAAATTTGGGCAAAATCTGAAAATTCTCACACGCAAATAGACATTTACCTCCTAATTTTATTTAGCACACTATTGACGGGTTCATCTCTCTTATTTTAACGGGTTAATTGTTCAAATTGACCCTGTAATATACATTATGTCTGAAAAATGACCATGTAAAATACAAAACGTATATTTTATCATTGTAACTTGAATTTCTTCTTATTTTTTATCACCCTATAATATACGCTTAGTCTAAAAATGTGACCTACAAGTTGAATTTTTTCACTATTTTTTTCATACATGTTTAGCACGTTAAAATATAGCTTTAAACAAAAAAATAAATTTCTTTGATCAGGGATAAATTAATTATGAATTTTTATTTCCTCATAATTAAGAATTTCTTAAACAATTTATAATTAATTTGTATCTCGTTTAAAAACTATAAAATTTTATTTTGAAGGTTCTTATCATGTTTTAGTCATGCTTACAAAATTAGGAACTAAATTTGACTTGTGGGTATACGCTTACCCGGAACAAAATTTCTATTTTGCACGTTTTGGTTGAAAAATCAAAATAAATTTAAACGACTTCGATATGCTATGAAACTTTACAGATCTTTTTTATGTATTTTTATAGATGTCTCTGCAAATAAGGAGCTCAAAATTCGATTTATAGGTCGAGATTTCCGTTGTTTTGTTTTTTGAGTTTTTGACACCTTAAAAATTCATAATTAATTTATCGTTTGTCGAAAATTTATAATTTTTTCTGTGTAAAGCCATATTGTAACGTTCTTAACTCGCCTTTAAGAAATCATAAAAAAAAATCAATCTTTTTGTTGCTTTTTTTGGACTTTACGTATATTACAGGGTTACAAATAATAAAAATCTCGAATTACATGTTCATAATACATTTATTTAATTACGTGGTCAATTTTTTAGACTTCACTTATGTTACTTGGTCAATTTCAATTAATAACCCTATTTTTTTTATGTACACTAATAACCCTATTTTAAATTGTACTTTTGTTAAAAAATGAGGAATCTCTTTTATTTTAATTTATGACTGTTTATATTTTATGTCATATGTTAATTTGCGGTAAATTTAAATTTTTTGCTTGGACTCCATAAATTTTCTAACTCCGACACTGATCGTAGGAGATTAACTCATTCTGCTAGACTAAACTTCCGTTTGTAAAATAAAAAATCATGTTTTATAAATGATGATTTGAAGTTTGAAACCCTACTACTGTCCTATGTGCACCCTAAAATCAACTCCTTGGTCCATGCCCCGTTAGTAGGAATGAGAGATTTCATTTTGTAGTACTTCGTTTTCTTTTTGGTCCCCAATGTTCAATAGTTGCTTCATATATCATATTTAATAATTTAAATTCTTTTTAATTTCTTTAAACAATTAATGTTTGTGTACAAAGTGCCCACATCACACAATTACCGTACAATTGGCTAAGTCTGTCAGTCACAATAAGATATTTTTGATGGAAAAAATTGTAGCTACTCACATGGCTAAGCTTTTTCTTTGAAAAAAAAACATTTATATATTAATTTAGCTATATTTAGTACAATTATTTTTTCATACGAATTGGAAACAAGCCCAATTTCAACTAACAAAAGTTAAGAAAAAACAGGTGGGTTAAAAAACGTGTAAAATTCCGTTATGAAAGAAGCCAAATTAATGCTAAAGCCGAAGGGTACAAATCAATTTGTCTCAAACTGTGTACGAAGTATATAGTTTGGACTTTGGTGGTGATATTTCACTTCTCTTTTATTTTATTTTTGGGTACACATTTCACTTCACTTCTCATGTTTACTCACTTCATCTTGTATATTGTCTTGCATTCATGAATGACCAAATCGGTTAATACTTGTTTGTGAAATTTTCTCATACTAGACGTTCTTAGCAAACGGTGGTATAACTTAAAAAGGAATATATGAGTAAAAGGGTCCACTAAGAATCTTACCTCAACAATTTACAAGTTAGTTTTTATACAAGAGAGCATTATTTATTATGTTTCTTTTATTCAAACGGTATGATCGGTGTGCAACTGTAATTTTTAAGGTTTCAAATCTGATTCAAGGATCAACTAATCTGAGGGGACCAATTCCACCGCCCATTTGCGGGGGGGCCGTTCTAAGCTGGAATATAGCGGACTTGTCCACCGAAATTGACACCAGAGTGAATCGAACATGAGACCTTGAGAGGAGCACACTCCAAGATCCTGAACCAACCACTAGGCCAACCCCAAATGAATTTGTTTATATATATATATATATATATATATAAAAGATTGTTTGGTTGATAAGACAAGATAAAATAAGTTAACCCTAAAATTTTCGGTGTATAGCATTACTCTCTATTCAACTTCTTCCATGCTGCATTTATTGGAAATATGTGATTACCCAATACATGATATCATTAATTTTGTAAAAGGTATTCTTTTTTCTCTCTTTCATTTAAACATTTTTTAAATCGTGTGAATTGATCAACTATCATATTTTATCATTTTTTTAAATCGTGTGAATTTTGCATCTATTTAAACATGTATATATATATATATATATATATATATATATATATATATATATATATATATATATATATATTAGATAGGATGAAGTAGTAAATAATGTTATTCTGATTATTATCATGTGTGCATGAAACATATAATGTGATATGTGTTTACCTTCTCAATATCATATTTTATCTAGCTCTTTATATATATATACCCTATCATGCACACCAAACTGTTATGGTTTGAAATAGCCCTAGTAATGGAGCAATGTTACAATGTCGATGCAGAGTTTTGTCATCCTTTGGCGATTTTACTCAATCGAAATATTGATTTGTGCAATTGCTTACAAAGGATACCCGATTTATAATATAAATTACACATTGTTTATACATATTTTGAATCACTTGCCTGATTGAAACCTATTTCAGTTAGCTGTGTGTTAGAGAAGTGTACGCTTCTATGTGACTAGAAAAGCAAGCAAGACATGATCAAAGAAAAACGAGAAGAAGAAAAAAAACAAGCCGGCTTGTTTTGAGGAAACATGTTTTTAATACAGAAGTAAAACCTATGGTTTACTCTCCCAAACACATAAAATATTGTCTGTTTATATCTTGTTTACAACTGGTCAAATTCCATGTAGAAAATGAAATGGAAAGTGTGACTTTAAAGATTCAAAGCCTTATATCTAGCTAATTATGTTCTGGATTTCGTTAGGACTTAATGTTAATTTTAATTAAAAAAAATGCCATGTCATCTTCACCTTGCACCAACCAAAAGAAGGAGAGAAAAAAAGAGAGGTGAATTACTAAATTAAAGGATACAAACATGTACATAACGTGTGAGCTATGCAATGTTAAGTTTGACTACAACTTACAAGATGAAGTCAATCATTGCATGACATATGCAAAGAATATGACACTATTAGGACAATAATAATATTCTTTATCTTTTCTTTTTTCCGTTCTAACCATTTACCATGCAATGGACAGAATCACAAAATGCTTTTTAGACAATGCTTTCATTTGCAAAAAAGAAACAAATAAAAACAAGACATGCTTTTCTCTCTCTACAACATGTTTCCATATGCTATTGAGTTGTAATTTAGTGGGTCGATTATGTTGAATCCAAGGACACCCCGTTCAATTATGTGAAAATAATAAACTCTTATAAATTTAAGTGATGATCGAGTAGTCATACTTTTATATTCTTAATTCTTAAATGATATTATAACTTTTTCTTGCAGTTTTTTTTATAAGAAAAATGAACGTTTTCTTATAAAACGTAAAACTCAAACTATTAGTTTTTTAAAAATAAAAAATAGGATAAGAGACTCATTGCATTTCTTCATCAATCAAAATAGCAGCATAAGGTGGATTCCCATGCTATGTGAGCTGGTATGTAATATGGATGCTTGAGCAAGAATATGAGTAATCATATTAACTTGCCTAAGAACAAAAAATATCTTGTAGTTTGGAATATGAGAATGTAAAAAATTAAGGCAGTTACTTAGAGTGGATCCTAATTCTTTTTTTAATCATATTATCGGTGCAAATGATTTCATTAGTTGATTACTAATTTTTGTAATTTTTTTTATTTGTAAGATTGAATTAAGTCCAACTTTTTTTTTTTTGAGGGAAGTTAAGTCCAACTTAAACTTTAAGATTAAGCACCTTTAATAAAATCTCTTTTCTCAATCTTTTTTTCCATTCACGCGATTCGATTTTTTATTTAATATATTTTCATTTCAAATTCTTTCAAAAAAAAAAATGTTCATTGCAAAAATATTTTATATATGCATTCAATTATATGTTGTCATATAATAACTATAATGAGTCATATTTGTTAACATAAACAAAAAGGTCATATGATTTTTTAAATTAATTAAGTTACGGAGCAATATTTTATTTTTTCGCTAACGTGTGACAATATATTGTTGATTCTATGTGTAAAAATTTTGTACACTAACAAGTAATATAACACTACTGGAAAAAGCAAAATTAAGGAGGGAAATTAGCGACGGAAAAAATAAAATCTCTTATAAATTTTTTGGTCGCAAAATTTAGTAACGGAATTATAGAGGAATTTCACGTTTTCCCTCTCTAATTTTTGCTTTTTTAGTAGTGACAATAGAAATGAAAATCTTGCTATATTTGAAGTAATAATATATTATAGTACGTTAAATTGAATACATGCCTTATCATCTTGTAGTTTCCCCTTAAACGTGAACACGAGTATCCAACCGTGTTTGATTTTGTTTTGTTTTTTCTTTTGTAATTTTTGAACTAAAGGGAAGGTTCTTCATGACGATTTTGGTTGGGAACTTACAAGAAACAAAAGAGATCAAAATTCTTATATAATAATTATAAGGGGTGAAATAAAAGAAGCATGAGGAAGCAAAGAAGAAAAGAGAGGAGGGAAGAGAATAATTGTCAGCTATTTGGAAATAAGTAGTCTTCCACCACGCCCTAAGAAATAGAATATATCCCCATGTGTACAAGTTTTTTTTTTTTTTTTGCACTTGTTTCCATTATATGTGTCCATGTTATGATAATCTGTAAAGTAATTAATTAATCAAGTTGTGCAAAATGTACAATTTATGCTAATTAATCTAAGTGTTTACTTATCCAGTCAAAAATAAAAACTTAAAAACAAATTAAATTTTAATTTTCAATATGATACTTGTTTTTTGTTTAATCAATATCATGAATTATTCTAGTAAAAAAACAATAAAATTATAAATATGAATAGACTTTGTTAGTGAAATATATCAACTTATGGATTGGCATGATCATAATAATGATTAATCAATTTTTGCTCACATTCACCTTCATATGAGTGGTGGTGGGTTGGGCGATAGTGGAGGTATATTCTTTGTTAACTTAGGTTATAAATCTCTCTCACTTTCTTTCTTACCAGGAGAGAGTTGGAAAAGTTTTACTTCATTTAGGTCATTGTTTTCTCTTGATAATTATTGCTCAAAAGACCCCAACTAGAGGTAACCTCTTGAGGAGGAGAGTATTATTGGACGCAAATAATGCTCATTGTGCTTTGTGCTAGGCAAATGAAGAATCGGAGATACATCTTTTTTGCATGTGCACCTTCTCTATGCGGATTTAGTATGCAATGTTTAATTGGTTGGGTGTAAACTTGGCCATGCCTAGGAATTTGGTATCCTTGTTTCACATTTTTGCTTCCTTTGCTCCTAAAAGGAAAGTGGGGAATGGTTTTATCCTTACTTGGCACTCAATGTTGTGGGATATTTGGGAGTCTCATAAAGAGTGTTTTTTTTCCAGAGGTATTTGCTTCTCTAGCATCGAGGAAAGTTTAACGGTAGTTAACTATTGTTTGAGAACACTTTTTTAAATCGGATAAACCGATTTAAAAATTGTCTCAAGCAATTTCAAAAGTGTCAAAAGGCAGTAAACTGTCGTTTAGGATGTCCACGAGAACAATCACTAGATGCTTAAATTGCAACCGTCTTATCTCGAATGTGGTTTTGGATAAGTTGAGTTTAATGGATTGAATTTAAGGTTACTTCGTGAAAACGGTTTTTGACAAAGTCGAAGAGTGGGTGTGTATGTATTACGAGTGTTGCATTTCTTCTGTAGATTGTACTTGTAGGGAGTAACTTTGAATCTTAGCGTTCCAGTTCTAAGAAAAAAGGGGTTTAATAATCCGAAGTTCAGTGAATGGTAGACAAATTATGAACAAAAAATTATTTTCAACTAGGATTCGAATGACCTATGTTAACTATTATCCATTGTGGTTGTGCCTTTAACAAGGGTATCCATTGTACTTCCTTTAGCAGTAGTATATACCCCCTTCGATCACATTTATAAGAAAGACATAATTTTTTAGGTTCATTTGATACCTCATGTATTTGATATATATTATAGATCAAATACATTACGTATTTAATTAATTTAAAAAGTTATTTTTTGCTCATAAATGTGCTTCGCGTATTAGTTTGCTGTTAAAAAAAATATAGAAGCAATTATTTACACAACTTCATATGAGCATATGTTATGTACCATGAATTTCATGTGCTTGTTATACATAATGATGTATTCTATGACATTATATTGACACTCCTATCAGTTTTTTTTAGGCAGATGATACTCGTATCATGTCACTATAAAGAGTTGATATGATATATGTAAAATAGATATGATATGTGGTAAACATTGGTTGGTATGGCTGCCAAGTATACGAGTTCGAATTCTATTCTCGATACGAGAATTTCGTTGGTGGGTATACATTATGGCAAGTGTCAAGCAATTTAATTAAAAGTCTCATATTGTTTAAAAACTTGAATATTAAATAATATATAAGCGGAATGATTCATATATATGTTATTGAATTCATTTGTGTGATTGTTCTTGGTCTGATGTGGATGATCCCCAAACTTCGCTCATGACCTAACAGTGATATCATAGTCGATGGTTCAACGAAGGGTTCGACTGACTCCTTATGTCGAAAGTCTTTCTGACAAAGGATGTTCAAGCGGCATGTCCCGTTGAGAGCGGCCAACGACGATATGTGGATGAAAAAGCTTATGCGTGTGTGTGGGTGGGGGTCTCATGCTGTGTGGAAAAGTGGAGGTTGAGAAAGATATAAATGTGAGGACCCATGAACTCGATGTCTTAAAGTTTTGGGTGATATAGTGTCTAACTCATTTGTGTGGTTGCTTTTGTTTCAATGTGGATGGTCATTTTGGCTTCCATGATGACCAAACAATATATAAATACATTTGTCAATGTTCTTTGTACCATTCCTATAGAAAAAATAGGAAAGTACAATGAGAAAGGGGGTCAAACCTAAAGTTTGGATGCCCTAGTTTAAAGACCAACTCATTCGAATCTTTCTTGAAAATAATTTTTGTCTATATATACTTTATTTAGCACTCATTCAAACTTTGGATTACCAAGACCTCATTTATCTTGAGAGTAGAAAGGTCAAGACTCCAAAGAGTAAAATAAAGATAAGTTTTTTTTTTAAATGTGGGTTTGTGTTGTTGTCGTAGTAGTCCATATGTTTTTTTTAAGCAAATAGGGTGTAGATGGGAAATTCTCTGCAACACCTTATATATATTAATAAAAAAATAAAAGAGAATATAATATTGAGGGAACATAAACCTAACTTGGTCAAATGACATAATTAGTCCAAACAGGTATACATACAATCAAAATACAACAAAATGGTATAAAAGAAAATGAAGCAAACACACATACACACCCCATACACTACCCATCAAATTTGTGTGCGAGCGCGAAACCATATAGCAAAGTGTTATGTGAGCCTTCACATCTCAAGACATCGAACGAGGCATCCACCAACACAAACTGGTATACATTCCAACAACTGTATATGATAAATCACAACAAGCAGTCAAAGATGAGAACGCCAATCATACACCAGCTACCATTTGAAATGGGGGCAGTAGTGTGGCTCTCATAACTACCGCCAGAGAACCAACTGATGGTGGTGGCTTAAACCACCACCATTGAGAAACCGAATATAATCAACAACAAATTCAGTTTAAGCCAACCCACTACAGAGACGATGGAGCGATACACCGACATCACCTCCAATTTCGAACAGAAACACGGCCTCAGTCTAACCAAAAGAAGCCAAATGAGGGTGGATGTTAGAGGTTGAGGTTGAAAGGGGCGATGCAGAGTATACTACTTGTTACACCACTAGGATGGTAGGCTACATAGTTGCTAAACTTTGGATTTTGGTGGAAGAGTTGTGAGACGGCGGTGAGGGTTTCAAAAGTTAGAGAGAAAGGAAAGTAAAGTTTGCTGGAGAGAACGTCGATATTTTCTTTTGTAGAGAAATTGTTTCTGTTTATCTATTATTTTCAAAGTTTAACACAACGTTAACCGTTATTTTGTCAATAATGCACTTAACTATTTATCATAAAGAGAGAAATATAAGTGCATGGTAATATTTTTTTCTCAAGTAAACATGAATGATATAATAAATAATTAAAGATATTATAGCAAAATATCGACAAACAATTTTTAATAAAATAACAAAATTTAATTTTTATGTATAAATAACCTTAAAATGATATTAAAAAAATAGTGGAGTGCTTTATATATTTATACATGCAATATTAAGATGTAATTTTAAATGTTTAGTGTGCTAGTTATGCTAAGACTTATTCTAGAGTAAATTAGACTCTCCTCCTCTGAAGAGATGTTTGAATTACACTCCTCTTTTTTATGTTAAAATATATATTTCCTTTCTCTCTCATTCATATATGCATGTTGCGCTTGAGTTATTTAGAATGAAAGAAATTGAGTTAACCTTATGTGAACAAATTAAGCTCTTGTCTTATCGGTGGTTGAAAACAAGACATGTCACTTTCGTTTTTTATTATCTTTAATGGGGGCTTAATCCTCTTCATTGTTTAGGTTCTGAATCTTAGTTGTTTTTCTATGTTGTTTCATTTTTGTTTTGGCATTTAGTTTAACGTTGTAAACTCTCATCAAGTCTTCTTCATATCATATCTTGTGCTTGAAGAACTTGTTTGTTTTGATTATTATATTCCATTTTGTTTTTTTTTAATATGTATTTACTCATTAACCACGATGAACATTAGAATAATATGCAAAAAGGTTAAAAGGGAGACATATATTTATTTAAAGAACTAACATATCTCCTTAATTGTGAAAGAAAAAAGAAGATTAGTGACCCCTACCTATACTATGATTCAGGCGAGCCTTGTAAGGAGGGCAGAAGTCATTACTTTTCAAAGTTACAGTGTTTATCACATAATGGCATACCTTTATCTTTTAATTTGTCCCCGATTAGCATAATCAAATGTCCCTAAAAATCAACATCTTAAATGACTTTAGTGATGGTAGCTTTGAAATATTGGCAAAAGTAAAACAAATATGTTGTTGAGTGCTAATCCAAGACATAATTATAATGCCTCACAAAATTGCAACACACTTTGAGAGACACAAACTATTTAAGGGACAATTTAAGAAACATATGAAAATTTTTGTTGGTTGGAGATCTACAGCTTTGTTACTTTGAAAGCAATGTTTATCTGTTTAACTAATTAATTAGTCCAAATATTACTATATTCACATGGCACCGAAAAAAGCATTGAAACAAATGGCAATCACGTTTAATTAAAATTAATATTACAATTAAAATATTAGAGATTAAGAGGAAGAAAATACCAAAGTCGGACAAACAAATTTGCAAAAGATGATGTAAATGGGATTGTTGAAAACCAACATTAAAGCATGAAACATGCTTATATTATTCAATTGTATTAATATTTTTTTAGTTCCAAGAAAAAATTTAAAATAAAAAATGACATGATATAACAGACTTAACAAGGCTTTGATCTATCAATATATCTACAGCCTACAGTTTAGTGTCAAAAGTTGAAGTAATGAAGCGTGTAACTAATAAACGCGTTTTATTCCATTTTATGACAAGGATGTTAGGGTATCTCATTGGTAGAAAAAACTTTTTAGTACTGGAAAATCTTAAGATTAGAGATTAACATATGATGTAAAGCTAAAAGGGCTTGTTAGTTCAACTAATTTGAACTAAAAGTCAAGAAGTTGAAAATTAAGTGTTTAAATTTTGACAAAAAGAAAAAAATTAACATAACAATTGATATATGAATTTTTATCAATGAAAAACTTATAATCTAGAGCGCAACAATTAACATAACATTCAAATTAGTTTGTCACACTTATCTTCAACTTAATTTTCTTTTTAAATATCAATAAAAACGTTAATGATTTACTCATTCTATGACAAAATATAAGCAAAAGATGTTCAAAAACCTAAATGAATGTGGTTCAAAAATTTAACCGAAATAAATTTAAAATTTAGATTATTTTGTTTATATTTTGTTATAAAAGGAATACTTTACAAATACTGATTAATGCAGTATGACTTCTTTTTTTGACCAAATTAATGCAGTATGACTTGAAAGCACAAGTCAAAGAGTAATAATAAAAAAAATCCTCTGAATACTTTTATTTATTAAAAAAGTTAAAAATAAATTATTTTAATCAAGTATTATATTTTTTTAGAATAAATTATACATTACATTAAATATTGTAATAATTTTTAATTTCTTCGTATATGTGTTGATTATGCTTTTGACTCTTTTGAGAGAGAAAAATTCCAAACCAATTAAATGTAGTTGACTTAGTTTGATTTTTGAAATATTTTCTCACCAAATTCATACCAGTTGAAAAAGAGGTTTGACTAGTTCAATTCAATCAAATTCATATTTTTAAAAATTAAGAATTTTTTTTATTGAATCTTAAAAATAAATAGCTTTAAGAAACATCTAAATTTTATACATTACACCATGTACATAAGCACCACATGACGAGAAAAATACATACAAACATTATCAAATTTTAGATAACATCTAAAAAAATGGCTGGTTAATAAGTTTTAGTCAGAGCTCTTTAAAAAAAAAAGAGTTGAATCAATCATAGTACTTAAGTTCAGTTTATCATTAGAATAGTATTTAATTGAATTTCAGTTAAGAAAATGCTAACCATGACATTGATTAAAAAAGCAAATATAAAGATTATACTTTTTTAAGAAGAATTCATACATTACATTGAATATTAAAATAATTTTTTATTTCTTCATCTATGTGTTGAATTAGCTTTTGAGAGGAAAAAATTATGAACCAATTAAAAATAGTCAATTTAGTTTATTTTTATAACATTTTCTCATGTAATTCAAATGAAGAAGATGGTTGACCGATTTAGTTTAATCGAATTGGAGATCATATCATACCAACATTTACACGATTTAAATATCTTGAATCTATAGTATAAAATGAGGGAGAAATAGAAAATGTAAACTATTAAATTCAAGCTGGGTGATTGAAATGGAGGAGTGTCTCATGTATTTTAAGTGATGTGAAAGTACAACTTAAGTTGAAGGAAAATTTTTATCAGACAACGATAAGACCGACGATGTTGTACGGGACAAAGTGTTAGGCAATAAATAATCAACATGAATATAAAGTAAGCGTGATATAGACGAGGATGTTGCTTTGGATGTACGATAAACTGTATGAGATATAGTTAGAAATGGGGACATTAGACAAAGAGAGAGTTAGAGTAACATATATAGTTAAAAAGACAGCAGAACTCAACTTGGATGGTTTGAGCATGTAGAGAGAAGACATGTGGATTGGTAGTAAGGAGGGTAGATCAGATGAAGGGGAGTCAGGTCGCTAGAGGTAGGGATAAACCTAAAAAAAACTATAAAAGAAACTATTAGGAAAGATTTAGAGATAAATGAGTTGGAGAAAGACATGATTTTGGATTAAACACTATGACATCTTTGATTCATGTAGTCGACCCCACTTAGTGGGATAGAGCTTTGTTGTTGTAGTGTATTTAGGTGAATGGGAATTATGGATAAATAATTAAAATAAATTATTTATATAGGAAAGAATACTTAATTAAATCATCATGATTTTAGCTTATTGGTAAGGAAAGATATGCATATGTCAGAGTTTGAACCTTGAACACATCACTTAAGGTTGGGAATAGGCCGGGCTGGCATGGCCTGACCTGTATATGAAAAAGGTCTGGCTTAGGCTTTTGAAAAAGCCTATTTAAGTAAATAGGTCAGGCTTAGGCTATAAAAAAAGCCTACGAAGCCGACCTATTTTTGCATATTATTAAATTTATTTTTTATTTATATTAAAATATAATTTATATTAGAATAAAAATCAAGAAAAAATTCAAATAATGAACTTTTTAAATAAGCTTTGAGGCCTTATAGTGAAATAGGCTTTTAAGGCCTTATAACAATAGATATGCCTTACAATGAAATAGGCTTTGAGGCTAATTTGACATATTTAAAAGTAGACAAAATTGAATATTTAATGGCTTTAATATGAAGTATGCCCGTAAATAGGTTTTTAGGCCAGACCAGACTTTTAAATAGGTTAGGCCAGACAAAAAACAAGCCTATGAAAGGTCATGGGCCAAACTCAGGCTTACAAAAAAATTTGTAGGTCAGACCTATCAAATTCTGATTTGGCTTAGCCTATTCTCATCCCTGACATCACTTATTCATTTTAAGAGATAAATTTATATCCATTAAACCACTTAAATGCTCAATTAATATAAAGATTAAAGAAATGAGGTCGGTGACAAAAAAAAGAAGTGAAATCCATTAAAAATTGTATTTATTTGATTTGTTTTAGTTTATATCAAAACCATAAAATAACCAAATCAATTTAAATGATCTGATTTATATTTTTCAACTTACCCAATCTTTTCCCTTAAAAAAAAACTTACCCAATCCTTGATTACTTGAAAGTTTTAATTAGCAACTCAATAACTTATGGAGTTCTCCTAAAAAAAAAAAAGTTATGGAGTTATTATGGTAAGAATCTTAATATTTATTTTATTTTTTAAATAATTTTTTTAATAATAACAAAAGAAGCCTCTCCTTCTCTTTCTCTATGTTCCTCTTTCTCTCTCTCTACACAGAAACATTTGCTCTCTGGCCGAACCCCAACACCTCCCTCCAATCTCTCACCACACATACACAAACCTGAACTCATTTCTTCACAAATCAACCCTCTCTTAAATCTCTCTCAAATTTCACACTCCCCCAATTGGATCTCAAAATCCTCCATTCTAAACAACTTGATCAGATCGATTGATTAACCACACTAACATTTGCTCAAGGGAAGGGCATTTTCATTGAAATGGGAATGCCCAATCCCAATCTCAACAACTCCTTAAAACCATGAACAAACCCATTCTCATTTCTCAAGAAGACCAACTCCAACAACAACACCAACACCAGCTCCAACAACTAGACCAACAAGATTTCTTCTACGAATCACACGACCGTTTACTCTCTCTCTCCTCTTCCTGCTCTTGCTCCAACTCCAACTCTGACCAAGAAGACGAAGACCAAGAAAACAACAACAATAATTGTAATTACAATTTTGCCCTTAACAGTTACGACATATGGATCTCTCAACCTTCTTCAGTTTCAGAACGTCGTACTCGTCTTCTTCAAACAATTGGTCTCTCTTCCGATTTTGCCCTTTCACGTGGTAACCCAATCCCACCGTACAATGCCATATTCCGATCCAAATCTGACGGTCATAACAACAATTCTAACAACTCCTGTTTTATCTCTTCTTCTGTAAATGTAAATACCACTGTTCCCGGTAATTCCGGTGGATCCCCAGCTAAACCTCCGTCTGGAAAGAATTCTTCTAGAAGAAGTCATTCCGGTGTTGATTTCTTGCTGGGGAATTCTTCTACTTTGCCGGACACTGGTGAGATTTCCGGTGAAACTGTGGTTTCTAGAGAAATAGAATGCGATGAAATTGAGAAAGGGAAAGAACAAGCTTGTACTATTAGAGATCTTGATAATGGAAAAGAATTTGTTGTGAAAGAAGTTAGAGAAGATGGAATGTGGAATAAAGTGAAGGAGGTTGGTACTGGGAGACAGTTGACTATGGAGGAATTTGAGATGACTGTTGGTCAATCTCCGATAGTGCAGGAGCTTATGCGCCGGCAGAATCACGAGGAGACCGGTGATGTAGCAGGTGGTGGTGTTGGAAATGGGAGTAATGGTAATGGAGGTTGTTCTAAGGGGAAGAAAAAAGGAGGCAGTTGGTTGAAGAGTATCAAGAGTGTTGCTAGTTCAATGGCGGGTCATAAGGAGAGGAGGAGTAGCGATGAGAGAGATACTTCGTCGGAGAAAGGCGGAAGGAGGTCGAGCTCAGCTACGGATGATAGTCAAGATGGTTCATTTCATGGACCTGAGAGGGTGAGAGTGAGACAATATGGGAAATCATGTAAAGAGTTAACTGCATTGTATAAGAGTCAAGAGATTCAAGCTCATAATGGATCAATTTGGAGTATTAAGTTTAGTTTAGATGGGAAATATCTTGCTAGTGCTGGTGAGGATTGTGTGATTCATGTTTGGCAGGTTGTGGAATCTGAGAGGAAAGGAGAGTTGTTACTTATGGAGAAACAAGAAGATCTTAATGTTAATATGTTGTTTCTTGTTAATGGGTCACCAGAACCCGCGACGTTGTCTCCTTTGGCGGATAATCTTCTGGAGAGGAAGAGAAAGGGGAGGTCGTCCGTTAGTAGGAAGTCGTTGAGTTTGGACCAGTTTGTGGTCCCTGAACATGTGTTTGCACTCACTGAAAAACCCATTTGCTCCTTTAAAGGTCATTTGCATGATGTGCTTGACCTCTCTTGGTCTAAGTCTCAGGTTAGCTTCTGTTTTTTGGTTAGGTCTTTTTGTTTTGGTACTGCTGAGGTGTTTTCGATGACATGGTGTATATATTTGTAAAATTTACTATTCACTCTTATATGGCATCATCGGATTTTGTTAATGGTTTTCTATTATTGACCGATGAACTGATGAATTGGCTTTTGTTGAACAATTTTTAGTTTTATTTTTGCGTTTATATCACAAAACTCGGTATTCATTTTATAATTGGGTGGAATTGTTTTCAAGTGGCTGAACAAGCATCAAGGGACAGATATTGGTTCCAAGTTGCATATAAGTACATTTATCTGTTAAAATTGGTTCCATGTTGCATAAGAGTACATTTAAGTGTTAAAAATGTCTTGTACTAGTTATTAGAGTACATACTGGACTATTGCTAGTTTTAGTGACTCTCCTTTCGGTTGCATTATTGCAGTCTTAAAAACATGTATTGTGGGAACAATTAGAAAAAGTTTTGTCACAGTGAAAAGATTTCTGGATCTTTTTTCTTCTCTCCCACTCAATCAGACTCAAATTTGTGTTTATAAACTTCGTTTTTAATGGGTCTAAAATGGTTTATTTTTCCTACGGAGTTACGTTGGGATTCTAGGCCTTTCTTGGAAAGACGGCATTTAAAATGAACAATTTAGGGAAGCAACTTACACACAATGTGGTAGCAGTGTGTTTAGAGATTTCTTTATGTTTGATATTTTCTTTGACAAGGAAACATGGTTGAGTATATCTTAATATTTTCCTGCAATTGCTATAGTGAACTGTGATCAGGAGAAATTAAGATGTCTGTTGAAAAAAGCCGGAACTTACTTAGGATGGTTATTTGTAACTTGGGGTGGGGAGTTGCTAAACACTAAACTAGACAATATGTTGATGTCTTTACAATGGAAGAGTAAATTTATTTTGTTTTAAAATTAACTTCTGATTAAGTAGGCTGTAATCCATCCTTTTACCACAACTAAAATTGTATTTATTTCCCCAGCTCAACAAATGTGTTTGAAATTTTAAAAATAAAAATGACTTGTTCACCTTACCAAATTATTTTTGTTGTTAAACTACTTCACATTCAATATTAAGACTGACAAAAGTTATTTGTAATTGGTTCTAGTTTATATTGTTTTATGAAACCATGTTTAAGTTAAAAGGTTTGGATCCTATTAAATAGAGGAAAAAACCTTTGAAGGTTTTGAACTGATTTGTTTAGTTTGCCAAACTTCCCTCTTTAGTATACATTGGCGAGATGCTTATGTAAACTAGGCATTGTAACATCGTATTTGATTCATACCTTATTGTTATGGTAACACCAGTGGGACTAGGATGAGCACCTCCGGTAGTTATTAAAATTTGAAGAATGAATAATGATGATTGATAGCATAGCTAGCTGAAACAATTTCTTTGAATTTTGATTAGATTCAATGGGCAGGGGTTTATTGGTTTATTTATTTAGATACATTTTTTCTATTAATGTCTGTTGAATAATATTTAAAATTGAAATATTTTTCATAAATCGGTTCTTTTTGTTCTTGAAATACTAATTAAAATACCAGTGTTTAGATCATCCTTGTAATGTTTATACTCCGCAATTTGCACAGCACTTGCTCTCATCTTCAATGGACAAAACAGTGCGGCTGTGGCATTTGTCTAGCAAGTCTTGTTTGAAGATTTTTTCACACAGTGACTATGGTGAGTAAATTTAATCATTCTATCATCTTGCAATAAACTTATCTTCAGACTCCCTAAACTTGAGTTGCAGTCAGTCATTTAGGCCACTCTAATGTGCATGTATATATAACAGACCACCCATGTACTTTTTATGTGTTTTTATCGAAGTTTCTTCTGCCTCTTCCGTGCTAAAAATTGAATTAGATTTGAAGTTTGTCCTATCCCTATCCAATCTGATTCAAGATATAGTTTTTGAGATCAATTATGCGCAAGGCACAATTTTATCATAATATTTGTCTTCACTGCATATAGGACAAGTTATACAGGAGTTCTTTAATATCCTATAGGGTGGTTAAATTTAGGAGTCAACGCAATTTAATACCCTTGTTCCCTCCTTTTTTTTTCTTTGCTAATTATACCTTTTTCGTTTCAATCTGCTTTCTGTCTGGCACAGTAACTTGCATCCAGTTTAATCCTGTTGATGATAGATACTTCATCAGTGGATCATTGGATGCTAAGGTTCGCATATGGAGCATTCCGGATCGACAAGTTGTTGATTGGATCGATCTTCATGAGATGGTCACTGCTGCTTGTTATACACCTGATGGTCAGGTTGGTTCAAGGTTAATATGCATCCATTTCAGACTTTCAGAAATTCAACTGTTACTTACAACTTAGTTAAATTGTCTGTGCAGGGTGCACTAGTTGGTTCATACAAGGGTAGCTGTCATTTATATAATACATCTGGTACTGTCAGAGGCTTTTTCTTTTCTTTATATAATAATTGTGTCTATTTATCTATACTCTATTCTGACAATTGTGGCCACTGATTAACATCTTGTTTTTATATTCTGTTCAGAAAATAAGTTGCAACAGAAAAGTCAGATCAATCTGCAGAACAAGAAAAAGAAATCAAATCACAAGAAAATTACTGGTTTCCAGGTAATTTAATGATTTACTGGCTTACAGCTGTACCTATGTTATGATGCTTATGATTGTCTTTGTATTTGCATTCTATGAACAGTTTGCCCCAGGAAGTTCATCAGAAGTACTCATCACATCTGCTGACTCTCGAATACGGGTTGTTGATAGTATTGATCTGGTTCATAAGTTTAAAGGTGTGTAACACGAGCAAACAACAAGTAAAATTTATTTAAAAGATCATATAACAAGTGAATCGACCATTTGTTTGATAAATTGTATCTAATTATATGGTCAAACCAATTCGTGCTGATCAAACTGATGTAAGTTTCTTGTAGGCTTTCGAAATGCAAGTAGCCAGATTTCAGCCTCCCTCACAGCAAATGGTAAATATATTGTTGCTGCAAGTGAGGATTCCCATGTATACATCTGGAAAAATGAAGCCGATTGCAGGCCCAACAGAAGTAAAGGTGTCACCGTGACACAGTCCTATGAACATTTTCACTGTAAAGATGTGTCAGTAGCCATTCCTTGGCCTGGTATGGGTGATGCATGGGACATGCATGATACATTTTCTGGAGCACAACCTGAGCTTGATAGCAACAACGACGAAATCGCATCAGCCAATCATCCTCCTACACCTGTAGAGGAAAACTTCGGTGTCGAGGGTTCACGATCTGCTTCAGGTTACAATAGTCCACATCATGCAACCATTGCGAGTGCGACAAACAGTTACTTTTTTGATAGAATTTCTGCAACATGGCCGGAAGAAAAACTTCTTCTAGCTGCAAGAAATCAAAGCCCTCGTGTCAGTATGGATTTCTCAAATGGGGTAAGTCAAAAAATGTCAGCCTGGGGAATGGTGATTGTTACTGCCGGTCTTCGAGGTGAGATTAGAACTTTCCAAAATTTTGGATTGCCACTTCGAATATAAGAGACCATAGAATATGTTGTATGACTATATGGCACAGCGGAGAGTGAGTTGATATCAGCTCAGAAGGCAGTTGACATCACCTTCTCCATAAGCTCGCAAAAACCTGTACAGAAAAGTGGGTGAGATTTGTAATATTAGCGGGGTTTCATTTATTTCCTTGTTCTTGTGCTTATTGGATGAAGATAGGTTATCATTCCATTCATGCACTTAGGGGGGAAATGGGGGGAGGGGGGAAACATTGTTAAACAAAAAGAAAAAAGAAGAAAAAAAAATGTACACCAGGAATTTAGAAACCGATGAATGTAATCGGGAAATGTAGAGTAACGCGAGTATGGGAAAAGCTTATTGAAATTAGAAATGATGATTCTTTTATACTTGTTGCCTTGAGTTTTTTTGGTTGTGGAATTCAATATGTTGTTGTCCAAGTAAATCAGTTTCTAATAAATAGCATAGATGCAAAATTTAGTGTCACTAAAGCCATTGTTCTGTCCAGAAATTTATCTATAACATCATAAGATAAAATAGATTTGCAAAATTCTCTTGTGTATAGGAAAACTCAGGCTCAAGTTTGTAGTTGCTTATGTGCTTGTAATTTTTTAAGCAATAGTGATACTTTTGGGATAAGAAATTTGATTTTCACATTCTTTTATTTACATTTAAATTATTTGGATCTTATGGCCTGCAAAATTAGTGTGCTTTCACAAAAAAAGAAAACTGATCACTCAATGAAAGACTTGATGGAATTTGATCAAGCAAGGCATCTGAAATACTATAGAGTGGAAATGTTGAAATTCAATTATTTAAATCTCTAAAAAAAGTTCAATTATTTAAGGCTTAAATATGTAAAAGGTCCCTGTAAGTTCGCGTGTTTTTGGTTTTCGTTTTTTTTCTAAAACAAACCTTGTAAGTTGATAACTTTTTGAATTTCGTCCCTACCGTCAACTTCTGTTAAAAAAACGCCAAAGTGTCTAACGGCGCATGACGTGGCAATCATTGACATGACATTAGTTGCGTATGTGGCCTTACAGTTGATCCCTACTATATTACTGGGACCAAATCCAAAACCAAAAAAGAACAGAGGGATGAAATTAAAAAATGCGAACTAACAAAATTTAAAATTTAAAACTCATTTCTTCATCTTCTTCCTCTCTCTGTCTCTTATTCCTCTCTCTCCAATTTTCCAATTCTTCCCAAATTACACCAGATCAGCTTTGTGCTCACTATTTCCGTATTTGTCCTAGCTCTTTTCTGAATCTCGCTTGTTGACATGATCAACAATTGGTAGAGCATTCACAATATCTCCTTCTAAACTGATATACGTTGCCATTTTGTTGGAAGAAGACTTGTTTTGCCTACAAAGTCCCCTACCATTGATGGTAAATTTAAAACAATCGCACAAAAAACTTTCCAAATTTAAGTTAGTAACACATAACAAGGTAGTGTTCTTTAAACTCTAATAATTTATTTTTCCTGGTTTGTTGGTCTGTATGTGCTTTTGTTTGTAAAGAAAATGATAGCTCAGGGAAAAAGTACTAGTTGATGACACTAGGTCATACATCATTTTGTTAGTAGTTTTTGTCCACTTTTAGTTGAGTTTGAAGCTACAAAGAGCATATTTTATGTTTCCAAGTAAAGAAGAAATCGTGCCATGATTTACAGCAATCGGAGCAGGATATGGAGCAAGTTGGAATGACTTTTGGTTCGTAAAAAATTGGAATTGAAGTAATTTGCGGTTATGGAGTTACAAGTTATGCCTCAGTCCAGTAGAATTTATTAATGTGGTGTGGATGTATTGTTTGGGATTGAAAATAGTAGAGATGGATTAAATAAAATGTGGGTTTGATGATTTTTTTGTGACTAATGAATTTAGTTTTGAAGATGAAGATTCGAGAAAGAGGAATTTTTCTATTATGATTGAAGAATGATGAATTTTCTGGGTTAAGATGGAAGAAGATTAGAAGAGGATGAAGAAGATGAATGAAATCTGTGAAAATTATAAGTCGTTTTCTTTTCTTTTTTTTCCATTTAGTCCCTCTTATAATTTTCGTTTTTGAAATTAGTCCCTAAAACACGCAGAGAGAGAGGAAGAAGATGGAAACAACAAGGATTTTAAATTTCAAATTTTATAATTTAGGTGTTTTTAATTTCGTCCCTCTGTACCTTTTCGTTTTTGGTTTTGGTCCCTGTAATATAGTCAGGGATCATCTGTCACGACACTTAAGCATTTTTTGCCATGTCATCCTTCGCCACATCAGCCGCTGTTAGACACTTTGGCGTTTTTGTAACGGAAGTTGACGGGAGGGACGGAAATAAAAAAGTTATTAACTTGCAGGGGTTGTTTTAGAACAAAAAAAGATACAGGGACGAAAATAAAAAAGACGCGAACTTACATGGACGATTTACATATTTAAGCCATTATTTAATCATAATGATAACAGGTCTATATGTCTAGAAGTCGTAACTCGGTGTCAAATATGCTGAAATTGTTAAATGAGACGTTATGACTGAGATTCGAACATTTCGTCTTTCAAAAAAATAACAATTATAATGCTATGAGTTGAATTCATAATAATAGAATAGAACAGTTAAATTTTCATCACGGTAACAAACTAAAAAAGCTTATTAAGGTAAGCGACGGTTAAAAAAGTTAAAATTACAATCCAATTGATAACGCTATGAGTTTGGATTCTAAAATATAGGAAAATGACGTTTCATAGAACCCAATCTTAAAGATCAGTTGAACCCATGCTGCCTCATCAAATTATAGTACATCCACTGTCTCATTTTTAATGTTATATTTGCCACACAAAAAATGTTTTAAAAATAGTTTTATTGTCTGTCTTTAACGTGGTATTAATTATTTTTTAATCATAACGTATGCGCATCACAAATAAAAATTATCCTTTGTAAAAAAATAAATAAATTATCATTCCTTCAAAAAATTAATGCAAAAATCATTTGCTAATGTTTCTCGAATTAGTACTCCGCGTTTAATTTCTTTGTAGTTTTTATTTCTTTTTTAGTATAGACCCTCTTTGTAACAAAAAAATCTGTAATTTTATATTTGTGATAATAGTTAATACTTAATATATCAATATTTGATAAGATTAATTTTGTAAAATTGTTATTATCTTTCTTTAATTTATAGTTTCTTAGGTCTTAGTCGTGTAGTGATGTGATTTGCCAACTCATTGATAGTTATTTTTAGAATTCCAAACCACAAGAGAAATATATTTGTAAATCATTTTGTAATAACTTTTGAAACAATTCTCTCATATTTACCTTGTATTTTTACTCTTTTTATTTCTCATTTTTTCTCTATTAAATATCATTGGTAGTCCTATTGTAGGTACAACAAGAGATATATATTTGTACAATCATTTTTGTGATAATTTTTAAAACAATTCTCTTATATTACATAGTATTTTTACTCCTTTTCTTTTTTTCTCTATTATTTTTGTCCTAAAAGAAGAGAGAAGAAATGGTTTTCCAAAAGTTGTCCAAAAATATTTTTACAAATACCATTCCTCGTGCAACAGAGGGAAGCTACTAACATCCTTTTTTTCTTCTTCTAAGAAAGACCCACAAAATATGTATGAAAATAATATTAAACCTCTAGAAATAAAAGAGGTGGGTGTGTCAAGTATAGGAGGGGTTAATATGTCCCCCCTACACCAAATGAACCTGTTGTGTAAAAGTAGGCCCAATCAGACAGTGGGTAAGGTAAGGACAACATAGTACTAAGGCCTTTTGTCACATATGCTACTTGCAACTGCTAAATATGTAGTATCCCAAACTTTCTACTATCTTCTTTTAAGAAGAAACAAACAACGAACTTTTTTTTGTGTGACTAAAATAACAATGATTTATAAGCAAAGAAAAGTTATCCTTCAAAAAAAAGCAAAGAAAAGTTACAACTCGTGTATTATTTTTATTTTTATTCAAAAAATATCTCATGTATTTTTTTAAATAAGTGCACAGTCCCAATACAAATTGAATGGGATGATATTTTAACTTACTTTCTATATAATAAAACAAGATGTGAAGTTATGTAATTTTTCTTATACTTAGGGCAATATGGAGTACATTTTTAACACACATTTTTTTTGGTTAAAATTTGGAGTCTCATCAAATTTTTGTACAATTCATATAATTTGATGAGTTGTTTATGAATTCCAGCGAATAAAAATAAATATGTTAAAACAAGGAGTAATAGTCATTTTGGTCTTTAAATGTATAACGAGGAATCACAATAGTCAATCAATGTTCGAAATTCTTAAATAGTCTCAAATTATACCTTTTTTTAGTCAAAATAGTTCATTAAAGTTAACATTAACTATTTTAACCGTAAAATATAAATATTGATATACAATAAGTAAGTAAATACGTGTAGAGATTGATATGACAAAAAGTAAGTATATTGATGGACTAATATGACAATATTAACAAAATATTTGAACGTGTGAGACTATTTTGACTAACATATTACACATTATTTTAAAATTTTGATACATTGAAGAATTATCGTAACTTGTAACTATCCGTTATACATTCTAAGATCTAAATGACTATTACCCCAGTAAAAACAACTAATGCCACACACAATGTATTGTTGGAGCTCCTCTAAAAAAAGAGAAATGATATTTGCACAACCATTTTTTGACAATTTTTATGACAATTTTTTTCCTCATACTCACAAGTTATGTTTTTACTTTCTCTTTATATTGTTTTGATTTTTGTATCAAAATACTTCATTTTTCTTATAAATTATGGTTGTACGGTAACTTTCCATCGTGGAAAAGAAAATCATGAAATTCACCTTCTATCCATAAAATTATCTCCACACCCAATCGCTTTCTTGCATTTGATATTATCATGACATAAGGATATAATAACCATAATGGGGTCTCTGACACAGAGTGGCTCCTATTGGCAACACTAAAATTAAAATATCTTTTTCTAATGAAATCTAAAACACTAAATTTTATTGGTTGGTTTGAAAGGATGTGGCATATGCACATGCTGCTAATTATCTTATCCTCACATATCAAGTGTAACATTTTCACTTTATAAATTCATTTTCAAACCCACAATTTTAATAACAACACTTTATTACATTCATTTTCATATACTAAGGTTCATTCTCACCTTAATTTCCTAAGTTTCAATGGCTCTTCAGGCTACTTCTTTGCTTCCTGCTTCTTTCTCTATTCCTAAAGAGGTTTGTTCTTGTTCTTGTATTATTATTTTTATTGTATATAATTTTTTCAAAGTTGATAATTGAGCTGAAAATTTGGAAAATGTTTTTGTAGGGAAAGATTGGTGCATCTCTCAAGGATTCAACATTTTTTGGTGTTTCATTGTCTGATTCTTTGAAAGGTGACTTCAGCTCTTCTGCATTGAGGTGCAAGGTAACTCAAAACAAAACCTTAGTTTTCTTCTTTTCAAGTATTTTTTTTAACGATAAATGTTAGTATCTTAATTGTTATGTTAGTAAATTAAAATATTTGCGTATATTTTTGAATTGTTTCAACTTATCTTTGAGTATATGAAAATATTTTTCTTGATTTCGTTTCGGGGTATTCTGCATGTATAAATGTTTGAAGAATTTAGGTGAGTTTGTCAGGATCACGGTGTCACCTTGATTTTGTCAAATTCACCGTCATTCCAAATGGTGTGTGTTATTCAAAAGAATCGAGGAAGGTGTGAAATTTCCTAAATTGTGAGTGTTTTTAATTTATAAATATAAAAGATGTGAGTGTTGTGTTTGTGGAAGTATAGCTCAGAAAATGAATCCATTTCCCCAAAATTTTAGTATATGGGTTATTGATGTTTATTGTTTAGTCAAACTTAGTTGTGAGTTTAACAACAAAATATAACATTTCAATAATTTCACCTATACTTCAATAATATTTTATTACAAATTTCTAAATATTTCGATTATATATGTATACCTTAATGTAGTAACCAGCGCGACCTGTGCGCATGCATATGTATATTACTATTGTTATATTATTCCCTTTATTTTCTGTGGACATTGGCTAATTTTTGTTTTGTTTCTCTCTATCAGAGGGAATTGCGACAAAAAGTCGGAGCTGTGAGGGCAGAGACAGCGGCTACAGCCACTCCAGCAGTTACCAAATCTTCACCTGATGGCAAGAAAACATTGAGGAAAGGAAGTGTTGTGATTACTGGTGCTTCATCAGGATTAGGCCTAGCTACTGCTAAGGCTTTGGCTGAGACAGGAAAGTGGCATGTAATTATGGCTTGCAGGGATTTCCTCAAAGCTTCAAGAGCTGCAAAATCTGCTGGCATGGCTAAGGAAAACTACACAATCATGCACTTAGACCTTTCCTCTCTCGACAGCGTTCGCCAATTCGTCGATAACTTCAGGCGATCTGAAATGCCGTTGGATGTGCTTGTTAACAATGCTGCTGTTTACTTGCCAACTGCTAAGGAACCTACATTCACTGCTGAAGGATTTGAGCTTAGTGTTGGGACAAACCATCTTGGACATTTTCTTCTTTCGCGCCTTTTGCTTGAGGACCTGGGTAAATCTGACTACCCTTCAAAGCGCTTGATCATTGTCGGCTCAATCACAGGTATAGTACATTATTACGTCTGTCAGTGGTTAAAAAATGATTTGTTACTGCTATAAGGTCGCAATGTCAAGGTTTTTGATGTATCAGCGACCACAATGTGACTGCGATTGAAGTCACATTTAACCGTGTTTCTCTGCAATATCAAGGATTGTTACGTTAGCTGCATTTTGTACTGATTGTGTACGAATTAAACAGGTAACACAAACACATTGGCTGGAAATGTACCGCCAAAGGCTAACCTTGGTGACTTGAGGGGACTTGCCGGTGGCTTGAATGGGCTTAACAGTTCCGCCATGATAGATGGTGGAGATTTTGATGGTGCCAAGGCATACAAGGACAGCAAAGTGTGTAACATGCTCACAATGCAAGAGTTCCATAGAAGATACCACGAGGAAACTGGAATCACATTTTCTTCCCTTTACCCTGGCTGCATTGCCACAACAGGCTTGTTTAGGGAGCACATTCCCTTGTTCAGAACTCTATTCCCCCCATTCCAGAAGTACATCACCAAAGGCTACGTCTCAGAAGATGAAGCAGGAAAGAGACTTGCTCAGGTAATAAGAGACTGTTTCAGTTGACTTGTTTAAGTTTATCAATTGACATACGCACTTGTAAGAGTGTTCTGGAGAGCTTATGAAAACAGCTTATGACATGTCGATAAGTTGCTTTCAGATTATCTTCATAAGATATCAAGGACAGCTTGTGAAAAACAGATTATAGCTGATATGAAACAATTATGTCATGACTCTTTACTATTTAGTTAAGTTGATTATCTAGACAGGGGCAAATAGCAATAACACTCATGGAATGTGATTCTTAAAAGTGCATGAATCATTGGAAGTATCTTCATTTCTCATATATTGTTGTTTGTTTTCAATGTAGGTTGTAAGTGACCCAAGCCTAACAAAATCTGGTGTTTACTGGAGCTGGAACAAAGCATCTGCTTCATTTGAAAACCAGCTTTCTCAAGAGGCAAGTGATGTAGAGAAGGCCCGTAAGGTGTGGGAAGTTAGTGAGAAGCTTGTTGGTTTGGCCTAAGCTGAGAGCCTTCAACAGTTATGCTGAGCAAAAAAGGCAGAGAGGCATTGTCATTGCCATGGAAGAAAAATGATATTCTAGAAGAGTGAAAATGATAACATGTTGAGTGCATTAATAATTGTTGTTTTGTTAGATAGGAACCTTTTTTGTCTTTATGTAGGAGTCGATGAATCAATAAAATCATTCAACTGTTTGGCTAAGTGCTTATAGACTTTCTGAAATAACTGTGCAGTGAAATTCCTCTTAAATCTCGTTCAAGTTTTTCACTCTTATTTGTAAGCATATTTAAGAAATGAATCTGTAACAAAGGTTTGGTGGCCATAATAACCATGTCATCATGGACATATAGCTATGACTTGTTCCTAGAAAGGAGTTTCTAGCCTAAGTACTTCAATGCAAAATGCATACATAAAAACTGAAATTTAAAGTACAATTTTAAAAATAAAAACCAACATTTTATAACAAGTATTATGGACTATGGAGCACTACGATCTGACAACTGTGCATCACAGTTTAGTCTTTGAACATATCATATTGCACTTGAAAACCACACTTCAAAATTTGCTGGTTTTTACTTCATATTAACAAAATTTATTACATCTCCTTGGCATGCCGATATATTGCGGTTTTAGGGATGCGAGTATACATTTGTAATATACATATGGTGCTTCATCTATCAAGTGACTCAAAGTTCATAGCCAGGGAACCTAGCCACTTGTGGATCAATCATGTCTAGAAAGGTATATGTCATTCCTCCAAGACCTTCAAATAAGGAATAAGGGCGATCTCCTCCATGCATCTTTCCTTGGCCGATCAATTCTTGCGCTCTATCAAGTAGAAAGCAAGAAAATCCTTTAGCCCTGTACAAGTACTCCTTGTTTCCTGTCAATCTGTACAGCGAAAGAAAGACATACGTGTTCCCACTGATGCCGTGGCAAATTCCAACTCGTTTAAGAAGACCCCTCTTCCACACTACTTCTCCTGCATCTTCCGCTGCTTGCAAAAATTCCCTATCCCCAAAAACCTAATTATGGTAAAGAAATTAGTCATATGACCTTAATTTTCATTGAATTGTCAAGATCACTTTCAGTTTAACTGTTTAAGTACACCATACAATGAACACTGCAAAATCCATTGTAATCAGATTTGTGCACATTTATCGGTCCCTTTACATCATATAGACTCAGCGTGCAGCTTGTATTTTAATATTGTAACGAAGGAAAAGATTGCCTCATTATCAAAGTAAATAAATCAAGGGAAATATTACCTCGGCGGCTTTTACAAGCGTAAGACTTACTCCAGGAGCACCGTGACACCAATGCACAAGACGGTCAGATTCACTTCCTTTACTGGAGGGATAATTGCCACTCGAGAAACGATTTTTAATCATGTAGCGTAGCGTACCCTTGACATCTTCCACCTCATCTGGCTTAAGTTCCATGTCCATCAAAACGTTCATAATTCCTGCAAGTCCATGAGCAGCTCCCCAGTATTTCTTCCCATGCCATTCATACATCAAAGGACATCTTCCATTGTGAGCCAATTTTCTACCAGCTGTTATAACTTCATCCACAATTGGTCTCTGTCAAAAGTTAAATTAAAAGCCAATTTTCATGGCAAGTTGACATGATTTTGACAAGTTAAATTGCAAAGAAGAACGCCACGATGAAGAACATATGCCTTACCATGTAGGTAGTAGGTATTGTGTCTTTAGCGACATGCTTGTTTAAGAATGAACAAGCCCATAAGTAACCTGTTCTGCCATACAATAACTCATAGGGCAAATCACGGGGTAGCTCAATCTGTTCCAAAAATAAAAGCACCAATACGAAAAAGAAATTTAACACCCGAAATTCATGTGTAAATTGGACTATCATAAGATTGTGATTCATAAATAAGTAAATAAAACAAAATACCTCTTTGAATTGTCTAAGGTAATAGTTAAGTAATCTCTCATCACCAGCATGCTTAGCAATAACAGCACCAAGAGCACAAACACCGGCACGGCCACAGATGAACGTCACACGGCTGCAACTCGATACATTAGCAAATAAAACTAAAATCACCTTATTTCCCATCCTCCCGTATCAGGCTGAAACTGTAATTGTTCAATTTAGGTAATTTCAAAACAAAGTTTGAAACTACAGTTTAAGCCATTTCCTAACTTAATCCTAAGGATAAACATGAGCAAATTTTTCAAGTAACATAACCAGACAACAAAATATATTAACAGATAAGCTAATACACAAGCAGTTCTATTGTCATTATACTTCAAAATCTAACTATTCATAGCAAGCTATTCTTAACAATTAAAATTCTCTAACCGAGCATTTTAAAACAGTTGTGCACATATTGAACAATGAAATTTAGACAGCTTTTGCTACAACTTCTATAAGTGGTTAATGCACTTCAAATAGGTAGTTAATTACGTTAAACAGATGGTTGATGGATATACCATTTGTCCAAATTCATCATAAACCATAAATTTGTATGTCATCGACCATAATTTCCAGGTGTTCAAATGTACATGCAGTTAAACATCTGAAAATAATGGTTAACCACATTCAAATTTGTGGTTAATGAAGTTACATTGGTGTTGGTGGTTAACGAGTTTCAACACCTGATATATCCATAAACCATCTAAATTGCATTAACCACTTAAGAAGTTATTGCGAAAGTTGTCTGCATTTAATTGTACATAAATCATTTCTCTTTAAAACTAAGCCTTACAACGGCTAAGTTAAGTCTCATCTCATGCATGAAATAGAGATTACCTTGAATTTGCAGAAGCAGAATCACAAGCCTTAACAATCTTCAAGCATAAGTTAAGATCATCCACATTCTTGGTTATTTGGTAGGACTTAAAAACCAAGTAAGCCGTTCCAAGAACCCCTGTGTAAAGAGTATAGTCCTTCACACGGTTCCCACCAGAATCCCATGTCTCACTCACCACCTTAAAAATATTACATAAACAACTTAGTTAAACACTTACAAGATAAGCGTATACCACATAAATGCTTATGCATAGATTTTTTCTGTAAAAAGATACAATAAAGTCAAATTATTTATTTTTCATATAAGTTACAAATTGTTTTCATTAGTTATACCAGTATGAAAATAAGCTAAAAACAGCTAAAGGAAATGTCATAAGTTGGTTTCATAAGCTCTTTCAAATAGTAGATAAATGTAAACAATGCAATCCAATTAGGCCTAAGAAGAATTAGAAAACACAGCACAAACACTTTGTGAGGAAATAGACACCGACCCATTATAGCACCAACGTTAAAGTTACAAACTTTCACATACCCAAAATAAAAAAACGCAAATGGAAAGAAACCCAGAAAGAAAAAATGAAAATTTTGTGGAGTACCGATTGTTTGAAGTGAAGTGCTGTAGCTTGGAGTTTTGAGGTGAGTGTTTGATACGGTAGAGAAAGGAGTGTGGTGAGAGAGTGTTGTGTTGGTGTTTGGGAAGAGGTTGTTTCTTCTTGTTCTTCAAGTGTTGTCTCTGCCATGAATGGTGGCAAGTTGTTCGGAAAAAACCGATCAGACATCTCCGGCTGAAGACAATAGTTACCGTCTAGACTCTAGAGAGCTCGATAAACAGAAGTAGATGCTTTTGAGCAAATAGTCATTGCAGTCCATCACTCCCCATCTCGTTGTCACAAGAATCTCGGATTAAATACAAATAAGTCATCTGCACTCTTGTTATCATTTTAATCTCCGACATTAAATAGTTTTGTTAAGTGATGATGTGACATAAGTTTTACGATGATGGGTGACATATGATGTGTCACATGGATTAAAGTGAAAGTAGAACAAATCACTTTGATCAAAATTAATCTATGCATTTGATAATAGAAGATATTTGATTCACACAATAAAGACAAATAAAAAAGAAGTTGTATGTTTTAGCCAACACAAAAACACCATCTATATCACATGTGTTTATCAAGTTGAGGTTGGAGAGGCTTTGAATCTATTTAAAGCGCTTCGGTGGCTTATTGATATGTTTTTTGACACCGTTGATCTTGAAATCGATCCTAAAGTTACACTTGATGTTTTTCATTCTCGAAGAGAGGATATCTCCGAGTTTGACCATATCATCACATCCTGTAGATCTTTTTTTTTTTTTCTTTATTTACAAACTCTAGCGTTTGTAGGAGATGTTACATTTCTAGTTAGTCTCTTTACTTATTTTCATATCCTATTTTCATATCCCATTTAGCATCGAATCCATTATTATAAATGAAATGGAATGAGCATGTTTCTTTCTTTTCTTTAAAAAAGAATGTATGTTTATTGAATTTAATTAAATTTGGGCGTTAAAGAAAAGAGGGAGACAAACTTATTAAAAATGTTATGTGTGACGTCCGGCGCTTGGATTAGATAAGAGTTGCTCCTAAAACTTCTTACATATGAACGCCTTTTTACTTACGTAGAAGATTTTTATGCTCAAAAAGATGGTGGGAGTATAACATAAGTAAGTGGTGAGAACTAATTTAACAATAAAACGAGAGAAAAGAAAATGCTAACACAACACTATATATGTACCCAAAAACACTTCACTACCTTACCTTGTTGCTTAGAAGGAAACAGGAAAACTACACAAACACAGGAAACCGAAACAGAACAAATTCAAAAGGATAAGGCAAGGTAGGTGGTGGTAGGGTTGGCCAAGAAAGTAGCATTGATGAAGCATAGTAGTACATTTTTATTTTACATGAACCATAATGTTTTTATTTACATTTACATCTTGATCTAATGTTGCTCCCATTCCATCCAATTGGATTCACTACCAACTCGAGGAATACTGTTGACTCTTGAGAACTTATCAACCTTAAAGTTGGCCCCACACATCACTCCTTCACTGTCTATCCTTGGCATTGCCTTCAACTTGTTCAGTGGATGCTCAAAGCTCATTAAACCTCCTTCACTATGAAACATACACCCTGCATTCATGATTCAATGTTATCTCATATCAATATCAAAATTATTTTTATTACTTTCACTTGAATGTATTGGAGGGTTGTGCTTTAATTAGTATTTTAAAAATAAAATAAGTTGGAATACTAACCTAAATTAAAATATTAATGTTTTTATAAACATGTTATAGATACAAGTATTTACTTTTGTTTAACAACAGTAAGGTGACTAATCCTTTTACAATTGATCTTCTTTTTCATATAAAAGAGCCAAGAGCCAAGCTCTTGACAACTTGTTTGAAGTGTTTGAGTATATGATATGGATTTTCTTTAATCGTAAATTCACATATTCACACAGTTAACACATCAATGATTGTTGGATTGAGATCGGACCAAACAGAAAACAAGCGATTTTTTTTAACTCTAAATACTGATCTTGAAATCTAAAGCGTATGATCTTGATTTAACAAATATCAATGTGTTGAGTACATTAATGTGTGAGATTTGTGACTACATATAATCTAAATCCCTCGGTCTCTTACCACTCGGATGAACCACATATTGGTAATGATGTAATTTCATCAATTTGAATGGATTTTGTTTTCAAGATAAATGGGTATGAATGATGGCTAAAAAATTGGTACCTGCTGGAAAAGGAGCAAAGGATTTAGCACAACCCTCTTGTACAACATTAATATCATCAGAGATCACAACAGATCCATCAGCTGCAATACCCCAGTACAACTTCAATCCACCATCAGAACCCTACATAAAAAACAAACATCATTCATCGAGATTTTGAAGAGTTGTTAACAAAGAACATGGCAGAGCAACAAAACATATATATACCAGTGCAGCAAAAACAGTTCCAAATGTGCTGTCATAAACAACAAAAGCAAAACTGCCATCAAGTTCCTTAACAACTTGATCTGGTGGATATGGACCACGGTCACGGAGTGTCCTATAAGCTTCAATCAGAAACATGGCTTCATCAGTTCCCTTTGACAAACCATATTGCTTGTTCAGTATGGACAAATTGTTCAAACTCCCCAAGAACAAGCAGTATATATCATCAAGCCCACAAAACAGCCTGCAAAACATTTAAAACAATATTACAATTTTGTAACAACCATGTTATTGGCGCAAGCAAATTTTTCTGAGTACTAATCTCCTTCGATTTGGTCAGCAACATCAATTTTTCCAATAAAAAAGGTATGCAACCGTAACATAATACACAGGTCTCTGGATCAAAACCACACTCTGATACCATATTAAGCTTTTATGTCGGACCAAATTCATCCTCGTAAAAGTAATTAAAGATGTCACGCTTTATGAACTATAATCAGAACACATATGATTGCGATTCTTTGTAATATCAAAGAATCGCGGAAAAAATTAAAACATCAAGTACTACTTCACTATTAGTAGTAACAAAAAAAAAAAAAAGGTGTACTAAAATAAATGATAGATTGTTGCATAATAGTAAATATATATTACCTTTGATGAACAGAAAAAGGCTTATCAGGTCTAACATAAGCAAGAGCAGCTTTTCCAAAGTTCATAGAACAAGTATTATCAGGATGATGAGAAATGAATTCTCTAAGAGTTTCTTCAGGAAGCTTAGGTTTCTTTAAGCCTTTGAATGATGCAGGGCTATTCAGCTCTTCAGGTGGATTAGCAAGACCTTTGTGGAAAATTGCCAACATTTTTTCTTCTTCTTTTGATTCTACACCAAAATCTTAAGGTCTAAGAAAAATAACTTTTTTTTAAGCTAGTGTGAATATGAAGGATTAAAAATGGAAGCAGGGTCATTCATTCATTGTGATATTTATATGAGAGAGATTTACATAACACCTACCCCCAGAGTGAACAAAAGTGGTTAAGGTTGTCTTGTCTTTTTCTAAGTTGTATGGGTGGGTCCTCTTTTGATGGATAAGTATGAAACTTCAACAAGTATCTTCTTTGATCTTATCATAAGAAATTTGTTTCGATACTTTTGCAATGACTTTGTTGAGCTGTGCGCGCCTATGGTATTTGAACAATCATTTATATAACAACGTCAATCATAAATTTATAAAAAATAATATATTAACATAAAAATTAAAATATAACCCTAATATGAGTGAGAAAATTTTATAAATCTAAATAAAGTTGTATCGAATGAAAAAAATAAATAAACTTTAGAAAATAACCAATTTATCTATCTAATCACTTCGTGCCCATCACACATAGAAATTTGATTAACACATGAGTTTAATTGTTATACTAATCCAACGACGGTGTAAGAATTTTTTACACATGGACTCAAACAAATCAAGCAATATAGACATTGTGGAAATATTTTAGGAACAATCATTTAAAAGTGGAAAAATAAAGTGATTTATTTGAATGCATGTATAAAAACGTTTTACAATGCTCATACATGCGAATTAAATTCATAACATAATACATGTTTTTGTTTGTAGATTAAATGATAAACATAACAATAAAACTGACACACAATTATGATGTTTCGAGTTCAAATTTAGTAAAAATGTTCGGTCTAACAATATCAACATTATCAGTTGATTTAAATCTTACGGACCAAACAAAAGTTTTATGAAACAGAAAGATTAAACTTTTGCAAAATAACCAATTTATTTATTTAATCATTGAAGTGAAATAACCAATTTTTACACAAAGTAAAATTCGATCGACGTAAGAGTTTAAAAGTTATATTACTGGAGTGAGATTTTTTGATTGGATCATTGAATTTTAGATTTTTCATTTTTTTTCCAAAAAGTAAAATTAAAATGTAAAGACATCACATGGTAGATGCGATATCACAACTATGTTGGCACCTTACGTATATCATTTACAACGTTTCAATAATTATTCTCAAATAATTACGAATAAAGATATATGGAGAGACTATGCAAAAACCCAATGATACATTTTAAAATACCATTCTTAAAATAACAAAACCTTCTAAAATACCGGCATCATTAAAAATCCTACCGGTAAAATTTCAAAGAGGTAAATCTTGGTGAAAGAAAAAAGAATGTATAGCATGTGACAATAGGATGATTGTATTATGACAATAAAAAAAAATGTTGAGCAAACTAACAGCAGTCAGCAGGAAAAGAGAAATCCATCGGCAAAAGGCCACTAGAATAATAATAATACCAAAACAATTTGTAATAAGATTCCTATACTTTCAAATCAACCAAAAAATGTTAATGATAAAAGAAAGGATAAGATTAAGATATTTAAAAATAATAATAAGGATAAGATTGCTGTCAAAAACTAAAAGGATAAGAAATTTAATTTGTTTGCTTCAATTCGTGAAATTAGAGCAAAATAATTGAATAAGACTTATTTGACCCTAAGTATCTCAGATTATGTGGTTTTGAACACTCTTTTTTATTTTGGAGTATTTTTTTTATTTTAGCATGTTTTGGAGTTATTCTAATCCTTATGAATCTTTTTTTTTCTTTCAATTTAATAACGTATATGTGAATTCTTTTTTCTTTACGTGAACACCCCCTAATGTCACCAAAGCATATGTGACATGATAAAAACAATAAAAAGTCCCTTCCCATTATTTTTTAGTTTCACGACACCTCTTCATCTTGCAATGAAACCATAACACTTGCATTATTTTATAAAATTCCACTCTCATCAAAAGAAAAACCACAATCAGTCTTTTACCATCAACCACAATGTTCAAACAGTATTTGTTTTTCCTTTGGAATTGGAAGAAAAATGATGCCTCGGGACCAAGGGAAGACGTATTGAAATTGTGGTTTGAAGGGGAAGGGATACCTACATCCAACTTATCCGAGTAAAATATTTTATTATTCAACATTCAAATTATAAATCCTTTTATGACTTTGTAAAAAATAAATAAAAACCCTTTTACGTCGTTTACCCCAATCACTCTAATTTTGATTATCTAAAGTGAGTAAAGTATAAGTTGAGAAAACCAAGTGTTATTGTAGCTAACTAATATGTGGATTCGTGTCAAGTATATGTTAGAATTTCTCCATACTTGACGGCGATAGTATGTTGTGATTTCTCAAATGTTGGTAACGGTCTAATATTGAATAGAACAGTAGTAGTTGAACAACATATAAGTGTGAAAACTCCTACACTTGTGTGGTTGCGCTTTATCAAATGAGTCGACTCATACCAATGTTGACTCCCTTAGAAGGTTTGTGGTGGTATCATAACCCGATTCAACTTTGTGGGTAAATGACGTTGGTCCATGGTGGTAGATCCCATATGTCGAGAGTCTCATATTTAAGAAATAAATTTTAATGTGTCAAGTGTGATTTAAAGTTTTGCATTAGCTGCAAGAGTAATTATTGAACAACATATAAGTGATATGAATCATATACCTAATACATTAAGGTTTAGGGTGTAAATGTATTGTCAACCTCACTTGTGTGGTATCTGTTAGTCTAATGTGATGATCAAATTCAATGTAGGATCCACTAGAAGTCACAACATTATGCTGAACTATTTTTATTTTTTTTAGTTTTTGGATGTCATTTGTTTGATTTTTATCTTAAAATTTAGTTTTTGAATGTCATTCTTTTTTCTGCGAATCTTTTCATTCAACCATTATTATTTCAAATTTCGTAATTTTCGTATTTTGTGCAAGTGGCAATGGGAAATTGCAAAAATGTTATGTTCAGTTGACAAAATACATGATTATTAGACATTTACAATTATGTAACATATTTTTAAATGAGTCTGATTTTTTTGTAAAATAATCACTCAGAAATCTCCAACTCATACAACAAACCCATAAAATTACCCATATTTCACACTATTCCATCTACTCCCAATGATAACACACACAATCATTATTTTTCCCTTTATCTTCTCTAATGTTAAAATCCCTTTTTCATATTCTTTTATTCTAAATTCCTTTATCTCTTCTCAGGAAAGAAAGGAACATAAAATTTATTGGGAAAAACCCAAGTCTCACATCGGATAGATAAGACTCTTGAGAATAGTATACAAAGAGGAGACACTCCTCACCTTACAAGCCGGTTTTGTAAGGATGAGTTAGACCCCTAATTTCAATATGATATCAGAGTTTGTTGAATTCAAGGGCCGCCTAAACCTATTCACACACCAAGCCCAAAGAGTGTTGGGCGTGAGAGGGGTGTATTAGGAAAAACCTAAGTCCCACATCGGATAGATAAAACTCTTGAGAAGAGTATATAAAGAGGAGACACTCCTGACTTTACAAGCCGATTTTGTAAAGATGAGTTATGCCCCAAATTTCAACAAAACTCACTCCATGAAACCACACCAACCAACCTTTTTGAACATGTGCTTCCCTTTAAACTTTTTTTTTACTATGTCACCTAATTACGGTCACGGAGAGTCACACACTTGATTAAAATATGCCAACGTATAAAGTGTGGGTTAAAGTACTATATAGGATGGAATAATGAATTTTGAACACCATATTAGTAAGATGACCTATATACATGATGCCATAAGATTTTAGGTAAAGATGTGATATCAACTTCACTTATGTGGTTCCTACTCTAATGTCGTGATCAAACTCAATGTAGAATCACCTGCAAGTCCCAAAATTATGAACATTTTGTTAGTTTTTGAGTATCATTTGAGTATTTTTGTTATTGGATGTCATTGTTTTCATGCTATTTTTTATTTAACTTCAATTATTTTAAATTTCTTCACTTTTGGTTTTTGGTGGAATGTGACAATAGAATAGTGTAGATATGTTATGTTGAGTTGACAAAATACAAGTTTAAAAATCCTTTTATGAAAATTACCTCAATTGCTCGAATTTTGATTATCTAAAGTGAGTAAAGTATAAGAGGGGAAAATCAAATGTTGTTATTGTAGCTAATTTATTTATTATGATGTATCTATGATATCTATCTTTAGTTTGTACACTAACGGTTAATACTATTCACTTTACACTCCAAAATAAGTTGCTCATTTTAAAAGAACGGAATCCAATCATTAGAACATCCAAAATATTATAATTGTTTCGCGAAGAAAATTTAACTTAACTATTTATATTTATAATAAAAATAAAATTCACTTTTTTTTTTCTTCATACTACTCAATATGAGACTTCAAACTTGGATGAGTATCAATTTGACATAAATATTTTCCCTCCAACCAAAATCTTAAAAAAAAAATCACTTTATCATCAATTTCATCTTCACATATTAAAAAATCAATCTCACAGTTAACCACATTTGCAAAAAGAATACTCTTTAACATTTACGTCTTCTCTTTTAGGCTTTGCAAATCAGTAGCAAATTTAAGAACTTTTGAATTGTCATAAGTTCATCTTCTCATGAAACAAAGGAACATGAAACTTCAATGTAACCATAAGACATGAGAAAATAAGACGAAAACTGATCTAATCAAATGAATGACACGTTGCATTACACTTCTTCTCTTCCTTCTTTGATCAGAACCTCAATTCGGATGTCAGTTGATCAGTATCTTCAAAGATCCTAAGAGATGAAGACGTCACATTCGCGGAAGCAACAAACATTTTTAGTCTTTGTTTTTTTAGCCAAGACAATATTTAATTGGCCCCACAAGATCACAGTCATCAGCTACTTTCTAAAGTTCAAACCCACCGTATTTTTACTATGGGGGATGAAAACTAGTTCCCCTTGGTTGAACACCAAAGTCACATTATTATGTAAACAGCATGCCCAAATGATCCTTCTTCCAGCTCCAGCTTTCAACATGGAATTTTCCCTTTTAAAAAAGGATTATCTTCTATGTTTCTTTTCTGTTTTAATTTAAATTTATAATCGAGTAAAGTTTAGTCACCGGCTATTGGCTAATATGATTCCTCCAAATGAAACTAATTTCAATATGCTTATCCTATGACACAAAGTCACATCCATAGTATTTTGTTTATCCATGAGTTTGTAACTTTATCTTATCTCTTTCCGGAGAAAATCTTTAATGGACACAATCAAAAATATATATTGTTGGGCACACTCTCACATGAGATTAAAAACATAAAGAAAAAGTATTTAATCATATCAATTAACATTATCTAATTTCATTCTTTTTTATTTTATTTATGGTTTTGTGTGTGTGCACAAATACATTTATTTGGGCTTGTACCCAAGCAAGAATATCTTCTCTTTCTGTGTCTACGTATATACTATGAACTTCAAGATTCCTTCAATAATTGTCTCATAACTTTCTCATTTTCAGACGATCACATAACTTTCTCTTTTTCTTTTAAAAGCTGGACACAAAATCAGAATACTCCACCTCATGATTTAATGTGGCTAACTTCTTTTACATGTTTTAAAAATCAAATTAAAATATTTATGAGACTGATAACTCAAATTAGATGGAGTTAAAAGTTTCATGTTCGAATTAGAAAAAGATAATTTTGTAATATACTAACTACTAAGATTCGTGTATAATTTTTTTTTAAAAATATTCGCGTATAAAAAAAAATCTTTATGAAAAAAATTGAATAATGACTCATGAAGGAAGTTTTACGTTGAAAATAATATTTTTTAGACTTTTCAAGAATTAATAGCACAATTCCAAGAAATTATTACTATATTTGAATAATAAATGTCTTTGTCCACGTGAGCTTAACTCAGCTTATACGAATAATGCATAATATATACAACGTTCAGGGTTCAAACCTCGGCCACCACAAAAAATAATAAGTGTCTTTATAGTTGAAAATAACTTTTTTTAGCATTTACCAAATTAAAATATGAATGATTAAGTATCACATTGTCTATAGGTAACTCACTTTTCAGAGGGAGATTGTTGGGTTTTAAGTGTTAGTAGTTAAGTTTCATATCGTTTATGATCAAATAAAATACATGTTGTTTTGGCAAGGAGTAGAAAGGTTGATTAGTTGAATAGACAAGGATAAGTAGCGGACATCTAACTCCATATTTAGCCTACCTTTTCCAAATGTATCTAACATTTACCCAAATCATGTTATAACCTTGAAAGACCTCTAAATTATGTATGTTTGCATTGACTTTGAATGATTATATAGAATATTTGCAAGCTCATTCTAAGATGACATTAACATGTTGACTGAGTGGTTTAACCAGCGCACTTGCTTGGGAGTGAATAGATATTTGGTCGGGATGAAAACCTTAACCAGACAACTTTGAGAATGGAAGTGGAAAGTCATTCGAAAGATGGAAGTGGGAAGGATAATGATACCGAGGTTGACCATAACTCGTGAGGTATACTACTTTATTTGATTGTATATTAAATGTACGGATATTTTATTACTTGATAACAAACAACAATTTAAGTTTATGATTGTGATGACTTCTCATTATATTATACATTTTAGTGTTTATTCAAGTCATTTTTTTTTTGTATATTTTAGGATTTTCTAGAGAATTTTGAGTGTGTTACTCTTGGATTTAGGAAAAGTATGTAATATTTGCATGAAGTCAATGTATGTCTTTTAATTCCCAAACCAAACAACTTTATTGGGTGTCTTTACTCTTATAGGCCATTGAATTGAGATCCGATCATAAGACCTTTTTTTCAGTGAGAAGAACATCAGGGAGAAGCGGTCAACTCTCATCCTCTGCCGCTATATGGGGGGGGGGGGATAAAACCTTAAAAAAAGAAGACAAAAAAATAAGAAACAAAAAAGAAAAAAGGCCCAAGAAGAAAGAGGTGACCCTTGGATTGAGTGTTGTAGAAATCGAGTTTGTTGAGTTCTTTCTTCTACTTCTTCTTTATATACGGTGTTAAAGTGGCATCAACATTTATACCTTGAATAAAAACGGATCCCTTCTCATTGGAACCGTTTGATGCTGCGAATGCTTGTTGTATAAGCTCGAGATCCCTTATTACTATCAGACACCTGTGAGGAATACCAGTAGAAAACGGGTGGATCTTTGACTGCCACGCAGAAGGAGATTCAACAACAACAGTCTCAGACTGCACCAATAAAAATAGGTCTCTGCACAACCAAAATAGATGTATCCATATTTTCATCGGTGACATTATATATAGCAAAGTGGAAAGTAGTGATTGCCTTAGGATGCTGCTCAAATCTCACATGATGTAATCTTTGATAGTGTTTTTCCCGTTAATACACTACAATTAAGCTTCTCATAATGTTTTTGCCATTTTAAGCATATCAAGAGGTCGAAAGAGCAATCATCAATATTTTATTGGTCTACAATTTTATGGGACGTGGTGACTTCTTTTCGTATATAAAAGACAAAATTGGTTGACTAATATGCGTTGTCTAATAATTTCTCAATTCCTCTCAACATTTTGAAAACTTGTTATTTCTCCTTTAACATAACATGGGTTACGAAACATAGGAGCTTCCATGAATCAATCAATCAATGTTGGCAAAAGGCACAAGTGCGAGAAAAATGGAACAAGGGAACCAAGAGAGAGAACCCGTGAGAGAGAGAAAATAAGAAATAAAAGACATTAATCACTAACCATGAATTACAATTTTATCCTTGAGTTTTAATTTTTTTCAAAAAGCAATAGTTGGGTTTTTGGTCCAACTGAAAGGTGCAACATGCTAAAATAGACCTTCACAAATTAAGGTGGGTCTATTGTAGCAAAATTCATCTATGCGTGTGTGTGTGTGTAGGAAAACGGATTCACATAAATTATTTTGTATATTCTAATTGACGGTCTAAAAGAAAAATAGAGTAATGTCAATTATTGTTATTGATTATCTAACCTCTAAATTAATTGAATTAAGTAAATAACAATCATTAAGAAAATAATTATTTAGTAACCACTTCAACGAATCAATCTGATGTGTTGATAGTGAGATATGATGGTCGTCTCAAATTAAATGACACCATCTTTAAATTGACCATCTCAGAGTCCATAAGATTTTACACTTTACATTCCATCTTTATGCGTGTGTCAGTAAAGGGAGAAGGGGAGAGAAATCAATTTGTGTGGGTTTGCTATCATGGCTTCCTCATCGAAAACTTTCAAGATCCTTATGTTGAAAGTTTCCATGTTATTCTGATGTTTTCGTGCAAACTTTCAATCATTCAATACAAGGATCTTGAAAGTTTATGATGTTCACAATAAGTAAATTATCTAAATTAAAATACATGCAATAAACTGTCTCAATTTTGCTACTACCCAAGTATTATGCAAGCAATGAACATATCACATCAGTGTGATATTATTTAACATGATCATTGTGTGTGATAGATAAATAGTTGATTTAATATTCATTTAAAATATTTTCAAAGAATTTAATTCAAATAATGTTAAAAAGTTAATTAACATTTTCAGATAATATAAACAATATATCATTTCGCTCAAGTCTAAAGCTTGATCAGACGGGACGACACATGTATGATATATATTCGTGAATGCTTACTCAATTCACAACGGTGTTAAGAAAACACTTTAAGATAATGTTAAAATGGTAATTTAACATTTTTGGGTAATAAAAAAATATCTTTTTGCTCAAGCCCGCCAGATGGTGGCGGTGTGATATCCATTCACACAAAAAATACCACAAAAGTCGTTCTTAAAAGTCACCCATGACCTAGAGGGTATATCACACCTCAAGAGTACCTCTCTTGTATACATAAACACTGTCACCTTCGATCTAACTCTTAAAACTCGATGTTTAGTCTTCAAACTTTCGGCCCAAACTCATGTTTAGTAATTTCTAGAACATCTAGTACCGGAACCCTGAAAAAGCCGGCGTCCACGTTACATTTGAGTCATCCCATTCCAGGCTTCTCTCACTTTACACTAAGTTCATTACGGTCTACACATATATCACCTTGTTGCATCTGTTGATTTTTTTTTTCTTCTGCACTATCACCAACAAAATTGATATGTCTGCCCCTAGTTGAAAACTATTGATACAAATGCCCCTGTTTTTCATTTTAGTTGGCGAGCATGCCTATTTCTTCAACATTCTCTGCAAATATGCAGGCTTTACATTTCACTTGGCGAGCATCATATTTTCTTTAGTTTCTTTTTCTGTTCTTGATATCAAATGGCGAACTAGCCATTGTTATTTTTTTCATTTAGTTTTTACATGTTTACCAACTAAAATGGCGAGCATGCCCAATTTTTTTTTTCCAATTTTTTTGTTTTGTTAAGGCCTTACTTTTGTTTTTGTTTATTTTTATTTTTATTAAAACAACCATATTTCTTTTATTTAAAAAAACAATCTAAAATGATTTTTTTATTAAGCATTTAACAAAAATACATTAAAATGAAACATTGTTACAAACTTAAAACATCTATTACCTTTATCTTCTCCTAATTTTGTGGAAAAAGCACCGAGAAAATTTGAACTGTGTTTCAAGATCATATTCGTAGGAATTGTCTAACCCTTAATCATCAGTAGTTAATTTCTTTCGTAATGTATTTTATTTCGAATTATCTTAATATAATAATAATAATAATTATTATTATTATTATTAATGTATGAAGTGTTGTTTCTTTTTTTGGTAGATAGATGAAATGACAAAACCATTATAAACTCACACACGTAAGTGGAGGTACCGAGGTTCGAACCCCGATCATGACATCCGGCCTAACAATTTCCGCATTTTTACCAGTTCAACTAAGACTTCTAGATTATGAAGTGTTGTTTCTAATAGGAGGAATTGTGTATTTATAGTAGTAGATAAAACAAAAAAGGTGTAAAAAAAAAAACAAACAATAAAAAACAAAAAAGGACCAAAAAAAATTAATGGCATGCTCGCCATGCCTTATAAAGAACAGGAAAAAAAGAAACTTAAAAAAAAAAAATGGCTTGCTCGCCATTCCAAATATAGAAAAAAAAAGCTAAAAAAAAATCTTGCTCGTCATTCCATTTAGAGAACGCATCAGAAGCTTCAGAAAAAACCTGCTAACTTGTAGAGAGTGTTGACAAAATAAATATGTTCCTCAATTCAATTGGAGAACAAGGGCATTTATATCAATAGTTTTCAACTAGGGGCAGACATATCAATTTTTTTTGGTGATGGGGGCAGGAAAAATAAAAATTATCGCATCTGTTCACGGTATACCAATTTTGCCAGAGACGAAATGCTTTAATTCCAATTTGTTGTGAGTTGCTCATGTTATTACTCCAAACTACTTCATTTCTATTATGCCAAATCATTCACAGCAACATTGTTATTTATTTTTCAATAGCCAAAATCATTAAAATAAAGAAGAACAGTATACATTTTCCATGACAGGTTTTTTGTACCCCCTTCACAAATCAATTTTCCAAAAAAACACTTGTTTCTGTAGGTGCACTGCAATATCAACGGCATGTTAGCCTTTTAAAAAAAAAAAATCAATGGCAGGTTTTTTTCTTCATCTTTTTCGTTTGATTCAGATGTTTGAATCCAGTTCTTATTTAATCATGATTTATCATGACTAAATTTACTGTTTAAATATTTGTAACAAATTTAAAATTTTTCACCTCCTATAGTGCACATCTGAATTGAGTAGAAGATAATTAACTTAGTTACACTCAAGTATGTGGCTAAATCATTTAAAAAAAACACTAATATGTGTTGATAGATAAAATTCATTCTCGTCCCATTGAGCTTAACTCAGTTAGTAGGGATATCACAGTGTATTTAGTTACTCTGTTCATCATACTTAACAATAAATTTACTCATTTTAATTATATATCTTCCAATATTATTAGTATCATCTTTCTTTTAAGGATATATGAGGCTGATAGTTCTTATTGGACTATGCATTCATTTGATTTGAGGAGCCTTGGCTCGAGTTTATTCACAGAGATGGCTTTAAATACAATTTAATTTTACTATATAATATTTTAGGTTTAACATAAATTATAGTACCAAAATGTATTAAAAAAAATATTGCATGATATTCAAATTCTTTAAAAGATTAAAATAGGAAGGGGTGGAAAAAGTAAACTCTTATTTTTGTATTTACCGGCCTCCCTTGAAATTTGCTTTGAGATTCAGCCCATTGAATAGGCCTAACATTATTAAAGTGAAAAGTTTGGAAATTGTTCTTCTTCCAAAGGGAATTGCACACTCCCACGTGAACTTCTTAAAATCCCCATCACCCGAGTTAGTCACATTCGATAGCATTCACATGTCTTAATTCATGTTAAGACAGTGTGAATTAAGTCACGTAGATACAAAGCCAATGCTTTAGGTAAGTTAAGATTTCATCAATTTTTCACGATGCTATTTTTTTAATACCCCAACATACAATATGTTATTTTCATTCTTTAAAAACATGTCATGTCTTGATCAAAAAAAAAAATGTCTTGTCTTAGAAACAACAATTCATTCATGATCCAAAATAAATCATAACTAATAATACACACGTACACGAAATCAAATCCAAAAATACACGATTTTATTTAGTTTTAATTTCATCCACGTTACATTACATTCTCCCTAAATATGTGGTATTATCATGATGTCGAGTTTAAATTAAATTCTTGAAAGTTTGCCGAAAATGTCGGCGTTAAAGTGTCTTATACTTAATGTAAAAATCTGCAAGTCTCTTTGAAAACTCAAAAGAATGAAGAGAACACAACACATGTATTATACCAAATCAAACATGCAAATTATACCCTAAAAACCTAAAATTTTGAAACTTCATAAAAAAAAATCTAACTTTTAAACAAAAAAATCAATGTCAAATGATCATAATCACTTGATGTTGTGGTAGAATTTGATGTTAATTTGATCAAAGTTGATGAAAATCACACTTGGAAGTTCTCAAAATCGCACTTGATGTTTTGGAAAAGGTATAAAAGAATGGTTATTATTCTGTTTCTATACCAGAACGCAACGTGACTTAAGTCACACAGACCGATGTGAGTTAAGTCACGTAGGAATTTTTAGAAAGTTTCTATGAGAATGAGCAATTCTCTTTGTGAGAAGAGCAATTTTTGAATTTTTTTGAATAGATAACAAGAGTAAAAACTATGTATCCCCCTCAAATCCTACCGGAAAGGATCTTCCATAGTAATTTTTTTTTTTAATGCACAACAAGCAAGCTTAATGCTTTTCCCATTTTGAGCAATCATCATCATTTCATTGATCTACAATTTTATGTGACGTGGTGACTTCTTTTTGTATATAAATGGCAAAACTATTGATTGATTGACATGCATCATTAAGAATTTCTCAATTCCTATATGCAGTTTGAAAACTTGATACTCGTCCTCTAACTAAACATAGATTACAAAACATAGGGGCTTCCATGAATCAATCATCGTGGCAAAAGGGACAAATGCGAGAAATGACGAGTCTTTTCCTAACCAATAAAAAAAATGGACTCACATAAGTCAAGGTGAATAAATTAGATTCATCTTCTACAAGAGAAGTTTGATTTGCACTGCTATCATATTTTAAAGGCTAAATATCACTTTTGGTCCTTGTAGTTTGACAGAATTTTCAAATTAGTTTTTAAGTTTCGAAAGTTTTAATTTGATTCTTTTAGTTTGGCATAATTTCCAAGTTAGTCCTTTAAGTTTGAAAAGTTTCAAATATGTCATTTTAGTTTGACAAAATTTCCAAGTTAGTCCTTTAATCGATTTTAACGTAAATACATATTTTATATAATATCCAGTTATCTACTAACTTTAAGTCACCATTTAAGAAAAGCAAATTATTTTCCACATAATTTTAATGTCAATGAATATGATAATTAAATTTTAATATTTTATCACGAATATACATTCAAAATTACTTTTAAGTTACAATATCATTTTCTTTTAAGTCACCATTTACTTTATATTTTTAAATAGCCATATTTTATCGGCTTTTGTAAATTTTCACATATTTTAATTTTATTTTATGTTGTTTCATATTTTATAGTAACATTTAAAATTACTTATTAATGATATTGTGACCTGAAAATTGAAAAAATATATTCAAATTTTGATAGCATTAAAATGGATCCATAATACCATTTTCGTTGTACTTTGTATGTCAGATTTTGTCATAAGAGAGGTGGGGATATAATTAATGCTTCTCTAAGTGAGGGGGACAATAATTTTTCTAATATATGTACAATTATTTTGTGATAACTTCCTCTCTCATACCGTCTTTATGTTATTACTCTCTTCATTATTTTGATTTTTGTTTTAATACCTACATTTTTTTGCATATCTTTAGTTGTCTCATAAGTTATTGGAAAAAAAGTTATTCAAATAACATACCTCTCTGGATAAAGATGAAAAAGGTTTGTATATTTTAACATAAGATGAAATGAGAAAGTAATCAAACATCTTTCATGAAATGAGAGTATAATTTAGTACTAATTTTTTAGAGCATATTTCATGACATGAGTTCTCTATCTTGAAAGTGTGCATGGATAAAGGAAACATAAGGGTATCTCATTAAACTTTGACCACAGTGCCCAATATTGAGGGTCTCTAAATCGAAAAAGGTTTTTCAATCTTCTAATTCTCTATACTTTCTTTAAATGGAACATGTTATTGGTTAAATTAATATTTATTTCTTCGTCAATTTGAATTGAAGATCTTCAACTATATATTTCTTAATCAAACAATTTTTTCAGAATGAAATATAAGAAAAAATAATAGTTGAAAAATTAACGTATGTGGTTAAATATGTAGTCTGTATTTGGAGTATTCCTTATTATTTTCTTTATCCATCTCTTAATTTATTTTCTCTCATTTTCCCCTCCGTTTTTTACATCATTATCTTTTTTTTTTTTTTTATTTCTTCTTGCTTTTGTCTAAAATCCCTCTATTTTTCTCTTCCAAAAATAGAGGATCCTAGAGACGTGTTTGGATCAAACAAAGACACAATAACACCTAAAGCAAAGAAATAAGAACAACATCAAAAGGTAAAGACAGAACCAATGCAAGTTCGCAGTAGTTATGATGAAACTTGCACGTACTTCTACTTATTTGTTGCATGTGTAATGTACGGAGTATCACAGCTCATCACCGTTTTCCTTCTGACTTAATCATGTGTCCTTATGTTGACCTTTTCCTCCTCCTCGTATGTTTTTGGATCTAGATTGAGATTCTACTTTTCCCTAAAAAATCATTGACTCCTACTTATTAGAGACGCTTCTCAGTTTGAGAGGTCTAAACTCATCTTTCCCTCCACTCACTTTCTTTGAATTTTATTTAGAATCAAAGTATATTGTTGCGAAGCATAAACCAACCCCTTTTTTATGGGTGTGAAGATCTAAATAGTTGATGAGAATTTCTTGTGTGTGGTTATAAAATTTAGACTCATTCACAAAAATAAAAAGAAGGTGGAAATACAAACGCATTTAACTATTTAGACATTTGGGACCTCAAACGCACGAAATATATCCAATTTTAAGAATTTGAGTTTTGATAATAGAATACTGCTCTCCGTCCTGCACAAAATACTTCCATCCTGCAACATGCCAATTTTACCCCTGTGCTAGTTAACTAACGCAAATGTAAAACTGTGCGTTAGTTAACTTGCGCACAAACTGTAACATGCGCAAGTTAAGTCACGCAGCGTGACTTAACTTGCGCATGAGCATTATCGTCTCTTCAGCTGGGTCAAAGCGAAATGTGCAGAGGGGAGAACAATAATCTTGATAATAATGCATTGATTGTTGTATCGAACTTTTTTTTTCCGTCAAACTTCAAACTAAACAGACGGATCCAATACATGGTTTGGTGTGACTATAGCCACACCAATTTTACTTTATATGAATAGTGTGTATAAGAATGGAATGTTAGAGGAAATATATGGTGATTCATTTTGTTCCAATTAACAATGGTTAGAGTTGCAAATGGACTTGGACCAATACAACTAGCTCAAATAAAACTGAAATAAAACTGTTATTTTGGGCGAAATAGTACAATTTTAAATATTTTTGGACATTTTTTTTTTGAGATTATTATTTTAGCCACATAAAAAACTTAGTCCTAGATCCGCCCCTTCAAACACACAATAAACTTAGTGACCTTTTAAAATGACGTGAAGAAGACGAAAACGAGAGTTTGCAATCAATATAGAAAGTGGAGAGATCAATAAGAGTTAAGAAAGAAGAATGTTGAAAGTAGGGAGAAAGAAGAAGCATGAACGCTCACGGTGAAGGTACTGAGAAAGTCAGAGTGAGAGATACGTGTTTAAATCTTTAGCAAAGAGTGTCATATGAGTCACTCAAAGCTTACCTTTAATCACATCCATCTAAGTTAATCCAATGGTCACTATATCAACATCTCATCACTCATTTTTTTTTAAGGAATCTCATCACTCATTTGATATGTCGTGTGTGTGTGTGTGTGTGAGATTCTTGTGCCTAAAATTTTGCGATCATTAAAGTTTTTCCATAGGTTAAATACATTTTACGATTCTTGTCCGGTTTTAATTCAATAATGATATACATAAGTGCCAACTTTGTGAATACGTGATACTTATGACGGTAGCCAAACATGTTCCATGTAATGCAATTTGGTTCGCAAACCAAACCAAACAAAGTACGAGATTTTTTTAATTTTTTTTTTAACAAGAGAGAGCCAAAATATAAAAAGAAGAGACAAAAATCAAATTATTATCAAAATGTTCCTAGGCATATATGCCCTAGATAAATCATCAAAACGTTCCTAGGCATGATGACAAGGTTATGTGGAAAGATGCGTTGAAGGCGAAATATGGTGAAAACCATGATTATCCCTCCTCCCTTTAGTGGAGGGACTTATGTACTTAGGGAAGGGCTTGGGAAATGTTGAAGATTGATTTTTTAAGCTTGCGAACAAAAGTATTGAAAATGGAGAATCATCATTATGTTAGCATGATATTTGGATAGGGGAAAATCTATTCTCTCTAATTTTCTTAGGCTTTTTTTTTGTTATCCACCCAAAAGAATAACAAGGTGAATCTAATAGGGAGGTGGGTTGGTGAAGAGTGGCATTGGGATCTTGGTTAGAGGAGGGATCTTTTTGGTAGGGAGGAACATGCTTTGGTCGAACTAACGAAACTCCTTCTTACTAATGGAGTTAAAAATGATAAAAATAAGTGGATTTGGTATCTTGAAGGAAAAAATAGCTTCACGGTTAAATCACTGTATACTTTTTTGAGTGATAAATTTCTTCCTCCTAATGCCTTATTTGTGGAAACAAGAAGGGGGTTATGGGGAATATGGTCGAGTTTGGGTCCACAAAAGGTTTAAATTTTCTCTTGGCAAGTAATTCTTGGTAGACTCCTGACTCGCTCAAATTTATCTACAAGAGAAGTGTTAAAGGATGGTTTTAGTTCAGATTGTCTGTGGTGTCTGGGGATTCGAGAGGTGGAGGATCACTTGTTTTGTAGATGTAACTTTGCTGCGGAAATTTGGTATTCGATTTTTAAATGGATCGAAACATGGGTCATTCTACCCGGAAATGTGGTTTCCCTCCTAGATTATTTCTCTTCTTCTTTTTTAAAAAAGCACAATAAGTGTTTACCTGACATGCAACTTTGTGGAAGATTTGGGAAGCGCAGAATGATGTTATTTTCTCCTCAAGGATTGCGGGGGTGGAAGAGATTGTAGATGGTATCAAAGTAACATCTTGGTGATGGTTTATTACTAAGAAAAAAGGGGGACTGTGTTTGTATTATGAATGGTACTCAAACTCTCTTCTTTGTTTAAAGACTTAAGTTAAAGTTTGATTTTTTACGAGGCAAGTATCCGTTGTACTTTTTCCAAGTTGTGGGTTAAGTACTCTTTATACTTCTCATTTCTAATAAACTTGGTTGTCAAAAAAAGAAGATAAATTATTCGTATTAATACAAATGAGGAGGATATGTTGCAGTTGCTCAAAGCTAGAAGATCTTATGTTGGGTAATCCGACACACCAAAACATGAGGATTATATGCAACATATCCTCCTCATTCGTATTAACCATTCTTGTCCGTTGTCTCACCACAACAGAACTACCATGAAAGTTGAGTCTAGTAGGAGGGTTAGTCTCTTAAAACATGATAAACCAAAGTTCGAATTTCGACCGAAAAATATGTTCGCATTTGGTATTTGACAATGTGTCAAATAATATTAAAAAACAACACTAATAAAACTAAATGAGTACTTCGTTCTTTTATGCGAAACTTATAGTTTAAATGATATGTAGACATCCAAACATTTTCCTACACCAATTTTTCTTAGAAACTGAAGAGTTGAGAGAAAAAAAAAATAGTCCATCAATCTAAATAACCCAAACAAATGTATAAATCACCACAGAAGTAATGCAAATTAATATTTAATTTTTGTTTTCATTTGATCATGAATACATAGATGGATAAATATATGTAGGTTGGTTAGCCATCGATGTCTTCCTCTTGGGATCGTCCATTTAACATGTAGGTAAGTTAGATTAAATTGCTATAAATAAGTTATAAATACATTGCCTCGGGTTTCAATTATGAAACATGAATATTCCACGTATAAGTAATTATGCTTTGATTGGAGTATTAAAACCAAGACAAATTAATAGTAACCATATTTTTATAAAATAATGTATACACGTCATGTACTAGATCTTGCGAAGTTTAAATTTTAGAGGCATCAATTTGATTAAACATGCTACGTATAAGATTTTCGTTTATTCTATATCTAAAGTTCTGCAGAGCCAGTAACAGGATGTGCGCGAGGGGCGGCAGTTTAGGGCACCATTTTTTAGGAGCACTAAAATTATTATTTTTATTTAGTAGTTAGTACTATATAAATATATTTCTATTTAATTCGCTTTGATTAAATTTATTAAAAATATATTTATTAGATAACTTTGATTATAAATGAATATTTTGCAACAAAAAATATGAACAAAAATATTGGAATAATTAAAAATGCATAATTTATTGCTTACAATATGTTTATCATCGGTCCCCATCACGCATGACAAATTATAAATAAGGGTTAAAATTAAGAGCAATGATAGATAGACATCTTTAATGTGTACATCTCTTTGTATCACTTTGAAAAATTTCAGTTAACCAAATATATGGTCTGTGTGACCATATTTTTTTAGTTGCGCGACCACTAGTTTTTCCAGAATTTATTTGATTAACTAAGTGGAAAAATAGTGATCGTGCGCATTTAGATGTGTGACGACATTTTTCAACTTCTAAATAGTGCTCACACAACTAAAAAAATGTGGTCACACAGACCCTATATTTAGTTAACTGAAATTTTTCAGAGTGGTACAAAGGGGTGTACACATTAAGAGTGTCTACCAATCTTTATTCTAAAATTAATTAGTAACGTGAAAATTAACTGAAGTAGTGTCACTTGTTATTGCACTATTTATCAAATTTTGGAAAAATTAAATATATATATTATAAAAAAAAGTTTAGACAAATATTTAAACGCGGTCTAACCCACTCCTCACAATCTTGTGAGAGTTTCCACTATGATGCTTGAGATAACCTCTCAAATCCTGCACCTTACAAATCTTGTTCACCTGAACAATTACAACAACAATATTCTCTAAGCCTCAGCAGGCTTGCACCTTCTTGCTAAGTTACCCACTTAGATTTTACAACATTTTCTCAAACTAACACTTTAGTACCCCTAAAGCTATATGAGACTTTATAATTTGTTTGGAGTTTGAATGATTGAAATCAGACAAGAGAAAAATGGAGGGAAAAGTTTATCTTTTAAAAAGATAAGAGAGAATTGATTTACACTTCAAGAGACAATTTGAAATCTCAGTGATGATCAATTCAAATGCTAAAGCTTCACAACAATGATCTTGCTGTTTTTCTTTTTTGCTTTGCAATGGTGCAAGTAATGTTGAGCCTTTCACTTCTATTTATAGAGTTATTGGGCTCTTGTAGCCGTTGGGGGGTGACTAATGATGTTGTGCCATGTGTCTTGGGCCCTACTAGCTTTTACTTGAAAATCTGGGTGAACATTATGAACTTCAAAATGTTGTTGTGTTCTTGAGAATACTTCAGAATGTTGTTGCGTTCTTGATGATCTTCATCTGGGTTCATCATGATATTCATCTGGGTTCATCATGTTTGAATGAAGACACGAGTTTATGGGTTATCATATGCGTTTCATATGATTTTATGAGCATTATCCATAAGTAGTGACTTTTCCACATACATCATAATGTTGTTGGATAATATCTTCCTAGATTTGCCTTGGAAATTGTGTAGGAGAGAGGAAAATGGATTCTTCTTTCTTCATGCCGCTTTAAGAGATTGTGTGGTCCATGTACAATAGCTACTCCCATACGTGTCTAACTCTGATTGAATGAGACAAGATTTCCTTTTTTGCTTTTGCTTTTTGCTTTTCACCTACTGTATTGTTCATAAAGCATGTGCTGAGCTGAACATTCTGATGATTTTTGTTTTTGTTTTTTGCCTTTTGCTTTTGTTTCACTTAGGATGATTTTTAGGGCTACCATTTGATGTATCAAATTCTAATAGTGAAACAACAATGAAGAACATTGATGGTAACATCTAGGATAATATTCTCTTTAGAATATTCCTGATACTTCATTGTTCATAGTCTTAAATGAACATTGAGTATCCTTTTTGACATTAACCTAGTAAATGTCTTTATTTCTTGATTGATCCATGCAAATGTACTTTTCTGGACATTAATTTATTCATGTCACGTGTGCCTTGCATGATCTTGAAATGTTCTTGAGTTTCTGAGCTTGTGTAAGAACAACCTTCTGAACTCTGCTTGAAAATTATGATCTCTGAGCAGCATTCTGAACTAACTTTCTGAACTCAAAGTTAGTTCATGAATTCAAATGTCCTTTGATTTCTTGTATCTTGGTATGATTTAAACCTTGTTCTTGTCTTAGTAAACACTCAAGAGCACAAGTTAAATCCCAATAAATTAATCACAGTCCATTAATTCCTTAATCAACACGGTTTATTATCTTTAATATTAATTAGGGATTTTGCCTCAACAATATCAAGCATCAAAATATTATTGTACATGAGCAATGGTAGCAAAAGAACAAAGGTTTCAGAAAATTGCTCTTCTAAAAAAAAACGCTCACTCTCATACAAATTAACCAAAATATCCTCCGCGTTAGTTAACTCACGTTCGGTAAGCTGAAGTATAACCTGCGTGAGTTAACTCACGTTGGGTTATAACCTACATGAGTTAACTCACGTGGGATAGTGAACATGACTTAAGTCACGTTGGGTTTAACACCTGCGTGAGTTAACTCACACGGAAGATAATTTGGTCAATTTATATAAGAGTGAGCGTTTTTTGTTGGGAGAAAAGCAATTTTCAAGATTGGCCTTAAAAGAGGTTGACCCTTTAAGCAAAATAAGAAGATTCATCAAATAAAATATCTCATCTCATGAAGATAAAAACACATGTGCAAATACATGACATCATCAAGGACATCTTAGATGACATTATCATGTCACTTCTACACAAAAACAAACAACTCACTATAGCTGGTTGCCTCTCACATAAAGTGCACAACAGTGATTGAACTTCCAGAACGTTATGGGTGTGTAAATGAACATTCTGGACATAGTGCACTTTATTTTTAGAAGAAAAGAGAAATCAAGGGAGCCTATGACAACTGAATTTTTCTATCTAAAAACCCTCTATACTTGGTCACCAAGCCTCTCTACATCTATAAATATAAGAGGAATTGAAGGATCAAAGTAAGAGTTTGAAAACTAAAAATATTCTTTCTTTTTGGTGAAATCATCACTACAACATAAACTCTCCACAAAAAATAAATTCCAACCATCTCACTATATCCTTGATCAATATCATGAGTTTATTCATCATCATCATCTCAAACATGAGTTGAGAAACTTTTGAGACTAAACGATTGATTTTAACCTTAATCCCCTTTTAAGTACAAATATCATAATCTCTTAATTTATAACAAATTTTAACTCATAACAAATTTATCGATTACATATTATGAGTATGTTTATATCATTATACCCTCAAACACGAGTTGAGTGTAAATTCGATCCCAAACAATCTCATCATAATCATTGTACTCATTTCTCAAGTCTATTTGTAACGATAGTTTGAGAATGAATTGTACAAACCTTTTTTGTGCGAAATCAAATATTTATAGAAACATGTTGAGATTGATAATACAAAATGTAAAAGACTGATCTGATGTGATCAAGAAAACATAGTTCTACTCAGAAGGTTCTGGTAGCTAAATACTATAGTGGAAAATCTCACATGAACTGTGGGGACTGGAAGTAGCCTATGTTAGGTGAACTGAGATAAATTTCATGTATAATCTTCTTACCCTTATTCTTTTATTATTTGCTTTAAACACTACATACACACTATCACAATCATAATCTCTAATAACTTATCCAAAACATTATGGTCCTAATTAAATATAACTGCTTACTATTTATCCAAAGTACTCTGATCCTTAATTAATCATCATTAATTTTGTTTTATCATTCTGCTTCTAAATTAACTATATAACTTTTATTCAAAATATTTTGATCCTTGATAAAACAACTTCTTAATATTTAAAACATTCTACACTTAATTAATCATTAACATTGTTTTATCATTCTACTTATAAATCAACTTTGTAACTATTATCCAGAACATTTTTGTCCTTATTAAAACTACTTAAATATTTAACTTTAGTTTATTCAGAACATTTTGGTCTTTGATAAAACAACTGTTTAATATCTAAGACACTCTAATCTTATTTGTCTAACCGCTACCAATAATTTCTTGAGTATATAAGTTTTGTAAGTCGCAGGACTAAATTTTCAAATGGTCACAATTCAACCCCCCTCCCCCCCTATTGTGGCTATTTCTTCCACTTCACAACTCCCTCCTTCCCAAAGTGAATTGTCAGTTACAGTTATGTGGAGTCAATGAAAACATATAAATTTGAAGGTTTGGCAAAATCAGAATAAGACGAGCATGCAAGTTGTTGATCGTGCATACACAATATTGCTGAGTGGAGAACGGCTCAACACATCCGGGCTCATAGTGAAGCCAATTTGTCTTTCAATTAGTAGGTAGGTCGATAGCAGTAGTGATTCGAACAAGTGGCTAAAGCCGGCATCAAGAAGATATAAATGCAATATTGATTCTCCGTTTTCCGAAACTTTGAACAAATTAGGCATTGGAAGACGATGTGTGTGATTTTGTCCTTGCTAAAACTCCGTGCTTCTCTCGCTTATGTGATATTGATGTAGGGGAAGCAATTGGCCTACACACGACATTAGAGTGGGTCGCAGACCTTCAATTCAACAATGTTGATTTTGCTTTAGATTCTAAGAAGGTTGTTGATCAGTTTATGTCAGACATCGAGGATATTAGTTAATTTAGATGTATTATTTCTGCTTGTAAACAAGTGTTCCAAAATATTTTTCGGAACTCTAATGTCGAGTTTAATAGGAGGCAAGTAAAGGTGCCGCTCATGAGTTAGCTCATGTATCCCCATTTAATCCTAGCTTCCACATTTACAATTATGTACCGTCATGTATTTGACACATTTTAGTTAATGATATACAATGATTTTCTTCCTTTATGAAAAAATGTTGGGTTGACACTCACCTTTTAATAAAAAATAGAAAAATACTTAAATTTGTACTTTTAAAAAATTAAATTACATGTATTTTTAAGAATGTCCTTTCAAATAGCGTTTTTAAATATTTGTAACCAATTAAGGTTGTAGTGCGTATCCGATTTAGTTTTTCTCAAATGTAGAAAAATCATTTGACGGTTAAAATAATTCCACTTATGTTAAAAAAATATCCATTTATGAAATTACAAGTGTATTCAGAGTTCAAAGTATTTTGAGAACAATTTTTTCCCTCGTTTTCAAAAACAAAAACAATAGAGATTGAATAAGAGACGATAAAAACATAAGAATAAAGATTCAATTTAGATTGATGGAACATAACGGTGTGAAGCATAATAAACATAATGAAACGGAGTGGAATAAAGATTCCACCCTACAGTTTGGATATTATATTATATGATTGACAGAGTAGTAATACTGTATTCCATCGTTTGAAAAGTAGACGGAACATAACACATTGTTATTTTTTATTTCATATTTACCTTTATCTAAAAAAAACATTATTACTATGTAATGTTAATCTCCATCAACCATTGAACCACCTAAACAAAATTTATAGAGCATCATAATTAACTTGATTTAACATGTCAATCAAATTTTTACCAAATTGTGTTAATTAAAACTCTAAAAAAATTGAAGAATATATACCGGAAACAATCACCCAAAGGTTTTCATGAAATCACGTCGTTGCAATGGAAAATAACAACAGTGGAAGCAAGAAACAATGGGATGGAACCACGCATGAAAACAAAAAAGACGCATGAAATCATTTTTTTTTTTGACAAGAGACGCATGAAATCAATTAATGAGGTTCTTGCCTGCAATTATGAAGAATAATACACATAATGTAACTAAATCAAGCAAAAGATGAAACGCGAGAGAGAGGAAGAAGAAACATGAGAAAGATGCAGTTGAGTGGAAGGTAACAATACATATATAACATAAAAATAAGGATAAAATAGTGATTTTTAATTATAAATACTCATTTCATTGGTTACATCCAAGTTGGAGGGAATGGAAAATTGAAGTATTAGATGGAATGGTTCCATCATGTTGAGTTTCACTCTATCTATTTTTTTCACATCCAAATAATCGGTGGGCAAAAATTTTATCGTAAATTTATATGTGACATAATATATATAAATAGTCATAAATCAAAATAAAAGAGGTTCGTCACTTTTTCTATTTTGGCTTCCGGTTTCACAACATTCACATTCTCAATACTTAGTTCTATCAACCAAAAACCTCCTCATCTCTGAAAGTTTATAAAAAAGATAACGTATCACATATAAGAGTTTGAAAATTTATGAAACATTATTTCAACTCTTGTCCATCAATAAACTGAATATTAGGATAAAAAGAATCATATAAGTAGTTTACTTTTCAAATCATTAAATTTTTTAGAAGAAATACTTGTTCTAAAATTATGAATACTCTCAATAACAAAATTGAAGTCTCGATGTTTTTAGAGGTACACATGTTTTATAGAAGTATACTTGTTCTAAGGGCATAAGAATAAAAAATTGTCAATGCTATACAACTTAGCGGTTGCTATAAAATAAAACTTATACTACAAAGTTAGCTTTCAAGTTCAATGCCTCATACTTCAAATTCTTGATCAAATTATCATCCAAGTCAAAAAATATAGACACATATTTATTTAAACAATTTTGCATATCAAATAGTGCATGTTAGCATAGATCCTTAGTTTTAGGAAAACTGAACACACACTGCTTATAAATAATACCTATAGAAAAACAGAATAATGTAATTTTCAAATTTCTTGAACTATGCATACTTCAAGAAGTTCACTTGATTAACAACTCTTACTACACTAATTATTCGTTATTCTATACCCTCTCTAATATATATAGTGACATGTTTACATTTGGAGAGATGCCAGCAAAATATTATTTGCAAAAATCTGAAGAACTAAATTAGAACAATGATGTGTGTTTATTCTTGATTAAAGGAGATCAAAATTAGGCTTGCAGAGCATCAATTCAACGTAAAAGTTACTAGTTTATTAGAAAGAAAGAAGAAGAAAAAAAACAAGCAAAGCATGTATTGCACAAGAATATATAATATAGAGAGATTAATTCTTATTCATTCTTTTAGCAATTGACAATATATTCTATAGAACATATAAATTATAATACCATAGCCAGAACATTATTAGAAAGGAACATTTAGTAGATAAATCTAATTCTTCTTGCATCCTTTTTGGACAAACAGAGAGAGATTTCTAAAATCAACAATTCTCTTTGGAAAAAACAGAGATGTTTCTGAAATCAACAATTCTCTTTGGACAAACTGAGAGTTGAGAGAGAGAGGCACGAGTTAGAGAAGGAGAATAAGACTTCTCAATTTTATACACGCCTGAAAAATAGAAACAATTCCGTCATTTTTTTTAAGTAGGAAAAATGTTATCGAGTTGGACTTACTACAAAGAAAGTAAAAGATGAGCCTGGGCTAGTGTCCAGGCTAGCCGGGGGTGTCTCCGCCCCTGCAAGCAATGGAACCTAATTATTAATCATTCCATCATATATCACCTATCCAAACTGGGCCAAAAAGTGTTTACTTATAAAGCTTTCTCATAAACTATATTTACAAATTTGCATATAATGCATAATTTTTTTTTATTTGCATAAATTTAAAATAAACTTAACCTAAACGGACCCCAAGTCTTCTTAGGCTTAGCAATATTCAAAAGAAAAGACAATAAGAATACTGAGAGTGAGAGACAGTTTTTAAGAATTATCCAAAAATAGTAAACAAATATATTTCTCATATTTTAATGCCACTATTGCCACATAACAACAAACAATTAACATAACCTTCTCTTTCCACTTGCTTGAGTCCGATTTTATTTTCCTCTATAAGTCACGCTTTCATTTCCCTCTCTTTCATTCATTCATTATTCCAACCAAAACGTGTTTAAACATTTCAACAACCGTTTCAACTTTCAACTTTCTCAACGCCTCCGCGTTCATTCTTTGTATGGCAGTATCCTTTTTGGCACATGAGTTATCTGAACTCTGTCTCGGTAAGCCGCCGTTGAAGTCTATTTCAACGTCCGCTACCGTTGCCGAGGCAATTGAAGTCATTAGAAGCTCCGACGACGAAAGTTTCGTTAGTGTTTGGAACTGTGACCATTCTGAATCCGGTCGTTGTCGATGTGTTGGGAAAGTTTGCATGGTTGATGTTATTTGTTACCTTTGCAAACCAGAAGCTCTTTTGTGTCCATCTAAAGCTCTTAAAGCTTTGGTTTCAGTAGTTTTGTCTAAGGTTGATGGTCTTGTTGTTCAGCTTGAAACTTCTTCTAGGTACTTTTTTTATTTATCTAGAATTTCTTGTTGAATCTTGAAATTATGTTTTAATATGTGTTTTAGTATGATCAAGATTGATGAATTTTAATTATCCGCTAAAATATGGTTTCAGTTTCTTCAGATTTGCATCGTTTTGGTTTTAGTCTATGTAAAACATAATTGTAGAAAAATGTCCTTGCAAAATATTTTGTTTGTTAAAGTAGTCCCTGTACCCACTTTGATCATGATTTGTCACCTTTGTGCATGTGTGGTTAGGGGTGGGCATGATTCAGTTCGGGATGAAAACTAAACTGAACCGAACTGACTTGTGTTTACTAAATTTAAAATAACTTAATTGAACTGTTTGCATTTCGAATCGAACTGAATTGTTACAAACCAAACTGAAATGTTATTATTGATACCTTTGAAAAAAATATGAAAAAAAAAATTGAATTTTAACTACCGAACTGTTATGAATTTGAACCGAACTGTTTCTAATCGAATTGAACTATTTTGAACTGAACTTAACTGTTTCAGTTCAGTTTCAAAATTGTTAGTAATGGTTCAGTTTTTTTTTGGTTCAATAATTCAGTTCAATTTGACAGTTCAGTTCGGTTTTTGGATTTTTTGCCCACCTCTAATGATTGACATATGATGAGTGTACCCTTTTTGTAAAAAAAAGTCCTTGCAAAATATTTTGTTTTTAAAAATAGTCCCTATAAATGGGACAAATCAGCACGAAAGTGGGTACAGAGTCTATTTTAAAAAACAAAAAAAAATTGCAGGAACTTTTTTCTATAATTTTTTTTTACATGGACTAAAACCAAAATGAAGCATACTTGCATGGACGAAACCATGTTTTAACCTTAATTATTTAACCCTTGTTATTTTTATGTTTCAGGTTATTGGAAGCCATTGATCTCATACTCCAGGGAGCACAGAATCTTGTGGTGCCAATTTTGCAAACTAAAAGAGATGGCATTTCAAGGAGAAAACAGCAACAAAAGTCATCAACAATCAACATTAACCACAACGGTGCTGAATTCTGTTGGTTAAAACAAGAGGATGTGATCAGGTTCTTGCTTGGTTCCATTGGCTTCTTCACTCCACTCCCTGCATACTCCATTGATTCTCTCGATATCATCAGCCCCGATGTGCTCTCCATCGATTACTATTCCCCTGCATCTTCGGCTGTGGAAGCCATCTCAAAGTCGCTTGCACAACAAACTTCTGTAGCAATTGTTGACAGTGATGGAACATTCGTCGGTGAGATATCGCCCTTCACGCTTGCTTCTTGTGATGAGACAGTTGCTGCCGCGATCACAACTTTGTCCGCAGGGGACTTGATGGCCTACATTGATTGTGGTGCCCCACCAGAGGATCTTGTTAGACTTGTAAAGGCAAGGTTGAAGGAGAAGAATTTGGAAAAATTGCTACAAGAGTTTACAATTTTGACTTCCTTGACCAGCAAGGTGTCGACCTCGTCTTCCTCTGATGAGGAGATACCGACGAGGTCAGGAAAGATTGCAAGGTCATTGAGCTATTCGGCAAGATTTGAGAGGAAGGTAGAGGCGATAGTTTGTCATCCCAAGAGCTCTTTGATTGCTGTGATGATGCAAGCAATTGCCAATAGAGTGAATTACTTGTGGGTTATTGAAGATGATTGCAGCTTAGTTGGTATTGTTACTTTTTCTAATATCTTGAAGGTGTTCAAAGAGTGTTTAGAAGTTATTTAGATGTTTAGGATAAATGTGACAATATTTTTGCTTTAGATCTTCATATGATAATTGAAGTTTGGCTAATGAGGCTTGATCTTTGTTTTTCTTTATTTGAACGTGCTTCAATTCTCTTTACCCATATCCTCTTTAAAAGCCTAAACAACCAAGAGATTAATCCACCAAAGAATAAGATCATAAGAAAACGATTTGTACTTGACCTTAATCCACAACCAAACCTTAATTTTCAACCGGTCAATGATTTAATAAGGACAATTCATTGCGACAATTGGACCAAATGATCATAGTGCAAGTGAATCAAATGACTTGAAAATAATCACGGAATTCCTTTTTAAGTGGAAAAAGCCAATAAATTGTTGTGCATGAAGAACGAAAATTATTTGACAATGCACTGAGGTACTTAACCAATTCAAAATGTCAACCCCAAAAAAAAAAACACAATCAAAGAATAAAAGTCAGGAAGTTTCTTTGAATCCACAACCATGAAGACAAAGAGAAGACTTTGCATTATTGATGCCGCAATGAATCAAATTGGTCTTTATAGGAAGCCGATTTTAAATTCGCCTTGGAGAGAATATGGAAACTTTTAAAGGAGTTGGTTTGTTCCAAATCCAATCCTGGCAAGACCAAAAAAAATTAATTTATAATTTACAGCGGATAGCTTGTTTGACAAAAAAAAAAAAAACTATATTTAATAATGGTCTTTTTTATCACAAACTTATAGCTTATTTTACGAGCTTATATCTTATTTTTCAGACGCTATTTCAAGTAGCGTTTGAGCTTATAACTTATTATATTTTCTTCCATTTTTACCTTTATTGTTTGATCTAAAATTCATTTTTACCCCCCTTTATTGTTTAAAACAAATTTGTTATGTTTGTATTGCTTCTCTTTTACTTTTGTGTTCCATATACACGACTTATATTTTTTTTGTTCTTATAATATTAAGAAAAAAAAACTATAATGCAATTAATGCTCATAAAAGAGCTTGTTTTCTCAGAAAAAAAAAAAAAAGGATGTGCGTCAGTTTAAGTTTGAGTTTAAAAAATAAAAAACAAAAAAAAAAACTATAATTGCTCCATTTTCTTCAAATACCACTGTACCACCGTACCCTTACCCTTTCAGTACCACTGCAGTACTGCGGCCGTACTCAATCTTTAAAGAAAAAAAGAAAATTGGTGCTTCATGGGTGCGTACAGTACGCGTACAATACGTGTACTACTAGCTTCGCAATACCTGGTACGGATATGTTTAGCAAAATGGATTAGTTTCAGAAATTCTGAGACTTACATAGATTAAAGTATGCCCATTGGTCCTATATGATGCTCTAAAATCCTTCATTAAAATTGACATATTAGTTATTTAAAACTAGTTGCACTTATCATATCATAATATATAACCAGCCAAGCTTGAGCATGTGAGATTCCATTGGATGAATGAGACAAAAGAGAAGAGACCGTGTTTGCATAAGAGTGGTAGTCACTAAGCTGGTCGATAAGATAAGCCAACTAACCTTTCATGCATTCAAAGGTTGAATTGAATTTCATGGTTAGTTAGACTTCGAAAATTTAATAATAAAATTAAAAACACAACGAATTCTATAATATAACTTATAATAGTAATTGTTAAATTAATGATGACAGGTCGATTCAGTTGGTCTGATTTTTATTTGACGTTTTTAAAGAGTTATAATTTATATTTTCTTTGTTACTTTTTAATTGTTGATTTTATAAAATAAACACTTACCTTAATGAAGAGAAAGTAAATAAATACTTACCTTAACAATAGTACTCTAACTTATGACATTCCTCACTTTTTTTTTTAAAAACGGATAGGTGAATATTAATTTAATTCAAGGATACCAACGTTGTTGAATCCACTGTGTACTTAAGAAAACCAATTAGCACTAAAATTACAACACTAGTTTTAAATTTGGGAATGCTAACAATAGAGAGACTCTCTCTCTTCTTCTCATCCTCTCTCGTGAGCCGTCGCCAAAACACTAGCTTATTCTCCTTTATCCACCAAAAAGAGATGATTTAGAGTCATTTTTGACCCAAAATCACCCCTCTAACTCGTTTTTTCTATTTCCCTTTTATTGAAATATGTGATTTTCACATCTATTTAGTTTTTCTTTCGTGATTTCGTCATCTTAGTGCGACGTTGTTTGTCTTTCTTGTTTCGTTCAGGTATTTGTTTGATTCAGATTGTCAGATCAGCTTCGATCCAGTGCAGATCAAATCAATGACTTTGGAGTCGTCAACGTTGCAGACCTGGAGACATGAGTATTCCAGAGACTTAAACATTGTCATATGTGTAGGTTTTAGTACTTTGTCGTTTTATGCTATTGACATGGATGTTGTGAGTTTGTTCACATATTCATCCTTTTTGTTTTTAGCGAATTTTCATTGTATCGATGTACTGTATCAATTTGAATATGTCGTTTGTTTTTGTAAAAAAAAAAACAATAGAGGGACTATGTATGTACATAAAACAAAACAATACTACCTCTATCATCTAACCTTAAATATTTAAAACCACTAATTTTGAATTTTTGTTGCTTACATATGACACCCGAAGATGGACCATCCATGTACACATATAAAAACAAAACAATACCATCTCTAACCTTAAATATAAATAAACCTACAAATTCATGTATTTGGGTTCTTGATAGAAAATAAAGGATATATGATAAATTATTAACTTATAACGATTAGCTTAAAAGCTAACTTATAGTGGATAAGTTAGCTTTGAATTTATAGTATTTAGTAAAATTATTGTACTGAAGTAGTTTATAAATATAAAATGACATAAAAAATATATTTAATATTTTTTACAATACAAAATATACGTGCACAAGCCTACCTTCAAACACTACTACAACAAAATCTAGGACGCAAACCTAGAAGCTTTGAAGTGGGTCGACAATATAACCAAAGAAAAATGGAATCAAGCATATGATAAAGATCGACATTGAAGTCATATGACAGCTAATCTTATAGAGTCGATGAACATTTTGTTTCAGGATACTCAAAACAATCCTATGACAACTTTGGTCAATTCAACCTATTAGTGACATAGAGCACTTTTTGCGGATCAAGGAGAGATGGTGATAATTAGGTTAAAGACTAATAAAGATTATACATAGCATCGCATGAATGTGATTAAAGATGAAGTGCAGGTTAATTAAGTTGTGAATATTGCTATGTATCACGATAGTTATTGTCTTGAGAGTTCCACAAAATAATATGTACTCAATAGTTTCCCATAATTATGCCCTACCACCTCCCTTGTTTTGTGGTTAGAAAGAAATTTGATTGGACAATTGATTTTCGCTAGCAATTAAGCAAAATATGTATCTTTTTTTTTGGGTGGTAACACAATATGCATCTATAGAAATAGCATTGCTCACTTCAAAACACAGGTCTTCAAGTATATTTGTTATATGTCAAATAGTCGTCAAAAAACACAAGCCCGAAAACACAATATGTACCGTGGCCACACCTTCGTAACTCCAAATACCCGGATTCTGTTAACATTAAATACACAAATTTCTATAAAAAAAAGTTTACTATTTTAGATCAAAGTAAGGATCGTTGTTCATTTTCCTTATTTGATTTTGGTGTCAATTTAAGTAATAATATCTTGAAAGTATGCAAGGACAAAGGAAGCAGAAGGGGGCAGTCTGGAATATTAGGTGCCTGAGAATCAGAGACGTGTTTGGATCTAACACCCAAACCAAAGAAAGAACAACAAGATTAACACAAAGATAAAAGACAGGACAAAGACAAGCCTAAAACAGTTATGATGATACTAAGTTTGTACTTATTTAGTGCGTGTGAAATGTACGGAGAACTACAGCTCATCATGTTCAGAAAGGTAATCAATAATAGAAGATGCTGCCAGCACCGTTTCCCTTCTGACACGATCATGTGTTTCTATGTTGACACTTTTCTTCTTTTCCCATTTGTTTTTGGATCTAGACTTTCCTTTTGAATCATTGACCCCATATTTATCACTAATTATATTAAGGATAATTAATTACGTTGATTTTAATGGTAAATTTATTTACTGAAACACCTTTATTAATTGTAATTAGTTGAGTAGTTAAGTTGAATAAAATTTATTAAATAAGAGTATAATAATAGAAAAATTAATAAATGTTGCATTGATATTGTAAAGTGACAATTATTTTGAGAAAAAGAAAAAATGTTAAAGAGACAATTATTACGAGGGAGAAAGTATTTTGGATCAAATATATTCTTACTAATCCATCCGTTTTGCAATGAACATACACACATATTAATATAGGTTATGATAACAAATATTTTAAGAGTATTTGTTAAAAGGAATTAACAATAAGTTTTAAAAATTATATATTTTTTAAGTTTTAAAGTGTTAGATACATAATTTTTAAGATATAATTTCTTTTTTTTACTTCTTAATGATTGTTTTAAGAATATTTGTTGCTATTCTCCTATTAAATGTAACGGTTACAATAGAATATCAGCCTCTAAGTGTATTTTGAAATGAAAGGAGTGTTATCTTTTGTTGTAAGAAAATAGTTTGAAGATAGAAAGAGTTGAGAATTAGTGTGAAAAAAAGAGAGAGATTCAAGTAATATGTTCTCTTCATCTCACAATGAATTGTTTATTTCACGTCAAATTAAAAATAATTATAAATAAAAGAACTTTACCAAATTAACATAATTAATTATTGGTTTTTTTAAGAAATAATTAATTATTGGTTTGTTCACCATTAATTTGATATATTATTTTTTTAAGGTAGAAATTTGGGAACAGCAGGGAGTATAATTAGTGATAGTCGTTCGATCATAGTTAGATGATAGAGATTGTTTTAATTAAAAACACACAATTTTTAATCTCAACTGTTCGATATAAAATGAACGGTTCAGAGAAAAAACTGTATCAACCTGCATACTGTTTTCACAACATTAAAACTTGGTCCAGAAATTAGATTCATGGTTTAGACAAGAGAAACATTAGAAATAGAAGAATGAGAGAAATATGTCTTACTCTTTTTCTTTTCTTTTCTCGTTCTTGTTGCAAAGTTTAGTAATTCTTGAAAGGACAAAGACATAATTTATCCTAATTTAAAGGATGAATATGAAAAATGGTCAAACTTAGAAGATACCAAACATAATTTTACCTATTTTAAATTATTTGAAATTTATTATACTATAATATGATATGATATGATTGTTTACTTTTTAATCAAATTAATATACTCCTAGTTAGTTTCAGAGCTAGGTGATATAAATTAATCTTTTTTCATGGAAAAACGAACTATTGGTGTAGTTAGTTTTTTTGACAAAATTGGTGTAGTTACTTATTACTTATTACTAGAGTTGTCAAAGTAATTTTGAAAATTTCTTAATACTTTATTACTGTTAATCAACTTATTGATCTTCCTTCCTTCAGAAAGAAAAAAAAAATTATTGATCTTCTTGCATGTACTTATAATTCACTATTTTCAAAATAACAGGGATTATGATCAATAGTTGAACCCAAAAAGTTCTCGAGTAACCATAGAACCTAGGTTGGTCAACACGTAACATCCCTATTTTTCATAAACCATATTTCATATATCATTGATCTATTTTTCATAAAAACCATATTTCACATATCATATCAATGTATATACATGTTCACCTTATGATTTACTTGTTGTGAATTCAACTTCAAACGCAACCATGGAAGCCAAACTAAATAGTCTAAGAAAATAACGATTCAACACAATCAAACCGATAAGAGATAAAGATAATAGAAAGAGAAACATTGAGATTGTTACTCAGTTCACCCAATATTAACATACGTGTGGAGGATAGAACAATTATCTAATTCACTATTAATGAGTCTTTACAAGAGATACAAAGAGTTATAAGAAATTATCTTCCAATATTCAACATGAACGACACCTAATTTCTATCCTTTTTTTTCTCTCAAGAGAGTTACAAAAATAACCAAGAAATTATTCTCAATTGTTTAACAAGAGCAATTCCTAATTTATCTATTTTCCTCTCTCAGCCCTCAATGATTTTTACTCAAGAACTCACTAGAGAAAACTTGAATCATTTCCCTTAACTACCCAAGGTGTTTATATTGTGTTTCTCAACCCTATAATCTCACCAAAAGCACTCGACACAAGGGCACTAATCTTCTATTTGTATTCCCCTTATTGTCTATTTTTCTTGAACCTAATTCAGCTCAAAATGTACTCAACCCTAGGGCTTTAGTCCTCCATTAAGTCCCCTCTTCTTTTGACATATTAAACTCCTACTCCAACATTGTTTTTATCGAAAACACGATGACATTTGAATCAACCTTCCCGAGCCTTTAACAATATTCGAATTACTCCTTGCAACAAGAGACAAAACACAACTTTCACTGCATGACTCGAATTATGTAAGCATAATTCAAATTACTCTCACCAGAAGTCTAAAATATTGATTTTAATAAGGTGCATCTCAACAAAAGTAATTCCTACATATTCATAATAGAATAATCTTTTTTTTGGGCGTTTGGCCCTCTTTTGTACCCAAAAAAAAAAAAAGAATAATCTTTTTTATCCCGAACAATACAATTTTTTTTCATAAACAATAAATTCATTAGTAGAACTAAGAGAATGCAACGTGTTACACGAAACTCTAATGACCATACTCCCTTATAAAAGATAATTTATCACGTTGAGGTGTGATTGTTAGTTTGTTAATTCAAGTTTAGATTAGTAATAATCATGCTTAATGGTTAATCACACTTTCAGTTAGTTTGTTACGAGTGGGGTGTGGTATGGAGGAAAGTGTTGATAATCTTGTTTGCGGTGTTCAATCTTTGTAAGTGTTTGGTATCATGTTCAACAATGGTTATGTATGTACTTTGTCATTCCTTTACACCTAACTAATTATCTTAGACAATTCAACAATTTAGGAGGATCCTCTAAAAATATTAGGTCTGTTTTTCAATTGATTTGGTTGGCTTGCGTATGGATTCTTTGGAAGGAACAAAATAATCGCATCTGTCAACGTAAGAAAATTTTGATGCATCATTTACTTGACAAAGTGAAGGTTTTAACCTTCTTTTGGTTGAAAGCAAATTATGATAATTTAGTGTTCGATATTCAACTTTGTTGGCATAGCACAATTTAGTGTATGGGTTTGATCACCTAGTTTCAGAGCTGTTATTTGGCTTATTTTCAACTGTGTAGTGGTTCATATGTTTGTATGAATGTACAATTTATATCCTTTCTTAACATTCCTTGTACTGGTTAGGATCTTTGTTGGTTATTATAATTTGATTTTACCTACTTTAAAAATAAACAGAATAATTGAAACCGGAATATTTTGTTTTAAAAAATACAGAATTTTTGCTCACCCAACATATAAATCACCCAATTTGAAGATAATGCAATTATATTAGATTTTTACTTCCACATATATAAGTAGTGGTGTCTCGGTTCGAACTCTGATCAGGACATACGATTTAACAATTTCAATATTTTTGTTAGTTGAGATATTAGTTGTGGACATTTTATTTTTACTTTATTTCAACCTAAAAATAGATCAATAATGGAGCATTACATTTTAAGCGGATTTTATTCAAAAAGAAATTATTTATATCGTACCATTTGGTAAAAAGAAATTATTTATATCGTACCACGCATGGCATGCATGTAGTTGGTTAGCCATCAATATCTTCCTCTCCGGACCGTCCATTCAACATGTAGGTAAGTGAGATTAAATTGCTATAAATAATTATAAATACATTTGTTTGGGTTTCAATTATGATATATGAATACACCAAGATAAAATAAGAATTATTTTTATAAAATAATTTATACACGTTATATCATAGATCTTGACAAATTTAAATTTTAGAGGTATCTATTTGTTTAAACATGCCAGGTATAAGATTTTCGTTTATTCTATATCTAAAGTTCTTGAGAGCCAATTACATGTAATGTAATGCAGGTTAAATTACACTAAAAATCTTGAAGTTATTTAATTATAACAAAGTGGTTTTTATGTTTTTTTTTGGAGCTCTTTGATCATTTAAGTTAATTAATTGTAACAAATTAGTCCTTTAGGTTTTTCCAGTACCAACTAGGTCCTTTAAGTTATTTAAGCATAATAGTTTAGGGATTTCATATCTAAAAACTGTAACTTATTTGAGACCTAAAAGTTACAATCCAATAACTTAAGGATCTAAGTGTTACGAAAAAATACTTAAAAAATTAACTTGTTACAATTAAATAAATGAAAACGGCGTAAATGATACGAAAAAACTTAAAAGACCAACTTATTATAATTAAATAACTTAAAGACCATCGAGTGTAATTTAAGATATATTTTGCATGTTTCTTACTTACAACATTCTTGTCATCAGTCACCAATCACGCATGACAAATTATAAATAGGGGTTAAAAATTAATCAGTAACGTGAACATTAGCTGGAACAATGTCACTTGTTAATGCATATTCTTTATCAAGTTTTTGGACAGATATATTATATAAAAAAGTTTGGACAAATGTTCATCTTTCCATCCATTAAATTATCATGTTGGGTTGTGCCAATTTTTTAATATTTTTTTATCATGTTTGGTTCTTGAGAAGTTTATTTACCATACTTGAATTAATAGTGCACGTGTTATTATTTGACTAAAATGTTAATATGTATTATTTGAACATCAAATCATCAAAGATGTGTTTTATTTTAGGTTTTTACCATACTCTATTTTATTGGCTCAAAATAAATACGAATATCATCAAATTCATTTCGTGACCCATGTAATAATATAATGTAACTCGTAAATTTTAGCCAATAAAAAAATAGAAGCTACTATGATGCAGAAAACTGACTTTTTTGAAAAAGTTAATGTTGATCTTAATGTTTAATTCATTTTTAAATTGTTGATTACTGAATAATAATTAATAGTAATTCATCTAGTAATATTTGCAACATCTTGAACTTACGGGTACTATTTTATTGTTGGTGTCTTTAACATGCAAACAGAGTTAATGATATTATGTGATAGTCTTAAGTGTTATATTTTGTGGGGTGTTACACCTAAAACAAGGTAGGATAAAATTAGATTAAGTGCAGTCTTGTTAATCTGATGAATTGATGATACTATGAGGATTGAACTTTTGATGCTACTATACAACCAGTGAGTGTTATTCACTAAACTTTTGATGATATAGTGTTAACTTCACCAGAAAAATCATTTTCATGATTTCACCATTGAATTTTCCTAAAAAAAATATGTTGGAAATTATGTAATACTTCACTTTCAAAGGCGGTTCTCGATCTTATTGCTTTTGTTGTTGGTCACTCACAAGTCACAAATATGCTAGTATGCAAATTTGATTTTGTTTTCTATGGTGTGTATACGTTCTTTAGTAGTAGAATTGTCAAATTGATATGACAAGGAAGAAACATTAATATATTGTGCAAGTTGATCAAAGCATATATTCCTAGTTGGTTCCTTTTAAGAATATATATGTTGAGATGCCGGCTTGTTGATCGATCTGATATGCAATCAACCGTTAATCACCACAACATCTTATCAAACAAAATAAATTTGGTGAATATTTAAGCAGACTGCATGGTTCTTTTTGTCTATTTTGTTTCTCTAATAATGTCTCTTTTTTAGGCATGAGAAAATATTATTTTCGTACAAATGTTTGTTAGTTAGTACCTTTAATTATTAATAAATTCTTGTCAGATCTGCTCTTTTGCATTATGGAAGGTTAGCTATCGTCCATTTTTTCGTGGTCAAAAGTGAAATAAATGATCACAACTCACTACTACTTCCCACATGCACATGTGTTCATGGAAATCGATTTTGAGTATTTGAGTGGATCTTATATATAAGCATCATAAATCTATAATTTTCTAATAATATTTTCGGTTAGGAGCTCGTTGTAATCTATCATCGGTTAATCTTGAAATAGGACTTGTGTATTGATGAATCCGTCTGTTATTCTAACTCGTTCCAGTGTATATCCTTCATCACGGGATCAGATGTGAACTTCCATATTTATGCTTCTCTTATTCAAGATATTAGAGACTTGTTTCATACCATCAACGTTTCTATGATACGTGAAGGCAACCAATATGCTGATTTGAGCTAAATTTGAAGCAACTTCTGATTCTCTTAATATTCCATGCGTCTCTCCCCGATGGCATTTCCATCCTACTCATGGTTGACTGTTGACTGCTGCTTCTTTTTGTACATCCCTGATTTTGTTTTCGTTTTGAATTAGCTTCAGTAATAAAATAAAAACTATAAGTAAATGATGTATATTTAAACAAAAAAGGTACATTTAGACATAGAATCAAATAATGTAAAAGAAAATACAATTATGTGCCATGTCAAAAGCGCTATTGGTTTTTTAGGTATAATAATGATGACATTCATGCACGTTAGGAGAAAAAGGAGACTGACTTCACATATATAATCATATTTTAATAGTAAATCAGTATATAGCTTTATTAACACCTTTTTATTTGTTCTCGTGAACTTAACTTAGATGGTAGGGACAATGCATAATATATGCAATGTTTAAAATTTAAACCCCAGCCACTCCCAAAAACAAAAACACCTTTTCATTTCGCTTTCTATCTCTTTTCCCTTTCTCATGAAACCTTAGCCGTCATAATTTTTCCTTTTCTTGTTCTACTAAAGAGGGGTGATTTAGAGTCAATTTTGACCTAAAATCACCCATCTGAATTGTTTTTATTTCTCTTTTAGTTAAATAAGTGACTTTCATTTGTTTTTGTAATTTCGTCGTCTGACACATATGGAAAAAATCGATTGGAAGAAGAGAACACACCTTGTGTACTGTTGTACCTCACATATTTCCCAATGTATATTAGCCACTGCTAAGTGCTAAGTGGTCTGGGGAGGAACAATGCATTATATATGCAGAGGACGGAGTTCAAACCACATACACCTAATTTATTCATCTTTAAAAAATGAATTTTTAACTACTAAACTACTTAGAGAAAAAAAATTAACAAGATAAATATGACTCATTCAGAAAAAAAAATTGAAGTAAAGGATATGGAAAGTGTAACTAATTCTAACTTCTAGGATTTTATAAAAGGTCAATTCGTTTGGCTGGATATCCGTATTCCAAGACCAACTCATTAAAAAATTGATTGACTTGTTATTTAATAATTGGATGATCGATATATATCTAACCAAATTTTAAGGGTATTGTTTTGTTCATCTTGATTTAATGGTAAAAAGACATGTTACTCAGTCATTATAAGAAGTCGATACTAAGTTACTATTCATTATTATAAAAAACAATTTACTTTTTACAATCATTGAATAACTGATGTATCTTCTCTATACTATAGGTCAAATACATCAATTATTCAATAAAACTAGAGATTGATTTTTTTTTTTTTTATATATAATAAGTACGGGAGGGGTTTATTAGTTACTCGTTAATAATGAGCAGCTCAATAATGACAAGCAATCAGACATAATTTGAAACAATGCAACACCTCTCAAAGTGTCATTATAGGCGTGGAGGGTTGTTAAGTATATTAAGGGTGTTTAAAACCGAACCAACCCAATAGAAAAAATCCAAACTTAACCAACCCAAACCGAAATCGCAAAAAATCGCATGTGGTTTGGATGTAATCAGATCATTTTCTTGCTCAACCGCATGGTTTGGTTTGCGGTTTTCATATTACCAACCAAATCAAACCAAACTGCAACATAAGAAAAATGTTAATTAAACATATCTCACCTAGACCAACACTCATAGAAACTCAATGAATTTTTTTATAAAATGTCATATTTTTCTCTTGTTAGATTCCTTCTTTGCTTTTTATGTAAAAAACGTATTTATGTGCTACTTGAAATTTCAGAGAATGGTAAAATCTTACCCTTTTGCATTTCTTACAAAATAGGATTATATTGTGTCTATGTTTTTAACTTGGTCTATGTTCTTGGAAACATTGTAAAATGTAAATAAAATTGTAATATTTGATGATATTTAAAAAATTGCTGAAAATATGTTGCGTTTCAACTATATTTTAATGTTGGAAAAAAAAAATTGTATCATCTAAAAAACCGCACCAACCGATCTAACCTAAACCGCATTTGTTTGGTTTGGTTCAGATTTTATTTTTGAAGTCAATCGAACCAAACCAAACCACATACTTTTTATCTTACGGTTCAGATGACTTTTACCCTTAAAATCAAATCAAACCGCACCGAGGAGTGATACCTTCTAGTTCTTTGCTGCGTTTGGAGGGCATGAAGAAGGAATCAATCATCTCTTGGAACGTGATTTCTTTGGTCAAATTTGAAATCTTGTATTTCAATGTTTTGAAATCTCTACTAATCATACAACTGATATTGGCTTTCATGCGTAGCAATTTGATGGCGCACATGTTTTCATAAAGGATATTCGATCTTGTTTATATACAGGACAGACCACTATGTTATTTTGTATGTATATTTTCTTTTTTGGCTTTTTTGTTCTCTACTATTTTTAAACATATCTTGTACTAGAGAAATATTCAATTTTGTTTTCAAGTTATATGGTTGGTTTGTATTTAATTCCTTTGAAAAGAACACGATTTTAGATTATTTTTTTTTTGTAACAAGCAACTTTTTCAGGAGCAATTTTTTTTTTGTAGTGTTACATTGTAAAGATAAAGAGAAAAAGATAAAAAAGAGTAAAAATTTGAAGTTAAGTTTCAAATTTATCTTTTATGATAAGAGATTTCATGTCGGATGGAAGGCAGATTCGATGAGCAGTACACATTGCATGTGATCATTCCTTAGCCATAAAATATGCACACATATTTTGTTGCTGAAGAACACGAACCAATGTTGTATTTCCATTTCCATGAAAAACATCTTTAATATGAAGGATGTCAGTATCATAAGTGTGCAAGGTATGATCATGACTAACAGTAATCATGTCAACTGCTTTCTAACAATCACTCATAAATAATGTTGACATATCCTTTTTTTCTACAAAAATCAAGACCTATCTGGATAGCACGTAACTCAGCTAATATCGCATCACCTCCAACTTTATAGTGAGAAAAACCAGCTATCCAATCTCCATCGTGGTGGCGAACAATATCACCAACACGTAAGCAACCATAATCTTATAAAAAGCTACCATCAATATTGAGTTTGAGTGTACCTTTCGAAGATGGATCCAATGATGGAAGAGGGAGCAATTGTTTAAACACATGAAACTTTATTCTTTGTTTGTGATGGTGATTGAAAAATGTCAAATCTAATTTTGCTTTTTACATTTTCACTCTTAATATAATGGACTAACTCGTCACTTTATATTGGGTAAACAACTATGTAATTTTGTTATTTTTATGGATTTTTTTTCCTCTATTGTTTTTTAAACATATCTTGTACTAAGGAAATACTTTGGTAGAATTAGTTATGGTTTGGCCAAAGTAAAGCAATTAGCCCAACTTGAACCAAAAAGAAAAAAGTGTATATTATTTCTCAATATTTAAAAAATTCGGGACCCACAAGCATCTTATTTCCATATAATTTTCCTCTATAAATACACGCTTTTATTTTCTTCATTTCTCAACTCAACTCAACAAAAACGAGTTGTTTTGTTTCAACATTCTCTCCGCCGCCGCGTTCAATCTTTGCATGGAAGTTTTCTTTCTGTCACATGAGTTATCTGATCTCTGTCTCGGTAAGCCGCCGTTGAAGTCTCTTTCGACGTCGGCTACCGTCGCTGAGGCAATTGAAGTCCTCCGTAGCTCCACCGGCGACAGTTTCGTCAGTGTTTGGAACTGTGACCACTCTGAATTTGGTCAATGTCAATGTGTTGGGAAAATTTGTATGGTTGATGTTATTGTTTTTCTCTGCAAACAGGAAAATCTTTTGTGTCCTTCTAAAGCTCTTAAGGCTTCCATTTCCAATGTTTTGAATGAGGCTGATGGTCATGTTGTTCATCTAGAACCTTCTTCTAGGTACCTTTTATTTTTTTATTTAATTAATATTATTTCAACTTTGCAAATTTAAATCTATATTCACTTTTATGTGTTTTCGATAATTGATTTTGACGCTGTTTTCGAGTATAGTTGATTTTGTCAATAGAATTGATTCTATCTGAAGCTAGTGTCTTTTGATTATTTACTCCCTCAGTTATCAATTATAAGCAAACTTGTCTTTTATATTATGGACCACAAACAATTTTGATTATAATTGACAACAGAGTGAGTAATTGATTTTTACACTCATTTATTGTTCAACTTGTTTTTACATTAATGTACACAAACACAAATCATTTTACTTTCGACTCACTTTTAGACAGATTCAATTTATTCAAAATCAATTATTGTCACCTGATAACCAAACATACACTTAATTGTAGGGTACAATTTTTTTTTGTCAATTATAATGTTGTCTTGAATTGTCTAAATTTGAAATTTGATTTGGGGAGTTTGAGTTTGTTGTAGTTTTGGGGGATTTTATAATGTGTTTGATTTACATGGAAAAAGAGAGAATAGAGCCATTTTGAGTATGAGTTTTGAATTTTGAGAATAGAGCAGCATTGAATCTCTTAAGAAACGCAGTATAGAGTCATAGATATATGAAAAAGGATATGTATCAGAAGTTACTAGTTCTTTTTTTGACTCAAATCAGAAGTTTCTATATGAAACTTGAAATTGTGGGGGGGGGGGGGGGAGGGGTTTGGAGTGTGGAATTGATTGACATGGAAAGGGGAGGGTATTTATATATCTGTAATTTCATGTTGAAACATGAAATTCTGTTTTAATGTGTTTGTTTTAACATGATCAAGATTAAGAATTTTAGTTAATTAACCTCGCTTCTTGTTAATTTGATGATACAGCTTGTTGGATGCCATTGATCTCATACTTGAGGGGGCACAGAATCTTGTGGTGCCAATTTCGCCAACAAAAAAAGGTGGCCTTTCTAGGAGAAAACTGCAACAGAAGTCATTAACAATCAACAGCCACAACGGTGTTGAGTTCTGCTGGTTAACACAAGAGGATGTGATCAGGTTCTTGCTTGGTTCCATTGGCCGCTTTAGTGCACTCCCTGCACAATCCATTGATCGTCTCAATATTATCAGCTCGGATGTGCTCTCCATTGATTACTCTTCCCCGGCATCTTCTGCTGTTGAAGCCATCTCAAAGTCCCTCACACAACAAACTTCTGTTGCAATTGTCGACGGTGATGGGACATTCATCGGTGAGATATCACCCTTCACACTTGCTTGTTGTGATGAGACGGTTGCGGCCGCCATCACAACTTTGTCTGCGGGGGGCTTGATGACCTACATTGACTGTGGTCGCCCCCCAGAGGATCTAGTTAGGGTTGTAAAGGCAAGGTTGAAGGAAAAGAATTTGGAAAAACTGCTACAAGAGTTTACAGTTATGACTTCCTTGACCGGTGATATGTCATCCTCTTCTTCCTCTGATGAGGAGAGTCCGGCGAGGAGTTTGACAAGGTCAGGAAAGTATGCAAGGTCATCAAGCTACTCGGCCAAGTATGTGAGGAAGGCAGAGGCTATAGTTTGTCATCCCAAGAGCTCTTTGATTGCTGTGATGATGCAAGCAATTGCTAATAGAGTGAATTACTTGTGGGTTATTGAGGATGATTGGAGTTTAGTTGGCATTGTTACTTTTTCTAATATCTTGAAGGTGTTCAAAGAGCGTTTAGAAGTTATTTAGATGTTTAGTGTAAATGTGACACAACGTTTTTGCTTTGGATGTTCATATGGAAGCATGAAACTTTGTTGGCCTGTGAATGTGGTCTTTCTGTTATGAATAACTGCAGTGTGGCTGATGAGGCCGGATCTTTGTTTTTGCTTTATGATTGTGAACTTCAATTTTAAGAAATTTCCCTTTGATGCATTTCTGTCATGAATAATGTTCTTTGTTTTGTTTTGTCCTGTATCAGTGTTCTTGTCCTTCAAATGTTTTATTCGAAAATTGCGTTTATGTTAACAAAATCAAATGAGATTTGATACATTGTAAGAAAGCAACAAGACTCATATGCAGGGAATATATGTTCTCATTGGAGGCCTTCAATGTATAATGATTGAATCTTTCAGAGACTTGGTCTATAAAATGGTTGTTAGATGAACACTGTATGGTGTGAATTCAAAATTTTACGGCTCTTGATAGGAAGGTTCATTGGTTCTAACTGTCACAAGACATGAAGAAAGCTGCTTTATTTTTTGTTTTGATAACAACTAATTAAGCAAGTTGTACGAGTTGTTTTTTTTTTGTTTTTTGTTTTTTGCTTTGACTGAAACTTATTAAGCAAATTGAGACAGTCTATACCACCTAAGTTTCTGAAAGTGTTGAAGGAGGTGGTCCTAATGACATTTTCAAGTTCTTTAAAAAATTATTTTTAAACTAAGGTAACTTCCACATGCTTTCTAGGTTTTAAATACTCAACCATTTACTCCACTCATTTTGAAGCTTATGTTTAGTTCAATGACCATACATCCTATAAAAACATTTTTAGGTTGGTTAAACGTGGTTTTTACAACAAATTTATTATGGTTGGCTCAACCAAACTATCCAAATGAGTTGATAAAAACATTTTTCTTATGAAAATAGCCAAACATGAAGATTATGATGTTGGATAAATATATGATATATGACATAATATAATATTATGTTGTTTGATCTACGTTATCGATCTATTTAGTGAGATAATATTTGATTGTTGTTGTATTGAAATATAAATCATTTCACATTAACATATTAATGATCAAAAAGTTCATCATTGAAGACTTAAGGATATACTAAACTCTGTCCCACAACCACAAGTACACACTTTCAACTCTCTCTTTCCCCTCTTTATTTCCCCTTTTATTTGTCTTTTTTTAAAGTCAAACTAACATCGAAATTGACACCTGTGATAATCGAAGTGAGACCTTAAGAGGAGCACGTCAAATGTCAACACCATTAGACCAACCCAAATGAGTTAAAACACTTAAAGCCAACCATTTTATTCGTCCTTACTTCAACTTACCATTAAAGCACTTATTTTCCATCTCATCGTCCACTCCACTCTCTCCTTCTCACTATCACTCTCCCCCTTGTCCTCCTTCTCAAACTCCCTCTACCGTGAATGTGTGGCGGCCTTCTTAACGCCGACATTATTCCTTCTTTTTTCAAAAGAGTATAGCCGCAAAATTCACACATATTAAATGTTATTTGGTTAGACACACATGCTAAATGTTAATGTTGAGAAGTGAAGAATTGCAGGTTTAAAACTATTATATGAGATGTACTTTTTGTAATAAAACAATCACAATTTTCAAATTTTGTGATCAAGTATTGACATCAAAACATTATAGAAAAAGAATCCAAATTACATCATCCAACCCAAAGAAAAAGAAATAAAACGTATAATGAACAAAGAAAGAACAATTAAAATCTATATCCAGACAAAACATCCTTCCCAGACAAGCACTAATAATTCAAGTGAACAAAGATAAATATTAACCTAAAGCATATCAAAACAAATACAAAAAAGTAACTAAAATCAAAATGGTAGGAACTCGTATCTAAATTTGTTGCCAAACCTTTTTGATCCACTCTTTATTGTGTTCGAATATTCACTTTTTATACCAACTTTTGATTTGGATGTATTAGTAGTAATTTTATACTCCCTCCATCTCTTAAAAGTAGTCGTTTAAGGGTTGTGCACGGTTATTAAGAAAATGATTGACTGTGTTGATTTCAATGGTAAAATTAATATCATTTACTAAAATACTCTTATTAATTGTAGTTAGTGGAGTAGTTAAGTTGGATGAAATTCAATAAATAAGGGTATAATAATGGAAAAAAATAATAAATGTTGCATCGGTATTCTAAAGTGACAATTATTTTGAGAAAAAGAAATAATGATAAAAAACTATTATTGTGAGACGGAGGGAGTATATCATTGCCATTGAAATAAATTTATGTCTGGCCAGATTAACCCTGAGCTGAAAATTCAAATGCCAACATTTTAGTGACAAACAAAGTAGTGGTTCATATACAAAGAAGCAAAGAACACATGACACATTTCCTTGAAAAAGTTTAAGCTTAGGAAGAAAAAAATACTAGACTGGCAGATATATTTTTACTGGAATGACATCAAATTTCTTGACCATATGACATTTTACAATGTATGTCCATATTTTACACTCTGTATACTATAAAGTATGGTACAATATTTTCTGCATTCATGTGGCATGCAATGTTTTTTTTTTATTTGAATCAAATAACGGTTGTGTGCAACTGTAGAGATTAATCCTTTGAACCGCAGATGGTGCAACTGTCTATATTCTGCATTCTTACATTTTCATGAGTGAATATAAGCAAATGTTTAACAAAACTCTTGCCCGAAATTTATCTAAAATAAATAAATGAAAAGGAAAATAAGGCAACCATGGGACAACAACACTACTAGTTGCACTAAGACAAGTTGATCTAGGGAAGTTAGGAAAATGTCAATAAAAGTGATGCACCGTCATTTTCAGATATATTAGGATAACGACGTATATCAAGAATCGGATATTGTAAAAAAATGAAAAAAGTGTTTGATGTTGTTTTGTTTTGTTTCTGTTTTAAGTTAATTGTTATTTTGTTAGAGAAAGAGTTGGATCCATGATCAAGTTTTCAATATTTTCATAGATTTTTTTTTTTTTGAGAGCCAATATTTTCATAGATGTTATCATATTGTGTTAGAGAAATACTCCAACTAACTATTAATAACATTTACCATTCCATTTAAAATACATTTTCCTACATCCAACAATAATGGCATTTCAATGGTTTAGGGTATACAAGAGAGTTTAGCTGAAATGAGGTGCTAACAAAGCTGAAAATTGGTGGTTTATACAAAGAACACATGACACATTTCCTTAGAATTTTTTTTATTTTAAATGATAACATTTTAGGGACCAAATTAAATTATTTTTTTTACAAAAGGGACCAAAAATTGTTGGTTCATTCAAAGAACACTCGACACAATTCCTTTGAAAATTGCAAGACTGGCAGATCTTTTTTTGGCAGTATGATTTAATACATTTATTGACTATAAGTCATTTCATACTATCCCATACTATACTATAGAGCAAGAACAGCCACGATATTTTCTGTATTGATGTGGCAAGCAAGGGTTTGATGCAACATTTACCCAATATTCATATCAAGAAAACAGAAAACATAACTCTTACCCTACATATATTAAATTTCATATATTTTTATATGCAGAAACTGAAAAATTAGGCAATGTGATTAATTACATGTAGCAGCCACAGTACTTCTAGTCGGACTAAAGACAAAAGTTCAAGTAGAAATGTTTGAAACATGTCAATAAAAATGGACCACCATCATTTTCAGATATTAGGAAAATGACATTAAGATATTTAAAATACTAAGATATTGAAACATATGAAATGTTACTAATTACAATTTACAATGAGTGAAGAAGTGAAAAATGTCTTAATACATAGATATTAATGACAAAAAATGGTTCCAAACTTTACTAAGCAAAATAAAACAAACTCTTAACTTATTGAAAAATGGTTCCTCACAATCTTGCAGGTTACTATCACTATTTGTATAGAACTATAAAAGTACAATGTGACATATATTAGGAATCAGATATTGTACAAGTAAAATATAATCATACTAAAAAAATTCAGGTGAACCACAGATAAAAAAATGTGACTTCTTTTGATGTGTCAGATGCAGCTTTATAACATAGGATCAACATCTTCAGATGATGAATTTTCTATGAAAATTTCAGTAGGCTCAAGGCAATGTCTCAATGTATCATGACCAAGTTGAGCTCTTTCATTGTCTCCAAAGCCAAGTATTTTTCCACGGTTAGTGACTACGACAGTGTGGTACAAGCCAGTGCTAATTTGAGAAACATGGTGAGTTCTTAATATGTATAAGATTCTAGGCTTCAAGATTTTATTAGTTAGCCTTCTGACGGCCGGAAATCCTAGGCTTCCAAATGCCATGGAGCCAAAGCCATAGACCATACCTGAATCAACTAGCACAAAGGTTTTCCTCTTTTTTGCACAAACCTACAAATACAAATAATAGTGTGAATAGAATAGGAATGAGCAGTCTCATTATAAATCGTAATAATAGGATGAAAACGCTGTGAATCACTAATAACATAGACATGACACCACCGGTTATAATATGAAAAATACATAGTACATTGTTGGTGTCCGGCACCTCAAACACCGGACACACCTTTAATCTGAAGTGTTGATGCTACATAGTGAAAAAGACTTGAGTTTCAGAAAATTTCATTTGGTTCGAGTAAATGTTTTCTGTTTATACTTCTTCTTTTCACTTTTAATTACCAAGAAAAAAAAATATAAAACATTTTGCTTTTACTTTGTTTTCTAGATGAAAAGATTTGTACATGAAATACTAAAAACAACTTTTTATGTTTCCTCTACAAATTTTAGAAGCGGGAAAGAACTAGTAATGGTAAAAAAAAAGGTATTTGGCAGGAATCACTGAATCATTGTTTTAATAATAGTCAATAGATAGAACTGAAAACAAGGTGGCAATTTTATACTTAAAAGTGAAAACAACAAATGAAAAGATGGACTCTACAACGCAAAAAATTCATCGTAAACGATTAGATATAATACCTGAACGGCCAAGTGATTCTTGAGACTAGACAACAACTCTGGTCTTGTCTTTTCAATCTCATCTCCATGGCCTAAAGCGCCACAATATCCCTTGCCCCATGTATATACCTGAAAACATCAAGAAACGAAACTTAAAAACTATTCTCCCACGTACATCAAAAGCTTAAATCAAGTGTGACAGTTAAAATTGAAAATTTATTTTGTTCAATGAAACTCACAAATCCATTTGAATCAAGTGCCACTGCATGCTCATCCCCAGCAGATACACGGACAACATGAATACCATTTCTTTTAAATTTCTGTATGCAGCGTGGCAGTAACTCGTCATGTTGCTCACCATGGCCAAGACAGAAATTAGAACCTGATCCAAAGGAGTATACCGATCCACCTTCTGTTACAGATAAGATATAGTTTGGTCCTGCAGCAACTTGAACAATACGGCCTATACTACCAAGGACTTCAATCTTTTTGGGGATTTGTCTGTCCTGCGTGTCACTGTGACCAAGTTGGCCATGCGAGTTGCTTCCGCATGTATAAACATGACCTTGTCTGGTGAGGAAGACTGTGAAGTTTAGCCCTGCTGAAACCTGAGAAACATTCATGTTATTTCATATCTTTTTGAGAAAACCTTATACAACAGGCTTCATTGATAAATAAATAAAAATAGATGAATCACACTTTTGATCGCTCAAGTTATATTTATGTTTCACTTTGGTCCCTTACGTTTTTTTCATTCGACTTTAGTCCCTTGAATTACAAAATTTAGACACTTTGGTCGGTTAAGACTTTTTCATTGCATTTTGGTCTCTTAATATACAAATGTTCTTAGTCCTTTATGTCAGTTTTCCGTTAAAAATCTGTCAAACGTTTCCTATATTCCTTTCACTTGTTCTTGTTGAGTCAGACACCTAAACACCATAACGCAATGCCACGTACAGAACATTTGACAAACTCAGATAGAAAACTGATAGAAAAGGACCGAAGTGTCTAATGTTAGTAGCTTAAAGGGACCAAAATGGAACAAAAACAAATTTAAGGGACCAAAGTGAAACCTAAACATAACTTAAAGGACTGGAAGTATAAATTAGCTTAAAATTTTGAGAATTGAGTAGTTAATGTCTTCATGGTGGAACATCTTATGCCAATTGGAATGGACAGTTGTTTAGACTCAAGATTTTGTTATTGTGTAACTTGGAACAACATATGATGTTTCAAATATAAGACAAAACTACAACACTTTCATCAGAAAGACAAGAACCCCCTTCAAATAACTTGGAAATGAATTAAAACAACAAAATGTTTTGTTACAGACTTCTTAAAAATTTATAAATCAAATATCAAAACATATTGCAAGGTAGAAAATATTATAAATATTGGAGTCAAAGTGAGCTTTGGGATCAGATAGGAACTCTGGTATTGTGGCTTGGTTTTCCTCCCTTCATAGATAACTTTTAAGGGAAGGTTCCTCAAGTGCCTGGTTGTTAATCAGGATATTTAGACTAAAGTGGGATTAGTCCTCCAGTGAGAATTTAGATTTATATTACCTTAAGACGGTTTTTCTAAGGTGTACAACATTGCACATGTTATAAATCATTGAAAGTGAATAATTAATAAGGAAAAAAGTGAGTGATTAATTATCCTTATCGTGTGAAATATTGCACACGTTAGGAACTGTGACATAAAATGCTGACTGAGAAGAACCACTTGTTAAACACGTGGTCCACCCAGACTACCATTTTCACACGCAGCATAGGTTACTATTAACCGATTCTTTTTATAGCAAGAATCTAATTTGATTAAAATTGCAAATCAATCCCCAATTAAGTCATTAGATTGGCCATCTTCCCCTTCATCAAGTCAGTCAAGATATCCCTTGATCAATCACGAAAACCACTATGTTCTCTCAAATCAACACATCCCATATTCTTTGTCTTCATCGGAAACACCAACTTTAATAAAGAAAGTGTGAAAGGATAGACAAATCTTTCCTATTGCAAGCTTTGCTTAATCTCAATAAAAACGAGTGAAAAAGCTAAGTAACAAGGGATGAAGAAGGCACTTGTTTTTGCATCACACTTCTACCAACGATCCATATCCAAGTGGAATCCTTGCAAAATAAAGGAATAACTCCCCGAATCATTTTCACCAATCTCCACTCAAATAAAAACGGAATAGAAAACAAAAATAGCACAATAATAAGAAGGGGAAGCCGTTATCAGTTCTTGAACTTCACTTTCCTCCTTTACTTCACAACCTCCGTACCTCAATGGGCTGGTTACTACAAGCACCAATCGATCCTTACCCCTGATGACACCCAGCTCTCGGAACGAGGTGAACCACATTGTCTTGATTGCTAGCCTGTTGCTCTATGCCCTAGCACCATCTGCAATTCTCAGAACCCTAGTATGCTTGGTTTTTCATTTCAACTAATTGGTGCCTCAACCCTAGGATGATGTATTCAATGGAAACAAAAGGACCAACAAAAATTTATGGAACTTCTCAAAATTGAGGTACCCGATAAAAATTCTAAATTGTTTACTAAAATACTGATATGCCAAATGACTAGAACCAATGATCCATAAATGGAGTGTATGCGAGAGGGTCCATCCTAGTTAGAACAGTTAACATAGAATAAGATATGACGAACCACTTTTATGAAAGGGATAAGAACCTCCTCACCAGGATTGCAATTATCTTCCACACATGCTACAAGTACAGGGAAGCGACCCCCAAAGTATTGGGTACATGGAGGTATACATAGCCCGTACGTTATTGGTATGCTATCAATCAAATTTGTTTACGTAATTATAAACTAAAAATTACTTGGAAAAAATATATCAAATATCATCAATGAAAATTAACATAAAATATTAAAATTAAAATAAATATACTAAACATAAATAAATCGTAGGTTTAAAGACAAACTTGAAAGGTATAACATCAGAGAATTTCAGATCTTCAATCTTAAATATAATAATTAGTTTATAAATTATTAGCTTTTTAATTTAGAAAATATTTCACTATTTTCAAAATTAACTAGTATTTGTTATTTCAGTTGTCTGCCACATTTTTTAATTCAGAAGAGTTATTAGCTTTTGGCATTCATTTAAAAACTCACGTTCCAGAAAACATCAAGCTCTATTATAAATTAACATTCATTACATTAAATATCATTCTCTACTTTGCTAACTCCTCTTTCTCTCCCACGCGAAAACCCCTTACCTTCCTGTGGCCGCCACTACCCTATTCTTCAAAACGTTTACTCTTCCGTCTTTTAGGTTTGCAGCTTTTTACGAATTCATCGGAAATTTTGACAAATCAATTCAGAAAATCACCGCAAATTGGTTCATGCAAACCAATTAGCAGTTCCCTATATACTTCAGGAAATTACATGACTATGATTGGAACTACAAAATGCATTTTATTGCAAACTTCATGAAAAGACTTGATAGCTAATTTAAAAATATATCAGACCAAGATCAAAAGAAAACAGAGTAAAAATAATATAAACAGAGTAATTGGTTTACCTGCTTGCAAGGAATCCCCTTTAAGGATTCAACAAAACGTGGCCTGAAAATTGGTCGATATGTATCTTTATGACCACAACAAAAAGATGAATTATCTCCACATGTGAATACCTGCAAGGTGAAGTCGCATGTTCACGACGGAAACAATTATTAATCATTTTACGATCTAAAACCATGGGTTTCAATTCCAAAAAAATAAAGCAATAATGGAACATGCAGAGTAATTTATTCCAGATCAATGACATGCTAATGAATTATAACTAATTGAATAAAGGTTAAGTAGCTACAAACCTCTCCAGATTCCATAACGAAAGCTGCATGGTTATATGAGGCCGAAACATGTGCCACGCGCGCCAAAGTTGGGAAATTAATTCGGGTAAACGCCGTACGCTGTGTTGTTTCAGACCCTTGACCAAGTACACCACACAAACTAGAACCGCAAGAATAGACCGAGGAGTTGCTGATTGCCAAGGTGTGATACTTTCCTGTCGTAATTTGCATCTGCCAATTAAATGTAATTCATCATAAGTTCCAACTCCACAACTCTTCTTATAAAAGAACAATAAGCATAGTAAAGACAAGCAAGAAAAAATTTATGCCGCACTCACACTTCCGACGGCAACGTGTCAAGGTCATGCCGACACATGTACGTTGACACAAGAAAAAATAGCATTGAATAATTATCCAAATTATGAAATTTCTTAAACAATCATTATACAACATTAAATATTCCAAATCCATTTCCTTTTCTTTTCTCTGTTCTAATTATTACATCACTTATTATAAATGTACAATGGTGACATAGAGTAAAGTAAAACATAAAACATATTGGAATTAAAAAGCAAAGTGAAAAACTTAAAGCAAAATAAAAACCGAAAAAAACGGCAACTCATAATTCAAAAGGAAACAAACATAACAATAAAAAAAGAATGGTTTGTATAGTGAAATAAATAGTACATTTCCTAATGATGTCTCAACCATATCAGATGACTGTTCCACAGACTGCAAGAACCTCAAAACTCGCTTCCAATTTCCGCCACATCGATCATACAACTCATTCTGAGAATTCAAACCCATCTTGGAAAAGATAGCATGAGAACCACATAACTGAAATGCAGCAAAGTCTACCAATGACTTAAACTTTAAGGGGTATATGCCATTTCTAGCACCAAAAGTTTTTGAAGTAAATTCCAAAGAAACAAGGTCCATTGCACTGAGCTTCCCTGAGCACAGAATTTCCAATATCAAATGTGAAGGTAACTCCTCAAAAGAAACAGCTCTATAATGATCACCCATACTTGAAATTTGAAATTTGAAAGGTGCAGGTAGATTTTTCACACAACCAGCAACAACCCTTTGGAACAAAGTATCAAATTTTGGTCCACCTAGCTCAACTGACAATGCGGATATTGCTAGGCTGGACACGCTCGAACCGGGACCTTTGTGTGTTGAAGATAAAAAAAATCAAATTTTGAGACGAAATCTCAAACAATTGAAGCAGCATATGAAGAACACATCAGAAGGGGAAAATTATGGGAAATTGAATATAAAAAAGGAGGTGTAGATGATGATTGGAAATCAAACATCAGAAGATTACTAATCGCACCCTCACAAAATCACCTTGAAAATTCAATTCAAGGATCAAATGAAGACCTGCAATTTGCCAAGATAAAAAAATTGAATTTTTTGGGAGCAAAAAAAAATTACAAGTTGAAATTAGGTCAATTGAATTGAAATCAAGCACTGATCTAAAATTTGGAAAAGTTGAAAAAGTGGGGTGTGTTTGAGAATAAGGGTTGGTGGGTGTTGAAGGGAATAAGAAAAAGGTTAGGGTTTTGTGAAGTGTGTTTATGAATGGGACATTTTCATGTGTTTGTTTCTCATTAGGTCTTGTTTTTTTCTCTAATCAAATTTCGAGGATGTTTGAGAAAGTGAAAAGGAAAGAGAAAGAAAAAAAAACATGGTGGCGTTGGTGATGATGCCCAGGTAGATTTCTTGTCTTTGAAGTTGTTTACACGTGGCACTATCATAATGAGCCATGTCAGCAGATGTTTATGTTAGTGTTTTGCAACTTGCATTATTGAAGATTTGAAGCTTGCTTTTTGGTGACACCACCACTTATCCTCATGTTGTCTCACACGCACTTTCTTTTTAGATCAATTTTTCATATACTTGTAAAAAAAATATTGCACTACCGAAGGAAAAAGATGTTTTTCAAAAAATTTATTGCATTATTGAAGGAAAAAGATGATAGAGAAAATGAGAGACGAGAGAGATAGGGAAAAAAATATGTTTTTATATCGTAAAGATAGAGAATCGTTGTCCATCTTCATATCGCTTATTTATCTATTGTTTGAAATTGACGCAGTCCTCTGCGTATTAATGTTTTTCTTTTGAAATTCTATCTTTACAAACTTCTTACCGATGAGGAATGAAAGCATATGCATATGACTTCTGATGAAGTGGTGTTGCTACTTGCCATTTGTGCAACAATTGTGATTAATCTACTATACATGTGCTTCGCCACTATGACTTATGAGCATGTTGTGATTATAGGGATCCTCTAATTAAGGGAGAAAGTTTGAGTAAACTATTTAGTCTTGCCATTTTTTACTAACTTCATTGAAATCTTACTAATAATGATAACGGTATTTTCAACATTCATCGGTGTTACTATTTGGTATCTTTGAAAAGATCAAAACTAGGGATGACAATGGATACCCATTGGGTAGGGTACCATAATTCTCATCCCCATACCCGCGTTTTAAGAAAATCCACATACCTGAGCTCATACCCTCGTGGGCAATAAGTTTGATACCCGTCCCCATACCCTATGGGTATCTAAGTGCCCGTACCCGCACCCATTACCCGCACTTTCACAACAAAAATATAAGAAATAGCAAAAAAAATATCACAATATAATTAAAATATGTTATGAAATCTGTTAAATCAACATATAAAATATTACGCATCATATTATTTAGCTAAATAAAAAACATCTAAAATAACTTAGACAAAAAAAAAACATCTAAAATATAAAAAACAAATGCATATTACAATTAATATCAAAGACTTAAGATTAATTAACTAAATTTATTATAAATAAAATTATTTGTATAGTCTATATAATGTGTGGGCATGAGACGGGGTGGGGCACTAGAGTGCTTGTACCCGTACCCATACCCGTTCAAATTTGCAGGCAATTATCCGTGCACAAACCCATACTCAACAATATGAGTATTTACCCGCCCATCATAGATATTTTTACGAGTGCCCATTAGCTTAGGTCCAATTGCCATTCCTAATCAAAACTCTCTAATCACTACCTAACTGATCAACAAACAGCAGTGTACAAGTTAGTGTTACTTTAACACCAAAGAAAGAATCAAAGAGAAAAGGAAGCCGCCGAAAGAAGATTTTCATCTTCAACTTACACGCCTTTTTTCCTTTTCTTTTCAATTCTTAACTTTCCAAATGCATAAAATGTATCTGTATTTTTTTCTTTTGACAGATATAAATATATGTATTCACCAACAAAAAAAAAAGTATTTATATATGTCGATCTATGTAACTACATTTTCGCTAATGTCATCATGATTCATTTAAAAGCAGGCAAAATGTGAATACACATGATACCTTAGAGGACATCGATATTATATAAATCCTAGCCAAACAATTTATGCCTCATATTGAGAGCTAAGGGTTGAGTAGCTCAACTGATTTGAATTAAACAATTAAAAAAGTTGAGGACAATTAAAAAAGTTGAGGACTTAAATATTCAACAATGAAAAAAATACTAACATAACAATCAATGCACTAACATTGAACTATTAAAAGAAAAAGACCTATTGAGGGGAAAAGGTTACTTTGTACATATTAGAACATGAATGACCCACCGCCACATAATTGATCAACAAAATTATAACTTGTACTCCCTAATCACTATTATATTATATAGCATTGAAATTCAACTGGCCTCCTCATCTGTGCGAGTTTGAATTGCAGAATCAGGTGATAACTTAAACTTGAGAACCTTATGAAGCTGACACACAGGTTTGACTTGCTTTGTTGGAGGTTGACTTGAATCAAGTAGTCTTGTTCCAGAAAACAGGCTTGTTTCTGATGGTCCTGTCTCTTTATGAACCACTGGGGCATCTGCAAAACGGGGATGATTGATTAAACAGCTTAGTAGGGCAGTCATCTTTAGATAAACAGCTTAATTTAACTCATGAGTCATAACTTAAGCGCTTATAATATAAGTGCTTATGTATAAGCTATTTCTATAACAAAATATAAAAATAAAATCAAACTATTTTCATATAGGTGCTTTTTTCATAAGCTATACTAGAAGGTTTATGGAAATAAGCCGAAAACAATGTTATAAGTTGTTTCCATGAACTCTCTCACAAGTGTTTATGCCAATAGATAAGTTCAAATACATCAATCCAAACAAGCCGTAATTAGGAGGCAAATGAAATTAAAAGTAGTTTTATACAAAGCTTACACACATGTCTTCCATAAAACATTATTATCTAAATGTAGAATTTGAAAGGCATCATGATTGGAAGTGATTATTTTAACAGTTAGCTACAATTCTTGCAACATCTAATTCACCATTCAGTTGGCAGCTAGATAAATTAGAAGAGGATGTTCCTCGTAGGCTGAATCTAATACAGTACAAGTGTTCATTTTTAGTCTCCTTAAAACTCTAACAAACAACATGGGTGGAGAAGCAGCAACTCAAGTGGACTATAATTGCAAAAACCATCACAGGTACTAAATCATTACAATGAAGTAAATGCATCATTAAGTTGTGCAGTTCCTTTACTACAAAATATCAATAACAGTATTCATGTAAAAAACAATGATACTTCATAAGCATTGAAAACAGGAATAAAGATTTAGTAAATCCATCACTTATATAAAAAAAAACATTCACTCTTAAACAAACAAGAGCTCAGAGTATATCCTGACAAATTAGACATAATTTCCATGACCTAATTCCCTACTTCAGAACTACTCTGCATCCATCAACTGTAACTCACCTTGTTCTGAAAAGGCGATACATGTTCCGATGGTCTCCTCATATTCTCCAATCTGTGGACAACAATGCACCAATCACCATAACAATACTTAAATGCTCGTATCATCCATTCAGGAAGGGTAAAACAGAAAGAAGTAATTTGACTCCTCATCTTTGATTAAATTATCAAATGGAAGAATAACCAAAATTATTAAAAATCATATTCAATGTTGTCAAATAGTAGCTATAGCGACACTATAGTGTCATAGCATAGCGAAATTTGGACAAACCACTATTGTTCCGCAATATGTGATGCAGTAGTACAAAGTGTTGTCAAACTGCAGCAATATTAGCGGCACTATAACGCTGTAGCGAAGCGGAATTCAAGCACACCACTATTTTCCGCGATCCGCAATTGACAACATTGGTCATTTTACCTTCCTGGAACCTCTAGCTCAAAACCAACATCATAATTATCTACCTAATCCTATATATAGAATTAAAAGAAACACACATCTAAACAAATGGATGGATTTCATCGCTGCATTTAAATAATTTCCAACAGATTCAGATGAGAGTATTTAACACTTAACTAAACATTCCAATTCATCAAATCGTAAAAGACAGGGAATATTAAAGTAGGTAACTTACCAGCTTATATTTGTCATCAATGATCAATACTGGATTTAAGGTATCAAGACCCTATGATTAACAATAAACTGTAATATAAGCATACTATACCATGTAGAATATAATAAATAACAAATTAATATGAAAATAAATTTAAAAATTGGTCAATGAAATTGTAAGACGGTATAAATCTAGTCCCTCAGATTATTGATATTTCAAAATGATGTATGAAATTCAACATTTTTAACCAAATTCGATAAAATAAATGAATGAGGAAGATTAAGAAGAACTGACTTGAAGAACATAGTTAGCATTTGGTGGAATATCAATTAGGCCATAAACACCGTCCAAGTCAAGCAAAACGTATTCATCTTCATCATTTGCCTCCATAACTCCTATATGTATAAATATAATAAAATTGAAAACTGAAACATCATGCAAAAGATAAAGTGGAAGAAGGAATGATACACACCAGTGAATCAGAGAGAAAGACTTCGGTCACCGGAGACGGACGTTGGCGAAGCGAACGGTGGCACTGGGTTGTAAGCTGTGCGACGGATCGCTGTGTTTGTTTGTTTGTTTATTTTGATGGGTTCTGGACACGTGGCTAGATTTGATGCACCAGATTAATCTGACGGGTTATGTTAGCTGAAAGATAGAGTGCAGTTGGCGCGCGAAAGTTAGACGATCCAGTTAGCGCAAATCAAATGACACTGAACCTTCCACTTCAGACAAGCTTTTCTCCACTTTATTAAACATGCGTGCGCACATACACTTGGCAAAAGTTATGGTGCATAAGCCATAACTTATGCACCATGTATAAGGACTTGTCAACCATCAGATCATCCATAATCCTACGGTTCACAGCTCACACCCCACATCCCACACTTTCATCAGAAAATTCATTCTTCATCAAACGTGACCTTACTCCGACACTTCCTCTATTGCTCGCGCCGACCATTGCTCCGTCGTGGTTTTCCGACTACGTCACAGCGACTCAACTGCTCTGACTCGGCGATTCAACTGCTCCGACTCAATTCTTCCGGCGTTGCTCTCTTGCTCGCGCTCGAACTTGCTCCGACGTGGTTTTCCGGCTAGGTGATGGCGTGATTCAACTGCTCCGACTCAATTAGGTCACGACCTGATTTCACCGGCATTTAACCTTGCTCGCCGCTCCGGTTATCTTCCACGAATTTCACCCTCGCATTTTCAGGTAATCAGTAAATTGAACTTAGGGTTCCTTCATTCAAATCATGCTATAAATCCTTTTTTAGTATGTGATTTGCATTGGGGTAATCCTTCTGTCATCCTAAATTTTTTGAGTATGTGATTTGAATTTGCCTTGTGACTAAATAAGTAGTGAAGTTTGAATTTTGATGCTCTTTTATGGGGGAGGAACTGGTATGCAAGACAATTTTGCATTCTTTTATGATTTCTGTTTATAGAACTATGCTCTGTTAGTCTGTTTGGATTATTTCAGCACTTCACTTCAAATTCCTTGACCAATCTAAATTTGAATTATTGTGAATTATAATGTTTTGGATCAATGGAAAATTTAATGATGTGTTTGTGTATCCTCTTCTACATGCTCTCTGCATCTTTATGTTGAAAATTTGTCTACTATAAGGTTTTCCCTAAGATCTTAGCTAAGTCTTTTTATTAGGTGGATGATAAATCATATAGGTTGATCTGGGTGTTTAAGTTATGTGGCCCTTGAGGTAGAGCAGTGCCTTAAACTGTTTCTAACTAAATTTAAGACGCGCCTAACTAAATCCTTAGTATCCATTTATACATGTGAAACCATTTACATGGTCAACCAAATGGTATTGGCAATAAAGCCGAAGCTTTAGGCCTCCTCGTCTGCAAGGCTTCAAATTTTATTTCATGTTAGTATGTTATACATGTAGAGGCTGTCCAGGTTTATAAGTGGGTTTTTTCTTCATCATTAAAATGCAACTATTGTTCATTACATCTTATTACACGATCATATGTTATATATGTTGGTTCACTGTATTTGGCCCTGAAATATGTTTTCGAGATAACCATACACCTTATTCAAGCTCACTTACTGATATTTCCGTCTAATTGCGACATTAGTTGAATGAGAAGTCACTGCTTTACAACACGCCTTTCAAATTGCTCTAGACCGTGGCTTAAGTCAAGTTGTCTTTGAAAGTGGTTGTCAGATAATTGTGAATGCAGTAAAGATAATTGTTTTCATGAGAATGAGTTAGGTATGGGATTTATTGTCCTCTAGTGCTAGTTTCGTTCTAGATTTTATTCGAAGACAAGTTAATAGAGACATTCATAACTTTGTTAGACTTAGAGCATCTATATTATATTTGGGAGTTTTGGGAGATGGATTGAAGCATTAATTACTCTCTTTGAAGATGATGATGATAAAGAACAAGAAATTAGAACTGAAGTTTGTATTAAACCCATGATATATTATTTGAAAGGTGTTTCTTGGTATATATGGTACGTGTGTTTGCTTTGTGTTTAGGATAGCTTTAAGTGGTTCATGTTATATATGTTGCTTAAGTGGTTCATGATAGCTTTAAGTGGTTCATGTTATATATGTTGGTTCACTGTATTTTCTGTTTTATACTTGCCTGTAATAGTCAGGATTAGGAGTGAGAGTGGAGGTATTGAGAAGGCCATAGTTCCCTCCAATTAATGTCTGCCCCGCCAGCTTCTCCTACCCACTTTGATCATGCGATTAGGATCTAAAATCTTCTCTAGAAGATGTGTGTTATTACCTGAAAAAGAGAAAATAACTTAGAAATAGATTATGATTGGTATGGTAGAAGCAAATGAAGAATATCTAGATATATTAGGATATTAGATATTCAATGAAATTGACTATACTAGAATGAAGAATTATGTGAGTGATAAGTAAACCCGGCCCAAGTTGTATATATGATGAGTTAGAACATTTACTACGCCTGAACCAGAAATCTGAAGAAGCTTAGTGTACCATTCCTTATCATAAAATCCACCAGGTCTTGTAATATTTAATGCTTTTATAATATTTAGTGCTTTTATATGATGTTAGATACATTTGTTTGTAATATTTAGTGCTTTTATAATATTGAAGGTCTTGTATGTTTAAGCAAATATATTTTTCAGAAACTAGGTCTTCATCTTGATGATATTAGTATTAAAATAGGTGAATGTGAATGAAGAATAAATATTGATGTGTATTTGAGAATGTGAATATGAATAACTATTTGACCAAAATGCAGGATGGATTTGATATCAACTTCATCTGACAGTAGACAACTGAGTGTTGAAACTTCATCACTGATTGATGCTGATAGTTCTCAATGTTTCTCGCCTACCAATAACGAATCATGGAAGTCTTTAGTCTTTCAATCTATTAAAGAGGTTGAAGATTTTTATGGTAGTTATGCATATAACAATGGATTTTCTATTAGGACTATGTTGAAGTCGAAGATCAATTCACAAAATAAGAAATCATATAAGGTACATTATTTGCGTTATGTTTGTAACAAACAAGGTTTCAAGAAGGGAAGTTTGCTTAATCCTAACAACAGGCCAACATCAGACAGTCCACTGGTTATTGAGCTTGTGAAAGTGAAAGAAAAACCTAAGGAAAGGGTTGGTTGTAAAGCTGGAATATCTTTGAAGCTGGATGAAGTTTTGAATGTGTATAAGATATATAGATGGGATGTGGCTCACTGTCATCCATTACATAAACCAGAGCATTTGCGTTACCTTAGATCATTTCGAGAAGTTAATGAAGTTCAAGGACAACTAGCTCTTATAAATTCTAAAGCTGGAATGTCAATGAGAACGTCTTATGAAGTTATGGGTCAAGGAGTTGGAGGCACATAGAATCTTCCTTTTCGGTTTCAGACTTAAAGAACTATCTAATGACAATTCGTCAAAAAGAGATGGTGGTTGGTGAAGCAACTGTAATTCAAGAATTCTTTAGAAATGAAGCTCTCTCGAAACCATCTTTTTACTATGATATTCAAGTTGATGCTGCAGAAGACATAGCTAGTATTTTTTGGTCAGATGGAATTATGCAACTAGATTATTCTCTATTCGGCGATGTCATCACTTTTGATACAACTTACCGAACAAACAATAAATATCGGCCATTAAGTTTGTAATTACTTTTCTTAGGTTTTAAATTAGTATTTACTTTCATTATGTTGTATTTTTTTCTGGCCTGGATAGTATAGGTAGGAGTACATTTTGAACTGCCTAGTGTCTAGTTGTGTGTGTCATATGTGTCCGAGTTTGTAGTTTAATATATTGACTATAACATTGATAAACTTGCAAGCATTTGTACTTAGCAACCATTAAGCAAGGATACTTATTGTATTGAACAGGATCAAGAAATTATCTTGTGTGATCGATCTTTGGTACATACTTATTAGATATGCTATGATTGAGAGTTTCTCATCTTTGTTGTATCATTGAGTTTTTTCACCTCTGAGGCGTGATTTCTTACAATTTGTAATTATAAGTAACAAAATTCATAAATGCATTTTAATTGAGAGTTGGAATGCACTTAAATTAGTGATTCCTTTCATTGTTTTGTGTAAGTTATATATATGTTGTATTTTTTTTTCTGATTTGGGTCATTTAACTTTTCAGCTGCCTTTATTGGTTTTGACAATCATTGTAAGAGTGTTTTATTTGGTGTTGCGCTATTGTACGATGAGACAACAGCTACTTTTGATTGGTTGTTTACGACATTCTTGAAGTGTATGTCCAATAAAAAACCACAAACGATATACACAGACCAGGCTAGTGCGTTATTGTGTTCAATTCCGAATAGTTTTTCAGGTGTTTTTCATTGGTTTCAAATGTAGACAATGAATCAGATTTTGACTACAATTGGGATCAGATGATGAAAAATTGTTTTAATGGAAGGCCTACTTCAGACTTTAGGTGGCTTGTTCAAACTTACGAAAATCGTATGCATTGGTCTTCATCTTGGGTCAAGTCACATTTCACAGCTGGTCTGAAAACGACTCAGTTAAGCGAGTCTTTCAATGCTTTTCTTTGTGGATTTTTGCAGCCTGACCATTCACTTGTTCGATTCTTTAGACATTTCAACATTATGGTTCAGAGAATGAGAGATAATCATGCTGAGTTGGACTTCAAGGCTGCAAACACTAGAACAAAAAATAATTATCCCAACAGTCAGCTGATGTGGTCCGTTGTAAACAAGTACACACCAGTTTGCTTTGCAACAGGCAGTATGACCTTTCCTTCAAATATTATTATGAGGAGGACACAACTATAGGGTCTGCCTTGAACAAGTTTTTCAAAGTTTTTACACTTGACAAAGTTGATGATAATTATGATGATGCTGATAATGATAATGACGGGCTTTCCAATGTTGATGTTTTGGATGCAAAACTTCAAGAAAACCTTTACCCAAGTGTTGAAGATAATGATCGACTTGATGAAAGGGTTGTCACAGTTGACATTAGAAGCAAAAGTTTTAGTTGTTCATGTCGTATGTTTGAGAACAGAGACTTTTTATGTCGACATGTTTTCAAGATCTTGGAGTTCTTAGGTGGTTGTGTGCAATATCATTTTTTGAAGACAATACCTGGACAATATGTTTTAAAGCGTTGGACTAGAGATGTGCGTCTGTCTGTCGATAAGCTGAAATCGACCGTCAATGTTGGCACTGAAGACACCACTCAAGCACAACGATATCAACAAATTTGTGTTGTTACAGTTCAACTTTCTACACGTTTTTGTGCAGATCCAGACTCATCTAAACTTTTTCTCGACGGTGTTCTTGAAGCTGGAAAAAAGGCAGAGGAGTTGCTTCTTTCTAAAGGTATTCGTACAAGCCCGACATCATCTAAGTCTTCAAAAGTAGCTGCTGTTGGTGAAACATCTGCTGGGGTGAAGCCCACCGCACCAAAGTTCAAAGAAAGACCAAATCCAATTAAGTCAAAGAAGCGTCTTAAAAATGATTATGAAAAAGCTAGAGAAAGGCAGAAATTCCTTATCAATCAGAAGAAACAAAAGAGAGATGATGAAGCTTTATTGGGGATTGTGGCCACTGATTGATTGTTTTTATAAGTTTGGTTTTTTAGGTTATAAGTTTGTACTGATTGATTTTGGTCACTGATGGATTGGAAATTATACATTTTCACATTCTTTATTTTTATGTATTGATGATTATAGTTTGGATATGATTTAAATGAAATTATACATTTCACATTATTTGGTTTTATGTATTGATGATTATAGTTTGTTACAAAACCATTAGACAATTATTTTGGTTTCATGTAGTACACTATCAAAACCATTAAATACTACTTATGGTTTCAGTAATAGTCATTATTTAAAACCATTTATCAATAATAATTTTCATTTTTTTAATTTATAAATCATTAGGTAATTGTTTTAAATGTAATAATTGTGTACCATAAGTATGAAACATTTTGTTTCATAGTCTTGTTCTACTCCAAAACCATTAAGTACATTTAATGGTTTTGCAGTACAACACATAAAAACCATTTCAACAGGAAAATGGTTTTAAAATTATTTTGGGCAGCAGATTATAGGAAAAGTGAGGTGTCTGGTGTTTGAATCACGACACTTACAAGATTATAAGATTGGGTAATTATTTTAAATGCAATAATTGTGTACCATAAGTATGAAACAATAACTGTGTACCATAAGTATGAAACAATTTGTTTCATAGTCTTGTTCTACTCCAAAACCATTAAGTACATCTAATGGTTTTGCAATACAACACATAAAAACCATTTCAACAGGAAAATGGTTTTAGAATTATTTTGGCAGCGGATTATAGGAAAAGTGAGGTGTCTAGTGTTTGAATCACGACACTTACAAGATTATAAGATTGGGTAATTATTTTTAATGCAATAATTGTGTACCATAAGTATGAAACAATTTGTTTTATAGTCTTGTTCTACTCCAAAACCATTAAGTAAATCTAATGGTTTTTCAGTACAACACATAAAAACCATTTCAACAGGAAAATGGTTTTAGAATTATTTTGGGCAGCGTATTATAGGAAAAGTGAGGTGTCTGGTGTTTGAATCACGACACTTACAAGATTATAGGAAACAAGACTTTACTTATACAGATTTTAGGTCTTGGATTATTTTAGGTTTGGATTTGATCTTTTTGTGAGCTTACTTATAGTTATAGGTCTTCTAAGGAAAAACAAACAGACATTGGAGCGCAAGAATGGTTCGGCCACTCGGTTCAAAATACGTGCTATTTCTCAATTTGAAAACTATTATAATCCAACCTTTTTTTTTCCCTAATAAAAAGTCATGTTATCAACTTTCCACAATTTGATTTTACACGTTATTTTAACCTTTAGATTTCGCATCGGTTATGAACTTATAAGCATGGTAGTATAATTTAGTTACAAGTGATAAAGCCATACACAACAAGGAAATTACAAGGGTGAAATTCAGTCAAACAAGCAGCGTAGCCATCAAAGCATGGTCACTGCGAGCATATTTGTTTGCAAAAGGATTTCATACTTGTTTGTCTTTGCGAGTGCAAGAAGGCAGAAATTTCAGTGTGAACTTGATACATATCCAGAAAATGTTCAACATCTTTAATCAAACTCAATAATATAAAAACATTAAGACTAATTCAAATTCAAGTTGGATGTGCTAGCTTTTGAAGCATTTCTTCATAGTATGAAGTTGCTTCCTTCTCGACATGGGTTCTTTTGCAGTTGCTTGTGTCGGTTATTATTGTGGAACATATTCCGATTCTGAAATCCATAACTTTCCCTTTCTTCACATTCTTTCTCATTTTGGACCAGTCTTTGAATGATTCCATTTGTTTATTGTCACCCTCCCATTCAACAAGAAACTTCATGCAAAAGACTCCACAACTGTCTTTATCAGGTTGAGTAGGCATCCTTGGTGTTTCCCACTTAAATGTGCTAAACTCGAAAGACATTGCGATTTTTCTTTTCTTATACAAATCTAGCACAAATGCTTCCACCTCCTTCAGCCATACATCAAACATGTTCTTGTAGACAGTTGCTTCACCATTCTTCAAGTGCAATGTCTCTCCCATCAAGCTGTTCAAGAATTGAATTTTTTGCCTCTTGAGATCCACAACAAAGCATACATAATGAAAGCCCGAATTTCCAATAAGTGATGGCGTCATTATCTATTTCATAAGTAAAATAGTCAACATCATATAATTCAAACAATCAATCTGCAGAAATTTCCAAAACTATAATGAATGGAGTCTTACATATTCTAGGCATGTAGGGTCAATAGCCTTGCAATCCATGTATTTGAACTTTTTTAATCTCTCAATGAACCTTTTGCATGCAACTTGTTTTGTTATATTTAGGGCATCAGGTCTTTCCAAGTCAACCTGTATATATGAAATGAGTAAAATCAATTCCAAAAAGACATAAACAGTTTTTAAACTTTTAACTTTCATGGAATGTAATGCATACATAATTGATGAATGGTGTAACCAGTCTGGTCCTGTTTTCATTTGGTTGATTCCAGTTCAAGCAATTGACCCAGACATTTAGCACGAAGCATGACACCCATTCATCTTTTACAGAAGTCTCTCCGTTGCAGACCGAAAGCATGAGCCCTGTTATCCGAGCAATACAAAATCTCCTCCCTACATTATTATAAAGCATTTAGCATTTAGCATTTAAGTGCTATGACTTTTCAGGGAACTAAGAAATAAGGCAAACTTTCTACTAAATTCTACTGAACTATAGCTTTATAGATCCTCCTATTTGTACTCCAAAACCATTAAGTACATCTAATGGTTTTGGAGTACAACACATAGAAACCATTTCCACAGGAAAATGGTTTTGGAATTATTTAGGGCAGCGGATTTTGATTTTTCCAACAAATGGTTCCTGACTAACAACAAGTCATTGGATTAAGACTTCATGTGTTATAAGTCATTGAATTTAGTATGCAGAAAATGACATATATCTAATGGTATGATTAATTACGCCCACCCTCAACTATTATCCGTAAGTTCAACAACTAATTTTATCGATCAGTACAAATTCAAATCGCCAAGTTATCCAATATACTATAACATTCAATATTAGGTAACTTATAATTTATCAACAACTTTCTCCAACCATAGCCTAACTAAAGATTTCAATTTAATTAAAATTCAGTTATCTCAAGAGATTTTTTTGAGTTAGTTATCATTCTCAAGAGATTAATCACTAGATATTTTTATTTCTTATTTATGAAGTAATCACTAAGAGTCGAATGCAGAGATTATTGAAAAGAAAAAAAAAGATAGCATGACATAGTCCAATCAAAAAGCTACAATAAATATCTTCACATCCACCGCTCCTTATTTTCTGACATTCCTTTGTTCATCCTCTGATTGTGTCAGTCCAATACTGAATGATGGCAATGGCCCTAGGTCCCTGGTTTTTTTCACCTTCATGATCACAGAAAACCATTAAGTACATATAACGGTTTTAATGTACAACACATAGAAACCATTTGCACAGAAAAATGATTTTGGTATAATTTTATTAAAAACAACAAATACATTATTGACATTTTATTGAAGTAACTTCTAAGTTTTAACTAGACATGCACAATTGAAAATTGTCAATTAAATTTCTCCAATATTTCAATCAAAGCATAACAATGCAGGCGCTCAACAACAAAATAACAGAACCCAGACCAACCTGTTGTTGAGATATAAGTATAACTAATGCTTAATGTTTTGACATAGATCATCCCAAACAAATAGTACATCAATTAATTTAAATATGTCAGAATGATAAAAGAACATATAGCAGGAAATGTTGGTTAAAGACCACAATCATTAATAAATGATACTAACATTTATTCAAAAGCAAGTGGTAGTTATTGGATCTCAATCAAAAGGAAGAGAGAGAGAAAACAGTAATCACCTAACATGATACTATAATATGTTGTTTGTCTTTCTGGTTGATATATATTTCAATTTATACAACAAACCAATTGATTCATTTTGGTTCAATAGCATCGACATAAATTAAAGGTGTGTCTGGTGTCCAACGCATGTGGCTACGTAGTAAAATCACTTCTATTTTTTCAAATTATTAGCAATGTTTACGTGTCAATGTGGCTACGTAGTAGAATCAACAAAAAGTATCTGTTAGAAAATCATTGTGTGTATCTTTCTTTGTATTTTCCGTATCATTATTCTTTTGAACCAGGTTGATGTTCTAACATTATCATCTGTTGCAAAATGATCCAAAAACATACCACTCAGAACTAATAGTTGTTATTTTTAAGAACCCTGTAGTTTAAATAATGTTGTTTTGCTCACACAATATTACCTCTCTTTTCTCATGTTATTACATTTTCTTTTTGTAGATGAAGGCTAATCTAATAGAGCCACATGCAAAGGTTTCTAAACAATACTCGCATTTTTTTAACCTTTTGCATTATAAAATCAGTAATTGTTTGTTAGTTTAGCATTTGCACCGTTAAACTTACAGAATTATTGTTATTCTCTAGAGTGAGCAGTTTAGAGGGTGAAGTAACACATTCAAGATTTATTATGTGTGTGCACGTAATATTTGTTGATATCAATAAACTGATACAGTTAGATAGTTAATTTACTGATTTAATGTTGACCTGATAGTGTAGAGTAGTTATTAATGGGATAATAAATTGAACTACAAAACATATATCATGACAAGTTGTGGTGAGATATAGTACACACAAGTCTACTATATTCTAATGGATTGTCGTAAGGAGGGGAAAATGCATCAAACTTGTGAATATCCTTGGTGAGAGGAGTAAGACAGGGCTTGGCTGCAATCAAACCTCTGTTAGAGAGAATATGAAAGGCATATTTTCTCTGATTGAGATGAATACTTTAATGGACGATCCACGTCCAATCCAAGTATGCATTTTAGGGAGCTCAAATCCTTAATTTTGAAGGTCAAATCAAGTAACTGCTTGACAGAGTTAATCTCTGATAAACCAGTCTCACTGAGTATAACATCTTCCACATACAAATTATTGTATCAGTTTATTGATCCCAACTATATTGAGGATTTTCATCAACAATTGAGATAACTTACTTCACTCTCTAAATGAATTGCTTATTTAGAGAAGTTAGACTCTTTTAGGATTCGGAAAACCTCGAACTCATAACACTTATAATGAATAGTTTGTTGCTCTTGGTTGAACACAGAAATTTGATTTCATAACTGGTCAATAGAATCTTACAGAAAGAATAAACAAAGGCAAGAGAAGATGGTTGTTTATTGAAAATCAAACTACTATTTTGCAGAAATACCTAACAAATTTTCTGATAAATAACAAGATTAACGATACCTAACAAACATGGAACTAAGAAATACCTAACAAATTTTCTACTAAATTCTACTGAACTATAGCTTTATAGATCCTCCTATTTGTATAGCAAAACCATTAAGTACATCTAATGGTTTTAGTGTACAACACATGGAAACCATTTCCACAGAAAAATGGTTTTAGTATAATTTTAACATTGTGGAACCATTCAACACTCTGAAACCATTTCTTAGTTCAAATCATTTTGTCCAAATTGAAATTATACCGTCAAGTTAGGGTTACACATTTGCACATTAATCTGTCAATTTAGGGCAGCGGATTGAAATCAAAATTACTTTCCAATCTTTATTGAACTAAACAAAATCATTTCTAACTAACAGAATCATCAAGATTAGTTCAAACCTGGTTTGATTTCTTCATTTTGCTGTTTGTTGAGTTTGGATGGTGATGAAGATGGTGAATGACGGTAAACGGCGATTGAGATTGAAGAACGACGACAACTGTGGTGAAGGCGCTGGTGTTTGAAGAAGGTGGTGTTGAAGATGAATAACGACGGCGTTGGAAGTTTCCGGTGGTGAAGAACGACGGCGATGGAAGTTTGAGAAATGACGGCGATGAATAACGACGACGACGACAGCGATGAAAGTTTCCGGTGGTGGAGGTAGTTTCCGATGTGATTACAGTGGTGGAAGTTTGAGAAATGAATTTCGGTGGTGGGTTCTTTTCCTTGTTTTCTGTTTTGGGGGGGTGTAGGAAGCAGCAAATTTGTTGGGCTACTATTAATGGGCCCTATTAGCAATCCTTATGCAGGGTGCATAAGGAAAATCCTTATGCACCATAACCAGACCCCATACACTTACGTATCTCTCTTTTGTTGGTGTGCATTTAGTTTAGTCCAAATGTGCTTTTGGTTAGAAATCGAGTTAAGTAAATTCATTTATGTTAGATACGCTTAGATCAAAGTGTATAATTCACTTTAGAGGCAAAAATATCAAATCCTAACTTAAGTTATAATTAACTCTAAAGACAAAATCAATTCTAATCGAGAAACTTCAAATACAGCAAAATCAATTAATCTTGTGTCTCAATGAAATTTGACCGTGATTCCATTAAGCTATAAGTTAAGTGGAATATTATTTGAATATCTAAAAGTTTTTCAAAAGTTGACAAAGTATTTGACACCGTATAAAAATAAATCACTTATAACTAATGAAAAAATGAAATTGTATCTACACCTTAAATAAATATGGTGTTGGACAACAAAATTGTTTTACAAATATCGTTTCTCGCAGACTAAAGTTTCACCGCAGTTTGGTAAATATCTGAAACCGATGTTAATAGTGAAAATTACACCTTAATAATAAAGTATGTTGTAATAATTATAAATATATTGAGAATGAATTACATGATCATTTTCAAATAATAACTTAGACAACAGCAGTTGTTGTCACATATTTGCTTCTATACTGCTTGCTCAAGTCTTCCATATTGGTATCATCACTAGTTTTGTTGAGGAAATTAGAAAACCACTGAACTGAAAGTTTAGGAATTCGTTCAAGTGTATGCCTATCCACATAATAAAGTCCAAATTTTTTATCATATCCACTGTTCCATTCAAAGTTGTCAAACAATGACCATACCATGTATCCTCTTACATCTGCACCTTTTCTGCACAAAATAAAATTAAGCCTCTGTCAACAGACAAAGTATAACTAAAAACATTCATAAAAAACAAGGTTGCTACTCATATATTAGTCTTCATCATCACTCACCTCATAGCTCTAAGCAAAGCAGCAAGATAAGCTTTATGATACTCTATCCGTTTGAAATCAAGTAGTAAATCATTCATTGCCATGCTTGGGTTGAGTGGCGAAGAATATCCTGCAACGATATTTGTATAGCCATCCATCATATTGATGTTTTTGATATTACACAAGTGATCAAGCGAAAACATATCCAAAAAAAAATGAGATCTTATAATGCTGTTGAGTATTCACGCACCATTTTCTGTAATATACATGGGCATGTTATGATATTTTATCTTTATGTAGTCTACAATCTTCTCCATGCCCTTCGGAACTACAAAGAACCATTTCATTCCTGTCTGCACAGAATAAAGGAAATCATATCAATATTTATGTTCATTACAATCATAATCGATTATGAAATAATTGATCATGAGTTGTCAGCTCACCGGTAAGAGCTAGACCGTGTAATCTCAAGGCATAAAGTTCAAATCTTATCAGTGACAATTGGAAATTGACCACTAATTTCACAATTTAATAAATAATATTCATTCCTCATCCTCAATCTTAAAAAAAATCCATTTTCAAACATTAATTGACAAATTACTTACAAGTTATAACCATATAACATAATGACAAGAACAGTTGGACTACATATGATATGAGTACCTGATCACCAATTGGAATGCCATCTCTCATCCCAGTTGTTTGCAAAAAGCCTTTTATTGGACGAGCTGCTTCGAGAGGGCAAGTAGAGAGGTAGCAATCCTTGGCATATAGAGCCCCGTAGTTATTGATGCCAATAAAGTCCAGGCTGCCTCTTAGGAGCCTCTTCTCCTTAGATGAGAACCTAGGCAACTGGTTCCCAAGAATAGAGCGCATCTCAGCAGGGTACTCACCAAAAACTAGGGGATCTAGTAACCTTGCCATCAGAAGAGCAGGAAATGTTACTAAAAAGAAAGATAGAGCCATTTTCTTTTAATTCCTGTCATTAATAATGTACATTCAAAACGCGCTAGTAAAAAACCATAACACTTTCTTCGAAACTCCCACACCCTCTCTTATTAGTTGAAATTCAAACAAATTGTTCCAAATTTATGTAGGACCGACATGATTTAATAGAAAAGAAATGCTTATTATTACGAAAATGTGTGCGCAAGAATAGCACGAACAGATCTACACCCTTAATTAATGCCAACTACCGATCTGATTTCCAGCAAATAGACTTTTACATTTTCCTTGCTTTTAAAAGAAACTGCTTCTTGCATTTCTTCGCTTTTTGTATTCGTAAAAAATAGCAACGCTCTTAATAGAGTATACTCACAAAATAGTGAGGCCTATTTGAATTTCAACTAATAGAAAAAATTATATTTAAAAGATAGTGTGTTGCTAGGACCATTTATATTTAAAACTATTAAGCCAGAAGCAAAACTCTTCTCTTGGTATTTCCCTACTTCTTAATGACTTACCAGCCTATGACAAAAGCATAGGCCCTGTTTGCAGCTTGTCTATCACATTCTTCATCTCTAAGAGGTTCATACATAAAGGTATGTGCAACAATACCAATGCGTCCACCTTGCTTTGCCTGGATAAACATTTCATCTTATCTTAGCCTATAATCTTTTACCCACCTAATGTAGAAAATATGACAAAAAATGCTTTCAGTTTAGGTGCACTTTTGTTACCTGATATTGTTTGCGGTATAAATCAACAGCCTTAGCATGTGACAACAGCATATTGTGCATAGCAAGGAGAGGCTCAACATCGGAATTACCAGTATAACAGTTTCCAAAAGGAGGGGAACAATGACCAGGAGGGTATGTTCCTCTCATAAAGCCAAAGTCGGCAACAAGATTTGGTTCATTGATGGTGACCCAATACTTAACCCTATCTCCAAAGCTCTTAAAACAAATTTCAGCAAAATGAACAAAATCTCTCCTGCAAACACCAAGTAAGAAGTGACAAACTTCCATTGATCTGTTAACTCAAACTTTTGGACTACAATTGTGCAAGAGAATTCATCAGCTCGTTGGACAATTCATTTTAAGAAGTGACAAACTTCCAAGTTATTCTTTATCTAGCATTATACGCTATGAATGAAGCACTCACACAAACACAAAGACCAAATACGACATCGACACCAATAATAAATTGAGAATATTAAATGATTGAATGTAACCAAATAAGTTGGTGTCGTGTCGGTTCTGAAATGTGGATGCTACATCATTTTTACACTACTTGACTAGAAAAAGGAGAGTAGTGAATTTACTGAATTAGGGGACTAAGCCAACCACCATATCTTTGTTCCAGCTCTTGTGGCAAGTCTTGATGGTGAATTGTCACAAATGGCTCAATTCCTAGATCAAGCAAGCCATGCCCGGGATTTAGGTATAACTAAGAACAATCTCATACTGTTATAAATTAATGAAAACAACTATTCATTACAACTCCTTACTCACCTCTAAGTAGCAGATTGTCAATAAGATTGTTGTAGAACATAACCCCACTTGGATTTACGTCCCCGTATATTCCTCCTGTTACAGCTCATGAACAAGGACTTAATTAAGAATCTAATTTGAAAGATAAAATTGTGGAAACTAGTGATGTGAATAATTGGGGAATACTTACTAGGTAAAATCCTAGTCCATGAAATTGAAAATCTATATACATTTATCCCAAGTGATGACATCAATTTGATATCTTCCTGTCAAAGACAATCATTTAGACTTTAAAGAGTAAACTATATTAGTAAATGTACTTAAACTATGCTGCTAATACCATATTACTGAATTTTTATAGTCATTACCAAATAGCGATGATAATGATCATTTGCTATATCACCATTCTCATCATTGTTTATCATTCCTGAAAATTTACCAGATTGTATTGTAATTATTCATTTCCAACATTAAAGTAAATTCTATAACTATATGCAAATAAAAAAGAAATATACCTGGTGTGTGACTGAATACATCCCAGTTGCTTAAACCTTTACCATCTTCAAAAGCTGCTCCTTCAATCTATTATCATTATTACAAAGAAAAAAAAATCTCATTAATAGAAACAACAAAATGAAAATATCTCAGAAGAAGAAAAAAGGAAGTTGAACAACTGAACAAGTATATATACTTGGTAAGAGGAAGTGCTTGTTCCAAAGAGGAAGCTATTTGGGAATTGTGATCTATTGATTTCATCTTCAACTTTATGATAACTTTGGACATGTAAAAGAGAAGAGCAAAATAGTGTAAATACAACATGCATAAACCATTTTTGCATTTTCATTCAATTGTGGAGAAAACACATTTTCAGAGGCAAATATATTCTATCAATTATTTATGATATATGGCCCATATATATTGTAAGTTGCTAGGTAATTATTAGATTCATATAACAATGATGTGTGTATTATATGATGCCACATTGAACTCGTGGAAAATTATTACGATAGGATCATTAAAAATGATTGATTGGTATATTATACTGTTTTTTTATTAAAAAAAAACTAAACATATATGCTCAATAGAGGTACAAAGATTACACAAAGTTTTACTCTTGAGAGGTCCAATTCAAATCTCTCAACAGATCAAAAGAACAAACATACCTAAACAACTAAAAAAAATCACAAAATGAACGGGAATTGAAGATATTACCCAATCCAAAAGGAGTTGGTTTAAATTTTCCTTAACACCATATACACCAATACATTAACTTACATACAACATAATTTTAACAGAGGTTTTTCTAACCTGTAAAATGTTAAGGTGCAATTAATGCGGTACTTCTTTCAACATAAACTATTTTTTTATTTTTTTTGTCAAATAGCCAGTGGTTAGAGCTCACACAATTTAATTGTGGAGTGGAGTGTCCGGGGTTCGAACCCCGACTCATATGCAATATCTCTACCCACTGAGCTAAGCTCACATGGATCTAACATAAACTATTCTATTAAGACTATTTCTAGTCTCACGCCATATAATTTTAGTTACACCCAAATTTATTTAAATTTTTACAATAATACCAAAATTGCCCTCTTCATGTAATTTCTAAAAACCCTTCTTTCATTATCATTATGAACCCTCACCCTCTTTCATCCACAAATCATTATAGATGTGCTACCAAGATCAAAGATTGAGTCAACATCTTTTTCATTGATATGTACTCTATTCATAAAGGTTAGTGAATTTCATTTTCTAAGAGATTCTATTTATTTATTATTTGTAGACATGACATTTGAAACCGCCCCCGCTCAGACTCGGCCGCCCCGTATTTAACGGGTAAAAGCCAATTTGAATGGGTGTGGGTGCAGGTGCAGGGAAAGCCCGTTGATTTAGTACGGGGGCGGGGCAGGGTCGGGGGATGGTCAAACCCGCCCCACGGCCACCCCCACCCCCGACTCTTTTGTTTTAAATTAATTTTTTACCCTTATATTTGATAATCATATTACTCTTATACCCTTATTTTGTTTTAATAATCTTGCAACTAGGCATTTTTTTTATTGTGACATTATTATCTTTAGAAGATGTTCTGAGGTGTAATAATTTTAGAAGCTTTTGTTATTAGACCTTTTTTGTTGCTCTTAAAAAACAAGAAAAAAAAGTTATTTTCTTTTACTACAGTTGTGGGTGGGGGTTAGGGCGGGGTACAGTAAAACGGGGGCCGGGGCGGGTGTTCTAAAATCCGGCCCCGACATGCCCCGTTGCCATGCCTAATTGTTTGTTTGGTACGAGATATGACTCTATTAAAGGTAATTTGATTTTACGTAGTGAGATATTAGTGTAAATTCGGTTTACATATGTATATAAGAGGTTTACGTAGAATGAGTTTACGTATGTATATAAGAAGTTAGTGTAAACTCAGTTTACGTAGTTAATGTAAATTCAGTTTACGTATGAATATAAGAGGTTAGTGTAAACTCAGTTTATCGTAGTTAATGTAAACTCAGTTTACGTAGTTAATGTAAATTCAGTTTACGTATGTATATAAGAGGTTAGTGTAAACTCAGTTTATGTAAGCACGATTAGGTTATTGTAAATTCAGTTTACATATATAAGAGATTAGTGTAAATTTAATTAAAGGGTATATTAATCATTCTGAGGTGTACTTTGGGTTTTTTTGAAGTGTGAGTAGTATTTATCTTCTATTAATTACTCTCTTTTTTTAAAATGTTTTTTCTTCCTTGTCCTACTGTTAATTATTCTTTTTTTATTTTTTTTACTTCATACAACAATTAAGAATATGATTATATGACTAGCCAGTGATGCCATTCCAGCTAGAAAACCCATTTAATTATACATATATTATCAAACAAAACAAGAAACCAAAACTATGTTGTTTTGTTCTATTTCTCTTTCGCACGGAGAAGTGGGGTGTTGGGGTTCGAACCCCGACCCTTGCATATAATATGCAATATTTCTATCTACTGAGCTAAGCTCACATATAATATGCAATATTTCTACCTACTGAGCTAAGCTCACGGGGATTTCTCTTTCGCATATCTATAAGCCAACACACACACATATATATATATATATATATATATATATATATATATATATAGTAAGTCTTTTAGGGTGGGTTAAATAATAAATAAACACACACATATATATATATAGTAAGTCTTTTAGGGTGGGTTAAATAATAAATAAATCACTTTTAGGGGTAAAATTAACAAATCTTAACTTCACGTTGTAATTAATTCTAAAGACATAATTAGTTATAATCAAGAACCACCAGACACAGCAAAATCAATTAATCTTGCGTCTCAATGAAATTTGACAGTGCTTTCATTAAGCTATATGTTAAGAAGGACATTATATGAACATAAAATTGCTCAAAAGTTGACAACGCATTGACAGCGTATAAAATACATCATTTATAAATATTGAAAAAATGAAATTGTAACAACACCTTAAATAAATACGGTGTTGGACAACAAAATTGTTGTCCAAATAAGGTTTCTCGCAAATTAAACATCAAGTAGCCACCCAGTAATACCGCAATTTGGTCAAATACCAAACAGAATCAACCTATGTTAATAGTGAAATTCACATAAACTTCCTTTAATAATAAATAGTATGTTGTTAACAATTATCAATATTGAGAATGAATGACATGATCATTTTCAAATAATAACTTATACAACAGCAGTTCTTGTCACATATTTGCTTCTATATTGCTTGCTCAAGTCTTCTATATTGGTATCATCACTAGTATTTTTGAGGAAACTAGAAAACCATTAAACTGAAAGTTTAGGAATTCGTTCAAGTGTATGCCTATCCACATAATAAAGTCCAAATTTTTTATCATATCCACTGTTCCATTCAAAGTTGTCAAACAATGACCATACCATGTATCCTCTTACATCTGCACCTTTTCTGCACAAAATAAAATTTAGCCTCTGTCAACAGACAAAGTATAACTAAAAACATTCATAAAAAACAAGGTTGCTAGTACTCATATATTTGTCTTCATCATCACTCACCTCATGGCTCTAAGCAAAGCTGCAAGGTAAGCTTTATGATACTCTATCCGTTTGAAATCATGTAGTAAATCGTGCATTGTCGTGCTTGGGTTGAGTGGCGAAGAATATCCTGCAACAAATTTTGTATAGCCATCTATCATATATTAACCAATTCAAACTTCCATACCCAAGTGTTTGATATTACACAAGTGATCAAGCAAAAACATATCCGGAAAAAAAAATGAGATCATATAATGTTATTGAGTATTCACGCACCATTTTCTGTAATATACATGGGAATGTTGTGGTATTTTATCTTTATGTAGTCTACAATCTTTTCCATGCCCTCTGGGTCCACAAAGAACCTTGGCATTCCTGTCTGCTCAAAACAAAAGAAATCATATCAATATTTATGTTCATTACGATCGTAACCGTTTATCAAATAATTGTTCATGAGATGTCAGCTCAGTGTAAGAGCTTGACCGTGTAATCTCAAGGCATGAAATTCAAATTTTATTAATAAAATGACTATTAGTGTCACTTTAATAAATAATATTCATTTCCCAATATTTAAATAAAATCCATTATCAAATATTAATTGACAAATTACTTACAAGTTATAACCATATAGCATAATGACAAGAGCAGTTGAACTACATGAGTACCTGATCACCAATTGGAATGCCATCTCTCATCCCAGTTGTTTCCAGAAAGCCTCTTATTGGACGAGCTGCCTCGAGTGGACAAGTAGAGAGGTAGCAATCCTTGGCATAGAGAGCTCCATAGTTATTGATGCCAATGAAGTCCAGGCTGCCTCTTAGGAGACTCTTCTCCTCAGTAGAGATCCTTGGCAACTGGTTCCCAAGAATAGAGCGCATCTCAGCAGGGTACTCACCAAAAACTAGGGGATCTAGTAACCTTCTTGCCACCAAAAAAGCAGGAAAAGTTACTAAAAAGAATGAAAGAACTATGTTCTGTTAATTCTTGTCATTTATAATGTACATTCAAGGAACGCCTGTAACATATTCTTTAACATTTTATTTTCATCACACTATTCCTTATTAGTTGAAGTTCAATCAGATCTCACCAAATTCATGTGGGGCCGACATGATTTAGAAAATTTCATTCCCAAAATAGTGAAAAATACTTGAATTTTAACTAATAAGAATGAGTATGTTGAAAAGATAGTGAGTTTCTTTCGTTCTTTGTATGCATAGTAGTTTAAGAAGTAGACATTATTAAGCTAGAATCAAAACGACTTCTCTTGGTACTTCACTGCTTCCTAATGACTTACCAGCCTATGACAAAAGCCAAGGCCCTATTTGCAGCTTGTCTATCACATTCTTCATCTCTAAGAGGTTCATACATGAAGGTATGTGCAACAATACCAATGGTTCCACCTTGCTTTGCCTGGATAAACATCAATTCAATACTTCCCAATTACACATTTCAGCTTATCTTAGCCTATAATCTTTTACCCACCTAACGTAGAAAATATGACAAAAAATGCTTTCAGCTTAGGTACACTTTTGTTACCTGATATAGTTTGCGGTATAAATCAACAGCCTTAGCATGTGACAACAACATATTGTGCATAGCAAGGAGAGGCTCAACATCCGAGTTACCAGTATAACAGTTTCCGAAAGGAGGGGAACAATGACCAGGAGGGTATGTTCCTCTCATAAAGCCAAAGTCTGCAACAATATTTGGTTCATTGATGGTGACCCAATACTTAACCCTATCTCCAAAGCTCTTAAAACAAATTTCAGCAAAATGAACAAAATCTCTCCTGCAAACACCAAGTAAGAAGTGACAAACTTCCATTGATCGGTTAACTCAAACTTTTGGACTACAATTGTGCAAGAGAATTCATCAGCTTGTTGGACAATTCATTTTAAGAAGTGACAAACTTCCAAGTTATTCTTTATCTAGCTCTACATGCTATGAAGCACTCACACAAACACATCGACCAAATACGACACCGACAGGTCAACACCAATAATAAATTGAGAATATTAAATGATTGATTGTAACCAAATGTGTCGGTCTCGTGTCGGTTCTGAAATGTGGATGCTACATCATTTTTACATTACTTGACTAAAAAAAGGAGAGCAGTGAATTTACTGAATTAGGGGACTAAGCCAACCACCATAATTTTCTTCCAGCTCTTGTGGCCAGTCTTGATGGTGAATTGTCACAAATGGCTCAATCCCTAGATCAAGCAAGCCATGCCCGGGTTTAGGTATAACTAAGAACAATCTTATACTGTTATAAGTTAATGAAAACAACTATTTATTACAATAAATATACATGCATATAAAGTGAAGATAAAGATGCAACAAATCAAATTAGCTACTATAGATTGAAAATTATCACCTTAAAATTAAAGTGAATTAACATTTCAAAATACAAAAGAAATAAGTGGATGTTGTTATTCACCTCTAAGTAGCAGATTGTCTATAAGATTGTTGTAGAACATAACCCCACTTGGATTTACGTCCCCGTATATTCCTCCTGTTACAGCTCATGAACAAGGACTTAATTAAGAATCTAATTTGAAAGATAAAATTGTGGAAACTAGTTATGTGAATCTGGTAATACTTACTAGGTAGAATCCTAGTCCATGAAATTGAAAATCTATATACATTTATCCCAAGCGATGACATCAATTTGATATCTTCCTGTCCAAGACAATCATTCAGACTTTAAAGAGTAAACTATATTACTAAATGTAGTTAAGGTAAGTAAATTATGAAGTTAATATCATATTACATTTTTATAGTCCTTACCAAATAGTGATGATAATGATCATTTGCTATATCACCATTCTCATCATTGTTTATCATTCCTGAAAATTTACCAAATTGTATTGTAACTATTCATTTTCAACATTAAATTATAATTCTATAACTACTATATGGCTATGCAAATAAAAAAGAAATTAACCTGGTGTGTGACTGAATACATCCCAGTTGCTTAAACCTTTACCATCTTCAAAAGCTGCTCCTTCAATCTACAAAGAAAGAAAGCAAAAGAATCTCATTAGTAGAAACAACAAAATGAAAATATCTCAAGAAAAAAAGGAAGTAGAACAAGTATATACTTGATAAGAGGAAGTGCTTGTTCCAAAGAGGAAGCCATTTGGGAATTGATATCTACTGATTTCATCTTCAACTTCATGAGAACTTTGGATATGTAAAAGAGAAGAGATTAACAGTGTAAACACAACATGCATGAGCCATTTTTGCATTTTCATTCAACTGTGTAGCAAAAACATTATCAGAGGCAGATAATAATATATCCTATCATCAAATTATTTATGATATAGGGCCATATATGTTGTAATTTGTTAGCTTCATGCTAACAGTTATGTGTGTCTTATATGATGCAACATTGAACTCGTGGAAAAATGATTATGATAGGACCATTAAATATGGTTGATTAGTATATTATACTGCTTTTCTTATATGTATAAAAAAACTAAATATATATGCTCAATAGAGGCACGAAGATTCAAATCTCTCAACTGATCTAAAGAACAAAAATCAGGAAAACACCTAAACCAACAAAAAATACATAAAATGAATGGAAATTTGGAGATATTACACAATAAAAAAATAGCTGGTTTAAATTTTCTTCAACACCATACATACAGCATAATTTTAACAAAATAATCAATTCAATCAAAATAAATTATTGTCACGGTTGAAGGAACTCACGCTACATTCATAATTATAACATTTTATTAGTACAACGCTGTTGTTTTTTTATATAGTATAATCATCACTGTGACCGAAGAAAGTATCTCTTAGATCGGTGGCCGTGGGTTTTTCTCTAAGACCTTTCTTAATAAGAAAAGATTATCTACATAAGCCACTGTGTCTAAGAGATATTGATTTTCTACCATTCCTACACTAAAACCAATGACCCCATGCCCGAGTATCATTGATATTTTGTTTTTAAGGGGTTCTATTTTTTACTACTGTTCCTCTGCAAGGAAACGGTGCTTTCATGCTTTTTGTGTATTAAAAATAAATTAAAAGGTATTTACAAAGCAATCAAACCAAAGAAACTTTTGATATATTATGATGTTTAGTGGAATTCATTTTAGAATTTTGGAGGAAGGGTGTAAATATTTAAAAAATATAGTTGAATCATTTTTTTTTTTTGAAGAATAGTTAAGTAGTTTAAATAACTGACAAGTGTGAACTAATATAATATATTCTATGAAACCTATTTATAACACTCATATTAGTGATATGGATGTGGGTGCTCTAAGAACATAAATATCGGTGTTGCATTTGCTTGCGTGGGGAACGATTGTCAGGAATGGACACTGATAATTGAGTTGGTTGTGGTGGTAATAATTGATCACGGATCCATTAAAAACAATGGTGCCATTCTCTCTCTCTTTTTCTTTCTTTAACACTAGTTTTGAATTAAAATGATTAGAAAAAAAATATAAAAAGAAGTATATTGTGGGATTAGAGGGACTCATTGTAAAGATATGAATAAATGGTATTTAGAAAATGTAGTTAAGTTCTTTAAATAATTGAAAAGTATAAAATAATATAATATATTGAGTGAGATTTTTTCATACATCCAATTGGATACCATGGACTTTGTTAAGCATTGTCTCTCTTGGCGGGTTCCTCGTGCTTTGATATTAAAATATATTTTTTTAGGGAATTGATATTAAAATATTGAAATGTGACAATATAGAGTTATTGATAAATGACGTAAAATTATTAGTGAGCTCCATTTTTAAGAAATTTGTTTAAGGTCTTAGGTTGGAGGTATAAGTATTATTAAAAAATTATAAGTGTTTTAAGTTACCACCAGAAAAATGGAATTCTCCACTATTAGTGTTTTAAGTTTTTTGACTATAGAACTCAACATGTGTATCATCAAGTTGTGACTCAACATGTGTATCACCAAGTTGTGAACACATTCGCAAGGTTCGGTTTGAATTTACTTTTATTAGGATATTTCATGTTGTCAGGGGCGGAGTCAGGAATCAAAGTTTAGGGGGACCAAATTCAATAATTTAGTAATAAAAAAAAATCAGTGCTCAATATATACAGACAATTTAAGAATTTTTTAAGTAAAGGAAATGAGTTAAATTGTTTTTTCCTTAACCATCTTTCAACTTAATTCTGAGTTAAATTTAATGGAAAAAAAATATTGTACATAGACTTCAACTTAAGTCAAAAAGGAAACACTTAAAAAAAATGCTAAGAAATGGGTCTAATCTACTGTCTGGACAATATGTATATCATGCTTGATAGTATATAGTAAAAAAAAAACATGAAAATGTTGGGGGGGACTGTGGCACCCCTTGGCCCCCTAGTGGCTCCGCCACTACATGTTGTTAGCGTAGCATTTAGGGTGCACAATAAACAAGTTTATTTTGACCCTTAGATTAAAGAGGATTACTGATTTTAGTTCGTTTGCACTATATTTATTTATTTTCATTCTATATCATATTGTCTTCACTCTCCATGAGTACTTTTTTGTTTTTCAGATCTCGAATTTTACATTCACACCACTGATAAATCTAACATGAACTAGACATGTTAGTCATGACTTAGATCATGTGTTGCCTCTTATAAATCGAATTTGAGATCCATGAGATAACCATGTCGTTCCTCTCATAAATATCATTTTTCACACCACTGATAAAACGGCGGGTAGGGGTAAAAAATTAAAATCGTGAACTTAGATCTACCCAAGTCAAAATCCGAACATTGAGAGAGATAGAAGCTTAAAATTGAGAGAAATAGAAGAACACAATTTATTACCTCGCTTATCCGAGACAGTCCTCTTAATGCTGAAATAAATAAAGAAAGTTGTGATGATTTGTCATTTAACAAGGTACCCCTACTTATAACCATCATTTAAATCATACCACATTAATTCAACATGAGTTACCACATTCAAAAAACGAGGACTCAAATTCACTATATAAAGATATATTTGTTATGATTACAGCCTCCATACAGATAGAAAACACCCTCTTGTACATATAAACATATACATAATAATCAAGTCTTGCATATTTGTACACCAAAAATACAAAAGCTTTAAATATAAAAATCAAATTAATACAGTTTTAGTTCATGTCCAAGTATAATACATTCGGGAAATATATAAAAAAAACTAAACTACTCCTCTGGCAATTTGTCCTTCAAATATTTCAGAACAGCTTTGGTTCCTTTATCCAAGACAGTCCTCCTAATGCTAAAACAAATAAAGAAAAATTGTGATGATTTTGTTAACCGAGCTTTCCAGAAGATATAGCAAATCTGTATGCTTTGTTTCTATTTTGTTAAATTAGCAATGCTTGAGTTCCAAGAAATCAGCATAATCTTTAAAAAACTACTTCTTGACGATGATATTTGTATTAATCTTGGCGCATTAGGAAATTGTAAGCTCTAAAGTGCAAATACATTAGAGAATATAGATGCCAAACCATTTTTACACTTCTAGAATCCAAAGTACGGTCACAATGTTCTATATTTTGAGAAAGCATGTAGAGAGGTGGGGCATGAGGTAGTTACCTTCTAAGTGGGTTCCCATCAAGTCTCAACACCTGAAGGCTTGGTTCCAGTAGACCCTGATTAAAGTAAATGAGTTGAATCAGAGTGACATAAACAAGCCATGACTAGTGCAAAGATGATCAAAATGACAGCATTGATTAGGCCAAAATAACAACCATCTGTTTTTTCTCTTTTCTTTTTTTTAACAGTTTTACATGCCATGATGCCAAACATCATTGAGACGTATAGCATAGCATCATCAATTTCTATAAGTTTAAATTTGTATAAACATTATAATTTTAGTAAGCAATGAAAAAAGTTAACAAAATGAGAAATGGCAGTGCTTGTTTCTGACCAGCTCAGGTGGAAGGGCTGAGATGTTGTTATCAGATAGGTCAAGCTCCACGAGAGAAGTGATATTTTTTAGCCCCTGAAAGAAGTTGAAAGGTGAGAAACGCATAAAATACCAAAAAGAAGAAATAGAGAAAATAACTATTTTTAAAAAAGATCATTGATCTATAAGACAGGTTTTATGAGCTGAGATTGCCCACAAATGTGAATACTTAGCCCTCGGTGGTCAACTACAAAGGTGATGTTAACGTAAAAAAGAAACCTACACATGTAATGGAAGTCTTCTTTCTTATCACTAATATTTTAAGAAAACATGGTTAGGAATTCAACCTAGGTAAAGATTGAACTGTCTTTTTTCAACCATCATTTTATAGTAGAGAATAACAAGACATGAACATCATTATGACTTGAGACATATTAGTGGACTCAAGTGACTGTTAAGCCAATATAAGCTTTGATAAGATTTGAATTTTAAGAGGCAAACATACAAATTGCTAGACCTAAGGTTATACCCACTGTCAAATTAAAATGAAGTTAAAGCATATTATCACAACTTTTCAAACCTAATCATGTTTTTTACCGCCCCCAAAAAAAGTTACCTCTGGAATTGATTGAAGGAAATTCTGACTCAAGTCAAGGATCCGTAGTTGATGCAACCCCAATATATCTGACGGGACTTCAGTGAGACGCATTTTTCTGTGGAGTTGTAACATTAAGGTTAAGCAGAGGATCCCAAGAAGTTAAAGTATATGAATTAAGTTTTCGTGTGTGTGTGGTGGAGTCTTATTGCCTATTGCACATCCTGCAGCTTTCAACTAACCAACCTCAGGTATAGCTCTTGAAGGTTTGGCAAACTAGAAAATGGAGGGCCGTCTAGTAATGAAGCTTCATTACCACTTAGATCCAGGATCTGAAGCTTAGGCACCGCTTCAAAACCATTTGAAGGTATCTGTTGTTGAAGTGACAGATAAGGTCAGTAATACTGTTATACCACACTTTTGGTTTCAATTTATAACAGAAAATAAAGCAAATCAATACATATTTTATATTACCATAATACCATTAGAATTTCTGCATAATAATTTCAGGTATATACTGAGAGTAAAGAGATGTTTTGAAATGTTTCATCATATAAAGCCGAGAGCATGGCTTTTATAGGACAACTATCCTAATGAAGTTTTACGAAGTTCTAATACTTACCAACATTTTAGGCATAGATTACCTTTCAATTTCTCTTATTTTTTACTTTCTCCGGGGAGGAGGATGAGAGTTAAGACACATTATCGATAGCAATGGAGTAGAGTACCAAAATAGAAAGACTGATACATCAATAAAGGACTTAAACAAGCACTGTCAATTTTGTTTGAATTATCTAAATATAACTCTTTAAAGCTTTAAGCTATACTAAAAGCAATGGCATTTGTCATACCCCAAATTTTGACCAATTTAAAACTGTTTACTTCGTATATCGTTCGTATTTTAATAGCTTTTCGTTCGCACTCTAATTCACATGATATCTGTTTTATTCACATTTTGATCGCATTTTATTCATATTTTGATTATTTTTTTACTTCGTTTACATTTTAATGTCACTCGCATGTTAATTTCTTAATTTTATCCGCGTTTTATTTCTATTTTATTTATCGTAAAATTTGCATTGTTAAAACCCATTTTATTCACATCGTTGATTTACCATTTTATTAGCATTTTAAAAGCCGCGGAATTATGTCGTCTCAGACGAAATTTCGGCAGAAAGGTATTTTAAAATACCTCATTTTTTTTTGTTCCGAAGGAACATTTTTTTATTATTTAGTCATGATTGTTATTTCTTTTTATTATTTGTTTTAATTTTCGTTTTTATTTATTTATTTATTTGGTTTTTTTTTTATTATTTAGTCTTTTAGTCCAAGTTTTGTCATGTCCATGTGTCACTTTGTTATTGGTCCTGGTCCAACTTTTTCTCTAAGTTTCAGTCAGGGGCATTTTGGTCATTCCAATGTATCAGAGAAACTTTACTATTTAAGCACTGTTCACGCGTCAGAAAAGCAGTCAGAAAAAGTCAGTCACCAATCACAATCACAAACCCTAATTTTCTCTTTTCCTTCTCTTTCCAAAATCCCGACCAACAAAATCCCATAAACCTCAAAATACAACACACCAATTCGAATTCCATCACCAAATACAACATTCAAATTCAGATCCCATCACCATAACAACACACAAATTCGAATTTCATCACCATAACAACACTCAAATTCGAATTCCATCACCATAACAACACCACAAATTCGAATTCAAGCTCATACACATAGTGTTTTCGGCCAAAGCTCATCCATAAAGAAAAATCTCAACCGAAACAAAGGAAGAAAGAAGAAGGAGGGAACAAAGCTTACAAGTTCATAACAACATCAAGAGGTAGCTTTTCTTTTTTTTCTCTTTTTCTTTCAAACTAAAAGTTTAGATCTAGACTGTTTCCTCCACCCCTTTTTGAAAAGTTTTGTGGAAAACAAAAGAGGAGAAGAAGAAGAAGCTAATGGTATAAAAAAATTCAAAAAAAAATAGTAAAATCGCTTCGACGCGGCGGCGCTCCGGCCGACCACCGCGCCGGAGCTTCTCCGGCCACCGCCTCCTCTTCTTCTCCGGCGGGATGTTTTTCTAGTGAGAGGGGATATGTTTTGTTTTTTAAGTTTTTTTCGAGAGAGAATGTTTGGAAGAAATGAGGAAGAAAAAACCATGAATGCTTGTGAACCGACCCAGACTTGAACCGAACCGGTTCTTTCTCCTCTTCAGCCCACTACTTCTTCTCTCTAGGCCCAATTTCCTCTCTTGTGTTTTTTTTCTGCATGCTAATTGCACCCCTTTACTGCTTGCTGTATCCCTGTTTCTTTACTTTTTTTTTTATAGTTGTGTTTTCATGTTTTATGATTTGAAGAGAATTATATCATGCATTTTAGTTTTGTTTAGTTGCTTTGGACCTTTTTCTTCATGCATCTTCTAGTATATTTATGTCATGCATTTTTTAGTTTGTTAATTTAGTTTTTTTAACTTTTGGTTTTATCTACTAATTTCAACAAATTTTTACACCCCTCTCAACATTTTTTTTTACACCTCATAACATGCATTTTCTAGTCTTCTAGTTTAAATTTGCTTCCAAGGTTTGTTTTTTTCGAAAAACTTGTGTTTCATACTTTTTTTTTCAATATACTTAATGTCATGCATTTTATTTGGTAATTATTCTCGTATGTGATATTCTTCTTGTGCTTTTCTTGATTCATGATCTAATATTTCGGCATATTTCGTTTCGCATCACCTCTAGTATAATCTCATGATCTTTAAATTTTTGTCAAGTAATTATTTTTATCCTCTTTGGTGTGTATAATAGGGATTGATGTAATTTAATGCATGCATTTTATTTTCCGCAAGACCGTAGAATGTATTTAGGGTATGTAATATGTAACCGACACACGCACCAGCACTTCACCATTTTATTTACCGCTTTACGCTCATTTATTTTTCGCCGTTACGCTAGTTCATCGTTAGTTTAGAAAAATATTTTATCTCAAAAAAAATCAAAAAGGTCAAATTTCAAATTTCTTTAAAGTAAACCTGGGTTTGTAACCCAAATGTTTTCCATTTATTTTTCTTAATCAATTTAATATCCACATTAGACATGGATTTCTTGCCATTAAAATTAACCAACTTCGCCATATTTTTTCTCTCATGCCTTGAGGCCTCTTATCTCTTCTTAAAATCTTTTTTCCAAAAACGTTAAAATCATTCAACCCACTAAAGAAGTTCTTTAGCCGAACTACTTGATTTTGATCCCGATTTATTTGGGTAAGTAGGCAGAGGGCTTTGGCCTTTCCAAATCAAAAAAAATAACCAAAAACATGCTTCATCTTCCCCCATTCTTTCATTTAAACTCTTAAACAATAATTTTCAAATAAGTAAAAATAATTTAGCGCAAGATTAAGAATAGGTAGAAGGTTCCTATGTGATATCATAGTCGATTCGGGTGCTTAACACCTTCTCCAATTGAAACCAACCCCCGGATCCAAGGACTTATAAGGGTTTTTACTCACTTTTCCACTTCCCACGAATAAAAGTTGAGAGTTCAAAGATTAAAGGTTCAAATCGGATTAATGATTTTGATACCTGAAAATTGAGAGCACAGAAATGGCGACTTCACAGGGGACCTTTTAGAGGGTTAAGCCTAACTTATTTTTTTTTACTTTTGCGCTTTATTATTGCTTATACCTTGTAAATACGTGCCTAATTGTTTACTTTCTTACGTGAGTGGCGAGATAAGTCCTACACCCAGGCTTGAGAGAAATATAAGATAGGAGTGGTAGAATCATAGTGACATGCCGAGAGTATTCTCGTGTGGTGAAACATGTGATATAACCACACTTAGCGGAGGATCTTGAAGTGATATATGTCGGCGTGTGTTGTCGCGTTTAGACATTATTACTTTTAAGTTTCCGTCGAAGCTAAGGACCTTAGTTACCTTTAACCCATCTCGGCCTTTAGGATGTAGTGCGGTGGCTAACCAAGTGTTGTCTTGGTCTTAGTCGACACGCGATGCTACACTCAAACTAGACTCTCCTACGGATGCTGTTGGACCGGATGTTGTCTCGGGCATCCAATAAAATTCGGAGGGGGTTGTAATTTGAGAACTTTGTTAGAACCCTGGTTACAAGTGCATCTGAAACCTTAGTCCTTACCAAATGACGTGTTTACCCTCAGCTCCAACTTTGTGGACTTAACCTCACCATGTTTTCTATGTTCTTTAGCATAACCATGCATACATGCACTCATACATAGATACTTTTTTTGCATCCATTAAAACATCGAATGACTTATGTAATCTTTTTTTGTAAACATATTAGATATGGAGGGTGTTGTGAAGAAAATTGTGAAGAGGATTAAGAAGTATGATTTCAAGAAACCGGATTTGGAGAACTTAAGGAAGCTAGCAAGGAGGTTAACTAGCCCGGACCACTTTCGTGAGCGGTATGGTTATTTGCTTAGTATTCTCAAGACGGATGTCGACGAAGGACTCCTCAATACCTTGGTCCAGTTCTATGACCCACTTTATCACTGTTTTACTTTCCCAGATTATCAGCTTATGCCCACACTTGAAGAGTACTCTTATTGGATCGGTTTACCCATACTCGAGAAAGTACCTTTTTCATGGTCTTGAACCCACACCTAAGCATTCAACCATCGCGGCTGCTCTTCATCTTGAAGCCTCAAAGAGATAAAAGCCAATCTTACCCTTAAAGGAGGTCTCCAATGCCTACTCTTCAATTTCTTATACCAAAAAGCCACCACCTTCTCCGAGAGATCCAATGCCGACGCCTTTGAGGCTATCCTTGCTTTACTTATCTATGGTATTGTGCTTTTCCCGAATGTTGACAATTTCATTGACATGAATGCTATTCAGATTTTTATTACCCAAAACTCTGTTCCTACCTTGCTTGCTGATACCTACTTGTCAATCCATGACCGTACGGCTAAAGGGCGTGGAGTTATCATTTGTTGTACACCCTTGCTCTACACCTGGTTTACCTCACATTTACCTCGCCCTAAAATTCGATCTGAGTTCATTCCATGGTCGGAGAAGCTCATGGCTCTTACCCCAGATGATATAGTGTGGTACAACTCGGCTTATGATACTAGAGTGATCATTGACCATTGTGGGGATTTCTCCAATGTGCCTCTTCTTGGTATACACGGGGGCATCAGTTATAACTCACTTCTTGCCAGACGTCAGTTCGGATACCCTATGAGGATGAGACCCGCTTACCTCTTCTTATCCAGCGAATTTTTCTTTTACAAAGAGGATGTTGATGATAAGAGAATGCAGTTTGTACAAGCTTGGCGATCCATTATCAGGTTGAACAAGAGCCAGTTGAGGTATAAGTCAAGTGTAACTCATGAATCTTACATCGAATGGGTCATCGATAGAGCTGCTCAGATAGGGATGTCTTACCCCCTGCTAAGGTCCTTAACTGCAACTATTCCAACTATACCCCCTAAAACCATGGAGGAGTATCATGCGCGTTTGGCTGAGTCAGAACGCGAAAGTGCTGATTGGAAAGAGAAATATCAAGCAGCTGAGCGTGAGAATGACACCCTCATGGGCCTACTAGAAGAAGAGAATTGGAAAAATCACAAGAAAGATCAGGAAATTGCTGAGCTGAAAGAGTGTGTCAGAGTGAAGGATGCCATACTCGAACAGGTTCCTAGGAGTAAGAAGAAACGCATGGATTTCTTTGCTGGCCCACATTCATATTTAGAAGAGTAGTCTACCTCAAGAGCTGGAGAGCTTCACTTTTGTTTCCTTCTATGTATTTCCCTAGTTTTCTATTATGTACTTTGGAGTCTATCCCTTGACTCAGTTTTTTAATAAGGGAATTATATTGTACTTCTTTTTTATTTTTGTAATGAAATGTTTAAAGTTGTTATGTTTACAAAAATTGTCTTTATAGGTTCTTCGATAAATTAAAAGAAAAATTGCATTTTTTTGCATTTAGCATATCATGCATCATACTGCATTCATAAAATGTCAAAACCGAGTCTCATAATTCTCTCCTTTCTGCCTCAGTCAAGGAAAGTGGCCCGGCATATTCAGTACAAGTCTTCTCGCATTCACCACACTCGGGCTTTCGTTAAGAAGAAGATAGAGTCAATTGAACAAGAAAACAGTGATCTCAAGGAACAGGTTGGCACGCTCAGAGAAGGGATGGAAAGGTTAACAGTGATGGTAGAGACTATAATGGCCGCTCAGGCACATGCGGCAGCTGCTCAACCTGCAAATGATATTCCAGTTCAACCAATTCCTGCTGCCATTCCGGTCCAGCCGATTCCTGTTGTTGCGTCTGCTGCACCTACTTCCCCTGTTGTTGTTTCGGCTGCCCCTACTGGTTCTACACAACCGATCCATACTGCTGTGGTTTCTGCTACATCTGCTGGTACTACACAGTCCATCCCGACCTGAGTTTCTTTCGGGGACGCGTCAAACATGTTCAATGAAAGTTTTCGTCCTCCTGGATTTACTTATCCTCCTCAGAATTATATGTCTAGGGAGTACCCTTGGGGCTTGTCTCTCGCAGCTAATGAAGGTGTTCGTTTTGCCGGCCCAGAAATGCCGATTCCTTTCGGACAACAGTCAACACCACTTTTCCATCCTGGTCAATCATTCCCTCAGGCTGCTATGAATCATGCAGCACCTATTGTTCATACTGCCCAGCAAGAGGAAGGACAAATCTATCACTCTGGTAGCATAGCAGGAGACGACAGAATGGGAAATCTAGAAGAAAAGTATGATGTAGTGCAGAACGAATTGAAGGCCCTCCGTGGTAAGGATATATACGGTCAGAATGTGCATGATCTCTGTTTGGTCCCGGATGTTGTAATGCCTCCTAAATTCAAAACGCCAGACTTCGCAAAGTATGAGGGAAATACTTGCCCACAAAGCCATCTAGTCATGTATGTGAGGAAAATGACAGCTTATAGAGACAATGAACCTTTACTCATCCATTGCTTCCAAGATAGTTTAACTGGTCCTGCACAAGTGTGGTACATGAATCTGAAGGGTATCACTACCTTTGAAGAATTGGCTAGTGCGTTCATACAGCAATACCGGTACAATATATACCTGGGACCCACTCGGAGAGAATTGCAAGCCATGGCACAAAAAGACAAAGAACCTTTCAAAGAGTATGCTCTCCGTTTTATTCATAAATCTGCCCAAATTCGCCCAGCTCTGGAAGAGAGGGAAATGGCTGATTTATTCTTTGAGACTTGAGTCTTTACTATTCTGAGAAGATGATTGGTTGTGCGTCACAAAAGTTTACTGAGATGGTCGACGACGGGGTTCGTATTGAGGATCTGGTTCGTAAGGGAGTTTTGGCTAAAGAGGGTAGTGTGTCAGGTGGCTCGTCGGGTGTTTTGTCAGGTGGGTCATCTAGTGGAGCCAAGAGATTTGGAAATGGTTATCCGAAAAAGAATACTCAAGAGGTCAGCATGATAGCCCAAGGTGGATCTCAACCAGTGTACCCAAATTACCCTTTCATTGCTAACATCCCACCACCCTTTCCAGCTCCACAAAACCAAAATTATCATCCACAAACGCCCCAAAGGCCTCCACCATATTATCCACCATTATACCAGCAACCATATCCACAACCCTTTTACCAACAGTCATACTACCCACCACCACCTCAACAACAACAACCTCGCAATCGAGCTCCTCAACAACAAAATCGTCCTCCCAAGAAGGAATTTCCTCCCATACCTATGTTATATGCAGATTTGCTACCCTCTTTGCTGGCAAGAAACCTTGTGCAAATCAGGCAGCCTCCTCGCCTACAGAATCCTTTACCTCTTTGGCATCGTGCTGACCTCACTTGTGCCTTTCATCAAGGGGCACCCGGACAAGATATCGAACATTGCTACCCGCTTAAGGAAGAGGTTCAGAGGTTAATCCAAAGTAAAGATTTGTCCTTCGAGGACACAAATCCCAACGTTCAAAACAATCCTCTACCACCTCACGGACCTGCTGTCAACATGATTCAAGAGGATCAGAGTTTGGGTCTGATTCTCAGGGCCCAGGATGTCAAAACTCCATTGGTCCCGATCCAGGCTAGGATGTGTGAAGCAAATATGTTTAGTCACGATCACGACTCTTGTAAAGTGTGTTATGTGGATCTTCGAGGGTGTGGGCAAGTCCAAGATGATGTACAAGGGCTGATTGATAGAAGAGAATTGATTGTCACGAAGGAAGCCAGAAGTGTCTGTGTCATTACCCCTGTGTTCAAGAATCCGAAACACCTTGAGGTAACCCACGATAATGTAAAACCAGATGTTACCCCCTAGTGATCCGTTTACCGGGACCTCTGCCGTACACTTCTCAGAAAGCCATACCCTACAGATACGAGACAACCATCTTGGAAAATGGTAGAGATATATCTTTACACTCTGCAGACTCTGTGGTGAATATAGCAGAAATGGGCAAAGTGATGAGAAGTGGACGTATTCTCCCCACCGTTGTACGTGACGAGAATAATACTCCAAATGTGCCAGTACAAAATCCTGGTAAGGGTAAGGGTATCAGTCGACCAGATGGGATCATTTATGAAGATCGTGATGAAATCCTGAAATTGATCAAGAAGAGTGAGTACAAGATAGTTGATCAGCTGTTACAAACCCCATCCAAGATTTCCATAATGTCTTTGCTGATGAATTCTGAAGCTCATAGAGACACGTTGATGAAGATTTTGGCTCAAGCGTATGTGGACCACGATGTCGCTCTGGGGCAATTTGGGAGCATAGTTGGGAACGTCACCGCATGTAATAACTTGGGTTTTAGTGATGAGGACCTCTCGGCGGAAGGAAAAAACCATAATCTGGCTTTGCACATCTCTGTCCTTTGCAAGTCGGACTCTCTGTCAAATGTGTTGATAGATACTGGTTCCGCCCTTAATGTGATTTGGAAGACTACCTTGGATAAGCTGGCATACCGTGGCGCTCAGTTAAGGCCGAGTGCAGTGATGGTGAAGGCATTTGACGGGTCTAGGAAATCTTTAATCGGAGATATAGATTTGCCTATTACGGTGGGCCCTCATACTTTCAAGGTCACGTTCCAAGTTATGGACATTCAAGCTTCTTACAGTTGTTTACTTGGAAGACCGTGGATTCACGAAGCTGGAGCTGTGACCTCCACTCTCCATCAGAAGTTAAAATTTGTAAGTTTTAGGAAGTTGATAACAGTAATTGGTGAATCAGCTTTGTTGGTTAGTCATTTGTCCGCTTTTTCTTATATTGGTGCTGATAAGGAACTTCATTTCAGGGATTTTCTGCGGAAAAAGAAGCTGCCAAAAAGAGTGAGACTTGTATGGCCTCCTTGAAGGACGCCCAAAAGGTTGTACAAGGTGGTAAAGCGGAAGGCTGGGGTCAGTTGGTGCAGCTGCCTGCGAATAAGCGGAAAGGCAACACAGAAGGTTGATGATAAGAGAATGCAGTTTGTACAAGCTTGGCGATCCATTATCAGGTTGAACAAGAGCCAGTTGAGGATTCTACAGCAGTTTCTCAAAAAGGCAACACAGAAGGAACATCAACAGCGATCCAATTACAGCAGGCTCCTACCGGTGTCACAAAGATAGGTGCCCCCTCTTCAGACTGATCCTCAATGATAGCATTGGTTTCCGGCGGAGCATGAATAAACCCAGCACTATGAAAGATGCCTTCAGTTGGCTTGAAAGTTGCACTCGACTTGCTGGCAGAGAAACCAAGACCTTCTTTCCGCTTATTCTCAGGCAGCTGCACCAACTGACCCCAGCTCTCCGCTTTACCACCTTGTACAACCTTTTGGGCATCCTTCAAGGAGGCCATACAAGTCCCACTCTTTTTGGCAGCTTCTTCTTCCGTAGAAAATCCCTGAAATGAAGTTCCTTCCACATCATCAGCACCAATATAAGAAAAAGCGGACAAATGGCTAACCAACAAAGCTGATTCACCAATTACTGTTATCAACTTCCCAAAACTTACAAATTTTAACTTCTGATGGAGAGTGGAGGTCACAGCTCCAGCTTCGTGAATCCACGGTCTTCCAAGTAAACAACTGTAAGAAGCTTGAATGTCCATAACTTGGAACGTGACCTTGAAAGTATGAGGGCCCACCGTAATAGGCAAATTTATATCTCCGATTAAAGATTTCCTAGACCCGTCGAATGCCTTCACCATCACTGCACTCGGCCTTAACTGAGCGCCACGGTATGCCAGCTTATCCAAGGTAGTCTTCCAAATCACATTAAGGGCGGAACCAGTATCTATCAACACATTTGACAGAGAGTCCGACTTGCAAAGGACAAAGATGTGCAAAGCCAGATTATGGTTTTTTCCTTCCGCCGAGAGGTCCTCATCACTAAAACCCAAGTTATTACATGCGGTGACGTTCCCAACTATGCTCCCAAATTGCCCCGGAGTGACATCGTGGTCCACATACGCTTGAGCCAAAATCTTCATCGACTTCTCTCTATGAGCTTCAGAATTCATCAGCAAAGACATTATGGAAATTTTTTGGATGGGGTTTGTAACAGCTGATCAACTATCTTGTACTCACTCTTCTTGATCAATTTCAGGATTTCATCACTATCTTCATAAATGATCCCATCTGGTCGACTGGTACCCTTACCCTTACCAGGATTTTGTACTGGCACATTTGGAGCATTATTCTCGTCAAGTACAATGGTGGGGAGAATACGTCCACTTCTCATCACTTTGCCCATTTCTGCTATATTCACCACAAAGTCTGCAGAGTGTAAAGGTATCTCTCTACCATTTTCCAATATGGTTGTCTCGTATCTGTAGGGTATGGCTTTCTGAGAAGTGTACGGCAGAGGTCCCGGTAAACGGATCACTAGGGGGTAACATCTGGTTTTACATTATCGTGGGTTACCTCAAGGTGTTTCGGATTCTTGAACACAGGGGTAATGACACAGACACTTCTGGCTTCCTTCGTGACAATCAATTCTCTTCTATCAATCAGCCCTTGTACATCATCTTGGACTTGCCCACACCCTCGAAGATCCACATAACACATTTTACAAGAGTCGTGATCGTGACTAAACATATTTGCTTCACACATCCTAGCGTGGATCGGGACCAATGGAGTTTTGACATCCTGGGCCTTGAGAATCAGACCCAAACCCTGATCCTCTTGAATCATGTTGGCAGCAGGTCCGTGAGGTGGTAGAAGATTGTTTTGAACGTTGGGATTTGTGTCCTCGAAGGACAAATCTTTACTTTGGATTAACCTCTGAACCTCTTCCTTAAGCGGGTAGCAAAGTTCGATATCATGTCCGGATGCCCCTTGATGAAAGGCACAAGTGAGGTCAGCACGATGCCAAGGAGGTAAAGGATTCTGTAGGCGAGGAGGCTGCCTGATTTGCACAAGGTTTCTTGCCAGCAAAGAGGGTAGCAAATCCGCATATAGCATAGGTATGGGAGGAAATTCCTTCTTGGGAGGGCGATTTTGTTGTTGAGGAGCTCGATTGCGAGGTTGTTGTTGCTGAGGTGGTGGTGGGTAGTATGGCTGTTGGTAAAAGGGTTGTGGATATGGTTGCTGGTATAATGGTGGATAATATGGTGGAGGCCTTTGGGGCGTTTGTGGATGATAATTTTTGTTTTGTGGAGCAGGAAAGGGTGGTAGGATGTTAGCAATGAAAGGGTAATTTGGGTACACTGGTTAAGATCCACCCTGGGCTATAATGTTGACCTCTTGAGTATTCTTTTTCGGATAACCATTTTCAAACCTCTTGGCTCCACTAGATGACCCACCTGACGAAACATCTGACGAGCCACCTGACACATTACCCTCTTTAGCCAAAACTCCCTTACGGACCAGATCCTCAATACGAACCCCGGCGTCGACCATCTCAGTAAACTTTTGTGACGCACAACCAATCATCTTCTCAGAATAGTAAGGACTCAAAGTCTCAAAGAATAAATCAGTCATTTCCCTCTCTTCCAGAGCTGGGCGAATTTGGGCAGATTTCTGAATAAAACGGATAGCATACTCTTTGAAAGATTCTTTGTCTTTTTGTGACATGGCTTGCAATTCTCTCCGAGTGGGTCCCAGGTATATATTGTACCGGTATTGCTGTATGAACGCACTAGCCAATTCTTCAAAGGTAGTGATACCCTTCAGATTCATGTACCACACTTGTGCAGAACCAGTTAAACTATCTTGGAAGCAATGGATGAGTAAAGGTTCATTGTCTCTATAAGCTGTCATTTTCCTCACATACATGACTAGATGACTTTGTGGGCAAGTATTTCCCTCATACTTTGCGAAGTCTGGCGTTTTGAATTTAGAAGGCATTACAACATCCGGGACCAAACAGAGATCATGCACATTCTGACCGTATATATCCTTACCACGAAGGGCCTTCAATTCCTTCTGCACTACATCATACTTTTCTTCTAGATTTCCCATTCTGTCGTCTCCTGCTATGCTACCAGAGTGATAGATTTGTCTTTCCTCTTGCTGGGCAGTATGAACAATAGGTGCTGCATGATTCATAGCAGCCTGAGGGAATGATTGACCAGGATGGAAAAGTGGTGTTGACTGTTGTCCGAAAGGAATCATCATTTCTGGGCCGGCAAAACGAACACCTTCATTAGCTGCGAGAGACAAGCCCCAAGGGTACTCCCTAGACATATAATTCTGAGGAGGATAAGTAAATCCAGGAGGACGAAAACTTTCATTAAACATGTTTGACGCGTCCCCGAAAGAAACTCAGGTCGGGATGGATTGTGTAGTACCAGCAGATGTAGCAGAAACCACAGCAGTATGGATCGGTTGTGTAGAACCAGTAGGGGCAGCCGAAACAACAACAGGGGAAGTAGGTGCAGCAGACGCAACAACAGGAATCGGCTGGACCGGAATGGCAGCAGGAATTGGTTGAACTAGAATAACATTTGCAGGTTGAGCAGCTGCCGCATGTGCCTGAGCGGCCATTATAATCTCCACCATCACTGTTAACTTTAAAGCTTTAAGCTATACTAAAAGCAATGGCCTTCATCGAGAAAAAAGAAGTAATTATATGGATTTTACAATTGGAAAAACCATAGTAGTTGTTATTTTTAAAGTGCTATGACCTGCAATGATTCTTTTACATGCCGATGACATAATTCATTTTACAAGCAAAAGATCAGAGAGAAATTCCCAAATAAATTAGTCATTACCTGTCTGAGGGGATTGTAGTCCAGCTTCAAACATGAAAGACTCGAAAGTGATTTAAGAACTGAACCTGGCCAGTCTTTAATTTGATTCTTCGATAAAATCAATGTCTGGAAAGTGTAAAATATACAAATGAATTAATAGAAAAGTTTAAGATGGACAGAACTCAGAAGGTCAGTTTTAAGTTCTCTTTCCCGACCTTAAACCTTAATCATTCAATAAATTATTATAATTTAAAGGTTGAAAGTAGATAAGTGAAATGCTTCGAGCATGACATTTAATGAGATAATCACTCAACAGAGAAAGAACGGTTTACCATATAAGAAATATTTTACTTTATATATGAAAATCTGAAAATGATTAAGAAAGCACATCTTCCTTCTTCAAATTTAGGGGAAATTTAAGGATTTTCACCATTTTTTTTTGTTTAAAATATCAGTGTACGCACACAAACCAGTGCATATAGAACTTACAAAGAAAAATGTGCTAACAAATAATACTAAAACTCAGAAATATGAAACCAGAAAGAGAAAATGGTTGAAAATTTATGCAATCAATTCACATGAATACATATGGCCAAATTAATGCAGTTTGGGCTTTCCAAGTACGAGGTAAGTAAAATTAATTACCAAAAAGTAGCCTACAAAATCATGTCACTTATTGTGCTTGTGGTTATTTTTCAGCAATGCAATTCATAAGCCTCTCTTTTTTAAAGGTCTGTCCCTTTACAGATGGCAGGTGAAGGATTACTTTGTCACAAGCAATGGGAACCATTATTAGTTAAACTTCAAAATTTTATTTTGAACCAATCTACAGGGCCCTCAATTTTTACAAACGTGTGCCCATATTTTTTTCAGCCTTACTGCAGTGTTTAGATGTTCAAAATTTCAAGTGACCAAAATGACTTATATAATTACTGGTCAACAAACATACAGATTCTTGTTAGTGGGGAACTCATATTAAGATGATGACAGTGCCTGTCAGTAACAAATCAACTTGTAAAGCACCTTTCAGGAATTAAAACCGGAAGAGAATGTTTAACCTGGAGGGAAACACAGGAAGAAAGTTCAACCGGCAACTCCTGGATTGAGTTTTTGGAAAGATCAAGTTTTATGACCTCCTCAGATTCCAATACTTCAGATGGAATAGCACTCAACCCTAACCCTCCCATAGAAAGTTCCTGAACACAATTAGAAATAGAACTACAATTAGCAAGGAAAGGTTAAATTAATAGAATCAGAAAGACAGACACAATATAGAACAGAATTTTCTGCTTCAATTCATTCAATTTTGAACTCCAAGTTTATCAAAAGTATAGGAAATCGCAGTATTCGCTAGATAGTGTATCATGTGATTATATCATTTCTAAATCCACTGTCGTCCTCACTACAATCAATTTAGATGTTAACACCACGGCTAATACAAAAATAGATACTCAATATTTGTTATATTCATCAAAAAGGTTATTCTTAATCAGCTTGATTTTGTTCTTTAGTCGATAATGAATTAATGAGCACCGAGTTAAGGGCGAGCCATGGCGCAACGGCAAGGTTGCTAGCCATGTGAAATCTTGGAAAAATCTCTCCGCTTGACAGGGGTAAAGTTGCGTACATCTAACCTACTCAGATCCCACTTCGTGGGAGCCTCGTGCATTTGCTTCCCTTTAGTTTCTGCAGAAATACATGGTTTAAGCACTCCATGCCTCTAGACTCTCTTATTCAACATGGTATCTAGAGTCCATCATAGGAAACCTTAAGAACTGTATCTACCCAGTGAACCAACCGTCCTCTCGCAACAATTTTTCAAAAACCGTGTTTATAATTCATTTTCCCCCTTCCTCCTGCCTTCACTTTTTTGGCGGGACCTTCAATTTTCCGGCAGTTATACATTGGACACCAAACAACTATAGATGGTGGGCTGGTGATGACAGCAGCTAAAACAATAAACAAACTGAAAGATGGTTGAATCAGAAAGCTTTGGTACCAACTTGATTGGATCTAAATTATTCCCCCTATATTCACGAGGGATCGTACAGATATATATACAAGAAAAATAGCATCAAGATCCCTGAACTCTGAGATCAAATCAATCAACCTAAGCCATTTATGATTACAATCAATATTATCTTATTAATTTATATGTTGAATAATAACAGGAAGAAGGAACACATACTAATTACGATCACAATCAACATTATCTATTTTTATGTTGTAGTCTAGGAAAGGAAGAGTTGTGTGTGAAACGTATCACATGCCAGTCTTAGAGCAGAGAGTACTCTCTATGGGAAGCTTGGCTCTTGATTTTGTTCTTGAACAATTTGTGATTGCAATTTAATAAAATTCCTGTTTTCATTCAATACTGGTGTTCTATCAAATGCTAACACACTCACACATAATATGAACAGTTCATGATCAACAAGAAAACTATGCAATCTATGGAATGTATGATTTCCTTTTCAAAAGATGCAATACCTTTGAAGAGATAGATAATCGGGTAGCCATTGCAATTATGTCCTTTTTTGAAGTGGTTGCAGCTTCAGAATCTGCAGAAAACATCATATGTGGACTAAGTAAAAGGGCTCAAACTTAAGTTGTGTGTATGATGCTAATGTGGCTAAGACTGTAACATACCTTCACCTTGAGAAAGTCTACTCCGGAGAAATCTCAGTAACGCTGGTGTGGGTCCAGTGACTAATGAGCTGATGAGAAAAGACACAAGTCAAAAACATATAATTACTAATATTGACAGCATAAAGGACCAAACTACTGTACCTTCTAAGAGTCCGCAATGGGTTTCCGCTAAGCAGAAGTTTCCTCAAGCTAGTCATCTTGCCTAAACAAGATACAATAGTAAAGTATTTATTTCTTCATTCATGTCAAAATTATTTCCACTTTTTAACTGTTTCAACACATAATAACATCATACAGTAAGGAAGTTGAGATGCACTGTGGCTCCCTAGCTAAAGGTTCGAGTATAACATATAACAGGTCATAGAGCCAGACCCTTCCAAGTAATGGTGTCCATTCACTATTTCTGATGAGTCAAGGACACTTGAAGAGGGGTGAAGATCCTCTCCATTTTAAGTTCTCTCCATTTGTTCCATTCACCCCTTGAAGAGACCATAAAATTGGTGAGGATGCAGAATAGTGTCCATTTACTATTTCCAGTATTGGTATCTATTTAGTAGATAAAATAGCTAGAAATATTAAACAGTGAGTCTATTACATATTGGCACGCAAGGAAACATAATATTGGTGAGGATGCAGAATGAACATGATTGTTTATATTTTGAAGAATAATTCAGGCCAAGACATATGCTGTCCTTATTAGTGCTTCTTAAGAACTCTTTTGACATGGAATGTTGCACTGCTTTTACAATATTATTACTTAACAGTATCTTTGTAATTTTGAGAGACACTTAAATTAATATAAAGAGGGGATGCCCATTAATTGAGGTGAAAAATTTGCTTTCCTTTATATTTTCTGGGAAAACTCGTATACTGTTTTCATTATGCAACTGTTATATTTCCGAAATAATGCAACTAGACCTACTATCATAATGCAAAAACTTGCTCAACTTACCCATTTCAGGAGGTAACCCACTCAATGAATTATTTGAAAGATTCAAGACTAAAAGACTCAGTTTGCATGCCTCCACAGGATAGTCCTTCAGCTGTGAATATACAAAGTCAATAAACAATACATCAAATAATCTACTGTTAAGGAGAAAGAGAACAAAAGCATCAGAAGCAAAAATAGTAACATAGCTATAATTGCCAGTATTTCAACGAAACTCTATGTAAAAGAGTTATTTTCCTTTGTAATAAGAGTAATTAGATACAAAATAAAAATGAAAATATTCAGTCTTCGATACCTGGTTAGAGTGAAGATCGAATGTCCCAAGCCGAGAAAGTTCTCCTATCTCCACTGGTATTGTAGAAATATTATTATTCCTGAATTGAATTTAAAAAATGCAATATCTATCAGAACTGTGTAGAAGTCATCAGTAAAAGAAAACCAAATGAATAATATGCTCTTAACAATATGAAGACTTGCATCAGAATAGGTTAGAACTTGACCCCAAATAAAACTCTGCAAGTGAATGACAACCAATGATTGATGAAGGGATTGATGAGATTCCTGCATAGACACACACATACAAATTCCACATCAAGATGAAAAAGGGAGAAACAAAAATATTTGACCATTTATTTAAAGAACTCATTGTTACCACCGGGCTCTAGCGCAAGTGGTTGGTGCGCAGGGTGTGTGAGTGTTTTAAATCACGGGATACGGAATTCAACTTCTATTGGTAAAAAAAATACTCACTGTTCTGATGGAGATCAAGACGAATTAAACGTGAAAGGCCTCCAATGCCGACCGGTATGCCATTCAGCGTGTTTTTTGCTGTAATAGTGTTAACAATGGAAACAAGTTTAACAAAACAAAGGGTCTACATATAAAACTAAAAGACCTAACTGATATTGTTGAAGAGAACAAAGGCCCTAACCTGCATTTAATTCAGTAAGCATTGTCCATGATGAAATGAGATTTTCAGATATCACTGTAAGCTTGTTTCCCTGGCAAAGACAAAAACACAGTATAGTGAGACCACTGCTTACTGAAACCATAATTTCTCAAAGACTCGAGGAGATGTTTGTCATCAATAAACATACTAAATTTTGCTACTAGTTACTACCTCCATATCTAGCTTAGACAATTTGGAACATTTTGCTAAATCTTCTGGCAAGCTTGCAATAAGATTGTTTGATCCCTGCAATAAGACATCAAAAATCCCCATTTCTTCATACATGGCCATATGAATGCAGACCAGCAAATAGAAGACTTTTTAACAGATTTCATCCGTTAAATAGCAAAGGCAGGTAAAAACAATCTTCATTGATAGATCTATGTATGCTTTATAACCTAAATGAAGGAGCGCGGAAATCAAAAAGGTAAAATGCAATCTATTTGATGAAATCCTCCCACAGTTGAGAGAGAGAGAGATGTACAGTTAATTAACAAGAAGGAAGGTACTTAGAAACTAAGTAACAGGAATTGAAAAAATAAAATCCTTTTATTCAACAACCAAGCCTTATCCCACTAAGTGGGGTCGGCTACATGGATCAAATTATGCCAATATGTTCTATCATATACCATATTTCAATCCAACTTATTAAATCTCTAGATCTTTCTTAATAGTTTCTCTTATAGTTTTTCTAGGTTTTTCTCTGCCTCTAGTGATCTGACTACCCTCCATCTGATCTACTCTGCTTATTGGAACAAGAAAATAATTTGGCCAACAAATTGTGTTACACTTCGGTTTTTACCACAAGGGAAACTCCTTCCTTAATCAAGCACCCAAAAAAACATATCACTCTTTATTCTTTGAATTATAGTTTGGATACTGACCTTACAAGTATCTCACTGCTACCAACCAGTATGTGCTGCATTAAAGCTAATTGTAGATTCGTAGACACTAAAGTAGGGTCTAACAACTAAACTCCATTTGTACTAAAAAAAAAGATGGGTCAAGAACCTCTCCATTTTTTCCATTACCAAAGTTTTAGGAATATTAATACAATAATGTAACATTTGGTGGGTCCAGTTATATAATATAAACTTCAAATATATAGTAAAGGAGAGGAAAAATCGAGAGAGAAAATGCAGAGGATCTTAACTCAAAGACAAACTAGAGTAATTGACAATATTCCAAGGTTGAATTCACATTAACCACAAGCATAATTTGATGAAACCAGTAGTAACCATTTCAATGCCAATGAAGCAGCATAAGCCAACCACACAGCTAAGATCAACGCCCAACAGTTTAAGTAAGACAAGGCCATTACCACATTACCTTTAAGTCCGACAACGCCAAGCATCTTCCTAGCTCACTAGGAAGTTCCGTGAGCTGATTATTTGAACAATCAAACCTAAAAGAGAAAATGCAAAACCTAAGTAATTTGCACAAGATACCGCATGCATAGTCTAAATCGACGTCAAATTTCCCATATCATCAATCTATTGATAAAAATGAACATGGAATGCGTCATACTTCACAAGTGACGCAGCTGATCCAATCTCATCCGGTATTCTTACTATCGAATTATGTGAAACATCCAACATCTTCAGCTCTGGTAGCCTGTAAAAGTTATAAACAACAACGAAAATCCAAAAACTAAAAACTGGACAAAACTAACATAAGCAAAATTAACCAATTCTAAAAGAAACACTCACTCTCCAATGGCAGCAGGAAGCTGGGAAAGACTATTGTGGCTAAGATTCAAAACAACGAGACAAGATAAATTTCTGATATCTTCCTTTAACAATTCAATACTATTGTGAGCCAAAATGAGTTTCTGAAGCTCCACAGCCTATAAAACCACATAACACAAACGGCATTTCACATTTCATTTCACATTTTGAGCCTGTTTGTATTGGCTTATTTGAGCTTATCTACTAGCATAAGCACTGTTTGGGAGAATTTATGAAATCGGCTTATGACATTTTCATAAGCTATTTTCAGCTTATCTCATTGCCCTATGTTTGGTTCCGCATTTGAGCATCGAAATTGATTCTGAAGGTGTAAAATTGATTTTGACATGTTTGGTTGCTCTCGAGTAAAACTGATTTTGCATCAAAAATTGATTCTAACTTGAAGCTAGAATTTCAAGTTTTTGAGTCGAGACGTGATTTTTACACAAAAATTTATTGTTCAACTCAGTTTTACTTAAAAAATGTATACAAACATAAACCACTTTTAAGGGAAATCAATTTTACAAAATCAAATTCATTATAAATCAATTTTTATGACTACAACACCAAACATAGACTTAAACTCTCTAGGATAACTTATAAAAACAGCTTGTAGCTTATGCAAAAACAATTTGACTTTACTTTATCCTGAATATAAAAATAGCTTATATTTATGCTATAATCTACAAAATAAGCTATATATCCAAACAAGGCCTTCATTTAACATTTCATTTCAATTTCAAAGTTTGGTTCAAAATTTCAAAGAGTGAGCCACCATAATAGTCTCGGATATTGTACGGCACTCTCAAATAGATCCCTAAGATTATTAATAATGTCTCAAAAAGGTCCATAATTCTATTAAATTGTCAAGTTGATCTCTACATTTAACTACTTACTATCGATCAATCAGGCCCTTACATTTTAACTACTTACTATCTATTTGGTCCTTATATTTAACCATAACCACTTATAATCAATTTAGTCCTCCTTGACTCAGAAGGACTAAAAGTGAGTAGAAATAGAATGTAAAGTGATTTGTGTTTGGATACAAAGTGAGCTGAACTACAAATATGTATGTAAAAATTAATTTTAAAATCAAAAGTTAAAAATCCTAGCTTCAAGTAGAATAGGCAAAATCAGTTATATGTTATGGATCAGGTTTGGTGGTTAACTGAAATTTCAAAGATTGAAAATGGTAATGGAATTACCTCCCACCATTTATCATCATCACCACCGATTCCATCGAGATTGCGATAAACTTCATCGGGGACTTCACTGCAAGTGGAAGAAGCAAACAATGAAGCAAAATGTGTGAAAGGAGCGAGAGAGTGTGAAGAGAGATGTGTGTACCTGAGGGAGCGGTTGGAGAGGTTGAGAGAACCGGATGATCTGGCGGATTTGAGAAGCCGATCCATGGAAATGGCGCCAACGTGATTGGATCGGATTCAAGATCGTTGATGGAAATTCAGAGATGAGAAGTGAAGAAGGATGCTGGTGATTTCTGCATCCGAGTTTTCAAATTATGTCATGTCATGTGATACACTTTTATTTCGATTTGGTGTAACATCATCATCATTAATTCATCTCTCTTTACTTTGGCTTCTGTAATAAAAAATTAAATAAAATAACTAGTATTTATTTATTGTTTTGAATCTTAAATTTTTTTAAAAATGATTTTGATAATAAAAAAAAATTTGGTAGAATTTTTTGATACTGATTATAAATTAATTTTTCTCATAAAACTGTATAGCTGAAAATCACTCCTCTTAATTAACAAATTTGTTATCCGAAAATTATGTTTTGAGATTTTTAGTTTTTTTGGTCAGATTTTTTAAATTATGATAATGAAGCTAAGAATGAAAGAAAATATGATCCCTTAATATTTTTGTTGAGGTTTTGTCTCTTTTTCACGACTTTCATTTATGTTCAGATTTTGAATATAGTATGTTGACTTTCTTTTATTTCTCTTATATTGTGGGTGTTAATTTGGTTAAGAGTGATATGAATATGTTCAACAGGTTTACAAGTTTTTTATTTTTTATGAGGCGGTTTACCAACTTGTTTGTGGTCATTAAACACTATCATAAGTTGGATTGGAATTAAATTTACACATAAACTTTGAGAAGAAAACTCGTTTGTTAGTCATTTGGCGAACTTAGATGCTTTTGCATTAGATTCATAGTTTTGAATTCTACTCTTCCCCCTGCACTTTTCGCTCGCGTCCAGCATAACTGACCAAAATACATTTGCGCTAGTTAACTAACGCAAATGTAAAAAAAAAAAAAAATGGGACTTAATTTTTACACATGCGTGACTAAGTCACGCCATGAGTTAACTCACGCAGGTATTAACACATCCGTAAGTTAACTCATGCTAGTTCAATTTTTAGCAGACATCACGTTAGTTCATGTGGTTGTTGACTAGTTGTCCTGGAGCAATGGCAGACATCAGCCAACATCAGAATAGCTTTAATAGCTTTCGGCACATTAAAGCTTGCAACAACTTTCGTTTTCTGCTTTCCTTTAATAGCTTGCTTGCATTAATTAGCCAACAGCAGTAAAAGAAAGAAGAAACATTTTTTTTCTGTGAACTAGCGTGAGTTAACTCACACGGCATGACTTAAGTCATGTATGTGTAAAAAATACGAAATTTTAAGTTAAGTTAATTTTACACTTACGTTAGTTAACTAGCGCAGGGGTATTTTCAGCAAGGCTGCAGTGCGCGAGTGTTTTGTGCAGGGGGAATAGCAGAAACCCACAGTTTTCAGGGGGTGGATAGTTCAACTACTTTGGGCTAAATGTTGAGAATGTTGAGTTGAAATTTCATGGTTCAAGTTTTAAAAAGGAGAAAAAGAAACTAACATAACAATCAATGTAATAACATTTTCTTTAAAATAACTATATTATGTGGAGACGTTCTAATATGTCATTCAATCTTGTTGGTGTTATGAGTCTCACATTTGTTTGTTGTTGGTTCATGTTTTTTCTTCTTCTTCTTCTTTTGTAACAAAAAAACAACTTAAATAGCAACCTTAAAAAATGTTATGAACTCCTCCAAAACACTATAAGCTTGTGAAAAAAGAACATTTTTATTTTAATCCTTTTTTTTTCTTCCTATTTTGAACCCCTTAAATTTTCAAGAGAGGTAATACATGACATCCATATGTGGCACATATATGGCATTAATAAATGATAAATGTTTCATCTGAGAATAAAAAAAAAATAAAGAAAGGAAAGAATGTCAAACGTCTGCTCCATTATTCCCATACGCTAAGTTTTTTCCTCCACCCCTTCTCTACTATTCTCCACCGCCTCACTTTCTTCCTTTCTCACCCTCTATTCTCTCTTGCTCACCCCCTATCACCGGCCACCACCTCCGGCCACTATCTCTGTAGTTTTCACCCTTAAATTTCCCCACCCACCACCGCTGCCTTTGTACCCACCACCATTTTCCTCATCACTATCTACAGATTGAAAACTCTCACACTCTTTTTCCATATCATTGTCGTCTCTCTACCTCCTCTGTTCTCCCTCTCTTCTCTCTCAAATTTGTCCCTTCTCCCTCGAGCGTTTTTCGAGATCTGAAGAGGACAAGCGCAGATATGAGTACTTGTTTCCGACAGCGTGACTAATGACGACGTGTTGGAGAGAAGAATAGACGGTGGTGGTGATTGTGGTGGAGTTGCAGTCGGAGGTACGAGGATGGGACTGACAGCGGTGGAGGTTGGCCGGAAAGAATAAAGAAGAAGATGAGAAGGAAATGTTGCGGCAGAAAAGGGAAGAGAAAGAAAGAAAATGATGGTGGGGCAGAGAATGTGGTTGTGGCTGGTCAGTGATGGCGGCGTCGGTGAGAGGGGAGAGCAGAACGAGAGTTGAGAATGTTAGAAGAAAAGGACATATGAAATCTCATTTTTACCCTTGACTTTTTAACAGTATTACAAAATTGTCATCCACATGGGTATGAGAGAGGTACAAGAAAAGGGTGGCTCTGTAACATTGTTCAATTTTCAATTATGTACTTGACGAATTGATTCCTCTGTTATCTTAGAGGATCAATTATGTACTTGACGAATTGATTCCTCTGTTATCTTAGAGGAACCGACTTGCTTCTTATTTCTTCCATGCAATAGAATGACTGCATGTGCTTATGGACAACTATGAAAATCCTCAACCACTAAAGCAAGCATTAGATGAATCCATCTTTGCTCCATTTAAGAATGCTCCATTTATCCCTTTTCACTTTATTATTTATCCCTTGTCACTTTATTAATGTTCGACATGTGGCAAATGTAAAAACAAGGGCTATGATTAAAAGCTCTAGCATAAACACTTGTTTAATGAAAAATAAGTGTTTAATGAAAAATAAAATACATGTTTTTCCAACAAAACACACGCGCTTTCACTTTCTCTGAAACATAACGTGCCCTCTTCTTCCTCCTCTCAGCACCATTGCCGCCTTTCCCTATCACTCTCATCGACGTTTTCATTTAGTTTCGCCGTCGCAAGCAAAACCGCAGTGAATCAAGACAACCACTGAAATTTTCAAAATCAATTAAATCAATTATTTGTAAATCATTTAAATTTCAAAACCACATAACCTTGTAAATTAAATTCGAGGTGGAAAAGAAGGGAGAGATCTCCGCGGTGGAGGGCGATGAACGGCGGCGGTGGTGGCGCCAATGTAACCATGGTGGTGAGAGGAAGAAGAAAAAGGTGAAGAAGGGGGAGATCTCCGCGGTGGAGGGAGATGAACGGCGGTGGTGGGGCGCCGGTGTAACCATGATGGTCAGAAGAAGAAGAAGAAGTCTGGGTACTGTTTATGAAAAAGAAGAAAAGAACGTGTTTTACTTTTCAATTTTCATTAAAAAAGTGTTTATGTTAAATCTTGTATTCCCAGCCCTTGATTTTATACTTTCCAAATGTCACGCATTAGTTTCTTATTTTTTCCCTTTTTTCTTCTATAACAAAAAAAAATGCTACTTAAAGTAGCATCTCTAAAAACATTATAAATTCGTGGAAAATTACTATAAACTCGTGAAAAAAGATTGTTACCAATAGAGTTTATAATAATGAGTAAGGTGATCTCCAACGGAGCGGTTGTTTCGCGTTTACAATTCGCAGACGATACTTTGATTTTATGTGATAAATCGTGGGTCAATATTCGAGCTATGCAAGCCATTCTTCTTCTTTTTGAAGCTTTGTCTGGGTTGAAGGTGAATTTTACTAAGAGTCGGTTGGTGGGGGTGATGTCCTGAGTTCTTGGTTAGCTGGAGCGGTTTTGGTGATGAATTGTAAGGTTGGTACTATTTCTTTTTTGTATCTTGACATGTGTAACACCCCGAATTCCCAACATAAAAATTCATACATAATTATCAGAGTATAACACAATGGGAATGTCACATTTCATAAAACTTTAAACACAATGAATAATAATTTATTCCTCATCAATATTCAAACGTAGCAGCGGAATCATAACTCAAAAATCCTTAAAGTAATTAGTTCTTGGCACAAAGGTCTCATAAACATCTCAAAAATTCAAAGTGTAGTTCATAAACGTCATATTCAGTTCAACATGATACATAAACGAATAGAATTCAATAAAACTCCATCCCGTTACATATCAGAGCATTTCCTACGACACCACAAGGACCTCTCACGTCGTCGAACTTATGCTTGGTCACCTGCACTTGCCCACAAGGCGGCAATTCCAACAGAACGGGTGAGATTCACAACAATTATATTAACATATAATTCAAACATTTATGTTTAACAACAACAACAATCATCACATATAACGGAAACATCTCGAACATCTTCATATAACAAATCATCTTAAAACATCTTCACATAACAAATCATCTCATAATGTCTTGGACACAAGACTCGACAAATGCAACTCTAACATCTTAAACATCATGCATGTGGTACCAATATTTAAGCTTAAATAAGCTTCACCGTCGCTTTGAGCAAATGATCCACCGTCGTTTTGAGCAAAAGCTCCACCGTCTCTAATTATGCAAATGCATGAACTCGACTCTTTATACTTAAACAAGTTAACATAGCATCTTAACATCATTTACGACTCGTGACCGACACATGCAATTATAACAATACATGGCAGCAGCTCAACACATTTAACACATATTCACAGCACATAATCATCGTCGCAATTATCATTTAAACATCATTCATATAACTCACTTAATATGCATATAAATCATAGATTAACGCCAACAATTAAAATCATCTTAAAGCATCATTACAGATTGTAATTTAGATCATAAAACATCTCTAACACTATCCAAAGGTCTACACTCAAAGCCTCATTCAAAACAGAATTATAAAACTCAAGTTATAGTGGTCTGAGACCACATTGCTCGCTATGGCGAGTGGTTCTGCTCGCCTCGCGAGTTGCTACCTAGCATTCTATTACTACTCGCTACGGCGAGTGGTTCTGCTCGCCTCGCACGCATTAAAGGGTCGCTCGCCACGGCGAGCACTACATGGTATTCTGCTACTCGCTGCGGCGAGTGGTTTTGCTCGCCTCGCGAGCGATGCCGTTCTGCTCGCCACGGCGAACTATCGCAGAACAGGGTACGGGTTCGCTCAATCTCTCGCCAAAACTCATTCAATCCCTCATGTTATGCCTCTAATCCTTCAGAATTATGATCCTAGTGATTAACCTAAGTTCTGTAGCACGTTTTTACAGCAAATTGCATCATTCTCACATCAATTCATCAAAAATCCATTTAACCCTAACTTAAGAACCCTCTCAAAACTCTTCTCAATCCATTAGTTAATCATAAACAATGAATGACATGTTAATATAATCAAAGCTAGGCTCACCCTTACCTGGTAAGTTTGCAGAATTGAGGTTTCCTCTTCTCTGGCCACTTTTCTCCCTTTTTGCAAAAGTCTGTAATACGTGCTGACTCTTTCTCTAAACCTAATTTCCTTCTTATACCTCTTTCTAATCTCACTTATCCCCAAAACTCTATCTTATTATAAAAACAACCACACCTCTCAAAATTATTGTTATTATAGCACATCTTTATTTTCATATAAAAATATATATATTAACATCACATATCTTATTTTATTAAACAATAAAATAAGCATCACATCACAACATAGTCTCATACGTCACAAACATCACCAAAATCATATAATGTATAATAATATACTATATACTCTAATAAAATAATTAAATAATTAAAGTGGGCGTTACAACATGCCTATAGGCGGTAATGCGCGTTGTTTAGCCTTTTGGGACTCTCTTATTAAGAGCATAATTACTAGACTTTCGGGTTGGAGTTCAAAACACTTATCTTTGGGGGGACGTCTGGTTTTACTGAAGTCTGTCCTATCATCTCTGCCTGTTTATGCTCTTTTCTTTTTCAAGGCTCCGGCAAGTATCGTCTCCTTTATCGAATCTATTTTAAATTTATTTATTTTTTGGGACGGGGGTGTTGACCACAGGAAAATAACTTGAATTGATTGGAACTTTGTCTGTCGTAGTAGTGAGGTTGGCGGTTTGGAGGTAAGAAGAATTAGGGAGTTTAATTTTGCTCTTTTAGGGAAGTTGAAGGTGAGAAAAACACAAGAAGGGAGGTTGAATTGTGTTTACTTTTTCGTGTCTCTTAAAAAGAATGAATCTGTTTTCCAGAATCAGAGTCTGAATAAGTTCAGGACGTGATAGAAACTCAGAGTCTGTTGCAACGGAAAATGTAAAGAGATAAGAGAAAGAGAGAACACAAACAATTGAACAGGTTCCTTCCACAAACTGGAAGTAGTCATGACCCCCTTCCACTTCCAAGGAGAGTTCACTAAAATGTAATAAACAATTACAAGTTGCTCAAGCACACAACAAGAGACTTCTAAATGCTCAAGCACGCAGGCAAGAGACTTCAAATGCTCAAAGACACAACTAAGAGACTTCTAATGCTCAAGCACACAAGCAAGAGACTTCTGACACAATTTATAGAAAATTGAATAAGAGTTTGAACACTTGACATACAATCAGTGGTGTTCCAATTACAAAACTATAAGACTTTGTTTTCTGTAACACTTAGAAATTCTAGGATAAACAAGTTTGAAAGAATTCTCTAAGTTGTTGATGTGTTTGTTTAACTCAGGGAGAATAGCAAAATAGCGTAGTAGCTTAATAGTTCATTCGGAGTTAGTAGTCTATTATCCAAGTCTTCGTTCCTTTATATAGACGTTGTAAAGAGACGTTGAGACAATCCAACACATTACAGAATCATCTAGAAGCTTGATCAAATAATGTTGATCTGTTGCTTGATATGGTAATCGTCCTTCAATACATATTTTGAATTTCATTCCATTTAAAGCGATAATATCAGTAGACACAACTGCCAGTGGTACAAGGTAGTGGAGTAGTGGAAACAGAGTTCGTACGCAGTACTCTGTCCTTTTTCTGCATTCTTTATCGCAAAACATCCCATGCTTAAGTTGACTTAGAAGATAGCCGTTACTCCATGTGATCGTTTCTTTGTAGTCGAAATGCCTTCAGAGACTCATATAACCAAATCCTTGATTTGCAATCTTCAGACTCTCTGTAGAACTTTTAGATTCTGTTGAGCTTCAGACTCTCTTCAGCTCCTTCAGACTCTCTTTGTTCTTCAGATGCTCTGAGTCTTCATAACCTCTTGTTTTGCACTTCTTCGAAACAACTTCTTCAGATTCTCTAAGTCTTGTACTTCTTCTAGGCGATTTCTTCAGACTCTCTTTGTCTTCAGAACCTCTCGAAACAACTTCTGATTATTCTTCAGGCTCTCCAGAATCACTTGCAACAAGCTTCTTTTAGGATTTTGCTTTTCATTTGTTCTTACAGGATTCTTTCTATGAATAAAAACTTTGACTAAGATCCTGCACACTTAAATAAATATTAACATATCCAATTGATAATTTTCAATATCTTGTTATCATCAAAACTAAATGTGGTATTGTTAAACCCATTTGTTCCAACAGAAGTGTCGTTGGCGGTTGTTGGTGGAGAGGGATAGTTTTTGGTTTAGAGTCGTGGCGGCGTGGTATGGTGTAGTGGGAGGCCGGTTGGTGGAGGGAGGCCGAAATGCCTCTACGTGGTGGCAAGACATTTTTGCCTTGCGTGGAGAGGAGTGGTTTATCGGTCATATCAGTCGTTCTATTGGGGACGACAAACATATGGTTTGTGGTTGGATGTATGGATTGAAGGAGTGTGTTTTAGAGTCAGATTTAGTAGATTATTTGATTTGTCTCTATGTAAGGAGGATTCAGTGTTTGATATGTGTCGGTTAGGGTGGGGAATTGAGGGTGAGGCGTGGAGATAGAGGAGGAGGTCGTTTGCGTGGGAAGATGAGTTGGTGGGAAAACTTAGTATGTTACTTCAAAATCTGACTTTGCAGGTGGACAAGGCAGATAGGTGGTTGTGGAGTTTGGAACCGTCTTCAGTTTACACTCTTCGTAGTGCTTACAAATATCTAACTGTGCAGCCTCATGTTGATTATGTGGTCCCAGTGTCTTCTCTTTGGCATAACGACGTTCCTCTTAAGGTTATTTTTTTGCTTGGCGCTTGTTTCGCGATAGGCTACCAACTAAGGACAACCTTTTTCGTCGTCGTGTTATAGAGTTTGATGCTCAGATGTGTGGTGGAGGGTGTGGCATGGCAGAGGCATCTAATCATTTATTATTTCATTATAATTTCTTTGGCTCCGTTTGGTTCTATATTTTTCAGTGGCTTGGTGTTGACACGGATATGCCTTTTGAAGCCGTGGATCACTTCATTCAATTTAGTTTTCTTAGGGGCATTGCAAGAACGAGGTGCTCTATTTTACAGGTCATTTGATTTGCAACAGTTTGAGAAATATGGAAAGGAAAGAAATATCAGGTTATTTAATAGTAAAAAATACTCAATTTTGCAGATTGTTGACAAGATTAAGTCTCAAACTTTCATGTGGTTGAAGGTGAAGTATGCTTCTCTTCCCTTCAATTATCATGGGTGGTGGTTTAGTCTGTTTACCATGTTGGACATTGGTTAACTCTTATTTTCCCTTTTTAGTTTTATTTTGTTTTTGTATATTTTTTAGCTTGCACACTTGGTTCGAACTCTAAATGTACTCTTTTGTTTCTTCCCTCGCACACATTATGCTGGAAAGGACTTTTTGATGTGGTAATATGTAAGATGATAATTTCATGAATAATAAAACCTCAATTTTTCACTCTCAAACGTTTTCTTTTCTCACTCTCCCTATGTTCCATTTAAAGAAAAATCGTTCCAATAAAATTAAAGGTTAGTGGTGCCTATTTTTTTTTAAGAAACTAAACTAACATGTCGAGAAGAGTTGAATCTACCTTGGAAGAATCAGAATTCAAGGTTCCAAACCAATAATTTGAGTTTTTTTAAAAAAATAATACAAACTAAACTTATTTAGCCCATGAATTAAAGAACTTACATTTACTCTTACTATGATCCTATCATAATCACTTTTCCACGAGTTCACTGTAGCATCCTATCCTATAATATACGCATCTTTGTTGTAACTTGGTATGAACCTAACAACTTACAATATATATGGGCCCTATATCATAAATAATTGATGATAGAATATATTATTATTTGCCTCTGATAAAGTTTTTGCTCCATAGTTGAATGAAAATGCAAAAATGGCTTATGCATGTGGTGTTTACACTATTTTGCTCTTCTCTTTTACATGTCCAAAGTTATCATAAAGTTGAAGATGAAATCAATAGATCACAATTCCCAAATGGCTTCATCTTTGGAACAAGCACTTCCTCTTACCAAGTATATATAAACTTGTTCAACTTCCTTTTTTCTTCTGAATTTTTTTCATTTTGTTGCTTCTATTAATGATATTCTTTTCCTTTTTTTTCTTCATAGATTGAAGGAGCAGCTTTTGAAGATGGTAAAGGTTTAAGCAACTGGGATGTATTCAGTCACACACCAGGTATATTTCTTTTTTATTTGCATATAGTTATAGAATTTACTTTAATGTTGGAAATGAATAATTACAATACAATCTGGTAAATTTTCAGGAATGATAAACAATGATGAGAATGGTGATATAGCAAATGATCATTATCATCGCTATTTGGTAATGACTATAAAAATTCAGTAATATGGTATTAGCAGCATAGTTTAAGTACATTTACTAATATAGTTTACTCTTTAAAGTCTAAATGATTGTCTTTGACAGGAAGATATCAAATTGATGTCATCACTTGGGATAAATGTATATAGATTTTCAATTTCATGGACTAGGATTTTACCTAGTAAGTATTCCCCAATTATTCACATCACTAGTTTCCACAATTTTATCTTTCAAATTAGATTCTTAATTAAGTCCTTGTTCATGAGCTGTAACAGGAGGAATATACGGGGACGTAAATCCAAGTGGGGTTATGTTCTACAACAATCTTATTGACAATCTGCTACTTAGAGGTGAGTAAGGAGTTGTAATGAATAGTTGTTTTCATTAATTTATAACAGTATGAGATTGTTCTTAGTTATACCTAAATCCCGGGCATGGCTTGCTTGATCTAGGAATTGAGCCATTTGTGACAATTCACCATCATGACTTGCCGCAAGAGCTGGAAGAAAGATACGGCGGTTGGCTTAGTTCTTTAATTCAGTAAATCCACTACTCTCATTCTTTTACTCGTTCTAATAAATACTCTTGCATAGCTGTGGTCCAAAATTTTGAGTTAAGAGACCAGTGAGATTTTGTTGGCAGTGTTATCGGTAGGACTGTTTGAAATAACCAAAAAACTAAACTGAATAGTTAAACCAAATTGCATTAAAAAACTGAATTGTGACCAACAGTTCAAGAACTGAACTGAACCAGTTCAGTTCGCGACTTACCCTTCACATTTCGTTTATTTTTGGTGCGGTTTAACAGTTCTTTAAAACAGTCCTAGTATTCCATTTTATTTTTTATTTTTTCCTTTCAACAGTCCTGGTTATAAGTAAATAATAGAAATTTGGTACAATTTGACTTGCAAAGAATCAGTTTGGTTCAAAATAATGCACTTCAATTTTTTGTAAAGTTAAATCCAGTTTAAAACCAGTGCACCGAACCTTCATACTACCTAGTGTGGTTCAGGACGATTCATTAACAGCTCATTTCGGTTTTACCAAACTGTTGTAACTGTTCAGTTTGGATTATCCTCCTAGCTGAACCATGAACAGTCTTAATTATTGGTAATTGCAGGAGAGATTTTGTTCATTTTGCCGAACTTTGTTTTAAGAGCTTTGGAGATAGGGTTAAGTATTGGGTCACCATCAATGAGCCAACTCTGGTTTCAGACTTTGCCTTTATTAGGGGAAAATACCCTCCTAGTCACTGTTCCCCTCCTTTTGGAAACTGTTATACTGGTAACTCCGATGTTGAGCCTCTCCTTGTCATGCACAATATGTTGCTGTCGCATGCTAAGGCTGTTGAATTATACCGAAAGCACTATCAGGTAACAAAAGTGAACCTAAACTGAGCATTTTTTGTCACATTTTCTATGCTAGGGGAAAAGGGACTATAGGGTACTCTTTCTGTTCCAAAATAATTGCCGTCCTATGTTTTTTTAGATCAAGAAAAGGTATAAGTAAATTAAATAATGTTGCAATTTTACAAAGTTGTCTTTGTTAATTATTGTCTGTTAGTCATTTGTCATAAATGTATAGTGGAATATAACGACTTGAAAGTAGTGTTGACAATATCAATTTAAGGGTAGAAATGAAAAAAAAAAAGTGTCACGTTGAAAAAGCAAAATGACTCTTATTGTGAAACATTTTTCATATGCTAAAACGACAGTTATTTTGGAACGGAGAAAGTAAGATGAAGTATTTAAATAGGAAGTACTGAACTAATGCAGGCAAAGCAAGGTGGAACCATTGGCGTTGTTGCAAATACCTTCATGTATGAACCTCTTAGAGATGAAGAATGTGATAGACAAGCTGCAAATAGGTCCTTGGCTTTTGTCATAGGATGGTAAGTCATTAGGAAGCAATGAAGTACGAAGAGAAATGTTTTGATTCTGGCTAAATAATGTCTACTTCTTAAACTGCTATGCATCCAAAGATTGATAGCAACTCACTATCTTTTCAACATACTCTTTCTTATTAGTTGAAATTCAAGTATGTTTCACTATTTTGGGAATGAAAATCTACTAAATCTGTCAGACCCACATGAATTTGGTGGGATCTGATTGAATTTCAATTAATAAGGAATAGTGCGATGAAAATAAAATGTTAGAGAATATGTTCCTGGCGTTCCTTGAATGTACATTATTAATGACAAGAATTAACAGAACATAGTTCTTTCATTCTTTTTAGTAACTTTTCCTGCTTTTTTTATGGCAAGAAGGTTACTAGATCCCCTAGTTTTTGGTGAGTACCCTGCTGAGATGCGCTCTATTCTTGGGAACCAGTTGCCAAGGATCTCTACTAAGGAGAAGAGTCTCCTAAGAGGCAGCCTGGACTTCATTGGCATCAATAACTACGGAGCTCTCTATGCCAAGGATTGCTACCTCTCTACTTGTCCACTCGAGGCAGCTCGTCCAATAAGAGGCTTTCTGGAAACAACTGGGATGAGAGATGGCATTCCAATTGGTGATCAGGTACTCATATGTAGTCCAACTGCTCTTATCATTATGTTATTTCGGTAACTTGTAAGTAATTTGTCAATTAATGTTTGATAATGGTTTTTTGTTTAAGATTGTGGAATGAATATTATTTATTAAATTGACATTAATGGTCATTTTACAACTGTCATTGATAAGATTTGAACTTCATGTCTTGAGGTTACACGGTCAAGCTCTTACAACTGAGCTTACATCTTATGAACAATTATTTGATAATCGGTTGCGATTATAATGAACATAAATATTGATATGATTTCTTTTATTTTGAGCAGACAGGAATACCAAGGTTCTTTGTGGTTCCAAAGGGCATGGAAAAGATTGTAGACTACATAAAGATAAAATACCACAACATGCCCATGTATATTACAGAAAATGGTGCGTGAATACTCAAAAACATTATATGATCTCATTTTTTTCCTGATATGTTTTTGCTTGATCATAATATAATATCAAACACTTGAGACAAAAAAAAGAAGTGACTATTTGAAGGTAGTGTTTTGGTATGTATAAATTTGGGCTGGAGTTATGAATTGGTTAATATATCATGAATGACTACTCAAAATTTGTTGCAGGATATTCTTCGCCACTCAATGCAAGCATGACGATGCATGATTTACTACATGATTTCAAACGGATAGAATATCATAAAGCTTACCTTGCAGCTTTGCTTAGAGCCATAAGGTGAGTGATGATGAAGACTAATATATGAGTAGCAGCAACCTTGGTTTTTTATGAATGTTTTTAGTTATACTTTGTCTGTTGACTGAGGCTAAATTTTATTATGTGCAGAAAAGGTGCAGATGTAAGAGGATATATGATATGGTCATTGTTTGACAACTTTGAATGGAATAGGGGATATGATATAAGATTTGGACTTTATTATGTGGATAGGCATACACTTGAACGAATTCCTAAACTTTCAGTTCAGTGGTTTTCTAATTTCCTCAACAAAACTAGTGATGATACCAATATAGAAGACTTGAGCAAGCAGTATAGAAGCAAATATGTGACGACTGCTGTTGTCTAAGTTATTTGAAACTGATCATATAATTCATTGTCAATATTTTGACAATTGTTAACAACAAGCTATTTATTATTATTGGAATTTTATGTGAATTTTACTATTAAAATAGGTTGACTTTGTATGGATATTTACCATACCATGCAGCTAGTCGAAGCTTTAGTGCATGTTTGAAATCACGACGGGTTTGACAACGTTGACAAGCCACTGTAATGGTGAATATCGTGACTCAAAACATACGTTTAATGAAACCACGGTTTAATTTTCTTTGAGATGCGAGATTAGTTATGATTTGTAGTTTTTGCTCCTAAAGTGATTTCTACACTCGATCTATTGTTTCATTTTTATGTAAATGACAAGTGCTAGAAAGTAGTATTTCAATGATATAATTTAGGCGTTTTTGTTACTTGTTTTGCAAGTTATTCAGGGAAAAGCCGAGAGATGAGTGATCATTGCCCTATTACGCTTTATTTCTTTTACTCTACCCCTTTTGTGCGAAATTGAACTCAAGACACCAAACAAGGAAGGAAAACCAAGAAAAAAGTACAAGAGGTAAAAGTCAAGCCACTCGCCCCCAACTCGCAATGGTGAGCAGTGAAAGGCGGGCTGCCAACAAACTCGCCACCAACTCGCAATGGCGAGCTCCAGGCGAGCACTTGGCAGAGAGTTCATCATCTGTCGCCTCCAACTCGCAATGGCGAACACATGGCGAGAAGAAGCTCGCAATGGCGAGCGAATTTGCTCTCGAGGCGAGTGAGGGCGGCCAAAACTCCTCAGAAGTGACGTGGCACAAACCCACTGGTGAAGAAACTTCAACTCACCATGGCACATACATCTACTCGCGAGGCGAGTTGAGTCAGATCAGAATCTTATAAATAGTCCTTCAGTCATTTCAGCAAGGGGAGTATCATACCATAGGCCACTCTAAGAAGAGAGAAATCAGGGGAAACACAGAGAGACCCTTAAAGAGCAAGGAGCACAAGGATTGAAAGGACTCGCAAGATCATTGAGACATCATGGCTTGCTTCTATTCTATCTCTTCTTTTCTCCTCGTAAGGTTACCATGACAATGAGTAGCTAGACTCTTTTTATTGGGATTAAATGTAATCAACTCTATTAGTATGTATTCCCTTTGATTAATTATCTTGTGATGATGAGATTATTCTTGTTTCCATTACAATCTTATGGGTTTGAATTGTTATTGAAAAATACCTTTTGAATCTAGGTTAGAATAACCTTCTACCAAAGATTTTGTTCTAGATGTGGAATTTAGGTTTTGATAATCACTTTGAATATTGGAACCCAGAGCTTTTGTATCATGTAATAGTTTGGAAAATCAGCTATATAATGATACAATCGACTATTGGATCGTTTAGTAGTTTGGAAAATCGACGATTGAACGACTCAATAGAACTTACGACATCCTTTGGACACAGATGATGTTGTTGAACAATATGTGATAACATCGATTGATAATTAGAATCTGCAACACTAATCTGAGAATACGTATACGTAGGTTGATGAAGTTTAATCCTAGCATAATCATTTCCCTGTTAACTCTCAAATCTTTTATAATTTCATAGTCTTCTAGTTTATGAAACAAAATTTATTACCACTCCATTACTCATAACGATATAGATTGTTGAACAACTTATAATAGCACCAGTCCCTGTGGAGACAATAACAAAAATACTTACTTTTGATACTACATCAGAAAACAGGCCTAAACATAAATCATTTACCTAACTTTACTTTTAATCTAAATCAATTTCCTCCAAAACCAAACAAAAGTAACACATATTCCTTCAACAAAAAAAAAAGTAACACACGTACATCCTCCAATCACAAATACAAACAAGAATACATTTTTTAGATACATTCAATTAATGATGTATGTGGTCTTTATTATATGTCAAATACATCATTAATTGAATGTATCTAAAAAGTGGATATTTGCTTATATTAGTGACCGGAGGGTGTATTGATTAAAGATGGAAAAGACATGTAAACTTACACTTTTTTTTTACATAGTAAACTTTCGCTTTTTGTGATGTTTATTTTAATATATTTATCTATTAAAAATAATTTTCATTGTTATGGAGTTGAAATGTTAAATTATTAATAATAATTTTTTTGGCCGAGTAGTTTATAACTAGACTCACGGTGAAGTCCATTTAAAAAACTAGGCTTACATAAAAGTATGAATTTGCATTCAAATCATGTCACGATTCAAACTCAAGGAACGACATACATCAACTTAGACAGGTAAGTATGAACGCCCTTGTAGTTATCAAGGTAAAGAGACCAATATTTATTTAAAGAAGGATCGAAAATATGTTTTTCTTGTTACCATTTTATTTTTTTCAAGACAAAGAATATTGTTTTTTTTAAAAGATAAGCAGATACAAACAAATCAAAATGACTAAAATTAAATTGAATATTAACAAAATTATTGAAATGGATAAAATGAAGGGAGGTTGATCTGTTTGGAAAATTAGAATAGGTGTTTGTGTTATTTAGGAAAATATCAAGGAAATTCAATGTAATTTGCCCTTTTTATTATTAATGTCGGCTTTATTATTAGTTTTTTCTTGTTTTATCGATTCATATAGTATTACAATATGCTTTGATGCATAGTACCCCGCTTGGAATTAGCCCGTGCGGAACACGGGTTTGTTGCTAGTTCTATTTAAAAAGGTAATTCTTGTCAATAAAATAAGTTGTAACAAACATGCTCTAAATGACCAAAATGTGACTTAGCTTGTTTAGTATAAATTAGTAGATAAAAAGTTATTAGTGTATGGGTTTGTAGATAATATCGACAATAGGATTCCTCAAATAAGCTTCTGAATTTAACCGGCATATCCTTAAAGGACTATAAACTCACCCCCAACTATCAGATAAGAACAAACGAACCCGCCACCGTTTATGGGATAGGAGCGACAACTCATGTAACAAACATAAGAGATATCCAAGGAATATGCTCCCTTAACGATAGGAAAAGGGTTGTATGCCAATTCTATAAATATCCCCTCACTCAAAGTAGAAAAAGGGAAGTCCCAAAAACGATAAATGAGAACTACGTAGCTTTGATTCTCTATAAATATCCCCTCACTCAAAGTAGAAAAAGGGAAGTCCCAAAAACGATAAATGAGAACTACGTAGCTTTGATTCTCTAAGACCCTTAGGCTTGGAAAACCTTTACTTTGAGAAGGAACACACTCTCATGTCTCAAGCCACTCTCAGGTCTCAAGTCAATACCATCAGACCAACCAAAGTGAGTCAGGACCAAAAAAACTCATCGAGCTCACATCTAAATGACCCCCTCTATATTGATGTACTTTATGCATGTTTGGTAGAATTAACGATTTAACAAACTGATAAATTAAAATAACATAAAATATATTTTTAATTAATATCTAGTTTTTGAAATTATGATAATGAAGCTAAAAATGAGAGAAAATATGATACATTATAATTCATAGGTTGATTAATATTTTTGTTGAGGTTTTGTCTCTCTTTCCCAACCTTCACAGGTTTTTTTATATTTTGTGAGGCGGTTAACTAACTTATTTGTGGTCATCAAACATTGTACTAAGTTCGATTGGGATAAAATTTTCACTTACACTTTGAGAATAAAACTCATTTGTTAATCAGGGGTGAATAGTTCAACTAGTTTGAGCTAAATGTTAAAGAGTTGGAGTTTCATGGTTCAAGTCCTACTAAGGGAAAAAAAAACTAACATAATAATTAACATACTGATGACACTATGTCATATAGCATTTTTGTTATAGTTTTTATGTAATTTTGGTTGAGTTCAGGTGATCATGTATGAGTTAGAAGCTGCAAAAATACTGATTTTTTATGCTGAAGCTAATAGGAAATCGTAGTCCGATTTGTAGCATCGGAGTCCGATTTATGAAGTTGTTTTGTGACATTTGCTCTCGAAAAAAATCGTGCTCCGATGGGACAAAATCAGGCTACGATTTGGCAGACGCGCCGGTTGTGATCTGAGTTAAGTGAAGTAATCGTGCTCCGATCTACAGCATCGGAGTACGATTTTAGCGTTTCTGGAAATTTTCCTATAAAAGGGAAGTTGCTTTCTGAAGTCCGGGTTCGAAATTTTGGAGAAAAAAACTGACTTTTGGAGCTGGAGATCTGGAGAGAAGGTGGGAGACCATCAAAACTGACATCCGGTTACCAATTTCATGTAATGAATCCTTCTTTATCATTATTTATTTGTGCTCTAGTCATGAGTAGCTAGATTCATTGTGATTAGGTCAAGAGATGACTTTGATCTAGCTCATGTTTATGTAACATGTAACTCTTAATATTTATGAATGCCATTCTAGTTTATTCAGTATAAATCGTTCTTAATGCTTTTATGATTCTGACCCAATATAACTAATTCTAGAGTTTAGATGACTGCTGACACCAACGTTTAACTCTGACATATTTATACTGTTCAACTTAACGGACAATCTAGGGATGGAACGTTGTTAGGTTGTGACTTCTAAATTAACGTGTTTAAACCTTGAATGAATATAGGTTCACCTGAGGAATTAGGGAATTATACTCAGGAAAGAGGGCTTAGGATCAAGGGATTGACCTAAGCTATCTTGTTAATTTGTCGTTAACTTTATAGCGTTCGTAAACTTAAGAAACAAGTTGCTAATGAGTGATGAACAAATGAATCAATTGACCTAGTCATCTCTCCATATTATTTCTCGAACCAGTCTTAATTTCAGCATTTTAATTACAATTGCCTCAGTGCACCCCCCATTTTACAAACATCCTTAATAATAATGGCATTCCCGAGTAGAAGTTGAAACAGTCCCTGTTAGGGGTGGGCAAAAATAACCAAAAACCAATTCGAACCGGTTAACCAAACCGAACCGTATCAAAATTAACTGAACTATTTAACCAATTATCGAACCGAACCATTATTTTGATAACAGTTCACTAACCGAACTGAACCGTTAGTAACCATAGTTATCCGAATCGAACCGAACCGAACCATTAACAATATCTATTTTAAAAACAACTTATTTTAAAAAAACATTTTAATCAAAACAACTTATTTCATGCAAAACAACTTCTTTCAAAACAACTTATTCAAAACAACTTGTTTTATGAAAACAACTTATTTAAAAAAAAGCTTATTCAAAACAACTTATTTTATGCAAAATAACTTATTTTAAAATACAACTTATTTAAAATAGCTTATTTTAAAACAACTTATTTTAAAAATAAATTATTCAAAACAGCTTATTTATGCAAAACAACTTATTAGGATCTCTTTTTTTAAAATAACTTATTCAAAACAACTTATTTATGCAAAAAAAGCTTATTAAGATCTCTTTTTGAAAAAAGACTTATTCAAAACAATTTATTTATGCAAAACAGCTTATCAAGATATCTTTTTTCAAAACAACTTATCCAAAATAACTTTTTTATTTTTATGCAATACAACTTATGAGAATCTCATTTTTCAAAACAACTTATTTATACAAAACAGCTTATTAGGATCTCTTTTTACAAAATAACTTATTCAAAACAGCTTATTTATGCAAAAAAGGTTAGTAGGATATCTTTTTTCAAAATAACTTATTCAAAACTGCTTATTTATGCAAAAATGGTTATTAGGATCTTTTTTTTCAAAACAACTTATTCAAAACAGCTTATTTATGCAAAACAGCATATTAGGATCTCTTTTTTCAAAATAACTTATTCAAAACAGCTTATTTATGCAAAACAGCTTATTAGGATCTCTTTTTTCAAACACAACTTATTTATGCAAAACAACTTATTAGGATCTCTTTTTTCAAAACAATTTATTCAAAACAGCTTATTTATGCAAAAAAAGGTTATTAGAATATCTTTTTAGGAAAAGGGTTGTATGCCAATTCTATAAATATCTCCTCACTCAAAGTAGAAAAAGGGAAGTCCCAAAAACGATAAATGAGAACTACGTAGCTTTGATTCTCTATAAATATCCCCTCACTCAAAGTAGAAAAAGGGAAGTCCCAAAAACGATAAATGAGAACTACGTAGCTTTGATTCTCTAAGACCCTTAGGATTGGAAAACCTTTACTTTGAGAAGGAGCACACTCTCATGTCTCAAGCCACTCTCAGATCTCAAGTCAATATCATCAGACCAACCAAAGTGAGTTAGGACCAAAAAAACCCATCGAACTCACATCTAAATGACCCCCTCTATATTGATGTACTTTATGCATGTCTGGTAGAATTAACGATTTAACAAACTGATAAATTAAAATAACATAAAATATATTTTTAATTAATATCTAGTTTTTGAAATTATGATAATGAAGCTAAAAATGAGAGAAAATATGATACATTATAATTCATAGGTTGATTAATATTTTTGTTGAGGTTTTGTCTCTCTTTCCCAACCTTCGCATGTTTTTTTATATTTTGTGAGGCGGTTCACTAACTTATTTGTGGTCATCAAACATTGTACTAAGTTCGATTGGGATAAAATTTTCACTTACACTTTGAGAATAAAACTCATTTGTTAATCAGGGGTGAATAGTTCAACTAGTTTGAGCTAAATGTTAAAGAGTTGGAGTTTCATGGTTCAAGACCTACTAAGGGAAGAAAAAACTAACATAATAATTAACATACTAATAGCTGCTTAAAAAAAATCGATATGCCTAGTAGTGACTAGACGGAGACAGCGGTCGTGTGGGGTCTTCCGGCAAGGGAGTGGTGTAGTATTCACGACAGAACGAAAGGTATATGCGAGCATGTTAGCACTCCAACGCCCAAGTTAGTGTGAGAAATGAAGTTCAATATGTCTAAGTGTGTGTGGAAATGAAGTGTGCCTTGAGGGTGACGATGAGTCAACCTTATATAGGTGAAAGCGGTGTTAATGGATTCCATGAAATGTGGTGCCTCATCAGGAGCCGTTGGTGGCCACATGTGCAGTGCAGGAGAGGCGAGGGCATGTTCTAGAACAGTTATCTATACCAGAACTAGTGTGCTCCCTCAGGAAATTATGCCCTGTTTCGAAGAGTTGATCCATGTGGCCTTATGAGATTGAGTGTTATAGTCGATCTATATCTAAAATAGTATTCTCTGGTAGGCCGTTCTTAAATGTCATTCAATCTTGTTAGTATTATGAGCCTTACCTTTGTTTGTTGTTGGTTCATGTTCTAGAATGGTATGAAAGGTGATGATGAAATAGTGAGTAGGGGGAACAACTACTTATTTCAGCTGATGGAACAGTTCATCGGTGGTTAACCGTCGAAGAATTCAAATAACGGCAGTTATTTACCGAGGGGTATTACGGTCTTTTACACGTGTGTTTCAGAATTTTTGTACAACAATTTACAGATATTTGCTCTTAGTCGGTGATCCACGTAATCCAAGCCCAAATCTTATAACAGTATTGGAGACACTGTTATTACAGTCGCCACAAACCCTAATTTCATCTTGCGGCCATTCTTCGTCTCTCTGCAATGGCGAAGAAGAAAGAGCGAAACGTTAATCTCTCCGGTAAACCAAAGCACTCCAACGACGCCAACCGGAGCAATGACTCCAAGACCGAGAAGCGCTCCGCCGCCACCGTCCGCCGTCTCAAGATGTACAAAACCCGACCCGTTCGTAACCGTAAGGGTCATGTCTTGAGTAACGAGTATCAATCCAAAGATCTTCCATGCACCAGAATCAAACCCGACCGTCAATGGTTCGGTATGTTTAATTTAAGGGATTCGGTTTTGTTCATTGCAATTCTTCAAATTCAGTTTGTGAATTTTAGGGTTTTGTGATTTGTAGGGAATACTCGTGTTGTGAATCAGAAAGAGCTTGAGTTTTTCAGAGAAGAAATGGCGAAGCATAGTGCAAGTAATTACAATATTATTCTTAAAGGGAAGAATTTGCCTATGTCGCTTCTTAATGATTACCAGAAGGTTTGTTTGTTTCTTCATGATCTGCTTAATTGTTGAAATGATTTGGTAAATTATGGGAATTTATTGGTTTATGGATTTTGAATATTGTAGCAATCGAGGGTTCATCTTCTTGATAGAGAGCCTTTTTCGGATGCATTTGGACCTAAGACTAAAAGAAAGCGTCCAAGTCTTTTGGCTTCTGATTATGAGTCTTTAGCTAAGAAAGCTGATGGTTCTCAAGGTAGAAATCTGAATTTTGCTATAAATTTTGGATATGTCTAGTTTTGTTGTGTTAGAAGATGTGCTATTATTCTTGGAAGATTAAAATTAATCTATGAAGCATTGACATGACATTGACACACTGACACCAATAATAATCTGTGAAAATGACATAATTAAATATAATCACATGTGTCTTGTCTGATACTTACCTGTGGCGCACACTAGACATGTCTTCGATCACGAGTGTCGGTGCTACAAAGAAAATGACTAGCAAGTAGCAACTCTCACTTTAATACTATTTTTCCAATTGTGAGTCTTATATTTGGTGAAATTCATGTAGGTCCTGCCACCACCCATTCCCTAAATGTTGGAGTGAGTGTTGCTAGCACTCCTCTGAAACCAAATTATTAAAAGAAGAATATCAAAGGTTTTTTTTTAGGTCATTCATAGGCGTTGTAACTTGGTTACTTGTTTTACATTTGTGTGATCAGTTTGTTTGCTTAATAAAGAGTGATTGAAGCAGTTTTCTGCTTCTTTAGTGGGAAATACTTGTTTATATGTGATATGTTTCTTTTACTAAATGATGTTGTATTTAATCTGATAACTGTTTTTGTGTTTTTCTTACATTACTTTCCTTTGCAGATGCTTTCGAAGAGAAGTATGCTTCTGGTACGGCTGCAGAAGCTGATGAAGCCGATGGATTTAGAGATTTAGTGCGACATACCATGTTTGAAAAGGGTCAAAGCAAACGCATATGGGGTGAACTTTACAAAGTGATAGATTCTTCAGATGTTGTTGTCCAGGTAGTGTATCTGTTAAAATTTTGATTAACTTTTTACCTGTCTATGTTCACGGATTCTGACCTGACAAGCACTTGTGTGCTTCCATTGTTTAATATTATTGTGATAATGTTAAAAATTATGCTTTATGATGTGTATTTCTGCTGCAAATCTGCATGCTATATTGCTCTGTTAATGTGAAGTACAAACATTGTTATGAATTTGAATAAAGTTTGTCATAGCATAGTAAGGGACAAAACTAGAAGTTGGGAGCTCTTGTGTTACACTGATAAAGCATTTTTATTTTTCTTTATATGATTGTTTCATGCTTATTTAAGTTGATGTATCCATGGTAGATCGAATTTGTTTGACCTTTAGATTCCCAACAGATATGACACACTTGCGTCTTCAAATCTTTGAAAGTATTGTATCTGTCCTGATACAGGTTATTGATGCAAGGGATCCACAAGGCACAAGATGTTACCATTTAGAGAAGCATTTGAAAGAAAATTGCAAGCACAAACACATGGTGCTTTTATTGAACAAGGTAACTAATTTCTTATTTTGCTTTTTTTGTTTTACATTGTTGCTAACCCTTAATTTATTTCTTTACGTTATAAATCATTTCAAATCCTCATTCTTTTTGCAGTGCGATCTAATTCCTGCTTGGGCAACAAAAGGATGGCTTAGAGTTCTGTCAAAAGAATATCCAACGCTAGCATTCCATGCAAGCATTAATAAGTCCTTTGGAAAGGTATACTCTTGACTTCATCTTTAGTTGATTTGTTGGCCAATTTCCAGTAATGCGTTAATCAATAAATAAAAAAAGACGAGGAAAGCTGGAGATAATCATCTTCTTTCCCCTCCATTAACTATTGTATATCTTCAGCTATTTGCTATCTTATTTATTGCTCATTATAATGCTTAGGGTTCACTTCTATCGGTTCTGAGACAATTTGCAAGATTGAAAAGTGATAAGCAAGCAATATCTGTTGGTTTTGTTGGATATCCAAATGTTGGGAAGTCATCAGTGATCAACACATTGCGTACAAAGAATGTAATCTTTCTTTTTCCTTCACTGGTTCTTATTTCCTGCTTAAGTTTTTATTTTGGAGATGAATTAAAGCATAGAAGTACAAGTATATTTGCAACTCCAGAATTACAAGCATTTTAGGATTGACACGTGGCCGATTAATGTGTCATAGGTTTGCAAGGTTGCTCCAATTCCAGGGGAAACAAAAGTCTGGCAGTATATTACCCTTACAAAGAGGATATTTTTGATTGACTGTCCAGGAGTTGTCTACCACAACAATGACTCTGAAACAGATGTTGTGCTGAAGGGTGTGGTAGGTTTTCTCCTGTTTCCTTTTCACTTTGGTTGCATGATAATTCAATAAAGAATATTTTGTTTGATTCCTAAGACTGGAAGTGCAAACATAATTTATTTGAATCTGAACGATATTTGAAAGAATACTAAACAATCATGTTGGTTGTAGACCAATCAGCCTTGTCATACATCCTATATTTTTCTGGGTTGTGAATTTGTGATATATTATTCACGTGTTGTCTTGGGACTAACTCCCAGGAAGAGCTATTCTTAGATTTTGTTAGACTTAATATTGCCTAGCATATTACTTATGTGGCTGTCATTTTACCCAGCCAGTTACACACTGGTCGTATATTAAGAAGTATTCATGCCCACGAAGTATGACCGATCAATGTTGCTTCTTCCTCATTTTGATTTGTAAGAACGTGCATGTCTTTGATTGATATGTAATGGTGTATAGGGTTATACTGTGTTAACCTATCAATCTAGCATCTCCTGAATGATCGTAACTTTTATTATGTTCTAGATTGTGATTGTCGGAACTCATACTTGTTTGCTTTCCCAATGAATATTTTATACCCAGGCTTGTCAATAGTAGAAGTTTTTGTGGAATTCATTTTGCATGTTTGTTGTCAAATATATTATTATTATTATTATTATTATTATTATTATTATTATTATTAGTAGTAGTAGTAGTAGTAGTACTACTACTACTAGCGGAAAGACAGGCACTAACGTGCCCGTCTATCCGCCTTTTCTACTGTGCGCTTCATTTTAACATATATTATGATAAAGTATTTTCGGAAAATTATTATTATTATTATTATTATTATTATTATTATTATTATTTTTATTACTAGCGGAAAGACAGGCACTAACGTGCCCGTCTATCCGCCTTTTCTACCGTGTGCTTCATTTTAACATATATTATGATAAAGTATTTTCGGCAAATAGGAATAAAATAAATTCATTATATAGTGTATAATATTGTTCCTATTGTAGTGGGGTGGTCTCATTTTAATGTGATTTAATTTTTTTAATTAATATTTGAAGTGATATTTTTTAAGGATAAAATAGTAAATAAATTAGTTTAAATGAAGGGTAAAATATTTAAGAAAAAAGCCAGCCCAAACCCATGCAGTCTCTCTATATCTTTATATATAGTACATCTTTATAGTATAGTGTATAATATTGTTCCTATTGTAGTGAGGTGGTCTCATTTTAATGTGATTTAATTTTTTTAATTAATATTTGAAGTAATATTTTTTAAGGTTAAAATAGTAAATAAAATAGTTTAAATGAAGGGTAAAATATTTAAGAAAAAAGCCAGCCCAAACCCATGCAGTCTCTCTATATCTTTATATATAGTATAGATGATTATTGTTATTGTTGCTGCTGTTATTTTGTTGCGGCTTAATACTTCATTTATTTTCAGGTTCGTGTAACAAACTTGAAAGATGCTGCTGACCATATAGGCGAGGTTTTGAAACGTGTGAAGAAGGAGCACTTGACAAGAGCTTATAAAATAAAAGAGTGGTATTGTTCCTTGTCTCCTTACTTTGTGGTGAATAGTAGATCTTCATATAGTGTGTCCAACTTTTGTATTCTTGTTTTTGCTAAGAACAACATACTATTTAAAAGCTTTTGTAAGATTTTAATTTTCCTTCGATGTAGTTCATGCATCTTGTAAGGAATTATGAATAGTAAGGTGGTGTGATGATATGATTATTCTTGATGCGACTTTACATGCCATTTATACGGGCCTTGATTTGTTTATCTGTGTATTATTATAGCTTGTTTATAATGTAACAATAGTAGCTTGTATACAAAAACTAGGTATTTAATAATATCATATATCTTGTCATCAGGGTTGATGAAAATGACTTCCTACTTCAGCTTTGCAAATCATCTGGCAAACTCCTCAAGGTATTCTTTTGAATTGATCTAAATTCTTAGCTTGATATTAAAAAAAAAAGGTCGTTGAGAGTTGAGGCTGATCATCAACGTTATTAATATACTCTAGCTTTCCTCAATTTGACTTAGACTAGATATGCCCTCTGTGATGGAGCTAAAGAAACACATGTTTCATCTCTTGATCCTCTGCTTGTTTTATAGAAGAAAGCAGTGCACTTCCATTACTAATTTTTCCCTTTATGTTACAGCATGTCAAATCGTTTCATTTAGTTACTCTTCCAATTTGTTTTTCTTCAACTTTTATATTGCTTTTGTTAAGACAAGGTCACACTTTGATGCGACTTTTACTCAATGGCTTTTCCAGGGTGGTGAACCTGACCTTATGACCGCAGCAAAGATGATACTTCACGATTGGCAGAGGGGTAAAATTCCCTTTTTTGTCCCTCCTCCGCGACAGGATGCCTTGTCCGAGTCTGAGGAGCCTAATGTTAATGGCATAGATGTTGACGAGGCAGTTGACCATAACCAGGCATCTGCTGCCATTAAAGCTATTGCAAATGTTCTTTCGTCCCAGCAGCAAAGAAATGTACCAGTTCAAGGGGATTTATATAACGAGAATGAATTGAATGAAGAAACTGCTGTCCAACTTCCAGAAACTGGGGATTATACAGATGAAGATAGTGATGCATCTGAGGAGGATCCATCCTCTGAGGTCCCATCTGAGCAGGATCCATCCACTGATGTTCCATCTGAGCAGCTTATTTCTGCTGAGCCGGTCCCAACAAGTGAATCATAAGTTTCAGTTGCAGGTTTAGCTGTTAGGGTTTATGTTGGTTTTAATTTTGATTCCTGATATTATTTTTTAAGAGAACAAGGTCCATCTCCGTCGCACCTTCTTTAACAAAGGTCAGCTCCATTTCTGGACTTCATTTGTCTCAGATATAATTGTCAAATGCATCAATTATGCTTTTGGGAATTCTGTTCTGGTAATATAAATGAAGCTTCAGTGATGGTTTGTTTATCACCTGATCTTTGGATAGAGAGAGGATTTTGATTTGTTGAGCATAGTTTAGTGATATAGTTTGCACAATGGATATTTTGTTTTCTTTATATGTAATCTTTACCATTATAAGCTACTTTGCTATAAATATTATGAGAGTTCAAGTAAGTTCGAATTTACTGTTTGTGTAGCACAAGGCTTTGATATGGTTTTTTAAGAAGTCTAAAGAAATTTTGTTTTGGAAATGGTGCATTCAATGCATTGAAACTTAGAAACTTTATCTACTTAAAATTTAACAATTATTTCCAAACTTTATCTACTTAAATTTTAACAATTATTTCCATTTTTGTAAAAGTGCCTAAGAGCACTTGTTAGCAACACCCTTTTTTAAATCCTAAAATTTTATGCTATATTTTTTTTTTTCTTTCTTTATGAGCACGCTCACTTTTATTGTTTGGATTGTGTAAAATTCTCCAAGATTGGAAATTGAGTTTTTAAAAGATGAGAAAATGTTATTATTATTAAAAGAAAACACATAATTTGGGTACGTTATTAAAGAGGGTATAAGTCGATGTCTATATATCAACATTGTAAAGAACTTTATTTCTGTTTCTTTTCACCATTCCTCTCATTTTTTCCAAGAAGCCATAAAATAATGAGAGCTCTAAACAATTATATAAATTTAGTTAACCAATTATTTGCTAAAAGCTATAAACTAACTTAAATTATTCACTATAAACTCATCAGCTTCAAGTTATTTATCATCCATCTGCTATTTTTTTCCTTCAGAAAGAGCTCTATCAACTATCAACTTTGATGTGATATGTGGCACCCATGTAACACTGAGACCCAGACTTGAATGAAACCAAACACGCTCAACATCAACTGGCTGTGGACTCTAATCACTTACATTGACATCTGTAACCAACCCTTAACATATTAGAAGTTTCTTTCATAAATCATGTGTAATGTTTGCACAACATTTATGCTGGAAAAGGCTACATCATTATTATTTTAAAATAGTCATTATTATTGGTAAGCCTTCTATGGACCCTAAAAATGGAGTCCACCCTAAAATCTCCACACCAATCATTGGGAAAGTCTTGACATCAAACTAATACTGTTTTTTTTTTTGACAAAATCAAACTAATACTGGCTGTCAAGCTGAGCATATATTATGTAGTACCACATGATATAAATCTTGCTAAAATGACAATTTGTGAAGCTTTTAGTTAAAATTACTGAATAATGAGCTTCATAATTGTTATGGCTAATGGTTTTATAACATGTTCCGAATGTTAAAATTTATTTATAGCATAGGGCTTTCTAAATTGATCTAGTTGTACAAAAGGGAAGTGCTAACATGCACTTCGAGGGCACATATTTCCAGTCTTTCTAACAAACTAATCACTACTAGTAATATTTTATCGATAACTTTTTTTCTTTCTTCAATTTAACAAAGCAAAGTTATAAAATATCAGTACACTTAATAAAAAAATAGGGTAAAAAGTGAGCACCCGGTGTAGATTCGTTGACAATATTACAGACAACAACAAACCAAGTCACCAAAGTGCGATTGATTGATAATATATTAATATATAAGAAGAAAAATCCTTTTAAAAAAGTGTAAGAAGAAAAATACAATATAACAGGGCACGTGCATACTGCTGCATTTAGATGTGTTGCTTTTGCATTTGTATTCTTGAGGCACCTAAGTGGGATATATCAATATTCTTTGCATTTTTTTGGGTTAGAATATTCTTTGCAGTTAAAATTATTAGTATAAACTTGTTTTTAGGGGAAAATTGGTTATAAACCAAGTGATTGAATTTAATTAATTAATGAATTTAAGTTAAAGATAAACCGTTGATAAAAATTTGAGTGTAAATAAAGTTTGAAATAATTTTAAGGAAATATTAACTAGTGTTTTAGAAACACTTGTTAAGAAGACTAAAAATGAAGTTTTGTCTTGATAATGATGCATTTAACACATAAAAAATTTAGAAAGAATTTTTTTCAACATGAAACTTATAAATTATTTCTATTTTTTAATTCTTATCGAATATCACTTATTAGCAAAACCCATAATTCTAAACCAAATTTTACTTATCAACTGTCCAAAATTTGGACTACCAAAACCTCATTAATACGGAAATAGAAGTTGATATAAACAATTTTATCACGGTATATTTCAACTTTGTTATATATATATATATATATATATATATATATATATATATATATATATAAAACATAAAAAAACATGTTTTGTATAAAAAAAATTGTGTAATTTAGTGGTTATAATTTATCTTTTACATTAAATAAGTATGGTGTCTGATATTCAAACTTCGATTGTGTATATTACAATATATTATTGCTATCAACTGGACTACATTTACATGCACTATATCAAATTTATATACTACCTTAATGAAATACTACATAATCATCATTTTCTCATTAAAATGATATTTGCTTTATTGTTGTTGGTTTTGTGTCAACATATTTGGTTTTTTTTTAGTTAACTGAAATTCTGTATTAATAACTTTTATTTATTCAATAATCATATTTGAAAATTCCAAAGGAATTCTTTCCAATTTCTTACTATCAACCATAGATTATCTTGAGTTCACGAAAATAAATGAGAAATGATCCCCATAAATCAATAAATAAAGGGTGAAAAATGACTACCTACCAATATAGATTCCTTGGTGGTGCTGTTGCACTTGCAGCAGGCAACAAGTGCCATAGATATAGGAGATTATAAAGGGAAACACGTGCTTGCTGCATGAAAGTTTAGGTACATTTTGAGACCCAAATTCAACCAAATGACCCTATTGTATTATTTTTCATAAAGATATGTTTTCATATGTAAGAAAATCTGCACTGTAAATGACAAATATCTTTAATATATTAACAACATCAAATATTACAACTTTTATAAGAAGATATTTTCAAATATTTAATCAATATTATGTTTGGTAATCTTTTATCAATGTTTTAGAGATACTAGATTAGTTAGTGTTTTTTCTTTCTTTCTAAAGGCAAAACTGTCGAGAAATGAAATATTATAGATTTGATTGTGTGTCCCAAAATTACGGAAAATACTAGTTAGTGTTTTTAAGGAAAATACCAAGTAACAATTATTTTGAATGCACAACAAGAGAAAACTTATTCAAGAAAAAAATATTAATGAACTTTTTCAAATGTAGGATCAAATTGTTCATTTGTATTATTTGCATAAGTTAAGAAACAAATGTAGAAAGTTTTTCTTGAAATTTGTGCATCCAATTTCTTAAAAGTTGTAAAAGTTAGATTTTCAATATAAAAGTTATTTTTAATTTCCATTTTAAACTTCTTAACACGACCTTATTGTTAAAAACTAGGATTAAATTGTCGTCCCAATAGACAATAAAAAATATTTAACTTATATCAACTGATAATATTGATATTGTTAGGTTGAACAATTTTATTCGGATTTTAATCTAGAATAATCAAGTTATTTGACTCAAATGGTTAATGAACTTAGATGAATTGTTCGATACAATCAAGTTTAATAATTTTTAAATAGAACAATTCTTAATCAGATACTTCACGATTTAAGCTTTAAATATGAAATATCACATGCGTCCGTGAGTTTTGGTAATACTCTATCCGATGACTATTATTAAAAAAATCATTTTTTAAATTCATTGAATAATTAATAAATCTAAAAAGTTAGTATATATGTTTTATAACATTGATCGGAGCGAAAATTTATCATAGACAAATTTGATTGTATTTTGGGAGAAGAAATTGAGTCTGGCTATGGATCTTGACTAAAATAAATAATAGTGATGCGAGTTGGCATGTAGCTGTGGCCCATGGAAGATACTGCATTGCCAATATTGCATCTTTCAGGAAAAGACGCGCTTAACCTTCCTCACATATTTGGAAATCATAAAAATTTACGTACTTTTTGGTGAACTCATTCAATGTATGTCCTATACTTTAACCTTAACCTTCAAACTTGTCTGTTACTTTCTTGTTTCTATCTGACACATAAAGATTAAAGAGAAGAGATCTTCACTTTTCATTCTTCTATCACTTTCCTAGATTCTTCCAGACACTGTTTACGTTTCTGTTTTTTTAACAAGATACTGTTTAAGGTTGATGTTACTCTGTCTGAATCTGCTTTGCACTGTTGTTGAACATTACTACAAAGAAGAATTAACATGTTTTTTTCTTTTGTATTTTTATTTTTTTTGCAGAGTTAGTATTATGAGTTTGATTTGAAAATGGGGTTGGGCTAAAGGGTTATCAAGAGCTTTCTGTAAGGAAAAAAAGAGAGTCTTGTTTACTTTTCAATTCTATATTGAAAAATTGGTATTTCCCCCATCTCATGGGGGGTTTCTGTAATTTTTTAAAATTATTCATCTTTGGAGTGTGGTGGATTTTGATGTGAAGTGAGCAATCACCAGGTTCATTTGTTAGCAAGTTGTATTTTCCTTTTGTCTTAGCCCTCCGGTTCTCGAGAGAAAAAGACTCTCTGGTAATTTGTATTTCGACCAAGAGGTAAATAAAGTCCGAAGATAATTGTGAAGAGATTGGAAATGCTAGAAGCTTCAATTTGGTCTCTACTAATGGTCCCTTGTTTAGTTGTATTGTATCATTGTTTCTAAATTAGGAATCAGGATCACTGATCACCATTTGGATTTCTACTTATTAGATTCAGTTTTGTCTAACTAATAAGTCATAGGTTGACTCCAAATGATGTATTGTGATTAGTTTGTAAATTCAATTAAGTATACGTTTGGTTTTGCGTTCATCAACTCTTTCTCGCATTCCAAGGAAGTTCCATTGTGAATATATAAAAAGCGTTGCTTCAAGGTGGATGCGCCTAAATTTGAATTCCACTGTCAAAACAAACATTGGCTAAGTTGCCTTAGATTTTTTAAGGCAATTAGTCATATATAAGATTTGGACTGTGGTTTTGGATACTTCAAGATGGCAGAAACTGTAAAAGAACCAAGGTCATTGGCCTTGACTCCTACCTGGTCTGTCGCCACTGTGTTGACCATCTTTGTTGCCGTCTCTTTGCTTGTGGAGCGCTCCATTAATCGTTTAAGCAATGTAAGTATTGCTTGAAATCTTATTGTTGAGCTTTGTTAGTCTTTTATGTTAATCTATGTAGTTGTAGGGAAAAGTTGCATGGTAGGAATTGGAAGTTTGTTCCATTTTTAAGGCATTTTGTTAACTTAAGAATTAAGACTTAGGGTTAAAAGTATTTTGCATAGCAAATATTTAAGCGTGGTTAGATTCTTTTTTGGATTTAATGTTTCTCTATGACAAATTTATCTGTATTGCATTTATTTGAAAGGGAAGAAGTATCTCCTAATGCAATTGCAGCCATATGTATAGATCTACCTTTTTTAATTTGACGTTTTGAGCTTAATTCTATCTTAATCATATGTATAAGTCTTACTAGGGACCAAACCAGCCCTTTTGTAAGGGTTTGTGAATAAACTGTTCCTTTGGTATGAATTCGGATATGTGGTTATATTTTTTCTGTGGCTGCAGTGGCTGCGGAAAACTAATAGAAAACCTTTGCTTGAAGCTGTGGAGAAGATGAAAGAAGGTACACACGCAAATCATTTTGTACCGAAAATCCTTCCAAATATAAATAAGAGTTCTTTTTGATTCATTATTTTTAGTCTTTACCGACCTCTGCATTGTATTAATTGCATGCAATGTGTATCTTTTTACTGATCAATTTTCACTATTTCAGAGTTGATGTTGCTTGGATTTATATCCCTCCTGCTTACTGCTACATCTGGCATGATAGCCAATATTTGCATTCCATCGAAGTTCTATAATAGTGCTTTTGCTCCGTGCTCTAGATCTGAGATTAATAAAGAAATCGAAGAGAATGGCTCCGAAGGACGTAAATTATTGATGGCTTCTTATCCACGCTTAATTAGAAGGATGTTGAATGGAATGGATAGAAACTCCTGCAAAGAGGCATGCGTTATATACCTTACGTGTACTAAAGTTGATTAACTTCAGCTTTTACTGCTCTATGCTAATGGAGGTTGATTTGCAATTTGTTATGTTTTTCAGGGTTATGAACCATTTGTTTCGTATGAAGGTCTAGAGCAGTTGCATCGATTCATTTTTGTCATGGCGATAACACATGTATCTTACAGTTGCCTAACAATGTTGTTAGCCATTGTGAAGGTGAGATATTGTTTTCCAAATGTAGATGAGACCTACCTTCCCCACATTTATCATTATTGTTTGTTTGTTGAATGCTTTGTTCATTTTTATCCTTAAACAATATTTGAGTAATGCATTGAAGTAGTTAACTGGTAACAATCCATATTATGTTTCTGCTGTCAGTGAAGAACTACCTCGTGCACTTTTCCATTTTACTTATTGATGTTAACAAGCTTACGACAAACTAGTTTTGGCTAATTAAGGACGGTATTAAGTTGAGGAGTTTGAAAATTGATAAACTGATCCTATCAAACCAAAAGAATGTGCACTGTGCCTATGAAAATCAAGTAATATATCAAAATGATTTGCACTTTGTTTTTAAAAAAAATATTTCGTTGTATTTTATTTGTAGTGTCAGTGAGTATCGAACATGCTGTTCAATATTTTTAATTAATTTAAATTTACATTGCATTATACAGAAATCTAATGATATAGAACATTCTCAATGAGATATTTCTAAGTGTTACTTATTTAGTTGACTCAATATTGACATAGTAGGAAAAACATTCTGATATTATCATTTTTGGATTTTTGTTTGACATAATAACACTTTTAGATTAAACCAGATTCACAGTTGGAGAGTGTGGGAGGATGAGGCTCACATGGACCGGCGCAATTATTTATCTGGTAAGCTTAATACATCTTAATGTGTTAACTTTTATTTGTATTATTTTTTATCATAAATTAACTATATAACCTCTGTGGAAATATTAGTTTACGATACAAACTTACAAAACACACCAACTCATACAGTTTTGTTATTCCATATTGCATATCTTCTGTCACTTATGTAGTTATTGTGGTCATATAACCTCTATGAACATGCTATAAAGTTCATTTACTTCGGTTTAAAAACTCAATATTTTGAGAAAATTGCTCATTTGATAAAAGTATGCGGTAATGTAATTCATGTGGTAACCATACTAAGAAATTGGCTGGCCATTTCATTTGTTGCGACAGAAATTACTAGGCAGATGACTATGCGAAGGCAATCGACTTTTGTCAAGACTCATGCATCAAATTCATTATTCATTTGGATGGTAATTAAACATCTCCACTTGCTTCCTCACTTCCACTGGAATTCATTTAATTTATATATGTTGTATACTTCCTTATAATTTCTAAAATTTATTTGATGAATGAAGAAAGATATGAAGAACATTTGAAATAAAAATATACTAAAAAAAGTCCACCGTTTTTGCATGGTTAACTTAGCTCTACTTTTTACCTTTTGATCAATTTTCTTTTCAAAACAAATCATTGTCAATTGAGTTGACAGTACAAAGTTATTCTCTCATGGAAGAAAGTATATCGAGTAAAGTAAGATCAAACTCCTAATGATTCTTATTTTGTGTTAAAACATGAAAAATCAATTTATGGTTCCTGATATACTAAATGCTAATAATTTACGGGGGCTAATTGCATAAATCTCTTATAATTGTCAGCATCTTTTGACAGCAAACTTCTTTTGTATGAAAATATTTTATCGTCACCTAGTTCTCTCTATTCCTCAATTTATTACGCATCATTTTAGCCATTTAGTTCTGTTTCAACAAGCATATATTTGTAAGAAGTCTGCATATAATTGTAAGAAGTCTTGATGGGAAAAATCAAATCCTTGTTTAATAGATTTATATGTTTAACTTCAGACATGTTTTTTCCGACAATTTGGGCATTCTGTGGTTCGTGCTGACTACCTTACACTTCGCAAAGGCTTCATCACGGTATGCAATAAAATGTATTTTATGTGGAAATGGTTTTGAGTAATTGTTCTTATCTTGGTGTATTTGCATGTTTTTCTCGTAGTTATGATATTAAAAAACTTTTAACTCACCGTATGATGAGATTCACAAGCTTTGTCAACTCATATTTCTAAACTTTTATTATTCTGTTAAAAAATCTCCAGTTCTAATTTTCTAGAGGAAACTGGATTAAACCATTTCTTCATGCATTTCTCTGATATTAGGTTTTCACCTAATGAAGGTACTTGTATGTCAGGTTTCTTGGAACTATGTAGTATGTATAAGCTTCTATTTTGTGAATGTTAACTGCTTTGTCGTCTGTTTTCCTTGTTCATGGTAGAATCACAACCTTTCATCAAAATATGATTTCCACAGCTACATGGTTAAATCAATGGAAGAGGAATTCCAAAGGATAGTTGGTGTGAGGTTAGTACCAGTTATTGCAGCTTCATGTAAATCTCTTTTTGGCCGTCCTATGTTATCATTTCTTTTGATTTTCACAACTTGGTTCTGATGAAGCTGAAAGTTGATAATCCTGTCTATTTCGTAAAATCTCTTGCAGTGGCCCGCTATGGGGATTTGTTGTCGGTTTCATGCTTTTCAACATTAAAGGTATTGCCTACTATGACAAATTGAGGTGAAAGTAGTTTATCATATTTTCCCTTGAATTTAGCATCTCGAAAAAATTCTCCGTTGATATTTCTTCTGGCAAAAGCTTCCATTCCACTTCAATTACCTTTCTCTGTAGGATTACCTGAAACAGCGTGGTTAGATAATACTTGGTTTTGCATACCGTTGAAACTTACAATTAGTTGTTTTCGGGTTTCATGTAGGATCTAATCTCTATTTCTGGATAGCGATCATTCCTATAACGGTAAGTAACCGTTCTCATTCCCCCTGGACTTTTTTCTTTTGTTCCCGAACCATTTTGAATCTGTGAATTGCGTGTGGTTGGCATTTTGTGAGGTAGTTGGTGAGTTTTTCTTTGGAATTTGAATAGAACAGTATGCTTGTTGATGAAGTAGCATAAAACTGGCCATATTCACTGAAATGGTATATAAATTAGCGTAATACACTACAAGTTTTTTTTTGCCTAAAACAGTTTCATTAATCATAAAATTTATCAGTAACTTTTAAGTTTTATACTACAACTATGTGTTTAGTTTGATTAGAGTTTTTTCTATTTTTTTCTTCTCATATCCATGATATTTCCTTAGCTGAAGATGCTTTAAAACTTGCCGTTGAATTCTCATATGACGGTGTTAACGTGTCATGGTATTTCTTATGTGTTAATGTTTAAGCACAGCTTGTTCTTTTGGTGGGAACAAAGCTACAGCAAGTCATTGCAACCTTGGCATTGGAGAATGCTGGAATTAGTGGTTTCTTTTCGGAAGCTAAGTTGAGGCCTCGCGATGAACTTTTCTGGTTTAAAAAGCCTGAATTATTACTGTCCTTGATCCATTTCATTCTCTTCCAGGTTGTTCATGGTTCGTCTACATCTTCTGCAATTATTTCTTGCTTACATTTGTTATTTTCTTATTAACTTCTGATATTCTTTTCTTTTTTCTTTGGCAGAATGCTTTTGAATTGGCTTCATTCTTTTGGTTCTGGGTACTTCCTTATCCATGTTTAGATTGTAGAAGAGTTATATTGCTCAAAAAACAAATTACTCGATAACTTAAGCAAGATTCTGTATTAACAAAGTTAAATAAAATTTATAAACTTGCATTAATGAAATGTTTTTTTTTTACTGCAGTGGCAGTTTGGATATAATTCCTGCTTTATTAGGAATCACCTCCTTGTTTATTTAAGGCTAATCTTGGGGTATGCAGAAATCGAGATTCGAGACAGCTTCTGTTTTTTTTCCCTCTATCTGGATTTAATTCAAAGAATTCTTATCTTGTGTAAACTAAGTCAATAAAGAACTACTGTGACGTTTCAGTTTTAGCATGGAAATTTATGCAAATATTTAATACAAAATGTTGCTGTGAAATATTTATTGGCTTAGTTTACACAAGAATCGATGGTTAAATCGACATGTGCCTTTAACCTTTCGTGTACCCAACTTTGTAGATTTGCTGGGCAGTTTCTTTGCAGCTACAGCACTTTGCCACTCTATGCACTCGTTACACAGGTAACCCAAGACCTATAAAAGGGCTATAAGTATGTCTTTGCATTGGTGTCGACACATGTTTCCATGATCTCAACTCAAACGTCAAAGCTTCAAACTGTAGCTTTGAAGTGAAAATTCTGGATTCCCTGCAGCCAAAAACTCCTTTCAGCCCTCTCTGGCCAAAATGGCTGACGATTTGGTTGGAGAGGACTGCAGCAAAGACTCCATATTGAGTTTAGATTTCAGAGTTGTATAATTACTAATACTTGCATGTTCACCGGACATCATTGCAGTAACAGATAGTTTCCTTTTAGAATGAATGGTGAATAATATTTGTCTTGTGTTACTTAGAAATAGAGTTGTTGCATTGAAAGAATTATTCTAGTGAAGGTATTTTTCTATACATTTATGTATCATGCAATAACATAGAAAACATTCCTACATTTATTTCAGATGGGAACAAACTATAAGGCAGCACTAATTCCGCAGAGGATAAGGGAAACGATTCATGGATGGGGTAAAGCAGCTAGGAAGAAGAGAAGACATGGTATGTTCGCCGATGACTCCACCGTTCATACGGACACAAGCACTGTATTGTCTATTGAAGAAGACTATCAAACAATCGGTGATCCGCATAAAGACCTTGCTACTGGAACTGAAGTTGAATTACAACCAGTAACAACTGTTACATCAACCCCTTCACCTACTGCTAACGAAACTTCAAGTCGGGCCGTTACGCCCCTCCTTCGACCCTCAGCTTCAGTATCTTCATCATCAGTACCATTCAATTCTAGACAAGAAGAACCAATTCCAAGATCCTCCTCTATGCCAAGTGGAAGATAATTTTGAGGAATAATGGAAGCAAATGATGATGGCAATGAATATAAATGAAACAAGGCAAAGGGTAGTAGTACATTGATAGATATGTCTTTTGTATGAATATTACTAGAAGCTCTATATAAGGTGACTTGGTTTTGTTCCCATAAAAAAGCCATGAAGGTAACAATGCTTTATTGGGACAATTGTAGAAAGGTTACATTTTGTGTCTCTTGATGCCAAGGAGCAGCATTGCAATTCCAACACAGAATCTTACATATGAATACAAAGTAGTGCAACATGTTTTGTATGACTAATCTATTTTTCTTCTTTTTTGTGATGTGCCAAGCTGCATTTTCTCAAAATTGAATTAGATATTGAAGAGGTTTTGGTTTTCTAAACCATCGCTAGATAAAACGATGGGGCTATTTCTGTAGTTGAGGAGACATTGAATGTAGTGTCTTTTGTAACATGAAGAATTGTTGTGCAATATATTGGATATGTTTGATTTGCTAAAAAAACAGCGGATTGGACATGACATTTTTTTTTGTATCCTATGGTCATGATATTTAACAAAACTGGTAACAAGAGACTTGACAAATACAAGAGTTCTTGTCCCTCACTAAACTACGGGACAACCTTTTGTCTAAAGTACAATCTACGAAAAGAAATACCGAAATAACCTTTTTTGCTTACCAACATAAACAATATTATCACTGTATCTCTCTCCAATACAGTTGTCATGTTGTATTGTCCAATACTTTTTGCAATCAAACACACTGTTTTATTGCCAAACGGTAAGCACTATCTATCCAGTACTCTTCTTTTATATAACTTTCATTATATATATTTTTTTGTATTTCTCAATTAGTCTTTCATGACAGGTAGGGGAAAACTCTAAAAGATAAAGTAATAGTAGTGATGAAAAAAAAATTACTTTTAGATAACACATTTGAACTAAAACATTGTTGCAAGGAAAATAGATGTTAAAAAACAACCACCAACTCGGGAAAAAAAACACAGAAGAAAGCATAATCTTGAAGCTATGGAGGATTTTGCACAACTTGAGGAAGATTTTCAATCAAGAGCAGCATGTAGCAAATACAAACAGATAAGTTGTACAAGATGAATCATCTTCATAACTTCATATAATATAATTATAAGTAGAGAAGTTAATTACTTTTCATGAAAATGATTTCATGTTATGTATATATTGATTTAATCTGCACGAATAGGAACATAAAAAAAAAAGTAGTAGGAAAACTGTGCAAAAGGATCCGTGCTATTGACCTAGCACCTCAACCGAATCGATGAGTAATCTGAATTATAAAACACTAATCATTGAAGTGATTTCTGGCTAATGGAATTCAGTCATTAGAAATGATGTTACTTTTGCTGCAAGAAATATAAAAGTAGAAATCAAAGTCTAGAAATGGCATTCGATAAGCTACAGCTGGAGATATGTTACAATTCATCACAAGACAAAGTTTTGAGAAGGATTTTAATTATATTAGTATACAATCTTTTCTAGCTCTGCCCTCCCATAACATGACATATATCCTCCTAGAACAACCAATTTGTCGGAAAATATATAACTACTTAAAATGCTACCGATTCCAGCATTGTATTGTATAAATCATATATTATATACAAGGGGAACAACTCAACTAAGGTGGTAAAAGATAAGCATCTCAACTAGATTCTAAATCCTGAAGTGCTGTAAAAAATCTACCATTGAGGAAACAATAACATGGGAATATTTCATCGGGGTTCTTGTGTAAGTCTTTGCATATCATTTTGGTCATTGAGAGTTTCAATGAGAAGGGGAGGAGCATATCGTGCTGTCCCATGCTCTTCAGAATCCTGACAGTATGAGAGAATGATGGTGTCAATTGACATCTCTATCACTCCAAAGAAAAGAGTTACAACAATGTATCCAAGAGCCCAACAAACCTGCATTTTACACAATATATATCCAATGTGAGATTTTGATAATTGTTTGCAATAAAGGGTTGCATGCCGGTATAGTCTGAGTCGAGCAAGACTCTGCTTAAATAGGTCTGAATTGTTTAATAAATTCATGTACAACTCTGATTTGTTATATGTCATGTACATTTTTTTAGGTCTGGCATTGCATTTCATCTAAAGCTAGGTTATAGTCCCTTGTCGGCAATTAATCTTATTCCCATGTCTATTTGCAATTAACCTTATGAGTACTAAGGAACCATTTGTTTGGAATAAAAACCTCTGGATTTCATATAATAAAACACATTAAAACATTTCAAATAACCACCCAGCTAGATGATAATTGAAATTACCATGTTTTATGATTTGGTTAAACCATAAGTGATCTTCAACCACTACTCTTTCAATTAGATTATATAGAAAACATACCACAACAGGCAAGAGTGGAGATGAGAGCTTGTTATGCGCAGATTTGTACTTGTGAGTGTCTAACATGAGGAGAGCAAAAACAGCACTTGAGAGACTGACACATAGTTTTCCAAGGAACAATATCACATCTCCAATTACATTGACATGCCCAATCCGTAGGATGTTATTCTTAATCAAATCTGTTGCAATAGCTGATGCTCTAAAGAAACTTTTACCAGTTATAGCAATCTGCAGAAATGGATGACTAATTGAATAAATAATGAAACCAGAAGTCATATACCTAGTGAAATGTAGAATGCATTAATAAAAATACAAAACAAATTTCTAACATAATACTTCTCTTGGTCATTAACATATCCTTATTTGAAGAATAATTACACCAAAACAATAAGCACATATATATATATATCAACATGAAGCACAAATAAATGATAAATGGTTTATCGCCCATATTAACAAAGTTTACCATGATATATGCATTCCGGTTCACTGATTTGATGGTCCACTCAATACACCTTAGAAAAAATTGAGACGATTGGTATGCAGCCTTCCCGATCCAGTTGTCAGGCACATGACTGGAGACCTTCAGTTTGCGGCGAACAGATTCAAGCAGAAAGCGGATTGATTCTACAAATGATACAGTCAGAGAGCCAAGAGCTAGAGAACCAATACTGTAACACATAAGTCTCTTCATGGAGGAAAAGATCGAACGAAAAGGAATCTCAGGCTGCATTCACAAAGACGAATATAATTTGAATGCATATAAAAGATAAATTTGTAATTATCATGGAAAATTGTTTAAAATTTTAATACTTATAGATAATTGATAAAATGATAGTCCTTTTTCAACAATTTATAAACCAACAATGGTACACTTCAGAGCCAATCCTTGGAATTATGTAGAAGTATTCTGCGATTTGCATTATACATTTCATATACGAACATAGTTTTTTTGACTTACAGATGCTTCACCACAACCCCAATAATAAGAGGCAACAGATCCCGCAATCACTGTTGATGAGCATGCCATGAGAAATTGTGTAACCCAATAACAACCAAACAGGTGAAAGAGGATGGCAACTCCAATATGTGGTGTGTAATGGACGCTATACCCACAACAGTGATCACAGATCACTCTCTTTTCCATGAGGTTATATGAGCAGCAGTTAGAGTGGCAGTCATTCTGAACAACCCGGCCAGAGCTGAATAAATGGAGAAAAGCCGAAATCCATAACATGTAGAACACTGCAAGGATACCATATGGTATGATTGGGAAAACAATAAGTTCTTGAACTTCTCCTATCACTTTTGCAGCAACCTATCGGCAACATTCGCATTAAAATCAATCAGATTGATTGAATGGTACAATGGAAAGAATGCAGTACCATCAGTTATAGTAACTAGTAGTTCTAGTATTGCTATGTTACCACATAATGTGCATAAGGGTTAGATACGTGTAACATACCGGTTCTGTGAATTACTTAAGAGGAAACTGAAAATACATGACAAATTTGACCCTGAATGGGGGCTCAACTCCAGACAAATATTTTTTTCAAAGTAAACAGGCATTTTAGTCCGTGAAAGCGTAATGATCGGTCAATTTAGTCCCTCAAATTACGAAATAGCAAATTAGTCCTTTAAATTAAAGAATATCAATCAATTTAGTTTCTCCATAAAAAAATGTCTTTAGTAAACATCCATCAAAATCAATAAAAGACACATATTGTCTTTTGCTGCACCGAAACAAGCATAAAACCTTTAAAATTATGGTTAGAAAAAGGACTAAATTAATTGATATTTTTCAATTTAAGGGACTGAATTACTATTTCGAAAATATGAGGAACTAAATTAACCAACTGTTACAATTTCAAGGACTAAAATGTCTATTAACTCATTTTTTTCAGCTTAAAACATAATTGCTACCAAATATCAATCAGCGAACTTAAACAAAAAACTTGATAGTAGTTGCATAATTGCACGAGAGATAGTTGTCTTGCCTTAAGGACAGAAGTTGCCTTAAGGATGCGCCTAACAATAGCGATTGATGTAAGAATGGAAACAACCATGATAAAAGTCATAAGGATAGTGACAATACGTAGATGAGTCAGCTCCTGAAACCAAAATCTGTTTGTAAGATTTACATGATATAGTCGTCAATGCAGAGGGAGAGGGAGAAATCATAGAATGAATATACACTAACTTGGGCACAATGATTCTTACCCTTCCATATATGTGAATGTAAGGATCATGCTCACCAATGATGGGTGTTATAGCATCATTTCCTATCCATCCAACTGAAAGACATGAAGGGAAGGCAACATTAACTCCGCATTTCGTTTGATTGATGTTCGCAAAGATAAATAAAAAGATTTAAGATAATAATTCAAAAGTTATATATGCAATGCAAGTACAATAGGTTTCAACTAGAACATATATCCGTCATAAACATCCAGGCATCTAATATTTAATATTTTTCTAGGTGTATGCCCCAGAAGTAAATACTTTTTTTATTGTTTCTAATGCCCAAAATGCATAGAAGAACAAGGATACGATCTGGATCATTTCCAAGTCCAGATGAACGATTTTGCCATCAAATTACAATCAAATGTTCATAAATTTTCTAATGGCCCCTGCCTTATATCATAAGTCAATTTTTTTTTTTTTACCAAAACGTGTTTGTAGCACTTCAAACTTGTGTCCAACCCAGAAAGTCCTTTTAAACTTTTAGTTTAAATTGTTGCACAAATAGGTCTTTGGTAAGTGTTCAAGAATAGATTTGCAACATGTCAGATTAAACATACAACTGCAGAAGTGTTTGTGTGATTCGTTGTATATGTTGAGAATATGATTAAGATCTTTGTAATTATTGAATAGTTTATTTTATATGCATATCTTATAATGTAAATAGGAATAGTATCTCCTTTGTTTATTTGCATTTACTACTTTAATCCTATATAAAATGAACTCCGTTGTGTAGTTCAAACACACAGTTTCACCATATGCCTTTCTCTTTTTCTCTAATTCAACAGTATATATCAGAGAGGACACAAGACAATAGTTCATGTAGGGTATTTACGATATAGAAATAAATAGGTCATGCAGCTGAGAATTAAGAAAGGAAAAATGAATATAACACAAAAGCAATATTCATATTTTGGCCCTCTTCTGAAATTGAAATTTTATTAAGAAACAGATATTTGGTTCAAAAAATAGCTCAGCCAGGATTATAACCTTTTAGGTAGTAGAACATTGTAACTGATACAATTAGAACATCAAATAAAACCACCGTTATCCAAGGCATTGCAGCAACGAAATGGCGGATCATCAGAAGCCAAATGACAGAGAGAAACAAAGGTAAAATCCCACCACAAACAATCAACACAGGCCATGCCTTTCCTATGTCAGCCATGTATCTCTGTAAATAGATTAAAAACTTGTAAAATTTCAAATTTCAACAGATAATACACATAAGGCTTAATGGCAACACAGATGAAATGAAACAGTGCAGTGCAAAGTTAAAAAAAAGTGAACTTGGTAAGAGTGAAAATGCTAGAAAGGATGAGTAAAAACAGGTAAGAATCATGACTCTAAACCAAATGTACATTTGCAAGCATCTATAACTTTTACTCGATACTTGTGTTGATTGCATTTTTACCACCACCAAGAATACACTAATTTAAAGAATCAACCAGTTGAATGTTAAAAAAACAAAAGCTAACCTTTAAGACAGCTGAGTGAGAATTGATATACTTGTGAATGGACTTATCAATGACAGTGTCTTCGTTTATGCTAACTCCACCCATCTGCTGCCAAAGCTTTAAAGACACATTTGATGCTCTAGCGATGAATTGACAACTCCAGTGAACTACACAAAGAAGTATGCTTTAAGAATCATGTATATCAAACCCTAGTGAAGGAGAAAATACCAGCATAACAACTAATATGGCGACATATGCATATCCAAAAAAATTATAGAAAGGATATTGGCAGTTCCCTAACATCCTCCCCTCTTCTTCTTATGAGGAGCAATAATGCAAGTTATGCAACCAGGGTCAGAAATCAAAGTAATACATCCATACGACACAATCATAAGCATGCATACAACAAAACATGACATCTATGAATGCATTAGAATGGAAAAATTATCTCACCATTAACACTAGGAAATATGACAGGATAACAAGGGCCTTGAAGTTGAAGAGAGGAGTTTCTCATTTCTGGTGCGAGGAACGCATAATAATTATAGTTCATATCAATCCAATCATCCATTGAAACTTGAATATCTCCTTCAGGATAATCACAAACCCAGACAAGTGAATCTTCACGCGGAATAGGGCAGTCCAACAAGCATATACTGCGAGCATCCTCAAGTTTCAACTGACTATCCTTCAATCCACTTTGATAAACTTGATTAGGATTCAGCCAGTATTTGAGCTCCAATTGATGAAGGCCTGCATGCTTGTCCCCACACACATTTCCTTTGTAGTCTAGCCCAAAAGTAAGCCTAATAAAACATAGTATCAGTTTTCACAAATTACACAACCATAACAAAAAGGAAGAATAAAATTACGTGCTTCAAATTTCTATACAATCAAGTCCCACTTCTAACTTCCAAACTTTCAGTTCCTCAGCAACCACACAAACAACAATATTAGAGTACAGTTCCTCAGTAACTATTAGAATTCGGGTTGGACCTAACTCAACCTTACAAAACCGGCTTGTAAGGTCAAGACTGCCGTTCAGATATTAACCCATGTACAGGCAATATCACGCCCATGACTGCACATCTGGGGGTAGTGGGTTGATAGCAGAAACATGATGGCAGGTGGCCCAACGGATCTTCGACAGACCCTGACACCATCTTAGAATTTGGGTTTAGTCTAACTCAACCTTACAAAACCTGCATGTAGGGTGAAAACTATCCCCACTTATAAACACATTGTCAAACTATCTCATCCAATGTGAGATTTTTTAACAGTAACCAAGCACAAGGGTCTGTGTGTGTGAATCAATGTTTTAAAAATCAAACCGGACGGTTCAACCGATTAAATCATGAACTGATACCGTCTACGACTCAGTTATTTGAGCAGTTTTACTATTAAAGGCAAAACATTTATTGCAAAATTTCCAAAACAAAAACAAAAAACACCTAAAAAAACAAACCCATTAAGAAACAGCACAGCAACTAATGACTTGAGAACTGAAACTTGGCAATAACAGAAACACAATGAGATGATAAAATTTGAGACTTTAAGATTTATACCTAAATGGGTTTCCTTTGTTGAAAGCAAAACTGGAGTTAACAATCATGGCAACCCAAAAAGCAATAAAAATGACAAGAACAGCTATGTCTCTGCATTTCCTGTTATGTTTTATGATCCCATTTCCACCCATGTGGATAGTACCCAAAGAACCCCTCATTTTGAAGACTGTATCTATCTATTGTATGTAAAGTAAGAAGCTTGACTCAGTTCAACAAGAGATGTAGACAGCAAGAACAACTAGAGACAGGAGTGGTGTGAAAGGAAAGACTGTGAAAGAGAGTGTGAAAAGCTTGATATGTAATAATCACTAATCAGGATTAATTTTTACTTTTTATTTTAAATTTGGTTTATAAATTTAGTAGTAATGATGAGTATTAATAAAAATTTAGTAATGATTCTTAAAAAAAAAAATTAGCACAGAATTTTTTTTGGTGATTAATAAATAATAGGTATATTTTTTATGAAGGGAAATAATAGGTATATTTGTGCTAAAAAAAATAATTATCTTTATAAAATTACGAGTGGATATTCATTTTGGTCCCTTAAAATTTTCTGATAGGTCAATTCACTCACCGACTAAAATAAAACTCAATTTAATCCTTGACATTTTCATAATGTGGAGGAAATAGTCTTTGATTCTTTATAATAGAATGATTGATTTGTTAGTGGTATGAAAATGTTAGGGACTAATTTGGGGTTTCTTTTTGTCGAGGATTGAATTGGTCCATCAAAAAGTTATAAGGAACCAAAATGAATCTTTAATCTAAAATTAAATATTTTGGTTGTTCAAGCATCATGGTTATTGAAATTTTGGTCTCAATCAAAATTTTTGGATTCAAAATGGTGATTTTCTATCCAAACAACAATGAATTTTGTCCCAAAAGTGGTACTTAATCTTGCAGTAAATTATCATTTTTAGGTTAAAATCATCATTTTTAGATAAAAATACTATGATCGAAATCACAACTAATGTGATACTTGAGACATCAAAAAGTTTAATTTTTAAAAAAGAATGATTTTGTTCAGGGGAAAGAATGATTGTTTTTACCAATGTGATATAATATGAATACCACAAATGTAATTAAACTTAAACAATAAATAATTTGACATTTCTTGGAATGTCAGGGGTTTGGATGGTTTCGAAAAAAAAAGGTGTGTATGTTGGTGGGGGAGAAAACGCCGTTTATTGTGTGTTTGCAAGAAATTAAGCTGTCCGTTTGTGATGATTTCTTGTGTTCGTCGTTATGGGGTAATTCGAACTGTAATTTCTCCTTTCGTCCCTCTGAAGGGGCGTTGGAGGGCCTTCTGACTTTATGGGATAGTGTGGAGGTGGAGGTGTGGTCGTCCGATAGCAGTCATCATTTTCGTCTTATTCATGGGAGATTCATCAAATCCAATGAAGAATTCTATGTATTCAATGTGTATGCTCCTTGTAATTTGCGTGCAAAAGAAGTTGTGGACTCTATTATCCTCTCGATTGCAATCGTTGAGGGGAAAACAGATTTGTGTCTATGGTGATTTTAATGCAGTTCAGAGTGTCGAGGAGAGACGTTCAGTCAGGGGTGATAATGTGTCCATGTATCATGTTCCGTTCAATCAATTTATTGAAGACAATACTTTGTTGGATTTACCTCTTTATGGTCGTAATTACACCTGATTTAAAGGTGACGGTAGCTCTATGAGTTGCATTGACAGGTTCTTGCTATCCGAGGAGTGGTGCTTTAAATGGCCTAATTGTGTTCAAACGACTCTCTTGCGAGGTATTTTCGATCATTGTCCTCTCACCCTGTCGGTGGATGAGGAAAACTAGGGTCCTCAGCCTGTTCGAATGTTGAAATGCTGGCAAGATTTTCCTGGTTATAAGTAGCTTGTGAGTGATAAGTGGATGTCCCTGCACGTTGATGGTGGGGGGGGGGGGGGGGTGTCCTCCGAGACAAATTGAAGTTAATTAAAGGGGCTTTATAAGATTGGCATTTGCAGCACACAAAGAATCTACCCTGCAAAATAGCTTCTTTAAAGGAATGTCAATCACTTTTGGACGGTAAAGGGATAACTGAGGAATTGTCTGCTTTGGAAATTGAGGAATTGCATACTATTTCTTCTGATATTCACTCTTTTCCCGTGCAAATTCTAGTATATTTTGGCAACAATCCAGGTTACAGTGGCTCCGAGAAGGGGACGCGAACTCTAAATATTTTCACTCGTTTTTTTAGGTCGCCGTCGGCGTAACGCTTTGGTGTTTATTATGGTTGATGGCGCGGTGGTGGAGGGGGTGCAGCCCATCCGCCAAGCTGTGTTTTCGCATTTTTCGACGCATTTTCAGGCGAGTCGGGAGGTGAGGCCGGTGGTGGACAATTTGGTTTTCATTACTTTAAGTTATGCTGAAGGAGGTGGTTTGATTCGACCATTTTCAGAAGAGGAAGTCAAGGTAGCGGTTTGGGACTGTGACAATTTCAAGAGTCCTGTATTGGATGGTGTCAACTTTGGTTTCTTTAAGGATTTTTGGCTTGATATGAAATCATACATTATACGCTTTATGGTGAAATTTCATAGGAATGGAAAATTGTCGAGAGGTATTAATTCTACTTTTATTGCTCTCATTCCAAAAATTGATAACCCTAAAAAATTGAATGATTTTCGTCCCATTTTCTTGGTGGGGAGCATTTATAAAATTTTGGCAAAGGTTCTAGCTAACAGATTACGTTAAGTCATTGATAGAATGTCTTTTCCGTTTTTATGGCGTATGTGGATCAAAGAATGCATCTTGACAACTACAGCTTCTGTCTTAGTTAATGACAGCCCCACTGATGAGTTTCCTTTAGAGAGGGGTCTGCGTCAAGGTGATCCCTTTTCTCCATTCCTATTTTTGCTTGTTGCGGAAGGGTTGAATGTTTTGATGAAGTCTTTGGTTGAGAAGAACATTTATGAAGGTTATAAGGTTGGTGCAACATCCTCGACATCAGCTACTCATCTTCAATTTGCTGACGATACCTTACTTTTAGGTGTCAAGAGTTGGGCAAATGTCCGAGCCATGAGGGCGGTTTTGCTTCTATTTGAGGCCCTGTCAGGTCTGAAAGTCAATTTTCACAAAAGTATGTTGGTGGGAGTCAATATTTCTGATTCTTGGTTAAATGAGGCAGCCTTTGTTTTATGTTGTAAAGTGGGTAAAGTGTCGTTTGTGTATCTGGGCCTCTCAATTGGTGGTGATCCTAGGCGTTTGATTTTTTGGAAACCAGTTATGCGTAGCATAAAATCTAGATTGTCGGATTTTAATAGTCAGTTTCTGTCGTTTGGTGGTCGCTTAATTCTTCTCAAGTATGTCTTGACCTCTCTGCCTGTCTATGCTCAAGTATAATTTCTTCCATTGAATCTATTTTTAATGAAAAAAATTGTGTGTGTGTGTGTGTGGGTGGGTGGGGGGGGAGTGAGGATCACAGAAAAATAACATGGGTTAGTTGGAATATTGTCTGCTCTCGTAAGGAGTATGGGAGTGAGGCAGCTGAGGGAGTTTAATTGTGCGTTGTTAGGAAAGTGGTGTTGGTGGTTATTAGTAGAGCGGGAGAGTTTGTGGTATAAGGTGTTGGTCGCAAGGTATGGTGAAGAGGTGGGGGCCAGAGTGGTTCTTCTTGGTGGCGGGAGATCTCAAAAATTAGGGATGGATTAGGTGGAGTAGGTGGGGATTGGTTTATGGATTATGTTTCCCGGAAGGTGGGAAATGGTGTCAATACTTTCTTTTGGCAAAATCCATGGTTATGGGGGTGTCGTTGTGTGTGCGGTATAGGCGGTTATATGAGCTAGCGATTGTTAAGTCTTGTTCGGTGTCGCACATGGCAGCCCTTGGGTGGAACGTAGGGGGGCCGTGTGGGAGTGGAGGAGACGCTTGTGGGTGTGAGAGAAGGACATATTAGAAAAGTGTATCATTTAACTTCGTAGTGTTTCTTTGCAACCTAATGTTACAGATTATTGGAGGTGGCAGTTGGACCCTTTTGCAGGCTATACGGTTAGGGGCACCTATGAGCTTTTAACCGCCCAGGACACTCCTCAGATAGCTCATATGGCGGATCTAATTTGGCATAATCAGGTACCCCTTAAAGTTTCTATCTTTGCGTGGAGATTGTTGCATGATATGTTGCCTACTCGTTCAAATCTCGTGGATCACGGCATTATCACCGATGTTGGCACGAGGTGTTTGGTAGGGTGTGGTCACCGGGAGACTTCTTAGCATTTATTCATTTCTTGTGACTTCTATGGCTCTCTTTAGCAGGCGGTGCGGTCTTGACTCAGTGTATCAGGACTAAACCCTCACAACATTTCTGAACACTTTTATCAGTTCACTCACTCGGTAGGTGGCTTGCGTGCAAGATTTTCCTTTTTGTAGTTAGTTTGGTTACTTTTATTAGTTCACTCGCTCGGTATATGGAATGACCGTAATAATATATTGTTTCATAATGTTGAAAATTCCATAGATCATTTGTTAGATAAAGTTAAACACTATTCTTTATGGTGGCTAAAAACTACTAATGTCAACTTTCCTTATGGTTTTAGCTTTTCGTGGTCAAGTCCCTTGTTATGTTTAGGCATTGATTAACCAAATTTCCAGACTTTGACATGTTGTAATCATTTGGGTCTCTTTGGTACACCTTGTGCTTTGGAGAGTGACATATATTTTAATATATACCATTATTTATTGTTAAAAAATAATAATAATTTGACATTTTGAAAGTATATTAAATAAACCAATAGTGAAATTAATACATATTGCGTGTATGGCTATTATCGTACACTAAAGATACCCTGTTTTCTTTCACAAACATGCACTAAAAATACTTAACTCACGTTAAAAATTCCATCTTCCTCATGTTAAAACCTTAAATAAATCTCTAATTCATGCTCTTCAAACTCTCGTATACTTATCACAAAAACTCAGGCCAATCAAAACCTCGTAAGAACACTCTCACACGAATCAAAACTAAAGTTATCCATTTTAACAAAGACTAATTAACTTTTCACGAAGAATACTATTTCAAAAATCCAAATCATATATAGTAATCCTCTTTACCTTAGACTATCATTTGAAAGATTCTTCTTACTCAAAACTACTATGATTAGATCATTTCTAACAATCTCATAATACATGCCATTCAATCATAGTTATACTTACCATTACTCATCTTGAGTATCAACCATAAAATCTTTGTTCAATCCTAAATCTAATCATCCCTATCTCCGGTGGCGGAGCACTGTGTAGGCTCAAGTCGGCCACGACCCACACTTAAAAAAACTTTTTTTTTTTATAGGGAAATTAGTAAAATGCCACTGGTTATTTAAGAAAAATACAACACAGTCCACCTTCACACAGATTTTCTTCCCTCTTCAGTTTCTCCATCTTCTAAGAAAACTATTATAATTTATTTTGTTGGTCAATCCATTTTTTTTTCTGGCTCAACCACTACCTATCTCATTAATCTGTCATTGTTGCAACAATTTAGGGTTTGCCTTCACCTTTGGAAATTTAGTTGTATGATGTTTAACTTGTGATACATAGTCATAAGCAAACTGATCATAGGAGTATGGATTAATAATTATGTGTTCTTACAAATCTCCTAAGAAATTATGGATTTTGGTTTGATAAAAGAAGTTACAAGGCAAGTAATTGTTCTAAATGCTTTCTTGATAGTTGATTTGAACTTCATGATGCATGAGGTAACCTAAATTGGTTGAGAATCCTTTTAAATGACAAAGGAGAGGAAGAAATTTGATTTCTAATTATTTCTATATATTCTTAATTCACATCTTGCAATTTACTTTTGCTTACCTAATTCATTCCAATGTATTCATGTCATTAACTTATTATGTTGTGAAAGTGACTCAAAATTGGAGAAATTGGATTTCTGGAAGAGTAAATTCGGGGCCCGATGTGTCGTAACAATATAAATTTGTTACGTATTTTATGGGCCAGATTTGTTACAATTTGTTACGTATTTTATGGGTCAGATTTGTTACAATTTGTTACAATATGGGAGTTACTTTTACTATAAATATAGACTTTGTATCATAGCAAACCTTGAGAGAGATAGAGGGGGCTGAAACAAGGTTTAGAAAGGCAACAACAAAACTAGGGTTTGTATAGAGTTTGTCTCTTTGGAACAAACACTAGGGTTTGAGGGTTGATTCACCTTGGGAAACACTATTAGGATTGAGTCTCTTGGTTACGGGAAGAGATTGGGTCTTTGGGTAGAATTAGGAGGGAGACTTATTCTTGTAACTCATTGACATCTCTTTTGTAACGTTACTCATCATATAGTGAAACGGATGGCTGCTCTCTCCCCCAGATTAGGTCAATTTGGACTGAACTGGGTAAACAAATTCTTTTGTGTTCTCTCTTCTTCTTTTCTCTCGCTGTTTTCTACTTTTGCTTGTGATTATAACTGTTACCCACTTGTATTGGTTGCTTATTATTCCTTGCTCCACACATCAAGTATTTATTGGTGTGATTTTTCATCGAATTCGCAACACCTTAAGTATGTCAAACTTGTTCTCTAACTAGATTAATAACAATTTATGCGAAGCAGATCTTACATATTAATCCATCCGGTCTCAATAATAAGGACCGTTGCATTTTTTTTTCCAATGATTAACTAATGTATTTTGTATATATTACAGATCATATATGCTAGTTATTCAATGAATCTAATTTTTTTTTTCTCTTATAATTAAAATCGGATGAAGTACTTATTCCTAGGTATAGTTTGATACCCTTTCCAAAATAATATTAGACAAATATAATTAAAGTGACAATATTGGCAATATTATGATGTACAAATAAAGATATACTCTTAGAAGTAAATATATTTACTTTCTTCATATTTACTTTTTAAAATAAATGAAAGGAGCTGGAGAAGGCTTGTGGACTTGGATAATAAATAAAAGGATCATGCTAACATGTGTCTTAAGGGCACAAATTAAGGAGTTAAAAGAGGAAATAATAAATAAATATTATATTGAAAATAGTAATTATTAAACTTTTAAAATTTTGAATACACAAGTTCTGAAAAAAGACTTGTATCTTTATTTTTTTTTTAAGGAAAAAGACTTATATCTTTAGCTTTTTAACTTGTGCCTTAACCATATTACATTTTTTGCATGTTTTGATTGAGACAGTAGCCTTTCTCAAGGCCCTTCACTTTGTTGATGCCAACAGATGGGACCGGGTTGTCTTCGAGTCCGACTCTTATACTCTAGTGCAAACTCTATCGTCTCTGAGCGATGGTGATTTGAAATTCTATGTTATTGTTTCTAGTATTATTTATCGGTTATTTCTACATTTCAACTTCAAGGTGAAGTTTGTTAGGAGACAAGCGAACATGGTTGTTCATACTCTAGCTAAGACAATATGTTTTTAGACTAATTACCGTATTTTTTATTCTTATCCTTCTTGTATTGAACATTGATTGATTATTAATAATATTTAACTTTCTTTCAGTAAGAAAAAACTTGGGCCTTCCCTAAATAAAAAGAAACAAGCCCTATCCAATACCCATGGTGTCGACACTAAAAATTATGAAGCAAGAAAGCTACTCATACATAGGACATGTGACACACATGCATGCCATAATTAGTGACACAACTCTTTTTCTATAAGAAATAATATTTATACAATCAATTCTAATAACTTGTGTAACGATAGATTTCTCTCTTATATACTCACATCTTATTTTTTACATTTTCTTTCTATTGTTTTACTTTTTGTATCAATATCTCATTTTTTTAAATAAATTTACGGTTGTCATAGAAGTTGTCATCTAAATAGTTGTTCAAATAATACGACTTATTTTTATATACAGGGGGCAAAGACTTGCAATAAGGGTCTCTTAATACATTTACAAATCATATATAACTCTAAAATGATTGCCTATATTAGCAAAAAAATGATTTTCTATTATGTGCATATGATTAAGTATGCCATTTACTTTCTTTGTCACATTTATTTTAATTTAATTTATCTTTCCGTCATTTCATTTTCTTGTAATCTACACGCTTTTCATTTTCTTGTAATCTACACGCTTTTCATTTACTCTTAAAGTCGTTTGCATTTTGAGAACTTTAAATTCCAATGCACTTACATTTATGCACATTTACTTTTCCATCAATTTATTTTCAAGCATGTACTATCTGCGTGTTTTTCATTATGCTTTTTACATTTTGCTTTTCAAATTTTAAACTCATTTATTTGCATGATTTCTTTTACATTTAAAACATTCACTTTTCTGCATTAAAATTAGGATCATGCCAACATGTATCCTTAAACTTTTAAATTTACTTTTAAATTTTCTTATATTGAATGCACAATTTTTAAGAAAATGTTTATTTACTTAGAAAATGGGTAGTGTTACGTACGTAGTACGGGGAGGAGGGGAAGGGTGTGGTTGGGTGTTGGAGAAGGATCGATTTGGTGGCGTACTTTGAACCAAATTAGATTGGGGGTGGGGCTTGCAGATGCTAGGTGGTTGGTGGACATTGTTATTAGCAGTTGCGGAGCCAGAAAATTTACGGAGCCCGGCAGAAAATTTATCGCAAATTCACATGTGACATAATATATAAATAGTCATAAATCGAAATAAAAGAGGTTTTTCATTTTGTCAACAAAAGTACAATTTAAAATATGGTTATTAATTGAAATTGACCATGTAACACACATGAAGTCTGAAAAATTGACCTTATAATTAAATAACATGTATCTTGAACATGTAATTCAAGATTTTTATTATTTGCAACCCTATAATATACGCGAAGTCCAAAAAAGCAACCAAAAGATTGAATTTTTTTATGATTTCTTAGAGGCGAGTTTAGAACGTTAAAATATGGCTTTACTAAAAAAAAATTATAAATTTTCGACAAACGACAAATTAATTATGAATTTTCAAAGTATCAAAAACTCAAAAAACAAAACAACGGAAATCTCGACCTATAAATCGAATTTTGATCTCGTTATTTGCAGAGACATATATTAAAATACATAAAAAGGATCTGTAAAGTTTCATAGCATTTTGAAATCGTTTAAATTTATTTTGATTTTTCAACCAAAACGTGCAAAAAGAAATTTTGTTCCGCGTAAGCGTATACTCATAAGTTAAATTTAGTTCCCTAATTTTGTAGGCATGACTAGAACATGATAAGAACCTTCAAAATAAAATTTTATAGTTTTTAAACGAGATACAAATTAATTATAAATTGTTTAAGAAAATCTTAATTATGAGGGAATAAAAATTCATAATTAATTTATCCCTAGTCGAAGAAATTTATTTTTTTGTGTAAAGCTATATTTTAACGTGCTAAACATGTATGAAAAAAATAGTGAAAAAATTCAACTTGTAGGTCACATTTTTAGACTAAGTGTATATTATAGGGTGGTCAAAAATAAGAAGAAATTCAAGTTACAATGCTAAAATATACGTTTTGTATTTTACAGGGTCATTTTTCAGACATAATGTATATTACAGGGTCAATTTGAACAATTAACCCGTTAAAATAAGAGAGATGAACCCGTCAATAGTGTGCTAAATATAATTAGGAGGTAAATGTCTTTTTCCAAGTCTATTTGCGTGTGAGAATTTTTAGATTTTGCCCAAATTTTTCTTTTTGTAAGTGTGTTAATGGGCTTTTAGGTTGGGTCTAATGTGCAAAAATTATCGATCGAGCCCGGGCGGTGAAACTGCCCCTGGTTATTAGAAAGGTGGGGGTTGGGCGGACCACTCTGTTTTGGGAGGATTCATGGCTTGATGATGTTCCATTAGCGAGGTCTTTTGGTAGGCTTTTTGAGCTGGCGGAAAATAAATTAGTCATGGTGAAGGAGATGTTTATGTTAGGATGGGAGGTTAATGGAGAAGTGTGGAAGTGGCTGATGAGGTTATTTGCGTGGGAGGAAGGGCTGGTTAGGGAGTGTGCGGACCATTTCTCTTCTATTGTTTTGCAGGACGGTCTTGTTGTCGTCCCAATGTTACATGGTTAAATATGCTTATTCTTACTTAACAGCGGTTGACAGTAACCTTAATGAAGGTTTTGTTGATTTTTTGTGGTTGAAAGCGGTTCCGTTGAAGAGGAATGACTTTGTATGATGTCTCTTCCTCAATAGACTAGCTACAAAGGATAATTTGCGTAAGAGAAATAAGCTTGATGTCTCTCAAGTTACTGCTTGTACGTCCCTTTGTGATGGTTTAGAGGTCATGTATCACTTGTTCTTTAAGTGCGACTACTACGGCTGCCTGTGGCTTTTGGTTTCGAATTGGCTAGGAATTGTTACAGTTTTTCATGGCGATATTATTTCTCATTCAAACCAATTTCGTGGTCTTGGAGGTTTCTCCAAAAAATTTGTGACAACTTTTACCATTATTTGGATTTCGGTTTTATTTGTTATATGGAAAGACCGTAACAGGAGGATTTTTCAAAATCAGATGGACCAGCTTGTATTGTTTGCAAAAAAGGTTAAACTCTAAACGTATTGATGGTTCAAAGCGCACTGCATTATTTTTGACTTCGACTATCCTTTTTGAAGGCTAAATCCATTATGGTGTTTACATGCAATTGTTTTTATAGTTTTTATCGGTTACTATGTAGCCTAACTGTTGTGTAATCCTCACTTTTCAGTTTCCTCCAACACGTCTTGTGCTTGAGAAACTGTTTGTTGTTTCATTAATATAATTTCGCTTAGTTTATTCAAAAAAAAAATTCTATGTTTAGCTTTTAAATTTGTGTTCCAAGGACTGCATTTTTCTAAAAATTAGTATAAATTGTTTGTGTTTTCAAAGACAGTGTTTATCGACGTTATATTGTTAATTTCCATTAAATATATGAACTCTAATACAATCAATCTATACATCTTTTTTTTCACTCAGGGCATATGTTAGTATATCAAAAGTAGAATTTATGTATAGTAAATTATGCCAATATATTTCTTAAAAAGTTGAAAATTAATATTTTTTCAATAATTATTTATATCATGTGCCACAAGAGCACATATTAACATGACCCATATTATATTTGTTGATAATTGTTTATAAATATTTGTATTTCAATAATATAAAAATCGACGACAACAAGCACGAGTAAAATTATACTTTCTCCGATCAATAAAACTAAACAAAACTTCACTTTTTAGATACAACGAATAATTAATATATCTAACCTTTATTATAGACCAGATACTTAGAAGTAACTTGTATTATATTATGTATGGATTATATACTTACATTATGTATAAACTATATATACATAGAAGTATTTAGTCTATTATACTTAGAAGTAACTTATATTTACTTTACAATTTAATTGCTAACATTATCTGCACTGACATATGTAATTAACACACTGCACAGTTAGACTATTACGGACACACAAATCTCTTGGACATTCACTATAATTACCACAGAGAAATTGAGCTGCAATTTTAAATAAGAATAAATGAATGTTAGTTAAAGATAGGGAAATATTATGTATAAGATAAGATAAGATAAATAAGAAAATGGTATGAAAATGCTTACCGCCATTGGTTACAACAAAGAGTAGAGAAATAAAAATAATCAAGGCATACGGGAACTTGAGAAGTAAAGCCATATATATATATATATATATATTCTCTTGTGTATCTAAAATATAGAAAATTATTTGATCAATTTATAGTAAAAATTCCAAAACTTGTTTACTTTAATCAAATAATTTTAGCACTTAGGAGTTGCAAGAAACCATTCATAAAACTGAAATTATTGTTTAATGCTCTAAGGTAATTCAATGTGTTGGGTTTACCTCTTTAGCTTAACCAATTGATCACTTAACCTCATCAAAGTTCATTCTTTTATTTATTAAAATTGAATTATATATTTTTTATTTCTCTTTTATCTTTTCATGATAGTTTAGGTAAACTTTCGAAAGAAAAATAGTAGCAGTGATGAAAGCAGTTAGTACGTAGTAGAAAAAAAATACAATAATTAACTGAAAAAATAGAATAATTGACATTGGTTTGCTAATATACTATGTTATTAGATATAAAAAATTGTTAAGACTTCTAATAGTAGTTTGTAGCATGCATTAACATGTCAATGAAACTTGAAACAACTTATGTCTTATCATCCTTCAAAAAAAAAAAAACTTGTGTCTTATCATTTCACCAACATTATCATGAACCCCAATTAGGAACCCATTCTGAATTAGGGTTTTTTGAAGTTTCTTGTTGGATGAGGCATACACATCCAAGCAATGATAGACATTAATGAAAATATATATCATCAAATAAATTACTTAAATATCAACGAATGATGATATCAATCGTTAAGAAGTGACATCAAAACTCAAGCCTAAAACAAATGTAAACAGTAAAAATGATAAATAAATCAAAGTGACTTACAACATCAAACTTGGTTCAAGTTGCCACCTTAGAAGAATGATTATTTGGACTAATCACAAATTTAGGATAAAATTGTCACAACAGCCTATTAATAAACCACTTATTAAGTTCCAAGGCTTTCATAGTTTAATTTTTTTTTTTTTACTTTTTCTACTTTATATCATACTCGCGCGCCTACAAAATTTTCAAAAATACCCTCTGTCTGAATTTTAAAATCCGAACTAAATTGTTAAGGCTTTTTGGATTCTAAAATATGAAACATCACGAACTTCATTTTTTGTGTTGTATTTGATGTCAAATGTCTTTGCTGACCGTCGTAAAATCCTCGCATAAACTGCAAAGCATTTGCAGGGAATCTATGAACGATCGACAATGACCATGACACCATAAACACTCTTATGAATGAAATTGTTGAAGATGCAAGCTTATTTATAACTTTAAACCAATCCTAGACCATAACTACAATCAAAGGGAACGTTTCACATGGTCCAACTGATCAAAAATGCATTAAACACACTATAACTCGTTCAAACCTTTGGTGAAACGCCTAAGTCCATCTAGTCTGAAAGTTTTTAGATTATACAATTTGAACCTGTCAAATAGTTTCAGATTGTATAATCCGAACAACACCGCGCTGTGTTTAAGTTTCATTTTTGGTAGGTTTCACGGCCAATGACATAAGAAAAATAATTTAAAAACGGTACAAAAACAATTAAACAACTTAAAACAACACAATAACATAAGTGATGGATCTTCTGGGAATTTGTTCGAAGAGGTGCTTTTGTACTTGATCCAGCTAGCCAGACAACTGGCATATTTCGATCGGCAGGTCAACTAGATCAAGTTCATAAGAATCTCTTCGGAATCAGACCTACAACATAATGATGAAAGATAAAGTGTTTCAAGAGGATTGTTTTGAGTTAGATCATGTTGTCTTGCCAACTAACATAGGTATATTGCCAAGGCAGCAAGATCTAGCTCATAGCAACCTCTTGATATTCATTTCTTTCGGAGAATTTTTCAGAGTTTTTTGTTGTGTTTTACAGCAAATGAACCAAAGACACTTATTTATAGAAGTTTTTATGCGTCGTGGAACACATAAACTGTCGATACAATGCGGACCACACAAAAAACTTGTGTTGAACTAGTTCAGATTTTGTAATCTGAACCTGACTTGCACCCTATATATCTTGGTATATTTGACAGCAAGACGAGAACTTATATTTTCTATATATTGATGTGTTTAAATGAACATCTTTAGCGTAAAGTTCCGCGGAGAGATATTTGACAGCTTGTTGAAGATCTTCAAAATCTATCTATCTATCTTTTTAAATTAATATCTTTGGCGTAAAGTTCAGCGGACAGATATTTGACAACATGATCAAAATCTTCAGAATCTATCTATCTATCTTTTTAAATGAACATTTTTAGCGTAAAGATCAGCGTACAAATATTTCTATTCGTATTTCTTCAATATGTTCCTTCGGTGCAAACAAAAATAAATTTGTGCGAAGAAAATAAAAAAAAACATAAAATTAACCATAGGTATATTTAGTTTAACAACAAAATTCAACAACATAAAACACATAATAAAATAAAACATAACATATCACATATCAACTAAACTAATGTCTTTGTCTGGTCCCTACAACATAGCCATGATCTCTTCGTAGTTCCTGCACCAGATCAAATTTGTCTGAATTTGTTCAATAGATATGACCAATGAATTTTCCACTCGATCGGTCCTTTAGTACTATACTATCCAAAGATCGAGAACATAGTACTCACTTCGTCATCGTTCATGAGCTTCATCTAGTTGAATCGCACACTCCCGGCTGAGTCGGTCGATGGACGTCGATACTCAACACCGTCCATCCTCCTTGTGTCTTTGTGGTTGAGTTGAATGTTGATTTGATCCAGCTAATCCTTTAACCCGAAGATTTGACATCAATGCGAATCCTGAACAGATGAGGTGGTTTTCCTCCGTTGTAGTAAACTGCAGCTAGCTTGATGTTCAGATCAATGATAGAAATTTCCATGATTTTTTTGTGTGGTTTACTGTTAATGAAAACATGCACACTTATTTATAGAGGTTTCTGGGCGTCGTGAACCATAGAAACTGCCAGTGCAATGTGAACCACAAAAAAAATTATGTACATAATATTTTCGGATAGTACGATCTGAAACATTCCTCACCCTATAAAGTACGAAGTTTCTCTCATTTTTCACCCATTATTGAAGCATTTCAGATTATATAATCTGAAAAGCTTCTATAAGTTTTAGATTATATCATCTGAAACAAGTCAGAGTTTTGGACGGCATGAAAGGCTCATGAAACATGTTTTCCAAAGGGTTTAACCTGCTTTAATGGCCGGTAAAACCCTTTGATTACATTTTTTTTTTACCATTAATTAAGAGTAGTTACACTCTATCCAACAAAATCTTCATAAATTTCTCCTATAAATACCCTTCAAACTTTCAGTGTTTCTCAATTTCATCTCATACTCTCCTCCTCTTCCTTCTACAACGTGTTTCCTTCGTTGGCATTTTATAAAAAGAGGCTACTTTAGAAATTCATGTATTGTATGAACGATCAATGAAGATAGCGACGGGCTACAAAGAAGCACAATTTATTGTGGTGTCATGTTAATTTGTTTGGGTGCAAGGTTGACCATCAAAGTTTCTTTCGCCTTAAATAGAAAACAAACTTTAACCCAACCGCCTCCCCACCATCTTTTTTCTCCTTACACCAATTCAATCCCTTCGTCAACAAAATGTGTAGAAACTTGGCCTTAATAATTAGGTTTTCCTAATTATCTATTTTGCTAATTAATCAATAACATGTATGTTATAAATCCACATGGTTTAAAAACAAATCCACATAAATGATTACATCAACAATGTTATATCACGTCGATAAAAAAATTATCACATCACCACTTTTCAAGTGAAAGACCAGAAAACTGAATTTGAAACGAGGACAAATTCTGAGAGAGTAAAAATAGAAGAAATAAAATTGCAATTTTTTTTAGGGATAAAATTGCAATTAAAAGTATAATTTTGTCATTTTAAATTTATCAACTAATTAAAAAATTAATTTTACCAAACAATTAAAATTCGTTCTACAAGTTTACCTGCTACAACTAACTCACCTGTTATTTTATATTTATCAACTAATTCAATAATTAATTTTACCAAACACTTCAAATTTATTTTACTAGTCTATCTGCTATCAACTAATTCACCTTTAAACTAGTTTATCTGTTATAAACACAACCTAAATGTCTGAAATAAACATTTGAAGATGCATACATATTATTCACACGGGCTCTTGAGAAAATATCACAACTGGTTTAAAAAGCAAATTTTTTGGCATGACTAAGATAAAAAACTTTTTGAGAAAAATGCTCATATTTTAAGTTGGCATAAGATCATATACAGTATGCACTATGTTCTGAGCCCTCACTTTTTTTTCTTCTAAACCACAGACATGCAAAAGCATCATTAAAATGAAAATTTCACATAAAGGATCAGTAACAAAAAATATGAAAGACAAATAAATTTTACTAACAATATTGTTTTACATGTCATAGCCAAATTCGATCAGTCCGAGTAAGATGGACAAGGCCGCCTTTTCATAGCATGTATTGATTGGACAGTTTGCAGAAGCTAGCTCACTTGGTCAGATACAAACAAAGCCAAAATTTCCACCACAGAGCAAAACCTCTATATTAGAAATGATAGTACCAGTAAAAGAGTCGGCAAACGTGAATACTTAACTCCTCTATTGGAACAGATATAACCCATCCACGACATATTATATCCCTAGACGCCATACTATCCATGAAATGAGATTGCCATGATGACATGATCGTGAGACCTCATCACCTAATGTCATATCCACAATAAGTTATGTCCTACAGCGTCTACACAGCAGCATCAGGGTCCAACCTTCTCTGGATTGCAGCAGCAGCCTATAGTAATTAAAAAAAAAAAAATTGCAGCAAATTTAGTTGAGGCTTAAGCTAAAAACGAAGGTCCAAATAGAGTTGAATTTGTAATTCTCACCTCAAAGTTGCCGAGCTTGTACTGGTAAGCCATCTCCTCCCTGAGTTGAGCTTGCTCTTTCATTGCTTGTGCCTGCAAAATTATTGCACAAAAATGTGAGAACAGAACCTTTTGTCATTAATTAACAAAATGATTGAAATTCAAATTGCGTAAAAGTGATCTGGTAAAAACTAACCATTCCACTTTCCATTTCACGCTTCAAAGCTATCACTTGCTCTTCCTTCTGTTTTTCACGTACTTGCAACATTTCTTGTCTGCAGGTCCATTGAAAAATGATCATGAAAGTGTGAAACATTTGTGTCAACAGAAACAATATTTGTTATGTGTAACATAGTTCCACTTGAAGTGCAGTAAAAGAAAATATAATATATGTAGACTTTACAATGGAAGAACAGTTGACAGAGTGAAAAGGAAAAGTCATTAAAAAATCTAGCACATCATAAATATAAACAATAGCAAAGAAAGTAGGTAACTAACAATAGGGGTAGAGTAAGTTTGGGAAAGAACGATTACCAAAAGAAAACCAATTTAAGATTACATTAGTTAAGCAGCATGCTCAAAATCATACCTGCGCTGTTCTTCATCATTGAAAACAGTTCGTTCTTTAGGCTGAACTTTCCTATAACCCTTTTTCATCTCTTTTTCCATTTGACGCCTGTAGTAAGCATCAAGACTGTAATACCTGCCACATAAACATTAAACCATTTGTCAACCCAAATGAATATACGATAATGATTCATTCAAGATCTTAAATTCATCTCATCGTCACAGAACACAGATGTACACGGCCGTATTCCTATTCATAAAAACAAGGACAAAAAATAAGCCAAATTAAACTTATGCTAAAGCTTACTTTTTGGAAGGGAATGTAGCTGTGTTGTGATCCTCCATAAATCTGCAACCAGAAATTAGAGAGAAATTAACTTTGAACCAATAGCGTAGTAATAAATGTAATGTGTGACATAGTGATTAATAAGTGAATAATCTGTGAGTCAATAGGTCAATTAAGGTTAGAATGAAAGAACTAAAATGAGTATCCTTTTCTCTTGTGGCATCTTAAGAGTAAATATAATCATAACAGTTAGCAAACAGCTAAATCTATGCGCCACTTTTTTTTTTCTCTCTTTTCCTTCCCATCCTTCTCTCTTTTTATTAAATTTTTCCCTGAGTAGCAAGTTTAGGTGCTTACTCTTTGAACATCTGTTTTTCTTCCCAATTAGACAGGTGCTCCATATTCACCTGTTAAAATACAGCAAAATTAAAATTGGATATGGTCCATGATGACATTGCAAGTAAACTAGAATGCCAAAATATAAAGGGTGAAAGATATTATGCACTTCTATTGAGAGTACAAGAAATGTAGTCAAATAGGCCAGAAAAATATGCAATCTAATCAGTAATAAAACTTTGATTTCTCGATGTCCCAGACATATACTGGAAATAAGATTAACAATCAGTGTGAAGAAAACAAGGAAAACATCTCCCAGACCAAGGATGATGTAAAGAAGCCACTAGTTTGATTTTTTGCAAAAATGAACAGAGGACCACACAGCAAAAGGAAGAGGAAATATAATAGTGTTACTGTTAGATTTTAATATAGAAAGCAAACCAAAATAATTACCAGCTTAACTTCTGCCAACCATGCAGTGAACTCTGGACGTTTGGTCCTGCAACATTAATAACATCACTCAAACAAGGTATACCGAAACCCATAGTTTACAGGATATTAATGCTAAAGTTAAATTAGCTACATAATGAATGCAAACTCAGCCAAAAATACAAGCTGTTGATTTACTTTAGCACGACCTTTAGAATGCAGGTACTTAAAGGTTAAAGATCTTCTGATAACAACAGATAAGCTTTGTTTATTATTACCATGATTTGAGAGTTGAAATCTTAATAAAATAAATTGAAGCTTCAATAAAATAAATTGAAGCTTCCATAGGGAAATTAAACATATGACCATAATATCAAGTCAACATGTTAAAATGGAAGTCTTGACGCAACAGTTGGAGACATGGAGTTGCTTCCATGTGACTGTAGTCTTGGAAACATCTGCTTGAAAATGCAAACTAAGGTAGCCTGCAATAGATCTGCAGTGGATCCTACCCTTCCCTAGACTCGCTATAACATTGGGTTGTCCCTTCAATATCCAATCACATACCAAAAAACTGAAAATTATTTTCAGTTGCCTTAGGTCTTTAGCTTCTAACCAGAAAAGTACACACCTCAATATGAAATCTTGCTAAAGCTTATGCCACGGGATAACGACTACAACAAACCATCAACAGCTGGCACACACTCTTATGTTTAAAATCTATCAACTGTAATCCACATATGAATTTCTGATGCTATTTACCCTATATTAAATAAGTTATCTTGCTTGTGTCAACAAATACCTTCATCTTCCAAGACATTATTAGATTGGAACCTATATTCAGGACAGTAAAATTGCAAAGTGTTGTTAATATGGTATAGCTTCTCCAAAATAAAGATTCTTCACAGCATGCTGAAAGTGGAATTTGTTAAAGTGTTGTTGTCATTCATTTCACTTTTTGTCCTGTTTTGGTGTCAAGTGAACAACTTTGAATCCTGTTACTAGTTATTATTCTTCTTCTCCAATCTTACATGATTCACATACAAATTGCCAAAAGCACAAAAACAGTCAATCTGAGTGCTGTTAATGTTCTAATTTAACATCTTTCAATCAAATTCTACAGACTTATACAATAACAAAGCATCTGACCCTTCCTAGACCCTTCTATATAGTTTTAGAATGTCCCTTCAATATTCAATCACATGCTAACAATCTAAAGAGGAATTTTAGGTACTTTAGGTCTTTGGTTTCTCAACACTAAAGTACACACCTAAATGTAAATTTTGCTAGTGTACATCACAAGATAACGACTTCAATAAACTATCAACAGCCGGTGCATATTCCTATGTTTTAACTCTATCAACTACAACCTAGATATGAATTTCCGCTGCTACATTAAATAAGTTATTTTGCTTCTACCAGCAACTACTGTCATCTTCCAAGAGATTAGACTAGAGATTATATTTACTCCAGGAGATAGACTGGAAATTATATTTAAGAGAGTAAAGCTGCAAAGTGTTATTAAAATGGTATATCTTCTCCAAAAGAGAGATATTTACAGCTTGCTGTAACTGGAATTTTTTTAACTGTTGTTGTCATTCATTTCACTACTGGTCATGTTTGGGTGTCAAGAGAACAATTTACTCGTTTATTATTATACTTCTCCAATCTTATATGATTCACATACAAATTGTTAAAAGCATGTTCCGGACTGGGCCAAGTCCAGCCCACCAATTAAACAGATCAATACAGGCCATGATATGGAGATGCCATAGAAGCACACCCAAATGAGTCTGAAGACGCAATCAAGATCGCGACCGAGTGATGATGATCACATCATGATCTGTCAACAGTTGCCTCTAAGGTGACAGCAGTCCAGTTAGAGTTTCCACCTGAGAAACTCTAGAACTCCCTTGTATAAACACTAACTCATGATTCAGTTTAAGATACACATTCTCCAAACTCTAAAACCTTAGACTTGATTTGATCGTCAAAGTGTTTGCAGCTACAGTGCTACACCACCCCTCTCTGTGGAGGGCTGTCGTTCTCAACCACTTAACTGTCTCTCAGGCAGTTGATCAACCCAAATGTTGTTTACTTCTAATCTAACATCTTTCAATCAAATTCTACAACCTTATACAATAACAATTCCACTAACAACTCTCACATTCCAATCCCATGACATTTCATTACATATAACTCAAATGCAAAACAAAACCAAATCAAAAAAACATTAACCAAGAATTTCATAACCTACACTATATTCTACCACATAATTCAATCAACAAGCAAAAATATAAACTACTCATTATTCAAATTTCAAAAACCAAAAGCAAAAACTTCTTACCACATATCAGTCTCTCTAATAATCCCATACTTTCCCCATAAATTAGTCACAGCACCTTTCTTCCCTCTCTCCTTCTTCTCCTTCTTCTTCATTTTTCGTTTCTCTTTTTTCCTTCTCTCTTCTTCTTTCTCCTTCTTCCTCCTCTTCTTCTCTTTCTCTCTCCTCCTCCTCTTCTCTTCCTCCCTCTCTCTCCTCCTTCGTTTCTCCTTCCTTTTCCTCTCCTTCCTCTCTCCCTCACTCTCCGAACCCAAATTCTCCGACTCCGAACCAGACCGTTCGGATTCATCGCTCTCTGACTCCGAATCTGAACCAGAATCCGAATCCGATTCATCACCACTGCTGTATCGCCGACGTGATTTCCTCTTCCTACGACGTCGTTTATCGGAATCGGATTCTGAACTGTCACGCGTTTTCTTCTTTGAGCTTCTATGCTTTCTATCGGTTTCTGTGTCTATATCGGAATCTTCTCGTGTTTTCCTTGAATCTCTTTTCGACGGAGCTTCGCCGTCGTCTTTCTCTGAGCTAGTGGCGATTTTCGCCGGAGCACCGTTACCGTTAACGTTTCTCGACATTTTCGTTTAGTTTCGCAGTGTCAGTGACTGAGTCGAGTTTCAGAATTAACTCGGAAGATGTGGGCCTCGTTAGACTGGATTGGGCTTTGCCCAATATATTATGGGCCCTATCATTTGTTGAAAATTTGTTACATGCACCACACAAAATTAACATCCTCACCTACCATTGCATTTTGATGATTTTAATTTTTAACTAATAGACATGGCTAGGGCTGAAAATAGACTGAGTCGAACTAGACTTTGAAAATCTAAGTATAGTTTATCAAAAAATTTGAAGCTTAAGTTTAACATGTAGGTTTAACGTGTACTTATTTTTTTAGATTTGACTTTTACATTTTGAAAGTTTGATATGCATGTTAATCTTTTTAAAAGACTAACAAACTAATATGATAATTAAATTCAACTATTTCTTGATATTTAAAATGATATTTATAAGATGGTGATTATAGATGATATCATATTTTAATTATAATTTATAATAGTATATTAAAATATGCGAGCAATAAATATAGATTCATAAGTTTAAATAAGTGATAAAGTTAACAAATTTATAATTTAATCAAAGTACAAAATTAATGTAATAATAATAGTTATAGAAAGTTTTGTTTATATTTACTAAAGTAAACTAGTCTGTTAGATCTAAAAGGTTTTTTTTACGGTATCTCGCTTGACCTTTTTAATTAAGTAGGTTTTTTAAATGTCTTAATCTTCTCTATTTAAAAGAGGCTAACTTGACTTAGGTCTGAGGCTTTTGTATGTCGGTTTGACCTATTCTCACCCCTAAGTATGGTAATATGATCAAACACGCCATTATTTTACATATAAAGAAATTAATATTCATATATCGATCTCAGCCCATCCTATTAAAGGTGTTAACATTCGAACCAACTCAAAATAAAACCACAAATCTAGAACCCATTATTTGTTCTAATATTTAAACTTATCATGAGGTGAAGATGAAGACGTTAATATTCATATCTCGATCTCAGACCATCCTTTTAAGCGTAAAAAACATAAAAGTGCATATCAAATTCATCTATGGTTAAAAAAAATTAACTTTTACAAAAACGAATTCTATAATGCATTAAATCGTATATACTTTAACCAAGAACGTTTAAATGAGATGACACATGCTTATTATAGTTTACTAAAATCTTGGGTTCGAATCCTGTCTTAAAGATACAACAATGTTAAATTCAAGGATTAATCTTTACTTACAATTACACGCACATAGGATATCTGGATAAATAAAATACAAGCGTACCTACTTTGAAAATCAATCAATGCATATGTGCCGAAAGCAAGTAGTCAAGGGTCGGTTAGAGACTTTTCAAAGAATTAGAGACTTTAGATAAGATACTATTATATGTCTAATCTTTTCTTAAAGGAAAAGTTATAATATTGTTGTCGAATGAAAAATTAACGAGATTTTAGCTCACAATTTTGAATCGTGGTTCTCTTTCTTTAATCGATTTATTGATGAAGGAGTAACGTCATTAAGTTGTGAAGTCCAACATATTGAGATAAGATTTGAAGAAGTGTTACAAGTAGTTCAAAAATATAATTTGTAAAGTGGCTCAGAAATTTGAAGATGATCATTCCAAAACATCAAATTAAATGATATCACTACTTGACTTCAAAGGTTGAGGAAGTCTATTTTGACAGCAACTATTGTAGTAGTAAGTATACTAGCATGTTCGTTTGAAAACAAATCATATGCTAGAACCAGAAGTCGGAAAATTGTGAATACACGTTTTGGTAAGTATAGACAAGTGTCATCTTTCTTAACATAGTTTCTCTCAAAAAAATCTTTCTTAACATAGTTTAAAGATTATAGGTCAAAGACTATGGGTACGTGTAAAATTTTAAGAAGCTAACCATGACATGTGTCCTAACATGATTAGTGTCTTACTGTGTCTTGCTAATAAGTACTCCCTCTGTATCAAAATATAAGTAAAAATTACTTTTTAGGTTCATTCAATTAATGATGTATGTGATCCATAATATGAACCACATACATCATTAATTGAATGAACCTAAAAAGTAAATTTTGCTTATATTTTGATACGGAGGGAGTATCTGAAGAAAATATTGTTTTTTAATGTTTCTATATGTTGGAATAAACAAATCTTAAAAAAAACATTTTAAACATTTTAATGTCAAACACAATCTTAAAATTCATAGATGGACAAAAACTTAAGAATAATCACATCTGATAACAAGATTGATTTCAAACTTTCCGATAACCATACTTGATATTAGACGGGTGTAGATCCCCTCCAGTGAAATTTTCAATGAAGATAGTGCAGTCAACATCAACATCATTCAATTACTTCAATGTTGAAGGCCCCGTATAGATAGTGGAAAATAAAAGACTTAGATCTCACTGGACTCTACAGTCACATGAGAGAATATGCTTCCATCTTAGACATATTAGTACCACACCTTAAAAGTTCACACAAATCAAATAACAATATGAGTATTTGATGATAACTTAACAAACTTTCAAACAATAAGAAACTGAAAACAAAATCAGCACTTAAGCATAAAAAATGCATAAAATCTTCAATGTGATAAAAAAATCACCAACTTAATATGAGATTTTTTTTGTGGTGGCCGGGGTTTGAACTCTCGACCTTGCATATATTATGCATTATGCATTATCCATACCAACTGAACTAAGCTCACGAGGACTAATAATATGAGAATTTGAAGGAACTAATTTTTTTGTTGTTGTATTACTATATAAATAATAGATATGAGAAAATGTAATATACTCATATACGGGCCATCCTGATAGGCCTCATAGGTTTTTTTTTATAAGCATAAGCCTAGCCCATTTAAATTAATAGGCTTTTTAAAAAACTCATGCTTTACCCATTTATTAAACGAGTTAGATCGAGTCGGGCTTTCAGTAGGTCGGGTCATAGGCCCTTGACGAGCGGCATGACCTATCATTTTTTTCTTCCAAGTCACCCAAGAAGTCGCAAACCAGATCACATATATGAGAGAACACATTGATTTTACCTGCCCCAAAGAGGTACGAAACCGAAGAAAATGATGAACAATAGTTGATGGATCTGCATAATTAATACCCAATCAATTACGAACATGTTGCCAAATCTAGCCAAAAAAGCCGCAAGATAAGATCAAGTGAATATCTGATTCCTGTAGCCTTCAATCGCTAATACACAACTGATCCTTGTTGATATAAAATCTAAATCTCTATTTTTGTTTTAAAGATAACAAATTAATTAAATTAAACATTATTAATTCTGATTTTAATTGAGATATAACTTGTGTTCTTGAGTGTTTCTTTTTAAGCTAAAGGAACAAAAGCATTATGTGAATTCAAGGAAAGCACCAAATTATGATTATGAGATTGATCTCAAATATTGGTCTCAAATGTGGAATTAATATCAATACAAGCCAAGCACGTAAGGGAATATAGAAGTATTGAGATTGTCACAATTAAGGAAGCAAAAACTATGTGAAGCATAAAATATGTCTTGGCAAGGGATATTCTATCATAAAAGTTTACTACATTTAAGCATATGAACAAAAAGAACATATTTAATATCATGTGCAAAAAGGTTGGTATGAGAAGGACCACTATATTTTTGACAACACATCAAGAGAGTAAGACAATTACAACTATGTTCCTTTGGATAATTCTCTTTATGGTCACCTCACAACGACAAGGAAAGACACCTAGTACAACAAAAGCCTTGTCTTTGGGCCCAAGACTGAAAACTACAGCTAGAAGGAAAAAGAAATGAGCTGTACAAAGCTCATGTCTCACGTAGCAAGCAACAAGTACAAAGGAAAGCTTCAACAGTTTTAGAGATCGATCTTAACTTTCAGAAATCAGTTTCATCTCAAAGACTCACTTGAGTCTTGCGCTGCAAGCAAGAAAGAAGTTATCAAGAGTTCCTTTCCTATAAATAGAAGTCTACAGCAAGATAAAAAGATAACCTTTGAGCAAAAGAACAAAAGCTTACATCTATCAAGAACCTCTTTTATTTACAAATCAATCAAGCAACTATATATTTGTTTTGAGCAAGCTTCTCTTTTTATGTATCAAATCTTTCAAAAAGATTAATACTTTTCGAATCACTTACTATTGTAAAAGAAATTGAAGTTGTGCAGAAAGCACAAAGGTGGTAAAAATTCTTACTCGTAACGGCAAGTGACTTGACCGAGTGAAGGTTGAAAAATGTTGTTGTAAAGATCAGAAAGATCTAAAAGAAAGAAGGAATTGAGATTAAGTCATAACTCAACTACCTAGTGGAAAATCTCACAAATATTGTGGGGACTGGACTAACCCACATTGGGGGAACCAGGATAACTCTTTTGTGTGATCTTTCTCCCTTATCTCATTTATATTTATATTGTTCATATACACACACAATCACTATTTTAATTTCCTATTAATTTACTAACGCGTTTGCTTGAGACAATTTTAATAGGTAATTTTTATTACATCACAATTCAAACCCCCCCCCCCCCCCTTTCTTGTGGTATTATTTATCTTCAATCCTCATCCTGGATAATGCATCTTCAATTTTTTTTTTGTCTTAGTTGGTAGTTTATCCTGAAAAAGCCGCCAAGCAAAACCCACAACCTTAAGAGGGAATTCCTTCCGTCATATAAGGTTCGTAGGGATCGAATCTCCATTGTTGAGGGGCTCCCGATATGTGAGGGTGTGATATGACCCTCTAACCGTATACCCTGCTAAAGGATTGGGAATCCACATTCGAACATCAACGATATCAACCTGCAACACAACATACAACAATAGAGACCTGCATTCCTCTACCATCTCCTATTCCCATGCCTATAATCTTCGTCTCCACATCCACGCCTCCCATCCATCCCCCATCCAACTCAAACATTTGCGCCACAATTAACAATTTATTTTCTGATAAGTCAAACAAGCGACGAAATCTATCCCCAAAGGGGACATCACCAACCCACCTATCAAACCAAAATAAAGTACTGACACCATCACCGACATTTAGACGAATATTGTCGGGGAACCAACTACCCAACACTAAACCGACATTGTCAAGATTTTAACTATCTCCCTCCACCACACCGACCCCCTACTAGACCATATCTAAGGGCTAAGAGTCTAAACCACAACCCCTTTCTATCCATCTTTTGCCTCTAGCACCATTTACCTAACAACGCCAACCGCCAACCTCCTTTTCCAAACAAATGAATTCTCAATCAATCCAAGATATTTCCTATTATCTCTCCCCCCCATCCACACAATAAAAACGAATTAAAAGAGATTCGATAGAAGAGATGATACTCGAGGGATATTTGAAGAAGGAAAAAGCATAGGTAGGAAGCGAGATCATGACAGATTTTAGAAGAACAAAGCGACCACCAAATGATAAATGTCTACTTTTCTAATTGGACATGCGAGATTTAATTCGATTAACAACATGATCCCAAAAATTCAACCGACGAGAATCTCCACCAACCGGAAGGCCAATATACACTATAGGCAGACTAGTAACTTTACAATTCAAAATAGCTGCAACTTCAACTAACCAAGACCTACCAACATTCACGCCAACCAACTCACTTTTGTGAAAGTTAACCTTTAACCTCGACATAGCCGCAAAGAGGTATAAAACCACACACAGTGCTCGAACATTAGCCCAACTATTCTTCCCCAAAATTAGAGTATCGCCTGCAAATTGGAGATGAGAAATAATAAGATGTTGCTCCTGACCAGCTTTATATACCCCGAGAAAATGTTATTAGTAACCACAGACTTCATCATCACATGAATATATTGATAATTAGAAAGATGAAAATAATTTCGAGTAAATTCTAATGTTCTTGATCGTCGGTAATTATGGACAAATGCACTTAGGGCACTTCTTAAGCATTCGATAATAAAAGTAATTGGTAAATTTTACGAAGAGGAATTTACTTTTTAAAATTTCCATGTGTTGAATGCACAATTTGCAAAAAACAATTTATTCTTAAAATTTCCCTAATTAAATTCAATATTTTCAAAACAACTATTAGCCCGTCTAAATTTATTAGGGTATTTGTCGCATGAAACAAAACACCCATTTCTAAGAATATTATCGAGGCTCGTTGACCAACGAAAATCCACAACTAAAAAAGTGAGAAAGGTAAATTTATACGTGTTGGATACCATTCTTTTTTGCGAGTTGGAATTCCCTCAAATACACAAGAGTCCATTTTGTAGAGAAAAAAAAGAAGAAGAGAGAAATGTAAATTTATGGACCTAATATTTTAATCATTAAATCGTTCCTCTCTTTCTAAAATAAAGGACATCAAGCGAGGGAATCTCACGTCTATTTTTGTCATCCTAAATTAGCTGCATGAAAAACTATCAAAATGAAGTACTGATTATAGGCAGTATACTTTCTCCATCTCATTTTGTTTGACATTTTAGCAAAATATTTTTGTCTCAATATTTAACAATCATTTCCTAATAAAATATTAAATACTGACATTCTATTATATTCCTTAACTTGCTAGGTAGTTTTTTTTTATTGTTTTTATAAAAAAAATAACAAATATATATTATAAAAAGGAAGGAAATGAGAGAATACAGCAAGCATATGGGACAAGGATTGGATGACCTTGAAGAGAGAAAATCATCATAACTTTCTTTTTATCTCTTTGGTATATTATTCTCTCTAATATTAACTATCACTTCTCTTTTATTTTATGTTTCTTTCATAAAACACCATAAAATACAATAAATCACCATATTCTTTCCTCTTTAAATTCACTCGTGTGTACAAGGATAAAGAAACAAAAACAAAAATAACAAACAAAATTAACCAAGAAAAGGAGTACTGCCCCAGAGTTGGAAACGAAATTATTCATTGATGTTTATTCCATATGATAGAAGTGCATAACTAATACGTTATGCACGATATTGAGAGTACACAACGCAATACACATACATAGATGAAGTGCATTTTATTTATTTAGTTATATTATAAAGTCTATTCCATGCATCTTGGTGTTGGAGAAGATCCATTTAACATCTTTTAGTACACCAACAACGAAAGTCATCCCTGCACCTGCCACTAACTGCATGCTCTTTGGTTGTGCAATGAGTGTCACAACCACTGAAGCATGGTCCCCTATATTTATCAGCCAAATTCTCACAAGTCCTGGCTTCAGTCACCACAATTGCTTCTGCATTAATGAACATTACAACAATATTAGAATGCTATATATAGATATTAACGTTAACAAAAAATATTTGTGGGTTCAACTCTCACCTACAACAAAAAACAAACATTAACAACTAACATAATAATATTTACTATTAAATTAAAAAAAAAAAAGTCTCAAATATATCACTAGCGACTAGAAAACGTTTATGAACAATGAACACTACCTTTTTTTAGGGGAACAATGAACCCTACATGTATTTATAATTAACTAAAACAAATAATAAACAGAGACAATAATAAATTGATATATAATTTTGATTTCTTCGAAACTTCTTTGCTTTGTTTCTTTTAATTTTCCGGTGTCTAATTTTTTTTTAAAAGTACATAAGATGATATAACAAATGCAGTATATGATTAATACTATGAATGATGGACTTAATTACGTGCAACAAAGAGAACCAAGAAGAGGAAGCATAAGCCTGCTATTGATTTTTTCTCCATGGCTTAATGATAAACTATAATTTTAATGACACTTCACTTAAAGAGTGTTATGGGTGTGTTTGTGTGTGGTGTGGTTGGTATATGTCAGGATCGTAGGACGCATATATATAGCTCCAAGCGGCTTGACTAGTAAGAATCTGACGTTGAAGTCTTACAAGATAGTAGAAGATATCAAGTTTGTATTTTCATGGAGGAAAGTCAATAATGTAGGGCTTGCAAGACATGAGCTCAATCTCATAATGTATGAAAGCAAAATCTCTTCATTTGAACGCACATAAAATACTCGATTTAAAAAAAATAAAAATAAATTTGTACCTACTTTAAAAATCCATCAAAGCATATCAGCCGAAAGCAAGTAGTCAAGGGTCGGTTAGAGACTTTTTCAAGAATAGAGAATTTTTCAAAGAAGTAAATCCCTAAGATAAGACAAGATTATGCATAATCTTATCTAAAAAAATTACAATATTGTTGTCGAATGAAAGACCAATGAGGTTTTATCTGTCTGGACTAATAAATACATGTAAATAATGACATTGTCTAATGATAAAAGGATTAAATATCCTATAAAATAAATTGTATTTGATTGATTGTGTTCCTAATACATGGTACTTCGTAGGTTTTTCTAAGAAAAATTATTCCTACTAGATGAAGTGAAATGACCTTCAATGTTAGTTTGTAATTCAAACCTTAATCATGTTTGTTTAGTTAGTTAAGGTTAGTTACTTGTCTCTCAAGTAACTAACTGATTCACCTATTTTCTAGCTAGTTAGTTACACTTTTGTTTGTTACTTGGTGTGTAAGTATTAGATGAACACCTTTGTATATATGTAGTTTTTCCCTCAATGAATAAACAATGCAACTTTTTCACAATTCATATTTCTCTTAATCCTTTCAATCCCTTATTCTCTCTTTCTCATAATTGTTTTCTTCATATCCAAGTTACCAACACATAAATCCTAATCCATATTGTTTTCCTCTAACATAATGTATAGCTTTGCTCGGCTATTTTTTACAAGTAATGCAACAATTTTTCCTTGTTGAGTGATTTGTGGCGTCCTACCTAAGGCTATCAACTCATTTTACAGTATGATCCGTTGACAAAGTCTATATTGTGCGACCTTCTCTCCAAACATAATTTCTTTCTAATCCCTTCATGTGGCCAATGGTGCTATAAAAAGGGATTGAACGTTTGATGCTTCATTCTCCAATTCTACTTACCATTGACTTATTATTCTGATGTCTTTGAGATCCACGTGCTGGTAAGTAGACTCGAGAAATAATCGACTAATATAATTCGGCTATAATAGTCTATGTCTAACCTTTAATCGTCTATCCATCGTTTTTGATTAATATAATAATTATTTTTTAAGCGTAAACAACTCTTGAATGGTTAGAATATAATTCTTTTCAAGAAGTTATTATTATACAAAACGTCCAACATATTGGCATTGCGATAAGATTTGAAGAAGTGTCACAAGTAGTTGAAAAATATAATTTGTAAAGTGGCTCAGAAATTTGAAGATGAACATTCCAAACAACAAATTAAATGATATCACTACTTGACTTCAAAGGTTGAGGAAGTCTATTTTGACAGCAACAACTATTGTACTAGTATACTAGCATGTTCGTTTGAAAACAAATCATATGCCAAGTGTCAATGTGTCATCCTTTTTAAAGACTATAGGTCAAAGACTATGTGTACGTGTAAAATTTTAAGAAGCTAACTATGAGATGCGTCCTAACATGATTAGTGTCTTTTGGTATATCTTTTAAATGTTTTGCTGAAAATTACTCCCTCCCTCCATATATCTAAGCATTCATTTGATTTTATTTTTGTCCCTAAATCTAAACCCCTTTTCAAATTACTAGATGCATCTATTATTTTTTCCTATATATACCCATAATTAATACTACTAACTTGTATTGAAATATGAAAAGTCAAATTTAATACACATACAAACAAAAGACAATTTGATAATATTAACACAAAAAACAGACACATTAATTACACTGACAACTTTTCTTAAGAAATGTGAAAAATGTAAAGGGGGTTACATATAAGGACGGAGAGAGTATTATTTAAGGAATTTATAATAAAAACTTTATCATAAATACAAATTAAACACATGTAAATGGTAGAGCCTGTAAAAATCTGTTGGGCTTATAGGCCGGCCAATTGGCACAATTTTTGGGCCGGACCGGGTCTTAAAAAGTAGGCCCAAAAGCACCCCAGGCCTTTTTGGCACAGCCCATTCAACCCAATGTAAAAAATGGGCCGGATCGAATTGGTCCATCAGACTTCGGTCCGGCCTATTTAAAATAAATAAAAATCAAATTTTAATTTATTTTTTTGGGCTGAGTTATTTCTTTTTCTTTCTTTTTTTTTAAAAAGCTCATTGTTTGTTGACCCTTTCTAACTTGTAGGCCCCATAACCCACTCTAACAAAAGCCCTAAATCTAATCTCAAGTCTCTCTCAACTCTCTGTCTTCTTCCAACCAATGGCGCTTCTTCTTCAGACAAAACGAAGAAATACTCATTGGCACTCATCATCAGGCCAACCATTGAACAAGACAACATTCATGAAGGCAAGCTCTAGTAATTTAATTTATATTGTTACATTACTTTAATTTTCTATTTATTTCTAATTTAAAATATTTTTCCATGTCTAATTCATTGTCATGTGATGTTGCTTGATGGGGTTTCTCTTATGCTTTAGTAATAGTAATTTAATTTATATTGTTTCATTACTTTATTTTAGGAATACCATCAAGAAAAGATACAAAAAGTTTCAAATGATGGCAAGTCTGAACTTGAAATATATTTGGATGAAAAATGTCTTGTGGATGATGTAGATGTCCTTCAATATTGAAAGTTAAATAGTGCTCACTTTTCGTAACTTACATTAATGGCTTGCGACATTTTAAGCATTTCAATCACAACAGTGGCTTCTGAATCTACATTTAGTATTAGAGGTTGTATCTTACATAAGTATAGCAATTGATTACTCCCTGAAACTGTTCAAGCTCTTATTTGTACACGTAATTGGTTGTATGATTTTCAAGAGGCTGGACCTTATGGTAAGTTGTTATTACTTATTAATAATAATTCTTGCATTTTTATTTGCAATTTGCATTTACATTTTAGTCGTTGATTTCTCACTTTTCTTGTATTATGACTCACAGATGTGGTATAAGTAGAAGAGATACACTTGTATGAAGAACCAAATGCTCAAAGGACTTAGAGCAAAAGATACACTTTTTAGTCATTTTGAAGTGCTCAAAGTCAAAGGGACTCCTAACATTCGAACTGTGACTCATTTTGTGCATTTATACAAAATTTAAACAAAAATAATTAGTCACATCATTCAATCATTTAACTCTCTCTCATTCATGTGTGTACCCTAATATTTTTATAAATATTTTACGGATATTGCTAATTAACTTAAGTCTTAAGAGCACAAGATAAGAAATTAATGTAGAAATTTGATCTTGGAAATTATGCATTTATAATCTTAAAAGCTTAAAGATTATCTTTTCAATGCAACATTTATTTTTTTAATTCTATTTTTAGATCATTATCTTGTGTCTTTAGGATATAAGTTAACATTTTCCATATTTTATTTAGGGTTATGTCCAAATAAGTACTCCATTCGTCTCATATTAGGTGTCTCATTTGAGTTTTACAAGAATATATTAAGGAAAAAATGATTAATAGCGTTGATTTTTAATGACAAACTACCAATTAATTCCACGAGTAGTTAATGAAATTTAATGTCAACACCTTTTTAACTTGTAACATTTCATCACTTCTATTACATTTTAGTTTATCTTACTACAAACTCTTGAAAATCCTAACCTAGAACCATAAAACAAGTGAACAGCTTAAATATATTAATTGCAAGTTTTTATGGATACGATAATTAAAATACTTTGATATTGTTATTGCTTATCAACCTATGAGATCTTTCTGGTTCACTTAGAACCTGGAGTTGGACGATCTGTTTCCACACCTTGATGGGAATCTTTTCAAGAAAGGGAGACAGAAAGTGGGGATCAAATTCAAGATAGAGTTAATAAAGACCACCCTACCCCAAGACTAACAAACCTAATAATATTATTCCATGAATGAAGCCGTTTAGAATTCCGGTTGAGCAAGTGTCTTCTAGGTCGGTTCCCTTAAGGGATTGACCTTATTAACCGGAAAGATCAAGATATCTCAAAGAAAATACCCAAATCTATAGTTCACCAAACTAGCTAGTTTTTATACGGTAACTTCTCCTATAAGAAATTGTCATCAAATTCAACACAGTAAAGGCAATAGATTTTTGTGCTTCTTGAAATTTTCGTTCAATATATTCCGTAACATACTGGTGGTTGTTTTGTTTTTTTTTTAGGAAGGTGGTTGTTTTGGTCGAGTAGTATAAATGTGGTAAAGAATCCACTATATTACTAAATGAGTTATTTTTCAATTTCCGCATAAATACTGAAAATGCCTAAAAAAGTTGGCTAAGAAAGTGTCAAATCTCAAACCCTAATTAGGGTTTGGGAAACTTAGTGTTCCGATTGTGTCTTCTTTTCCTTTTAAGAAAGAAACTTATGTAATAATACAAGTTAAAGTAACTTGAAAAACATAAGAGCTAATCATAGATATATGTTTATTTCATTCCATAATAGTGCATAACTAACACGCTATGCACCATGAGTACACATAATTATTTCAAAGACAACGCAGGCATGATATTTATTTATATTAAAGTGTAATCCATATATATGTGTCCTTCCATGCGTCTTGGTGTTGGAGAATTAATCCATCCTCCACACTTAACAGTTTTGAGTGCAGAAACATTGAAAGTTATGGCACGTGCCACTAATTAAGTGTGCTTTGTTCTTGCAGTGATCGTCACAGCTACCTTCCGTGAAGCATGGTCCTCTGTATGTATCAGCCAAATGCTCACAAGTCCTTGCTTCAGTTACTACAATTTCTTCTGCATCCATGTACCATCACAACAATATATATTAGAACATTATATATAGCAACTAATTAATTTGTTGATCCTAACCTTAAAAATAAAAATAAAAGTCTCAAATATCCATATCATTACTAGATATATAGTGCGTCAAAAATAAAATGACATGCCATCCAAATTCCAGCACTGAATTTCTTTTTTGAAGAACGGCACTAGCTTAATTAACCCATGCTATCCAAAATTAAATTTGTATTAATAAATAGTTATAGTTTACCCTTGTTATTATTATGATAATTAGAAGAGGTAAAAATTTAAAATAGGCATATAAGAAATAAATTGATACATAATTTTGATGTCTTTACTTTAGAACTTCTTTTTTCGAGACTCGATGTGTTCTTTTTGACATGAAATTAAAGATATATCATTTAATTTTTGAAATGAAAGTTAAATATATAGCAAATGCAGTAATTACGTGCAACAAAGAGAATGAGGAAGAGGAAGCACAAGCCAGCTAGTGATTTTTTCTCCATAACTTAGTGATAATGAAGTTTAATAATTCACGATCTTATGCAGTTTGTGTAAGTTATATTTTGTTTTTGTGTGTGATGTGTTTGATATATGTGATAATCTTATGACACATATATATAGCCCCAAAGGCAGCTTCACTAGTAAGAGATTATCACAATGTATATCTGATAAGTTTCAGAAGATAGAAGAAAAAACCACAATTTTGTCAAAAAATAAAGAGAAATACCCACAAGAAACGAACCGATACAGCAGCAGATTTTGAATTTTCATAGAGAAAAGTCTTGTGTGGGACGTGTACGAGTGGAGCTTATCAAGATAATTAATGCTAGCTAGGAACATATGACACTTGTTTTTCTACAATACATTTTAAAGGTGAACATTGTGAAGTTGGTAATATAGGAATATAATTAAATCATATAAAATTTCTTCTTTTGTAGGTATACTTATTAGTCAATGGATTCAGTGTCTCTTATGGTGGATATACTTATTAGTCAATAGAGGCAGAAAAATAGATATGGGCAACCGATCTTGAAATTTCAAACATCATACTAAAAAAGGAAATTCCAGCTGATATGCTGCTTGATAAAAAAAATTGAATTTTTATGGGTCAGAAAAAATATATATATATATATATATATATATGAGAGATAAGATATTATTATAGAAATTTCTACGATACACTTATAAATTGAAATATACTTATACCTTTATTTCTTAAATCAATTGGATTTTTAAAAAATAAAAAGTTATTTATCAAATTTTATATTTTAAGAAATATCATTTTTTTTAAAAACATCATTTTATTGTTTATATAAACGATACTAAACTTTACAATTTATCCAAAAAATATTAAAAGAAAAATTAATTTTATTTCGCCAATATTTTTATAAAATATTTAATTATTATAGTTGAAAATGATAGAAAATAAATATTTTTTAAAACACAAATCAGTTAACTATTAATTTAAAGACCAAATATACCGTATATTCAAATTTTCTAATGTGCAATAGAAATGTCTATAATAAGCACAATAAATGGATTGGGCAACCATGATGTTATATGTTTTCTTTTTAAAGAACCATGATGTTATATGTTGAAAACTCTCAGTTGCGGTGTAACATGGACCATGGAATTGTTCCATATATAAAACCAGCGGTGGAATCGGTAGGCATAATGAAATAAAGGCTTAAAACGACGACCATAATAATAATAATAACTTCATATATCATCTGTGATCTATTGTTTATAAAGTTTTTAATTTGTTTTTATAAATTGGTCTATTGAGTCTAGAAGTATCGCACCATGATCATATTTTCATCAAACTCAAATTAAAAAATGTTTACGTGAATGTTTAATGTTGAGTTGGTATGTTCAAATTTATTGCTTTCGAAACTAAGGTTTATATGTGCATTATTTAGTCCTGATTTAAAATAAAATTGGTAGATTATTTGATTTATAATATTGTTGATAAAATATTTATCTGTAAAATTAGGCTTGAATTCAAAAAGAAGAAGAAGAAGAAGAAGAAAAAGTAAGTAGGTATCATATTTAATGTCATAAGCACTTTTGGACATACCACCTCAATGTTAAATGGTTCATAAACATTTTTTCACGAATTTGGATGAAAAATAAGTAGCAGCATAAATATTGTACAACTTAAATGACCAATTTATGCCAATAAAAAACTTTAAAAATCAATTTATAACAAAAAAAAAAAACTTAAATGACTAATTTGTTATATACATATAACTTAAAGGATCACGCACATGATGATGGTAACAACAACCATAATAATACTAATAATAATATCAGTTGTCAATAATTCAGGGGCGTCGATCGCATATATCATTACTTTGGGGTGGGATGAGGGAGATGATGCTTGGAATTGGAGGCGTCGATTGTTTGTGTGGGAGGAGGAGCTGATAGTGGAGTGTAGGGCTTTACTTAACAATGTTAAGTTACAGGTTAATAATGGCGATCATTGACGGGAAAAATTAGATTCGGCAGTTGATTACTCTGTCAGGGGAACATTTTAGTTGTCAGCTCAGTCTGTTTCCCAGAGGTTCATATTCATGTTCCTGAATTTCTTTGGCACAAGGACATTCTTTTGAAGGTATACGTGTATGCTTGACGGTCTTCTAAAATATTGGTTTCCTACCAAGAACAACTTATTTAGGCGTGACATCCTTAATCAATATTCTCAGCTTGTGTGAGTGGGTGTGGTGATTCAGAATTGGCTAATCACTTGTTTTTGAATTGTAATTTCTTCAGCAACATATTATGCAGTTTCGCTTTTATGCAGATCATTTTATGCAGTTTGGTTTTTTAACATGCGGTTAAAAAATACAACAATCTTTTATGTATGTTATTTGGTTTTCATGTGTTTGGGTAATTTGGAAAGAAATGAATAATAAATTTTTTAGCAAAAAAAAAGTCTTTATTCATCATCTTCTAGACAAGTCAAGTTACTTTCTTATTGGTGGTTGGTGACTTAACCATTTCTTTTGTTTGGACATTAACTAACAATACTCTTTCTCTTTTTTTTTTCTTTCCTTTTTTCGATCGGTTGTGTCCTTTTTGTAAGACTATATGTTTCTCTTCGGTTCATTTTGTGCTATAGATAACATTTTTATTGTTAATATAATTCATTTTGACTTATTAAAAAAAAAAAAAACTTAAACACACTTTTGTCCCCTTAAGTTTTAAAGTGTAGCGATTTTGGACCCCTTTTAAAAAATGGCAAAAATGACCTCTAATATTTAGCCCCTTTTGCAAAACTTCAATTTTGACTTGGTCAATCCTATGTGTCATGCTAGCTGTGTATTTTTTGAATTAAAAAAAACCACGCGTGTATTTATAGAATTAAAAAATAATAATTAATGATAAAATAAAATAAATGGAAAAGGAAAAGAAAAAAAAGGGGGAGACGTGTTTTCTTTCTCATTTACCTTCTTTTTTCCTCTCTCTCAACCATCCCTAACCTCCATCAATATAGCAGCAACCATAAACCACTACCCACCACCACACAATCCACCACCCACCACCACCAGATAACCAACATCAACTCTCCAATTTCATCCCCTTTCATAAACCCACACTTTTGTGACTCAAAATCTTACTTTGATCCACATTATCCTTTGGGAGGTGGTAGTGGGGTTTGGAGAAGAAGCTCATGTGTGCCTCCACAAATTATCCTTTCATTTTTTTTTTAATTATGTAATTACACATGTGGATTTTTTTTAATGCGAAAATATACGGCCGATAACTTTTAAAATTATGTGGCGTGACACGTAGGATTGACTATGTCAAAATTGGAGTTTTGTAAAATGGGTTAAAGATGAGTCACTTTTGCCATGTTTTTTTTAAAAAGGACCAAAATTGTTACATTTTAAAACTTAAGAAGTGAAAAGTGCGTTAAAGTTAAAAAAAAATCAACTATCTCAAAAAAAAAAAAAAACTATCTATCTCAGTGCTTTCATAAAAAATTGCTTCTACCATTTGCTTTCCAATTCAACTAGTATTTGAAAATTAAATATCAACTTTGTCGACTCTTTATGCAATTTTCAAGCAATTATTAGGAGAATATTAACAAAAGTCACTTTTCAACACTCTCTCTAACATGTAGTACTTGGGAGCCATTGACTTTTGGTGTCATTGGTATCATTGGTACCTTTGTGTCTATCTCTCTTAACAATTCATTCTTTCTCATCTAAATAATTTATTTTAAATATTCTCTCTCATCTAAAATGAACCTATGTCACCAATGACACCAAAAAACTATGGCACCTATGTATTTCCTTTCTCTAACACTCACTATTTTATTGGATAAAATCAATGTATGTCACACTATTTTATGTGAGTTTAATTTTCAAAGTATAGATCCACAATAATTTAAATCAATAAAAGAGTAAATATTAGATAGTATTAAAAAACGAGTGATCCCCGTGAGCTTAGCTCAGTTGATAGGGATATTGTATTTTATACGCAGCGGTTGGGGCTCGAACCCGGGACACTACATTTCTCCACAATTAAATTGTGTGAGCTCTGGCCACTAGACTACTTAAAAAAAAGAAAATCTGTTAATGCTAGCATAACCTAAATGTTGGAAAGATGATTATGATTAATGTTTATTTCATTTCATATGATAAAAAGTGCATAACTTATTCGTTATGCACTATATTGTGGAGTCCACACATAATCCTGAGAAGACGTAGTAAACATATACATGGATGCATTGCTAGTTATACTGCATGCTTTTATTTATTTATACTGTAAGGTCTTATCCATATATATATATATATATATATATATATATATATATATCCCTGCTTGTTGGAGAAAATCCATGGATCGATTTAACAGTTTCTTGTGCACCAACAACGAAAGTCATCCCTGCACCTGCCACTAGCTAAATGCTCTTTGGTTCTGCAGTGAAAGTCACAGTTTGAGTTGCCAAAGCATGGTCCCCTGAATGTATCAGCCAAATTCTCACAAGTGGTTGCCTCAGTCACCACAGTTTCTTCTGCATCCAAGTACAATTACAACAATATTAGAATTTGTGCTAGTTTGCTTGTGATCAATAAAATTTTGCTTATAAAAAAAACAACAAAATTATTTACATATAGATGCTTATATATATATATATATAAAGAATACTTAGTGGACTTTATGACCTAATTAACCCATGCTATCCAAAGTTCAATTTGTATTATTACTAGCTAGTTTGCAATAATATCAACTTTTTTTTTTTTTTTTGCAATATATCAACTTTTAATAACACTTTAAAATTAGATTAATGTGTTTTACGTTAACTTTTTCTTTTTGGTACAATACTAAGTTAACTTCTAGAGTCCACATTTAATTATTTTTTAATAATAACTTTTTCTTTTTGGTACAATACTAAGTAATTTTTTTTTGGACAGAAACACTAAGTATTTTTCTAATAACATCAAAATTCTACCATTATTAGAAAAATTTAAAGTAGAAACATAAAAATTATTGTACCAAAAAAAAAAGAAACATAAAAATTAAAATTGATGCTGTACAAACAAATTGATGTATAATTTTGATGTCTTGAAGACTTATTTTTGACACATGATGTCTTTAAGAGTTGGCCACAAAATTAAAGACATACTTTTTTTTTTTTTGTCTCTAGTTTAAAAAAATAATATGCAAGATGATAATTGAATATAACAAATGCATTATATAATTAATTAATAATATACTAAGAATGGTGCAGTTAATTACGTGCAACAAAGAGAACGAGGAAGAGGAAGCACAAGCCAGTTAGTGATTTCTTCTCCATAACTTAATGATGAATATAAATTTAACGACTCACTTCACTAATGTGTTAAGTGTTTGTGTCTAGTGTGGTTGATATAAGTGATGATCGTAAGAACACACATATATATAGCCCCAATGGCTTGACTAGTATGAGATATTACAACATATGGCAACAGATTTTTATTATCAAATTTGAATTTTCATAGAGAAGAGTCAATAATGTGGGGCATGTATGTTTAGAGCTTATCAATATAATTTTTTTGTCAAATAATTTAGTGGCTAGAACTCACACAATTTAATTATGGAGAAGTGGAGTGTTCGAGGTTCGAACCCAATCCTTATATATAAAATGTCATATCTTTTCAATTGAGCCAAACACACCGAAATTAATAAAATGTTAATGATGGCTAGATAGAACATACGACATCCACATGATTTTATTTTATTTTGTTTACTAAAGCACCCACATGAGTTGTTCTACATTATTTTCTACACTACTTTGTAAAGTCGGCAATAAGAATATTCAAAACTCATATTATAAAATTAAATAAATAAATCTATAAGCTTCTTGCATGCAAATTTTTATTAAAGTATTTTCTATTTGATTGATTAAACTTTACAATATCATTGTTTTGAAGTTAAATATTCGAATCAGAAACATATATTATCTAAATATGAAATTTAATGTCTACCAAAAATACAATCTTACTCATTTTTAATTTTTTGACACGTCATCAAAATTATATCCTTTTGTGTCTTTTACTTCAACCCCCTATAATTTCTCTCCTAAAAACAAATTAAAACAAACTCAGTTGATAAAATACCATAATTTAATCTTTTTTTAAAGAACAAACAAATTTAATCTTAATCCCAATCAAAATAAATTTTCCTATAATTCAACTTCTAAATATTTAAAGAGTTCAAAAAATTACAATCTTCTATTCTCTAATTCTCTAATTATAAAACTTTGTACCCAAAAAATATTATGAAACTTAATGTCTACAAAAAATACAATCTTACGTCTTCTTAATTTTTTAACACGTCATCAAAATTATATCTTTTTGTGTCTTTTGCTTCAACTTCCCCTTATTTTTTTTCTCCTAAAATCAAATTAAAACAAACTCACTCGCTATTACGCACTAACTTAATCTTTTTTTAAATAACAAACAAACTTAATCTTAATACCAATCAAAACAAATTTTCCTATAATTCAACTTTTAAATATCTAAAGAGTTAAAAAAAAATTACAAAATATTAATTACAAGGCATATACCTACTTTTCAAAAAATTACACATTTTCAAGATTGCTTTTTTTTTTTTTTTTATCTAAAATTAATCTGCCTATGTTTTTTCTTTATCTTTTTTTTAGACAAAATATAATTTTTATTAAATAAAAAGAAATAGATAAAGAGTCTGAGGAGATTAGACCTTATCTTTTTTTTAGACAAAATATAATTTTTATTAAATAAAAAGAAATAGATAAAGAGTCTGAGGAGATTAGACCTGACTCAGGTACAACAAAAAACAGGGATACAACATAATAAATCAGACCAAGTGAATTGACCAAAATCTATCATAACAAAAATTCACTAATAAGCAAGCGAATCTGTATACGGGCGCGAAACCAAGTTTAAAATAAATATGAAAAGTGAACCTCTACGAACAACAATTAATGAATTGACCGTCATCATGGTATCAAAATCCAAGTGTCAACAACTCTCTAAACAAACCAGCAAGTATAAAAGCTCTTTCAAGCATGAAGAATCGGAGTATAGACAAACAAGACATATTAAAACCCGTAGATCTCAACATATTTCGAAAACAACAGAGAATAAAAAAAATTTGGTCACCATGTCATATTATAAAATATTATTTTTATTGTTGTAGATTATTAATTATTATATCTTTTAAAAATATGACTATAAAAAACACTGAAAATATGATAAATGAGTCGCAAAATAATATTTTTTTTGAAGAAATGAGTCACAAAATAATATTGTTGTACAATTCATACACGAGACTCATAACGACATCTTTATCAATAATGAAATCTTTACTATTTTTAATATTTCTACATATTTTTAGCTTACCATTTCATAATATTTAATAATAAATATTTCAATGATTTTATCATAGCAAATTACACTAACCTCTTAAGGTCTTCTTAAATTACACAAACACCCACTCTATTTTTTAACTAAACACTAATCTCCTTTTTTTTTTTTATCATATTGACAAGCATTTCACTTATAATATAACACGGTTTAAACTTTGTAAATTCCATTTATTTTGAGCAATTAACTTCTTCATACGTGTATAAACTCATTTAATTTCTACCATTTTTTTTTTCCATTTTTCACTTAGGTGATTTTTCTCAACTTATTGTTACTCAGTCAAGATGATTTAATTTTTAAACTCTAATGTAATAAAACGGATATATCAAAGATTATTTCCTTTTCATTGATCAACCAGAATGTTTATCCACCAAGATTCTTCTCATTTCTATATTCTCTTTTGATCTCTTATGTAATTGCCGATATTTGATTTTATTTTGTAACGTCCACACTAAACGTATCTAGAAAGTTTAGCATGCGCATTAACTTTAGTACTGGATACATTAAAATTTACAACTTATTGCTTTGAATGAATATTAGATACAACAATTCGCGTTCGTACATCGAAAGATACACTACAACTATCCAATAATATAGAAATACATTCTCGAAATCCATGATGTCCTGCAGCAGGTACTAACGAGCACTTGCTGAATATCCATTCGGCTACAAGCTTGCTAAAATCCTACCAGACAACCTGCTCATCTGAAACAAAAATGATTGGGATGAGAGATAATGTCTCAGTGAGTTCTACCTAATCCTAGGCTATAGGTAACTTCGGGGAAAATCTAGGGTCACCACGTGTCTACAATACAACTTGCCGGTTGATTATACGTGTGTGGGTCATTCTCACCTAGACGGTCATGCATACTAGATCAGTCATAGGGTCTTCGTATCGTAGCTCAAGTCTTGACTTATACTTACATGTCACGACGGTCGTGGGAACCTAGGACCGCTATATCCAAATACGACAAACGCATCAAGGCTTAAACCTAAATCATTCATGAAATGTTCCTAAACTGAAGGATCGAGGGATGACTAAGACCGTCAACAGTACTTCTTCATAACTTGTCCTATGGCATAGGCTTGTACATTTCTATAACATACCATAATCGTATCATATCATGTTCATATTCATTATGTTAGAAGTTAGCATGTAACAAACAACATTATCTTGGTTCATTTTACGGATTGCATCGAGTGGAGTAACCTCGAATACGATCCCTTACTTTACCGATGAAAACCTAGCTAAGGTACATCGGACTCCCTCAGTGCCGTGCGAGCCTACCTTGCGGAGCGTATCCTGTCCCCCTTAACGTGAACCTCTCGTATCCCCCTTAGCGTGGATAACGGAAAGACACGACACCTACATCTTTCTTATAGTCTTGAACATACATGATAACTTATCTTAACTTACTTGGATAATCACCACGAGTCCGTAAACTACTCGTTTAACTGTGAATCATTACTTGCTTGTACATTACACATACATATCTTATACTTAATAAGCTTAGGTTACATACTAGCTTGTTGTTCTCGACTATCTAGGCCGAGGCTCTACATGTTTCCCAATTATTAAAGATTAGCTTACTACCCGACTTAATTCATGTCTTATTTTCCCGTGTACCATGCCTTACTAAATAGATCAACACTTGCTTCTTATCCAAGAAAACCTTTTAAAATATTAGCAAAGAGGACATTGGTTTGAGGGGTTTACTCTTATAAGAAAACACTGAGAAACTGGTCACAAAACCACCAAAAACTGCCTAGAACGAGTCGACAACACAATCCTGTGCTGTCTAACTCGCCATGGCGAGTTGGACCTGTACTATCTGTTTCTAACTCGCCCGACGAGTTGTGACAGTTCAAAACTTGTAAAAAGTCCCCCAATGCATTTGTCAAGTCTAGGAACCATATAAAGCATTGTAAATCATTAGCATGGCAAGTATTAACCAATCTAGCAAGCTTGGCATAAAAAGGGGTAATAATCATAACCTAGAATTTCATATTTTCATACATAAGCAATCACACAACCCAAAGGTAGGTAATCTATCTAAAAACTCACATCTAATGATCACTTTTGGAATCTTTAATCCTCATTGATGCTTCAGCTTAATTCTCGTAATCACTTATGCCTTCGTCTTCGCAAAACAACCCATTCCTCAAAAACATGCCAAAACCCGTAAGCTGTTTTTCTGCAGAATTTACCAACTTCAAATGTGTTTTCCGAACTCGTTTCAAATCCAAATCATACGAAATTTGTGTCCAAACTGATGGGAATTGAATGAGGAATCCAATTCTTCAACAATCACTTAACTCTGATTTACACAGTAAGAGATACGACCAAACTACAACAAATCTGTCCTGCGAATTTCACACAAATTAACCTCTTTTAAGCTTCAACTTCTTGTATTTAAACACCAAACCATAAGCAATCATCCATTCATATACATAACAGCTCAGAACCTCACATGCAGCAGCTTATATCCCTCATTAATCCTTAATAGTCATGACAGCACCAATAAGCATCTAATAGATACATGCAATTACTAACCACACTTAATCAGCATACCTTGCATGTGGAATTCCACTCAAGCTCAAAAGCTTAACTTCCCAAAGCTGAAGGATGATGGCTGCAGCTGAAGATGGAGAAGGGAAAGGAATTTATTCTTGCATGCTAACCAAATTGCCCCAAGAATCAATTAACATAATTGCATGTTGATTAGTTTGTAGTTAGATAAAGTTTTGGTAAAGGTTATGAGAAAGAGGGAGGGAACCGTGAGGATAAGAGAGAGTAAGAGAAGGGAAAATGTTTATGTTGTGAATGGGTGAGAAAAAATGAAAGGGAAAAAGGGAAAGGTTCAGCATATATACTTCTCTTGCAGAAAAGATTTAAATACCTTTCTTTAACTTGAAGTCTTATAACTCTCATACATTCTAAATTCTCATCCATCGCCATAAGTGAACCCTATGAACATCTGTCTTCTGACTGGTAATATTTCATTAACTGACGAGTGAGATATTACATATTTGGTGGTAAAAACAAATGTTACTGTTTTTTCATTGTGAAAAAAAAACCTCATTTAACTTAATTGTGAAAAGAGAAAACAGATACAAACAAATAAAAAAAAAAACCTCATTTAACTTAATTGTGAAAAAAGAAAACAGATAAAAACAAACAAAAATGATTGAAATTAAATTGTATATTTACAAGGTTATTGAAATGGATAAAACAAGGGGAGATTGACGTATTTGAAAATTAGAAGGGGTGCTTGTGTTATTTAAGAAAATCCTAAGAGTGTGTTTGGATGAGGTAATTGAGAAATTTTAAAGAATTTAGAATTTTAGGCAATTCAAATGATTCAATTCAATTACTTTCATTTTTCAATATTCTTGTTTGGATGAAGTGATAAAAAATTTCATTGTCATCATTTTTGGGCAACTTTTATAAATTTGAATTTTTTTGAGCCAAAATTGAAAATTGAGGTCAATTTGTAAATTTCAAAAAATTTGAGGGGTCAAATAATAATTTTTAAAAAATTTGAGGGGTCAATTTGCAATTTTTTTGAAATTTTTGGAAAATTTGAGGACCAAAATGAAAATTTTGAAAAAATATAACAATGAAGAAATTTAAAATTCTTAGCTTTTAGGTGTCATTTGAAATTCTCTAAATTTAACTTGAACAAAATGATTTATAAATTTCCATCATTTTGAAATTTTTTCAAATTATTATCCAAACAATGGAATTCACCTTAAAGTATTTAAATTCTCTCAAAACATTACTTTCCCTCAAAATATTCCCCCATCCAAACACACTCTAAGGGAATTCAAAGTAATCTACCCTTTTATCATTAATGTCAGTTTTATCATTAGTTTTTTTTTCTTATTTCCTCAATTCATATAGCATTGCAATGCGCTATGATGCATATTGTAACAGTCTGATTTTGCGATTATTTGATTTTAATTGTTCTATACGTGTTTATTCATGTTCGCGTGCATTTTCATGAGTTTTCGTATTAGGAGGGTATTTTGGTCATTTAGACTTAAGGGTATTTTAGTCTTTTACAAGTAAGGGTAATTTAGTAACCTTATGACAATAGTTAATTTAGCGTTATAGTTAGAACTGTTATTAATTGTAAGAGGTTAAGTTGTCGATATAATTAGGACCGAGGTTTCTAGTTAATTACCGTTAGCGAGTTAGAGTTAGCGGTGTGATGTAATTAGATTTAAGCCAATTAGTTGGGATGGGTTAGGCCCATTAAGAATTTGTGAATATTTGACCCATAACTTTGAGAAACTAGGGTTAGACTTTGTCATTCACACATAACACAAGAGTAGAGAGAAAGAGGCTAGAGAGAAGAGCAAGAGGAGAGGGTTGAAGCTAAAGGGGGAATTGAATCTAGGAGCCAAATTGAAGCTTGAGCTAGGATTCTTAGTGTTGGAGGTAAGATGGCTAGTTTTCATGCATCATTTTCAAATTCTCATTTCTACCCTTTTCTATGATTTTGATCAATTGAAATGATTCTGTAAATTCGTGTTTGGATGTTGATGTTATGTTTTTAAACATGAATTATATGGTGATGGTGTCATCGTTGTTGAATTAGCATGTCGAAAATGTATGAAAATGGATATTTGAGTTTATGTGAAAAATTGATGAGAAATGAGGTTGTAATGTTGTAACATGTATGAATTCGTGTTCAGTTGATGTTGTGAATGATTTATGAACTATTGCTAGTTGAATTGTTGAACTGGAATCACTGTGTGTGAATTGGAGATGAAATTTGTGAATGTTGTTGGTGTTTTGAGAAATTTATGAAATTTGTTGAAATGAGTTGAGTTGTTGTTTATGATGCATAATTTGAGTTCTTTTAGGTGTGTTATAACCATTGTGGCCTATAAACACCTTATGGAACACGTTTTGGGATTTGGGGGATCAAAATTGGGAGTTTTGGGTGAAAATGGGTTGGAACCCGTAGCACTTTTTTTCTGCAGAATTTTGAATAGTCGCTTAAGCGACGCTGCAGTGGCTGTCTGATGACTGGTCGCTTAAGCGAACGCTAAGCGAACAGGACCAGAAGCTACTGACTTGTGGTCGCTTAAGCGTGCAGGTGGACGCTTAAGCGTGCATAACTTTTTCCAGCACTTTTAAAACTTTGTTCCGAGCTTCCGAGGGCCAATCCGAACTTCTTAAAACACTTCTTTTAACTTATATAATCACTGTTTGTACAATTAATCCTACTGGAACACTTCCTTGAACAAGAATTGGACTTGGTTTATGAAATTGAATTCTAACTTTGAAAAATTGTTAAGAACGTTGATTTTTCCGAAATTTGAAATTCAAGGAAATGGAATGGGATTAAAGTAGTGTAGAGATTATATGATAAATGAAAATGATTTCAATTGGTTCCAATTAGCTATATCTTGATTTGTCTTGAAAACTTGGAATTTTGGGAAAAATGACAAAGTGAGACAAACTTCGCGATTTTTGTGAAAACATCGCGATTGGCCGATGAAAGGCTTATGTAATCTCTACTGCACACAAATGTGACTTAAGAGTATACATGGCTTAGGCATTTGACCTTGTTTGGTTGGTTTTGGTTCATTACTTCGATATTTTCAAAGTTGTGAATTATGAGTAGAACTTCATGAAGACTTAGCTTAAAGACCAATTGTTTGGCAAACCTTTTGTGACTGATTTTATATGATTAAATGGAGACTTGTGAATGAATGATAGATGTTGATAATGGTATATATTTTGTTATGGTATACGCGTCTCCGTTATCCGAATTTGTGAAAGACATGTATGTTTATAACGAAGTATGCAAAGGAGATGAAATTGTTGAATGCATATATGTTGATTGTATGTTGGTGTGTGCATACTTGTTGAATGATGGTGATGATTGCATAGTTGTATATGCATTGTTTGGTGATGATTGCATAGTTGTATATGCATTGTTTGGTGATGATTGCATAAGGTTATATGCACGTTGATTGATGAGGTGATCTTTGTGTGAACATATGCATTGAGTCGAGTCATATGTTCATGCATTCATTGTTTGTTGACGGACTTATGTCCAAATGTAAGGCGGGGTGTGAAACCTTACATACGATGTTTTTGTTACATCGAAGGTGACGACCTTGAGGTGATTTGGTACCACATGCATCTAGATGAGTCTAGAACATGGCATACATTGTTTGGTGAATTGCATTGAGTCGTGATGCGTGATTGATGCATTTGGTTCATGTGAATTTGTTTGGTGAATTGAATTGAGTGGTGATATGCGATATGTGATAAATGCACTTGGTTCATGTGAATTTGTTTGGTGAATTGAATTGAGTTGTGATATGCGATATGTGATTAATGCACTTGTTTGGTGAATTGAATTGATGAATTGGAATGGTATTGGAATATCATGTGATTGTATATGTGAAGATGTTTATATTATTTAGTATTCATTATACATGATATTCTCGTTTGTTTGTTTTACGGATTATGTTGATGTAATGCTAACCCTCAGTGGTTTACCACCTACCTTTCCGTGCGGACGGGTAGATGGAGTGCAGGATAAGTAGCTTGTTTGCTTGGTGTTGCTGAGGAGTAGGATTCCTCTATCTCTTTTGCGCGCGTCTAGATTAGGGGCTCTGATCTAGGATAGCGTATATGTGTTGAGTTTTATTTATCATATGTTAGATTTTATTTATCTTATGTTGATCCGAGGAGATATGTCATGATTATTTTATATCTGATGGTTGAGGATAAGGTTATGTATTTATTATCCTGAGATTTGTAGTTATGGTTTGTATTCTTGAATATATATTCCGCTGCTATGTTTATGAACCATGATAATTTATACTTGTGAACTTGAATTTGTTGTTGGCGTAGCATCTATTTCTAGAATATATTTGTATGTTCGCGCGTTTTACCGCTTAATAGGAATAGGGTGTTACACATATCCCTCTTCGAATTTGCCTGTGCAGAGCACGGGCCCGTGCTTAGCACATGTTTGTTGCTAGTTTTGTCAAAAGTTCGAATAATATTATTTAGAGGACTAGCGATGAAGGAAATTAAAAAACAGTCATACTAAAGAGTATAAATTTGAAACATTAAATAAACATATATAAACTTTGTGTCAAAGTGTGTATTTATGTGTTGGCCAATAGAAAAGTGTTGTGTGGTGTGTGTGAGCCATTTAGTCAACATTTCAATTATAACTATATATTACTCTACTCCTACCACCTAAAAAAAAACTCAAAATTTAGTGCAGGCACATGCCTACAAGCTCTAATACATGGATCCGTCTCTGCATACTAGATAACAGTTTCACCTTCACAGGATAATACATCTTACTTGTTAGACAGGTGTAACCAGCTGTTACTATAACTTCAAAATTATCTCTGTCGCCCTAAATTTACCATTGATACAAGTTATTGAGACGACATTTTGCTATTGGTATAGCGAATTTTATTATGTGGTAGCAAGCGTCCATTGGTATAGGTTTTATGATCTATATCAACGGTGTTGGACCTTTACCAACGGGTTTTTGCCATTGCTATATGACAATTGACAAATTTCTTGCAGTGAAGCTCAAAATAAACCAAAAAAATCAGAACCCCAATGTTGAAATCAAAATTATTGATTAATGTTTATTAATTCCATGTGATAAAAGTGCATAACTAATACGTTATGCACGATATTGATGAGTACGTACGCACATAATTCATAGATGCTGATAGCTATACTGCCTGCATGTCATATATGTAATTTTTGTCATTTTAATGTCTTTCAGTAAAGTCTTGCATAGTTTTAAATAGTTTTGAGCAAGAAAAATACAAGAAAAATAATTTTTTGAAGAACAAGAATCGTGACACGATTTAAGCTTCTCACAACACGATTTCAGCTCTTATTTGAGCATTTCAATTATGTAAAAATTGTGGCACGATCTAAGGAATTTGCGCCATGATCTAAGGTGAGCCAAAGAGTGAATTTGAACTTTATTAAATCATTAATAGAAATCCAAGATTAACTCATCAATTATTCTCAAGACTCTTCAACTTGACAATATAATTGAAGATTTCTTTTATTTTGCTTAAAAGAACGTGTGGTGTATATAAAAATTAGTGTAATCTTTTTTATTAATAAAATATTTAATTTAAACAAAAATATTATTTGTAAAATAAAATACAAATATATGTGGTGGGTAAATTTATTAGACAGGTGTAACCAACTATTATTATAACTTCGAAATTTTCTCCAACACCCTAAATTTACATGTTTTATGATCTATCCCAATGATTTTTGGCCCTTATCAACGATTTTTTAGTGTTGTTATATGGTGAATTTCTTGTAGTTAAGCTAAAAATGAACCAAAAATATCAAAACTCGAGGTTGAGATCGAAATTATTAATTAATGTTTATTAATTTCATATGATAAAAGTGCATAACTAATACGTCATGCACGATATTGCTGAGTACCTATCAACACAATTCATAGATGCAGTGACATCTATACTGTCTGCATGTCATTATTTATTTGTATTACAAAGTCTTATCCGTATATATGTCTTGCAAGTTGCATGCATAATTAAAGTGATGGAGAATTAATCATCCACGTTTAACAGTTTTGAGTGCACCAGCATTGAAACTGAATTGAAAGTTAATTAATGTGGTTTAAAAGTTTTAACGTTGTTGCACTCAAAACTTTTAAACCACATTAACCATCCATATTTAACGGTTTATAGATACAATTCAGTTAACCACATTGCATATTCAATTTGAAAGTTATGGCAAGTGCCACTAATTAAGTGTGCTTTGTTCTTGCAGTGATCGTCACATCTAGCATCTGTGAAGCATGGTCCTCTGTATGCATCAGCCAAATGCTCACAAGTGTTTGCTTCAGTCACCACAATTTCTTCTGCATCCATGTACCATTAAACAATATTAGAATATTTTTTAAAGAAAAATGTTAACTTATACTCTTTGGTACTCCATCCGTTTCAAAATGCATGTCCATTTTTGAGAAATTGCAGTAACTAAAAAACCAAATAAATTTTGTTATTTTTTATAAAATTATGTGTGTGTTTTCTATAATACCCTTAACCATTTGTTATTTCATTCTATTTTTCTCTCTATAATAAATATATAAGGGTATTATTGACAAACAATAATTAATGTTGCATTGAAACTTGAAAGATGACAAATATTGTGAAACAAAATTATTTTCTAAATTAGACAAATATTATGAAACGGAAGGAGTACATATTAAGAATTCCAATGTCAAAATAGATTTATGTTAAATAGAACAACTAAATCACAATAAATGCTAAGATTAAAAAAATAATCCAAAAGTCAAGAAACCAACGTGTAAATAAAGTAAACTAAATTGAGTTTTAATGGTTAATGAGATCAACCAAAGAACAAATTGCTCTAGAAAAATCCGGTTTACTTAATGAAATAATTATTGGTCAGACTGTTTACCATCTGATCGAACTCCGGATTATGAAAGTTCATCATCTATTTAACCCAAAAAAAATATATAATGGTGCTACTAACAATATTAGAATATTAATTATATATAAATATTGCTTTGTCACCCAGACCTTTACAAATAAAAATTCGACATATTTGGTGTCAAATCACACATTTCCACATATTGATGTCATAAAATAAATATAAAAAAGTTGATGTATATATTAAAGTATGGATTAACAATATTTTTTTCCTCCTGCTTTTAAAAAAAAAAAACTTAATTAACAACATTTTTTTTAAGAGGTTAAAATAGAATATATTACCAAATCAAAGTGTTATTCCTAACATAAAGTGTACTGAAAAAGAAACAGCAAAGTCGAAACAATATTTACAAGGGAACCAAAACGACGAAAAAACCTTAAAATACAAGAAAGAAACAACTATTAACCTATACAACTTAATTAACAAAATACTAAATTAAGGAGCATTGAACTAAAGCAGCAGCAACAACAACAATAAATATTATAATAATAATAATAATAATAATTATTATTATTGATAATTAGATGGGTAAACAAATTAAATTAGAGAAATTCTACCCAAAAAAAATAAATTAGAGAAATGTAACCAAAAATTAATTTAGAGAAAAAAAAATTAAATTTGATATGTATAGTTTTGATGTCTTCAAGACTCCTTTTTTTAGACATGATGTCTTTAAGACTTTAGCTACGAAATTAAGGATACACTTTAATTTATTCTGTCTCTGATTAATTTATAGAAAAATGATGCAAGATGATAAATAAATATAACAAATGCAGTATATAGTTTACTAGAATATAAAGAATGATGCAGTTAATTACGTGCTACAAAGAGAATGAGGAAGAGGAAGCACAGGCCAGCTACTGATCTCTCCTCCATTGATATAAATGATAATCGTAAGACACATGCATAGCCCCAATGGCCTTACTAGTAAGAGATATCACAACATATGGCAGCAGATTTTTATTATCAAATTTGAATTTTCATAAAGAAAAATCAATTAGTGCAGGTTGATAAAACTGATATTTGGCATCGGAAGTTGGAAACATCTTATGTTTTTTCTGTCCAAAGTGCTTACAAAATTCAAACTTCGCAACTTATTGGTATTATAACGGTGGCGGTGTCAGCTCTCTAGAATAAACATGTTCCCATCAAGGTCGTGTTGTTTGCTTGACGCTTGTTTCGTGACAGGCTCCCAACGAAGGATAATCTCCTTCGCCGTGGTGTGATTCCTTTTGACTCTCGTTTGTGTGTTGCTGGTTGTAATTCAGTAGAAACTAGCACTCATCTGTTTTTGCATTGCTCTACATTTGGTTCGGTTTGGCATTTTTTATTAAGATGGATGGGTTCTTCAACGACCCTCCCTCTTGGTGTGGCTGATCATTTTAACCCTCTTGGTGTGGCTGATCATTTTAATCAATTCTCTTTTGATGGTGGTAACGTGAAGGCTCGTGGTGCAATTTTACAGGTTATTTGGTTTGCAACTATGTGGGAAATTTGGAAAGAAAGAAGTAACAAGTTATTTAATGGCAATGAAAGCTCTATTCCTCAGGTGGTAGACAAAATTAAGTCGCTCGCTTACATGTGGTTGAAGGAGAAATACCATTATCTTCCATTCAATTATCATGCTTGGTGGCTTAGTCCGTTCACCATTTTGGACATATGCTAATTGTTATTTCTGTTTCTGTTTTTTACTGTATTTGTGATTGTAAATATTATTCTGACTTTGGTGTTTCCACCCTGGTACAACTTGTGCTAGGGGGACCTTTTGATGTGGTAATATAATTCATTTTAGCCTCTTCAAAAAAAAACATAATTAATGCTAGCTCCGTGCCCACTTGAGTCATTGTTCTACATTATTTTCTTATATATATATATAGTGTATCAAATGAGATGACTTTTTAAATGAGAGGGTGAGAGGATTGATTGCTAACCATTAGATTGAGATGAACAGTTAGGATTAAACTGGTCACTAAAACACAACACACCCTTTGTTTTTCTTCTCCATTCTCTCTTCGTCCAATTTTTCCAGATATAGTTTCTTCCATGGGCGGAGCTATGTTATGCTCAGGGGGTTCATATGAATCCCCTCACTTTTTATGATTACACCTATTTTGTATGCTATTTTAATACTTGAACCCCCTCAAATATGTAAGCTTGAACCCAATATCTCACCTATGTGTAAAAAAGTTGTGTGTTGCACTTCTATAATTGATTTTTGGACAGTTAAAGCTGCACACACTCTAGTCTATAGTCCAATATCAGTTAGTTGTGGAGGCTACAAAGTTAAAACACACTACTTCTTCTAGTAATTGGAAATGGAAGTACTAGTATTCTGACCTACAAAATATGTTGTGTAAAAAACAGTTTATAAATTAAAGTAAAAAAAGTTTAGTCAAAGAACAATTTTAGTTTACTTATATGTTCAACAAAAAAAAAACTACTATATATCTCCTTCAAAAAAGTAATATACTTATCTTAGTTGATGCAAAATGATGGCATGACGAGTAACATTAAAATCAATGGTCTCATCTTTAATTTCATGTAAGTAATTCTATTATCATAGTGATCGTTGAACCAATAATTATCTTGTAACTTATATTAAAAGATATGTATTCCATAACTTTGATTATGAGCTAGTTATTCGATTATTTTAAGTAGAATATATATATATATATATATATATATATTATTGTAAGAGCATGAGAATGCGTAGATAACAATTATAGCATATATATCATTTTTAAAGTATAATATTAATTTTTTAATATATATATTATATAATATTATAATTATTGATTAAATTTAAAGTTTGAACCGTCTCCTCCAAGTTCCTAGCTACGTCACTGCTCCAAGTTCCTAGCTACGTCACTGGTTTCTTCTCTCTCACAAAACCTCAGATATAGTTCCTGATTTGCAGAATCAGCTCTATGATCCAGGTGAAGAATTTCGGTGCTATTATTTTCTCTAAGTCGCGACGATGCTATTATTTTCGTTTAACAAGTCATCGCCGATTTGGCTTCAGATGATCAGATCTGAGAAGTGAGTGAGCGATTCGGAAAATTAAACCAATGATTATGTGTTTCATCTTTCTTTGTACATATATATTTCTTTACGAGTGACATTCATGGAGGATGTTTATGGAATTCTGTGCCTAATTTTTTGGGGGGAAATTCATTAAGAAATATATAATATGCTTAATTCACCATTGATTCACCAAATTACACATACTGTTTTTGTGTCGACACTGTTGTTGGGTTTTGCAAGTAGAAGAAATTGTTGGACAAATTCTGGAAAAATTGGACGAAGAGAGAATGGAAAAGAAAAACAAAGGCTGTGTTGTGTTTTAGTGACCAGTTTAATCCTAACCGTTCATCTCAATCTAATGGCTAGCAATCAATCCTCTCGCCCTCTCATTTAAAAAGCCATCTCATTTGATATACCCTCTATATATATATATATATATATATATGGTGCTAATTTACTTGCACCCACTTAAAAACACAAATGTGTAAATTAACAAGTTAAACCCACTTATATTTTACTAAAACACCATTTTGTTTCTATTCTAAATAAATTTAAATATATATATATATATATATATATATATATATATATATATGGTGCTAATTTACTTGCACCCACTTAAAAACACAAAGGTGTAAATTAGCAAGTTAAACCCACTTATATTTTACTAAAACACCATTTTGTTTCTATTCTAAATAAATTTAAATATATATATATATATATATATATATATTAATATATATATGGTGCTAATTTACTTGCACCCACTTAAAAACACAAAGGTGTAAATTAGCAAGTTAAACCCACTTATATTTTACTAAAACACCATTTTGTTTCTATTCTAAATAAATTTAAATAGAAGGGCAATTTTGTAACTATCTTAAGAAAGATCCTTAAAAAAAGAAAAAAAAAATCAATGACATACTTAAGGTACAAAACATGTAATAAAGTCAAACTTTTACGGAAACAATATTCGAAATGATGAAAGTGAGTGTAAATTAGTGAGGTGAGTGTAAACAATTTGATAATATTTATAAAAATGAGTGTATATAATCAAGTGGGTGTAGGTTGTTAACTTACACCTTAGTGTTTTTAGATGGGTGTAACTTGCTAATTTACACCTTAGTGTTTTTAGGTGGATGTAAATTAGCAGCTCACACACATACATACATACATACATATATATATATATATATATATATATATATATATAATGATCAAATTACATCAATGTTACATCATTCAATATCATTTTATTCTATTTATAATTTTTAAATATGACCGCTAAATTATAAATTTATATCATCATATAGATCGTCGATGTAAAATTATATAAAATCTACAATCATTTGATATATTTTTTAGAATCACCAAGATTAACACTGTTCTATAAAAACACATAAACCGTTATTCTTGGTGGGTTTCATTAACATATCAAATAATTTTATATTTATGTAAAAATTTACACGGACGATAGCTATATGATATAAACTTACAATCTAACAGTCAAATTTAAAATTATGAATAAAGTAAAACGATATTGAACGGTGTAACATTGGTGTAACATTACATAATTTACGTTGACTACTCGTCTTCATCCTCTAGACCCATTCTCATGGATCGAAGCCAATTCTTCAAACCCCTCTCATACCCATAGAACAAAGGAATTTTTTCATTATCAACTGACAACGTTTGAATTGGAAAGATCGAAAATAACTGAGAGAGGGAACCTTAACGATGTGAATCTCGGTGCCGAGAAGATGAGAGTGCACTTGATGACGTCTTTGATGTTCGTTGTCGGTGCTCCTATTCGCCAGAGTTCGTCGTCAATGTTTCTATTTGTCGTTTCATGGTTGTTGCCAAATTTTGGATCTGGGTTTTGATAATATTAAATATTTCAATATTACTTTTTAAATTGGATTTTCATGGTAATTGGTGGTTATAATATTGGAAGAGAAGCTAGAATTGTCGTTGATAAGTAGAAGATCCGCAGAAAATGGTGCTTAAAAGCCTGATGATCACCCTAAGACTCTTGCCAAAACATAATATCACCACCATTTACCAATTTTATGAGTCTAACTTTGTGCAAATTTTATCATTGTGAAGCCTTTTCACAATTTCAAAGATAGGGAGAGTCTAACTCATGCCCATTGTAAACATGAAAACATAGTTAAAATAAATAGAATAATATAAAAGAAAGACATTCTTTTGTTAGATGAATGGTCTTGATCTAGAAGGGTGAATAGATCATAAGTCTTAAATCAAAGATTTTTAAAAGATATTTTGGCGGAAGCTTTTCGGATCGACAACCGTCTATCCCAAAATTATCGAAAGCATTGTATACGACAAAGTGTTTGGTTTAGTTAGGGATTATGAACGAACTTAAGAAATATACTCAAAATTGATTCAAATTAACTTGAGAGTAAATTTGAATATATTTTGATTCTATGAATCAAGGTTCTAAGAAAACAATTGATTAATGATTATATGCATAAGTTATCTTGTTTCCAATTTCAACACGAGAGATAAAAAAGATTGGTTCAGTCAATTTTACAAACACTTTGTGTGCACTTTGCACCAAGTATGATTCAACCTTCAAAGATTTAATTTTCCTACAAATTACAATCCTTAAATTGAATCTTTTCTCCAAATCTAAATCTAACTCCGAAGAAGATTTTGAACTCTATTTGATAAGAACAAAGAAGATCAAGAAGATTTTACTTGTATGTTTTTCAACTCTATTTCATGTAAAGATGATGCATGAATGAGTTCAGAATATCATCTATTCTTGTCTTGTAATGTTTTGGGTTCTCTTTGACATCTAGTTCGCAATTGGCTTGGTATTTCATCGGTAGATCCATCTAGCATTGCAGACCATTTTCGTTGGTATTTCATCGGTAGATCCATCTAGCATTGCAGACCATTTTCGTTCAATTTGGGAATTCAGCAAGTTATTTAAAATCTCAGCAATCTATAATGTATTTAACCATTTTCGTTCAATTTGGGAATTCAGCAAGTTATTTAAAATCTCAGCAATCTATAATGTATTTAGTTTGGCTCTCTTGCACTTAGATAATATGAAAGGAAAGAAACAAGATCTTTAAGAATAAAGAAAGCTCAATTCAAGAGCTTTTGGACAACATTAAAGTGCTTTCTGTCGGGTGGTTGAAGGGAAAAAATGAGCATATTGCTTTTGGGTACTATAGATGATGGTCCAACTCATTTATTTGTTTGAATATCGGTTAATTGTGTTTTTTGTTTTGTTGTTTGCTTTTGTAAAACTTTAGTGTTCTACTTTAGTACGTGTTGGGCTGAATAGAATGTTTTTTGTTTGTTAATATATGCTCCATTTTGTCTGCTTAAAAAATAAAAACATTCCTAAAATGTTAGCACTTAATAGAAAGGGAGGTTACATCCAATACACGTCAAATGTAAATGGTAAAAAATTCGATTAGTTACGAATTTTTGCTCAAATAATGTAAGTGACAAACAAAATAGACTAACACAATTAGCACCCAAAATATTGGAAACAAAATTATTAATTAATGTTTATTCCATATGACAATAAGTGCATAACTAGACTAGGTATACACATGTTATTTATTTACTTATACTAAAAAGTCTTATATCCTTTTAACAGTTTCTAGTGCACCAACATCGAAAGTCATCCCTGCACCTGCCACTAAGTAAGTGCTCTTTGGTTTTGCAGTGAAAGTCACAGCCACCAAAGCATGGTCCCCTATATGTATCAGCCAAATTCTCACAAGTAGCTGCCTCCGTCACCATAATTTCTTCTGCATCAAGATAGCAATACAAATATTGGATTATACATAGATGTTTAATTTGTCTAATTGATGTAACGTTGTGTATGCATCCTAACAGCTGATAACATAAGCAGTACTTTATTAATTAATATACTAAAAAAAATTAATATACTAAGAAAGATGAGTTAATTACGTGCAACAAAGAGAACGAGGAAGAGGAAGCATAAACCAGCTAGTGATTTCTTCTCCATAACTTAATTAGTGATGAATATAAATTTAATGACCCACGGTCACTTATGTGTTATGTGTGTGTGGTGTGTTTGATATATGTGATGATAGTGAGACACATATATATAGCCCCAAGGAGCATGACTAGTAAGAGTTATCACAAAATATATCTAACAATGAAGAGTTTAAGAAGATAGAAGAAATTAAGCACAAGATCCAGAATGGACCGACATGGCAGCAGATACTGAAGAGGTGGAAACGGTTAGTGGAAATGTGCAGAATAGATGGGGAAGGCATTGCTCTTCTAGTCACTTATGAATATAATTTTATAGTGGGGACACTATTTAATAGGACAATGTATTGAAAATACAATGTCTTCTATTTTTCACCAATACTTCTAAAAGATAGTCATTTTATCTGTCAGCAGCAGATGAAGTTGTAAATATCACTCATGCATACAAGTGGAAGGTTTGGAATGAAGATTACTAACCTAATTATATCGACATTATAAGACGGCTTACGACTCAGATGATTGGAACTATTTGGAGTTTGTGTTAAAAAAAGTAGGTTTCTCAAATAAATGGATATCCTAGATTCGGTCTTATATTTTTATAGTAATATGACAATATTAACGAACGAAAGTTGAACCAGAGACTTTAAAGTAGGAAAAGGTCTTAGACAATGAGATCGACTATCTCTTCTTTCTAATAGTAGCTGAAGGTTAACAGGTTTAACTCAGTGGTTGAGATCGGCGCTTTCAAAGGTTTTAAAACTACGTAGGATGCGACATTAGTGCCCAAGTCTTCCTTAAGCTTGCCACTGTTTTCATTAACCTCTCATCCGAGGGAGGCGACTCTGTTTCCTATTACTCTTCTTCAGACATAGAAGGTAGAGGGAAAAATCGATGTCTCTTCGTACATATACACAATATTGAGTGAAAGGTGGAGAAAAAAATGTCAACTAAGTCAAATGGATTTCAACTTGCTAAAATAGAGCGGAAAACTTAAGGCACATATTGGTGACTATAATTATCTAAAAAACCACAATATGGAAGCATCCCATAACTATACAACACCATAAACGATTATTTAAGAAAGCAAATCATCCAAACTTGAGATAATTGGCTTGATGATATGTCGCTAATGGGAAAAATTAACTTTACTTCCAGCTGAAGCCTTCTTTGTCTGCTATCTCACAGGAATTTTTCTATATTTGTGGTCAATGTTGCTTTGGGCACAGCACCAATAACTGTATCTTTCTTTTCACCGTTCTTGAAGAAAATGACAGTTGGAATACTTCGAACCCCATACCGAGTAGCAACTGAAGGACTTTCATCAGTATTGAGTTTGTAACACTTGAGTTTACCCGCATATTCCTTTGCTAGCTCATCAATTATAGGATGAATCATACGGCAGGGACCACACCATGGAGCCCAGAATTCGACCAACACAGGAGTCTCAGATTCTATGACAAGGGATTGCCAATTTCCATCGGTAATAGAAGCCACTGCAGTATCCAATAAAACATAAGTTTAACTTCAATAAAAATTTCACTCAGATATACAATTCTCTAAAAACAAATCAGAAGATAGTTAGAACTTTGATCACAAATTGCAAATTTACAAAGATGCAAAATCCTGAACTAAAAAGCATGCAAACCAGATGATAAATGCATCCAAAAATTGAAAAACATAAATGCAGCTCAGTGCGCCAAGCTCCCATCAATTGCAGTCTGAGAAAGGTAGATGTACAGAGTCTTACGGTTGAATCTATGAATCTGTGACCCCAAAGGTCACAAGGCAGCACCTGACTTTACAGTTGAATCAAGGCAAATCCTCTAAAATACAAAATACTACTAAAAATATATGTTCAAGTTGGATTATAAAAATGAATAAAAATCAGAGTTCTGGTTCTTGTTTCTTTGGCTGGGAGTCCCAAAACCTATACCATTTTACATGCTTATTGAAACAAAGCAAACAAATCACAGTAAGATATTGGTCAAACTTCAAAGGATGTGAAAAGTAACAGCGATCACATCGTACCAAAAAAATACTATTATTGGTAATCCACCAGTATATCAATCCTCAATGCTTCAAAATCGAATAGATTGATCTAGATTATTAAGAGTTGTCATTATTTATCGCTACTATTCTCTAAATGATTGTAAAAACTAACACCATAATTACTTTTAGTTATATAACAAGAAGTCCTAAAATTAATAAGGTAATAGCCAAAATCTACTCTCCCCAAGAAGACAAGGAGCTCCCTTCTGAAGATGGTATTGGACCGCACAACATTCAATTTATCCTTTAATTCTAAGAGTTCCAACACTAATACTCATAAACAGCTTTTTTAATTCTCTCTCTCAACGGGGGGATCATCTTTATTGAAGGAAGTTCCATTTCATCAATTTTGACACATGCTTTTTTCTTTTTTGAGGAATTTTGGCACATACTTCTTACCATGCAATTAGACTCAACCACAAACTTATTCACTATGCTGTTGTGTAACTCGTCTATTTAACAAGGTCGATTTACCATAAAAAGTAAATGAGATGGCATCATCATATATGTCAGCTATTCAAGGGAAAGTAGTCATCCAGTCCAGGGCATATGAATAAGAATCTATACATGTTTCATTCTAAGATACATCAGCATGCTGCAAAGGAGAAAACAAAATAAATAAAAATTGTATGAGATATAAAACTAGAATCGCTCCGCATTTTGGTCCAAAAAAGTCTTTGCTCAGAACTATTAGAGTAAGCAGCTATTTAAACAACAAACCCATTAAGTGGCATTTAGTCAAACCAAAAACTGCATAACATGCTTAGGTATCTAATCTTAGTTTATACTCTATATGCATTTCATTTTTTCTATTTTATCCATGGTTAACAACAACACCTTGCCTGTGGTGTTCAATAAGCTAAAGCCCCAACCCAACCTAAATATTGGGAATTCAGCCTAACACTATGATCAGACTAAATATTGTGAACCCACCCAGAAGTGTCTTGGTCACACTCTGACCAAAATGGCCTAATTTTAATACATATTTGTTTGAAATGTGGCATGTTTGAAACTAAGAGTGTGTTTGGATGAGGTAATTGAGAAATTTTAAAGAATTTAGAATTCTAAGCAATTCAAATGATCTAATTCAATTACTTTCATTTCTCAAAATTCTTGTTTGGATGGAGTGATAAAAAATTTCATTATCATCATTTTGGGCAACTTTTATAAATTTGAATTTTTTTGGGCTAAAATTGAAAATTGAAATTTGAGGGGTCAAATTATAATTTTTAAAAATTTTGAGGGGTCAATTTGCAATTTTTGGAAAATTTGAGGACCAAAATGAAAATTTTGAAAAAATATAACAATGGAGAAATTTGAAATTCTTAGCTTTTAGGTGTCATTTGTAATTCTCTAAATTTAACTTGAACAAAATGATTCATAAATTTCCATCATTTTGAAAATTCTTCAAATTATTATCCAAACAATGGAATTCACCTCAAAATATTTAAATTCCCTCAAAACATTCCTTTCCCTCAAAACATTCCCTCATACAAACACACTCTTAATTAGTTAGGGATGTATTTGGCATGTCGCCAGTTTGTATGGCACTTAAAAAAAAAAAATCCCCAGTCATGCGGCAGCCCTGCATTGTGATATTTATCCACGTGGCTCTCTTAAGATATATAGAGCAATGTATAGACTTTATGAGGCTCCATGATAGGAACCCGATCCCTGTGTTTCCTCGACACCCATAATTGAGAGGCCTTTCAATGTGTACACTTGAAGACACATGACATGACCTACTCCTCTAGTCTCATCCTAGGAGGGGAATAGAAGGGGAAGGGGGCACTTAGTTTCAATCAGGAGAAAGTAATGGATTCAATATGTAGGCGGTAAAGCAATATAGAAAAGCATGTGTATGTTTCATGTATTTCGGCTTATGAGCTTGGGGCCATTTCACCCTGGCTGAGAACTCCCCTATCAGTTAATGTCAAATTTGTATTTCTAACCTCACTCTCAATGTTTGTATGCTAACAAGTTGACTGCAAGAATGATACACTAACACTCTAAAATTATCCCTGTGGGGATATAAAAATAACATCTGGCATAACAATAATACTCATAAGAACCAAGGTAAGCAGATAATTCATCAAACTATTTTAACTACCCCTTCCTTCAAAGTAGGGATGCACACAGAGTTGGAGGGACTTGACAAAACATATTTTCTCAGTTTAAGTTGGTTTGAAAATCCGTATTCTGGTCAACCCCAAACCAACCTGTGTGCGATGAGAGTGATGGTTCATATCAGGTTCAAACCATAGGATCAAACAAATTGGTCAACCCCAAACCAACCTGTGTGTGATGAGAGTGATGGTCAAGAGCTGTAATTAGTGTGCGTGTTGGACAAATTTGGTCCAAACCATTTTAGGTTCGGACAAATTGACCAACTCGGCATTTGTTTGGTTATGCGGTGGATTATATGGAATTTCAGTGGAATATCACGTCTGGACAGAAGCCTGGTATTTAGCTTAGGATTCTAACAACAAGCTTGCATCCGGACATGATACTTGACGTGCAAACGCGAATCCAAACACCCGCCTTAAAAACTGAATCAAAAGCTTTTGGTTGGATTAAGTTGGGTTATAAGGTTTTTCAAATTAACCATACCCCTAAATAATGCTAAGCCTGATTCGAATAATACCAATATAAGGGCATAGGTGGGCCTACCCCGGATATTTTTTCTGGCTCCGCCACTGGCTTTCGGACAGTGCAACAGAAAATTCACCAAAATATCAAAGGTTAAAGAACCAATTTGGTCCCTCACAATCTACTTGTGACCTAAATAACTCTCAGATAAAATTAACTGAAAAAAGTTGAAAATTCTAACTCACAGTCACATATGATCACATAAACCAATCACTTTCAACAGATCTAAAACAACAAAATTTCAACATCAATTTTAAATTAAGATTAACTGAACCCTAACCTTCAACGGCTGTGGTATCACGAGCCTCACACACGACGCTTCCGCCGCGACGAAAAACTCTACCGGAGGATTGACTCCGCAAACGAGTGGCGGTAACTGGTCGGAGCTTGAGGCCGGTGTATTGAGGAAACGCGGCAGTGTTCCGGCGAGAAGAAGCGACGATAGGAGAGCGAATAAGGGAGAAGGATTCGAGTTGTACGGTGGTCATGATTGCAGAGAATCGTAGCTCGGAAAGTGTGTGAAATGTGTTGCAAGTGTGACCGAGTGAGAGAGACTGTCGGGGAAATGAAATGTTTTTGTTTTATAGTGTCTGTTGTTTTAATTTGGAAGATAATATTGTTTCTGTGGACTAGAATCACTTGCAAGTTGTGTCATTTTTTGACCAAAAAAGTTAGTGGCTGTACTTTTTAGTTAATCAAATCACACTTTTTAGGTTGATATTGTGTTGTTGGCTTTAGATTAAGTTTTTCTTCAAGGTCTGATTATTATATAAGTTAATTTAGATAAATTAGTTTAACTTCTTCAACTAAAGGTTTTTGAATATGTTAACTAAACTTATCTCGACCGAAATGCTAGTCCTAAGTTCTTGTTGTGTTAAAATCATGGAAGATCTCTTATTACTAAAGACAAACTAAAGGGGACAAATTGGTGTCAATCACTAAAAATTATCGCGCCTCTTTCAAGAAGAAACCTCCAAAAAAAAAAAAGTTAGATCTTGGTTATTTCAATATTATTACATGTTCGATCGGTGAGTTGTTTATTAAAGTTTTTCTGACTTAGGTTCAAGCATCAATCTGATGTCAACTTCCACCTTTGAAAAGATAACATGTCTAAAGGTAAAACCATGGGATATAGTCGTTGCATTTGTCGATAGATCGATAACATACTCTTACAGTGTGGTAGAAGATGCATTTTTGAAGGTGTACAAGTTCATTTCCTATAAACCTTCCGGTGATGGATAGAAGAGACGATGATTAGTGCTCACTCCTTCTTGGTGGACCATTCCTTGCAACATTTAATGAGATAATATATGTCGACTTGGGTGAGATTATCTTAAGATCCAACAATGAACTATAGACCTTGTCCATAGTTAGAGTAATGAGAGGAATGTTTGATGCTACTTAATTAGTACTCAATCCTTAACCAGTGCACGAACCAAGAAGCAATCTCGAGTGGAATCTTCTAAAGGTAAGGAACATGATGAAGAACTTGGAGATACCATTTCTTTGGGTGAATACCTAGGTAGAGTCATGGGTAGAATTGTTGAATGACCAAAATTTAAAGTTGGTGGTGGCAGGGTGAAGTTGAAGGTCATAGATTTGTTCTATAAGAGTGCCAAGTCTAAGAGAGGGTGGTATGATCCTTTCACAGTTCATCGAATTTGCAAGGGTAACTACGTAGATATATGGGGCGATACAATTGGAGTCAGGAAGGTGAATATGTCATAATTGAAGAGCATAAATGAAGATGAGCTTGAGGAGAATAGGATTAAGGAAAGACCATAAGCATCATGTGTCAAGCTATTGACGTTAGATAAGCGCTTTTTGAGAGGCAACTCATTGGTTTTAATATTTATTTTCAATTTCCAGTCAATTTCAAACTTACGCCGAGTCTTGGATACACATGTTGTGATGAATTAGTATTTTACTAATTTTTAAATGTCTACTTGTCTAATTTGCATTAGTTTTTAGTTTCTCCGATCCGATGAAGGTCTACCTCATTTTAGCTCATAACACCAAGCCGAAGAGTACTCTTAGTTACGAAAGTTTGTAAGTATTTTGATTGAGGGACATGCAAAGAAAGGGACATATATTTGATCATCATCCAAATTATCTAATCACCTAGACGATGAGATTTTAAGCCTGAATATGTTTCATCATTTACCATGTATAATGCTTATTTTTCTAGAACTTTCATTATTTCACAATAGTCTATTGGTCATATTTATATACACATGAGACATTTTATTTGGTACTTTGAGCCTTTTTAAATCACCATATCTATATTATTCTCTTTTGCTAAACCACTTTGAGCCTAAAAATAATCTCTTTTGATTCATAGACAAATCACATTACAAGTAGAAGTTATAATTTTTCTTGTCTTATCTTGAAATTAAGTTCGGGGTTGATGGAGTGAATTACCTAGCACGCTTGCTAGAGAGAAATCGTAAGAGAATGAATAGAGATTTAGTGTGGATGAAAGCATTGGACTATCTTTTCCACACCTACTCCGACTGAAGACCTTAAGGATGAAAGTGGTGAGTTAGCTGTAAGGTGGAAGTGGGAAAGGACAATCGTCTAATTATGAGGTTGATCGTAGTTTGAAAGGTATGTTACCCTATTGACTTCAAATGAATGTATGGCTACTTTGTTACTTGATGAAAGACAACAATTATTTTATGATTTTTATGGCTACTTTGGGATTGTTATGACCCCTCATCATATGTATTTTATTGAGTCTTTCATCGATCATTTTACAATTTTCAAGAGAATTTAGATTGAGTTATTCTTGGTTTTGGGAAGAAGTCTGTAATGTTTTGTTAAAGTCACAGTGTGTCTTGTAATTCCCTAACCACATAACTTTATAGGGTGTTCGAGTCTTTTTGGTATCAGTCATTAGGTTTATTTGAGAAAAGTCACCTCAAAGATGCTATGAAAGCATGAAGACCAAGCACAATGAAGTATTTGAAGTCCATAAAACTTGGGAATTTTTTTGTCTCATGTACCAAGAACATAACAAAAGTACAATCCAAGAAAAGTGAAGAAAACAAGTGAACTTTGCCTTAGGGTCATGCGCCTCGAGCATGACCCCATGCTCATATTGAAGATAACACCTGGGAAAAAAAACTCTTTGGCTCATACGGGTGCACAAGGCCATGCGTTCAATGCATACTGAAAAAACAGAGAGATACTAAAGGCATTAAATATCACGCATAACACATGTACAATCAAGCGCCTCACGTGTGTGAAATCGGAAAATTGCATATTTAAGTGCCTTTTCACCTAGAAAAAGATGATTCCAAAATTTTGCAACTTAGAGACATAAAAATGCGACCAAAGCAACTAAAGGTGGGGTTTTTCAGCCTTGATAAATTTTTTTATGTTAAACTTCCGGTTCTTAGAGGAAGACAATCCTGATAATTTGGGTTTTGGCTGTAAGGTCCATAAAACCTGACTAATAATTGTTCAACTCAAGAATCAAATTCGAATTCTCCCATAGAATATGGTTTTTGATAAAATTCATTAATCACTTGAGCTCAATTATTTGGTTGAAGCAAATGAGTGATATACTTTGATCATTTTCATTTTACTTTTATTTATATAAAAACATAGTTGTGGCCTTATGGGTTTGTGTGTAAGCTTTGCCTTAAATTGTCAAATAATAATTAATTTCTATAGAGAAATGATGTTTGTACAATCACTTTATGACAACTCTCTCTCATACTCACATTATTTTCTTTTTTTGAAGAAGCCAAAATGGAACTTATTAAAATCGACATGAATCCTAACTAACACAAGAAATGTTAGGCTAAGAGTTTTAAAGTTGCAACATACAAATGATAGACGAGGAGCACCTAAGGAAAAACCATACACTCGTGCATCAAAGAGAAAATCCTACAAACCAACAACAAACACCATCGAACAAAGGACTATCTCCGAAATCAATAAAAGGAAACACCAAAAACAAAGCTAGCACCAAAATCAAAGTCAAACCTCTGCACAACAACACAAACAAAAGTTGTACCAAAACCCTCAAAAATCATCACAATCTACCACAAAAATAACTTCCACCACCTACATTTTGCTGCTCGCACACAACCCCCAAACAACAATGACAAAAACCAACATAACAACCTTTTAAAAACAACCGGTAATAAAACCCCACACAACACCATTACCTCTCCTAAGCACCTTCATCCAAAGACACACCTCCCAAAGAACCACACAAACCAACCAAAAACCCATATGACATCATACAATGAGAAAATTGCAGCCACAAAACGTCCTTTGGCCGAAACGACACACATGCCCAATATTTCCAAACACCTCCACCAAAGCACACCTTCATGTATATGAAACCCCCTATAACAACTCATGTGTTACTCTTCCCATAACTGAATCCAACCAAATGGCTATAAAACCAATAAAAAAAACAGCTTGAGTAGTTGAGATGTCTTAAACCTAAGATCAAACAATTCATAAACTGAAACTAAACATCCGAAAAAGAGAAAAATAATTATTTCACAAATAGTTGTACATGCATCACCACTCATTTCTAAGTGCACGTGCATCCCCTTCTTTTGTGTTTCTTAAGTATGGTTTTGGTACCATAAAACACTACTCATTCCGGTCTCATATATAAGAAAAGATTTCTTTTTTAAGTTCATTTAATAGTTAATGTATCTAGTAGTATACAATATAAACCAAATACATTAATTGTTCAATAAATCTACAAAATGATTTTTTTTTTTTTTTTTTATATATGAGGACGAAGGAGTACTATTTTAAAATAACCAACTTGTTTAGATTCCTGTATAATGAATTGTGATTCACACTGCCTTTATATTGTTGATCATCATTGTATTGTTTGAAGGATTTTGATGAAACTTAAAAATGAAAAGTTTCCATTGAAAATAATTTTTTATATTTTTAAGAATTTAAATAAACGACTTTTGAAAGATTATTATTATATATACTTTTTTGACATATACCATAAGTATTCTCTTATTTTAATACTTCCAATGTGGGGCTATTCTAACTATATAGTATAATTTGGTAAAAGTTGTATATAAGCTTAAACTGAGGGACAACATTTTTTTTAGGGAACTAAGGGACGATGTTATACTATATGCTTTTAAGTTTTAAGTTTTAGTTTTTATTTTTTATTTTTAAGAAAGATGCTTATAACAATTCATTATATAATAATTCCGATATAACGTGGGATAACATAATAAATATGGGACTAGTTAAGGATGTGGTTTCTCTTACTAGGGCATGAGCTACCGCATTCGCTTGTTGCCTAATAAACTCGACTCGAAAGTTTGTGAAGGAGGTGGAAAATATCTCTCGACATGCGTCAATTATATGTCCAAACTCTATAACATCGACCCTGCAGGAATGGAAAGCATCTCGTGTGATTTTTGAATCAAGCTCAAAGTCTATATTATCAAATTGCATGTCTTGCATCCATTGAAAGGCATGATATAGACCCAACACCTCACTAACAACTACGGGATAGACTTGATCAAATTGCAGCACTTTAGCTAACATAAAGGTTTCAGAATCATCACGAATACACACGCCGATACCTGTCCTATGAAATTGTTCCGAAAAAGTCGCATCTACCTTGCCCTTGAATCTCCCATTGCTCGGTGGCGTCCATTTCGGATGAATAGAACTTGTTGGCCTGATCTGGTGTTGTGCGTGAACTTGCAATGAGGTAGCAGGTTGTTGCTGCGCATTCTCTTGCTGGACGTGGCAGTCGGCAGATTGGCTTCTTGCCAATCTTCAATCATGTGTCGAGCCCTGTCAACAACCTGGGCACGATTTTCATCAACATTCTTCCCAAATTTAAGGTTCTGATGCTTCCACAAACATCAGAAAATAGCAGCAACATGTTGTTGAACATTCCTGGGCATATTCTGTAGCATATAGAAAATGGAATTAATGGCAGAATCCGAATGTATGGCTGCATGTTAAACTTCATACCAAATTCTGGTGGAATTCCAAACTTGGATATCAAAAGAACATTCAAATAGTAGATGATTCAAGTCCTCGTGATCAGCATCGCAACTTTCACAATTAGTCGGACACGAGACCCCTTTTCTTGCAAACGAACTCTAGTCGGTAAGCATCCCCGACACATACGCTATAACATATTTTTAACCTTCGACGGAACCTTTAAATGCCAAATATTCTGCCAATTCATACCATGCTCAGATAATAAACTTTGAACATTGAAATCACGAACATATAAACCTTCAACAATGTTACCATCAATAGATTCGCCATTATCTAGCCATGGTGTATCAAGAATATGGATTTAGTCGGAAAGTATCAAGCTTTAAAAATACGATAGACAAAGGATTGAGGCTCCGAAAGAAATTTCCACGCTTGCTTTCGTAACATCACAAAATTGAAAGCCGAGAGATCCTTGAAACCCATTCCCCCCTTGAGATTTATGCATGAACAACTTTTCCCAACTTAGTCAATTTATACCTCTATGAGTGGTTCTACCATGGCCCCACCAAAACGAGTTCATCATCTTTTCGATAGATGTAACAAGTGTATCTGGTATTTGGAAAAGACTCATTACATAAGACGGGATAACTTGGAGTACAAACTTAATCATAACCTCCTGTCCCGCCTTCGAAAGACACTTGCTACTCCAAGAGTTGATCCTTTGCCACACACGGTCTTTGATAACAGCAAACGTAGTTGTCCTATCTCTCTCTATCATGGATGGAATACATAAGTACTTACTTGTATCAAAACAACCCAGACCACCAAAATATTGGTAATGCTATTCTTCAGAGAATCAAACACATTCCTACTATAGAATATTTCTGACTTTGGAAAACTAATTGCTTGACCAGACGCCGCCTCATAAGTATTCATAATAGTTTTCATAACTTGTGCTTGCCGCTTTAAAGAATTATGTACCCGAAACTATAAGTGAATTGCAAATCAAATAAGAGGAGTGTTACATGCAATTGCTCACAAACCCTCAACTAAATAAGCCACGTCTTTTTCTCTTTCCACAATTATCGATTAATTAAGTTTAATTATTATTTTATTTTTGTAAGCAAGTTTAATTATTTTTTAGATTTTTTGTTTTGTTTTGAAGGAAGTTATTTTTAAGACTTAGAATAGATAACTCTACTAGTAAAGGGAAAAATCTTATTTACTAGTAAAAAAAAGTGGATCAAGTTATCCATTTTGTTTAGTGTCAACTTAGTATAGATAACTCTACTTACCTTTTGTTGATAGATATTGTAGTTGTCGACCAAAAAAACAAAGTGTTTAAAACCGACTACTTAGAGAACCGATTAACTTGTAACTAATTTTAAAAAAATGTGGTTTGCTTACAATAACAAAACTCCAATACAGAAATACCATTGCATTATTGTGTTTATATATCATATAGTCACAAATTTCACTTACAACGGAAAATAAAGGAAAACCACAATATGTCTCAAATTCGTATTGATACAAATACTACATTTTTTTCCAAGTACTCATGCTTAGCAGGTGACTATAATTATCCAAAAACCACAATATGGGAATCATCCCATAAATGATTATAATTTTTTCATTGAAAACCACAAATGATTATTCAAGAAAGCAAAACATCCAAATTTGACAGAATTGGCTTGATGAGATAGCCTTTACTTCCGGCTGAATCCTTGTTTTTTTGCCCATCTCATAGGTTTTGTTCAATACGTCTGATAAACGTTGCCTTGGGTACGTTACCAAAAAGTGTATATATTTGTTCACCATTCTTGAAGAAAAGGACATTTGGAATACCATGAATCCCATATTTAGAAGGAGTAAGTTGATTGTCATCAACATTGAGTTTGAAAAACTTGACCACACCTGCATAATAATTTGCCAGCTCAACCATTTTTGAATCAAGATCTTGGCAGGGGCCACACCATGGAGCATAGAAATCCACCAACACAAGAGTCTCAGAATTAAGGACAAGGGAACCAAAATTTTCATCTGTAACAGAAGGCACTGCAATATCCAATAACAAACATAAAAGTTTAAATAACATGCCACAAAATCATTTTTTTAACATATCTAAAACAAAATATTATGGTACAATTGCCACTTCGTCTACAAACAAACAAAAACACAAAATCTCAACAATAAATATTAGGTCAATAATTAAAACCAAACCTCCATTGGCCATGGATGCTAAAAGAGTGTGAAAAAGTATTATAAAGATGAAGGAAGACATTGTTATTGTGATGGTGGTCATGGAATTAACAAGTGTGTGTGTGAGAGAGAGAGAGAGATTGAGTTTTATGGTTTTCTGTCTTTCAACATTGTTGTTTTAAAGACACAAATGTGGTGCACCATCATTTAAAAATAAGATGGATATGTTTGATTGAATATATGTACTTATCAATATCATATTTAAAGTTTAAATGCACGTTTAATCCTCTAATTTTTATAAACTTACGATCTTGGTCCCTCAACAAAAAAAAAAAGTAATTTAGGCCCCTGAATTTAAAGATAAAGGGTCAAGAGGAGGCCAAAATTGTTTTTTTTTTTGGCTTATTCAATCACTCGGTTCCTTAACTTAATTGATTGTTTCAATTTGGTTTCTTAACTATAATTTATATCAATTTGATCCCCTATGTTTTGCTCCGTTACTAGTTTTAATCCTTTCTGTTAGTTTCTCTCAAAAAAAACGTTAACAGAAATGATTAAAACTAGTAACAGAATAAAACATAAAGAACCAAATTGGTACATAAGTTAACGTTTTTTTAAGAGAAACTTACAGGAAGGACTAAAACTAGTAACATAGCAAAACATAGGGGACCAAATTGGTGCAAATTATAGCTAGGGGACCAAATTGAGACAATCAATTAAGTTAAGGGACCGGCCGATTAAATAAGTTTTTTTTATAAAATAAATGGACAAAATTGCTATTTCTTAAAGATAAGGGGAAAAATTGCAATATTTAAAAAGTTTATGAGGCAAAAATGTTATTTTTTTGTTATAAGACCTTAATCACAACTATCAAATAGTTAAAAGTTAAAGAATATATTCAAACCCTATATTAAAACTTTAAATTGGTTTTGCTTGCATGTATCACTATCCAACCAAATTTTAAAGGCACCAAGGGTTCTCTAAAATAATATTTATTTGACGGTGGAATAGTGTTTGTGTAACCTTTCCTAAGAAAAAATAATAAATTCTTCAAACTACGCTTAGCACCGCTGATTTTAAAACAGCTCACCGGTTATTATTCGCAGTACAATAAACTACTTCCTCCGTATAAATATAGAAAATTTGAAACTGAATGTTAAATTATGATTTTCGTCTCTATAAAATAGACAATTTTGATCTATGTTATTATAGATCAAAATTCACTATATTTTGATCTATATTTATAGCGGATTTTTTTACCTATATTTTAAAACATATTTAACTCTTCTTTTAATCTATGTTTTCTATACCATTAGTGAAAGATATTGTAAAACAAATCACAATTATTATTATCGTGCACTATCATTGCTACTCTATGGTCGTTAGTGCATGACTAGATTGACTTTTTGAGGGTGGACTTTTAGATTATTTCCGACCATTTCTTGTAGTTTACACATTCGACAAGTAGTGAAAAAGTTCGGCGCTCATTTCTACAGCTTATATGACTTCTTTGTGTTTGGATTGTGTAGAATAAACTTAATAATAGATTGTTCAATAATTCCGAAACTTCCATTCCCCAGTTGTTGGATAAAGTTAAATATTTATCCTTAAGGTGGTTGAAAGCTAACAAAGCTACTTTTATGTTTGATATTTATAGATGGTGGTTGAACCATTTAATTTGTTTGGGCATCGACTAATTGTTTATGTTTTCTGTTTGACATAGTGTATGTTTAGTGGTCTTTTTGACACACTTTGTGCTAATGGAATTGTTCTATTTGTGGTTATAAAATCAATTTTTACTTGTTAAAAAAAAAACAAATCACAATTACTATTTTCTATATAATATTAACTACATTACTTATTCTATATAAAATTGCTAAAGTGACATGTAAGAAAGGATGATGCATGTTATTTTCAAAAAGATAAACTATCATACATGCTGTCTTTTTCTTCTTCTTCAAGGGACGTTGTCTTTTTATATTGTTAGTCCTCTTCTCTATTGGGAATATTCTTACAATATCAATATAAACGCTTAAACCAATGGGCAATGTTACATACCCTTAATTTTTAATATGGGACTATTAAAAAAAAAGGGATTTACTCTTATCTTTTTTCTTTTTTTTTTCTTTTTCTTTCAAGCAATTAGAATTTTATCTCCTAGAGTAAATAAGTGGAGAATTCGGATTGACACCTTTTCATATTACAATCTCCTATTAACTGAATCATGCTCATAAGTTATGAATATTCTTGTCATGTTATTTGTGTTTGACATTTTTTTTATGTTGCTCCTTCATTTCAAATAAATGTTGATTTAACACAAAATGAAAATAAGCGTCGTTTTACTTTCTTAATGCAATGTTAATTTCTTTTAATTTTATCCCTATAATAATATTGTGCAAATGATATTTTTGTATAAACATTATGTGCACAACATTCAAGTCAGTATAAACGCACTAGTTACTGAAAACAATCCTCAAGTCCTGGAACGAAAAACCGCATGTTGGCGGATTGGAAATGGGTGAACAACAACCTGATGAGTGATATACAGTTAGGGAAAGCAGCTGTCACATCAAACAACTCTGATACATCAATAATCGACAGAAACGTGTTGCAGATAGATGTAATATGGAGAAAACCGGTTGCGTCGCTTCAAATGCAATGTAGATGCATCATTCTCCTCACACTTGAATTGGGTTGGGTTTGGGATATGTATCTGAGACAACGAAGGACATTTTTTACAAGCCAAAACATTATGGCATAGCCTGAAATCAATGCGGCTTTTACATGTTATACGTTGGGTGCATAAACTCCAACTGTCAAATGTTAATTTTGAACTCGATACCAAGATAGCAGTAGACAATTACAACAAAGGTAAGAATGATGTCGTATAATTTGGAACCATCATTGATGAATACTGTTTGGTTTTGATATTGTGTTGGCCGTATTTTGTTAAAACAATATGTTCTAGCAAGACGCTGGATCAGATGTCTCGACATGTTAGTACGACATTTTGTACCAGGTGAAGTACTTTGTTTCGCAATCTTGGAAGATTATATTTTTGCATTAAATCCTTGAAGATTTGATTAAAGATTTTATTCACGTTACTTGTGGTCCTAGAGGCGTGTGTTTCTAGAAGCTTTCTATTGTCGGTGGCCTATGCCGTATTTTCTATGTTAAATGTCTTAACATTTAAGGAAATAATATATTTGCTCCTAGAATATTGTGAAGACCATATACTTGGTCTGCTGATTGTTTAGCCCGTGAAGAAAAAGCCCAAGCTTCTGAATGACTATATAAGGAAGACTCATACCTAGTTTCATTCACAAAATCAATATTATTGAAATAAGTCTTTTAGGGTTTCGTTGTCAAACCTTGTGCTTTATTTTGTATACCTCTGTGTGTGCTGCCACTGATTATCAAAGCACGTAGATGATTTGTTTTAGTTAAATTGTATTGGACCAAAGCCGTCATTTGAGAAAAGAGTCCTATTAGAGTTTTGATTCCTTGTTATTTGTGAGTCTATCTTTGTATCACCTTGATGCATTGAGTTGGACTGATTGGTTGAGTTGTATTTGTGAATCACTCGTAAGCTCTTAAGCAAGAGTGGATTCTATTTATTGGAGTGTGTCTCCTATTTGATTATTATCATTATTGAAATCACAGGGGTTGTGATTGAGAGTAAGTGAGAAGAGTCTCATATATAGGAGAGTCTTAGATAGAAATATCACGGGTAGTGATTAAGTGAGAAGGCAGTGAACCAGAGGCTGTTCACATAGGACTTGAAATTAATACCATTATCGTGGATTTCCTTCTTCGCTTAGATGCCCCCATATGTAGGTCACATTGCACCAAACTAGGTTAACAAATACCTTGTGTTATTTCCTTCTCTGCACTTTACTTTATTACTGTTTATTGGTTAATTGTGTTAAAGTATTTGTTGTTATGTTGTCCTGACATTGCATTTGACGTTCTTGATGTCCTAACATCGTATGCGACATATGTCCCTTATGTGTCAAGATTTCAATTGGCATTAGAGCACGCACCATGGTTTGTTTTTGGGTAAGCTCTAGGGTTAGATTAATTCTGGTCATATGGACAACTCGAAGGAAGGAGGAACTATCAATGACAGACCTGAGAAGAAGAATAAAAACATAACTTTCATATCCAACACTCATGAGGAAGTTGTTCAATGTAAAATGGATACTGATAAAAGCATCTCATATATAATTTTGCTTCTTGGTAGGCAGTTCAACCAGGTTATGAAATGAATTGACAGGAAGTCAAGACCAAATGTCAAGAACATGCCGTTCAACATCAGCAAGAACAGTGGAGTTCAACACAAGGTCATGATGGAAGAAAAGCAAAACCAAGGTAAAGGTGTTCAATGTCACGAGTGTGAAGATTTTGACCATGTCAGAGCTCAATTTCCTACTTTTCTCAAGAAATAAAAAAAGGGAATGCCAGCCTATTGGTATGATGATGATTCAGAAGAAAAGCAAGATGATGATATAGCAAACCATGTGATGGCTTTTACTGGTAGGTATGAATCTGATGGAGAATCCTGTGATGATGATATGTCCTATAAAGAACTTGTTGATTTATACAAGAAGTTGTATGTTAAATGTGAAGAGATTTGTTAAGTAGGATATAAGCATAAGAAAATCATTCTCAATCTTCGCTTTGAAAAATAAAAGACATTATCAACTATCTCTGGTCTGCAAAATGAGGTAACCATGTTAACTTCCGAGCTTGATAACATAACAAATTCAGTTAGAATGTTGAACAATGATTCAAATATGTTAGATGAGATTCTGCAATTAAGTTGGGTATGGGTCTGGAAACTTAAAAGGTGTAGGTTTTAATTACCAATCCCTAAACAAACAAGGTGGAACCTCCGTAACTAAAGTTGTCCATCCTGAGAGTACATCTCAGTTTGCAATGTCGAACCAAATGTCACAACATACTATCCAACATCTAAAACCCAGAGCTAGAAGTAAGTTTTTACCTTGGAAATGTCATTACTGTGGGAGGTATGATCACATAAAACCCTACTATCATAGATTATATGGATACCCTCACCATCAAGTTCAGCCTAAATAAGCCACATCTTTTCTCTTTCCACGAATATCGATTAATTAAGTTTAGTTATTATTTTCTTTTTTTGAGCAAGTTTAGTTATTTTTAAGACTTAGAATAGATGACTCTACTAGTAAAGGGTAAATTCTTATTTACTAGTAAAAAAGTGGATAGAGTTATTCAATTTGTTTGGTTTCAATTTAAATAGATAACTCTAATTACCTTTTGTTGATTGATATTGTAGTTGTCGAATAAAAATGAAGTGTTTAAAATTGGTTATTTAAAGAATTGATTAATTAACCGATAACTAATTTTTAAAAAATGTGGTTTGCTTCCAACAACAACTAAATTCAAATACACAAATACCATTATATTATTGTGTTTATACATCATAAAGTCACAAATTTCACTTACAACGGAAAATAAAGAAAAACCTCAATATGTCTCAAATTCGTATTAGATACAAATACTTCATATTTTTTTTTCTTCCAAGTATTCATGCTTAGTAGGTGACTATAATTATCTAAAAACCACAGTATGGGAATCATCCCATAAATGATAATAATTTTTTGATTGAAAACCACAAATGATTATACAAGAAAGCAAAACATCCAAATTTGATAGAATTGGCATGATGAGATAGCCTTTAATTCTAGCTGAAGCCTTGTTTTTTTTTTTGTCCATCTCATAGGTTTTGTTCCATACGTTTGATAAACGTTGTCTTGGGTACGTTACCAAGAAGTCTATCTCTTTGTTCACCATTCTTGAAGAAAAGGACAGTTGGAAGACCTTGAATCTCATATGTATAAGGAGCAAGTTGATTGTCATCGACATTGAGTTTGAAAAACTTGACCTCACCTGCATAATCATTTGCCAGCTCAACCATTTTGGAATCAACATTTTTGCAGGAACCACACCATGGAGCAAAGAATTCCACCAACACAAGAGTCTCAGAATTAAGGACATGTGAACCAAAATTTTCATCAGTAACAGAAGCTACTGCAATATTCAATAACAACATAAAAGTTTAAATAACATGGCACAAAATCGTTTTTTTTAACGTATCGTGGTGCTTGTCAATTCGTCTGCAAACAAACAGAAACAAAAAATCTCAACAACAAATATTGGGTTAATAATTAAAACCAAACCTCCATAACCATTAGAAGCATCTTTAGTGGCATTGTTGAGGGGTTGGATAAGGTTGAGATAACCGGGTAAGGATTCGAGTTGTGCAGTGGCCATGGATGTTGAAATAATGTAAAAAAGTATTATAAAGATGAAGGAAGACATTGTTATTGTTACAATAGTCATAGAATTAACAAGTGAGAGAGAGGGAGAGGGAGACAATTAAAGGAGAGTTTTATGGTTTTCTGTCTTTCAACATTGTTGGTTTTAAAGACCTAGATGTGGTACACCATCATTTAAAAATAAGATGAACATGTTTGATTAAATACGTACCCATCAATATTATATTTAAAGTTTAAATTTAAATGCACATTTAGCACGTACTCTGTCTTTTATAAATTTACGATTTTGGTCCCTAAAAAAAGCAATTTTAACCCCCAAACTTAAATAAAGGGCCAAACTTACTTAAAAGGGGCTTCATATCTCAAAATAGGAGGCCTAAATTGTTATTTTTTTTAAAGATAAATGAACAAAATTGCTATTTCTTAAAGATAAAGGTAATTGCAATATTTGAGGCACTAAATCACAATTATTAAATAGTTAAAAGGTAAAATATACATTTAAACTTACATTTAAACTTTAATTTATTTTTGCTTGCATGTATCACTATCCAACCAAATTTTAAAGGCATCAAAGCGTTCAATATTTTTCCTTAAAAAAAACATCAAGGGGTTCTCTAAAATAATATTTATTTTTCTTAAAAAAACTAATAATATCTATTTGACATCTATTTATACTATATATAAAGAAAACTACCATTTTTCAGCACTTTTGGGTTGAACTTTTCTTTCCAAAAATACCCTTAATTTTCAATACAAATAACACATATAACAGATAGATAAGAATAAATTTAAATATTAAAATTAAAACAAATATAACAAACACGATATGAATATTTGTATATCTGTTTCTTTTCCTTTATCATTTAAAAAACATAACAACTTTTTCATCATCTCAATTATACCCTTAAACAACTTTTTCTATAATAAAAATTGTTGTTCGTGTCATTAAAAAAAGCAACAAACATATATATTTTTACTTTTAATCAAAACCAAAATTTCATAAAAAATATCGTTCATAATTTTCAAACGTAAGTGCAATAAAAAGAACGGAAAGACAGGCACAGAGTTCCCGTATTTCGCTAGTGTAGAATAGTGTGTGTTCCTAGAAAAAATAATAAATTTTTCTAAGTACGCCTTTATAGCACTACTACTGTTATTTTTTTATTTTTTTTATTTTGGTCTAGTAGCCTAGTGGCTGAAACTCACACAATTAAATGTGGAGAAGTGGGGTGTTTGGATGTTCGAACCTTGACCCTGCATAAATTATACAATGTCCCTATCAACTGTTATTTTTAATCCGCCGTATAATATATTTCCACCGTTTTTCTTAAAAAATAAAATAAAAACTACTTCCACCGTTTTATTAAAATAACAAAAAAAAAATACTTTTAGCTGATGATATATAACCTCAACTTTTCTAAAATCTTTTTCATTAATTTTCACAAGCACCATTGGTGACGAGCTTTTGGAAGGACAATGTCAATTGCATTTTTCATGGTTCTACTATCCTTTTTTTTCGCACAAGCTAAAATGATATATATTAATAACACCGGTGGAAACACTTGCACAAGACGTGCAAAAAGTGATTCACCGTCCACTATTTACAGTAATAATGAGCCACAACATGAAAGGCTCCCCAAAAACAGTCAAAATAAATTAATGACGAACACCCTTACAAAGGAGCGGGTGTGTCGACCAATCATAATAACAAAAATTAAAATTGATGTGCTTTGCTTTCATCCACACAAAAGAATAAAACTTGATTTTCTCAAATAGAACATAATAATGTGATGCTTCATTTTGGAATATACGATCATTCCGATCTTTCCATATCACCCAAACACAAGCATACCATATAACTTGCAAATAAGAGTGAGTGTTGCGCGGTAATCCCGCCATGTGACAAAACTGAAGGTGATGATCACGTAATTCATAAGGGAGTACCGAATGCAATCCTAACCATGTAGACACATAAGACCATAACATAGATGATGTACCACATAGTAAAAACAGGCGGCGTGTTGTTTTCGTAACTTCACAACCGGCCACACACAAAGAATCTGTGGCATGTAGTATGTTCCTTCATAACAGATTGTCCCGTGTCGGAAGGTGATTGCGGAGAAGACGTCATACAAACATAGACACTTTTTACGGAATGTGCTTATGCCACACGTTGTCGACGAGACTCTTATCTGCTTGATCACCATAAGTAGTTCATGGTTCTATCCTGATTAGTCATTATGGCAAACATAACACTTCCATTTTATTTATATACATTATAATCATGTTATGGACAACTATGTATTTTAGTATCCTCATTTGACAATAAAGCATCACGGAACAATATGAGTTAACCCTTTAGCTTCATGTTTATCTCCTATAATAATAAAATTTCAAAATAGACGGCTACTAGTGTGATATGAGGATCATAGCCTCTTTGTTTATAAAACCTAAATTATGGTTAAATATTGGTATCTTTGTTTCAATCTATCATAAAAATAGAATTACCTTGTAGTCTCTACTCACACCCTACTCATAAGTCCATATTACTCGACCCTTATTAAATCACTTTTAATTGTAGTTAAATGTCTATCCATAATATAATAATTACCTTACAAACGGTTTTTTTTTTCCTTTCAAAAATGTGGTTCCTATTTTGAAACCTCATGAATACTTCGAAGCAAATGAGTGATTTTTTTTTTAACCTTCGAGTTCTCAGAGGAAGAGAGTCCATATAATTTGACTTTTGACTCTGAGCTCCGTAAAATCTAAATAAGAATTGTTCAGCTCAAAAATCAAATTCAGGTTTTTCTATAAAATATGTCCTTTGATAAAATTTATTTATCACTTGAGTTCAATTACTTGATTGAAACAAATGAATTAAATACTTTGATTATTTTCATTTTACTTTTTTATTTATAAAAAAACATAGTTGCGGGGTTGTGTGTAAGCTTTTCCTCAAACTGACAAACAATAATCAATTTTTAAGGAAAAATGATATATGTACGATTATTTTGTGACAACTCTCTCATATTCACGTTATATTTTTATTCTCTTTTTTTTCTCTCCCTCTATAGTCTCTATTGTTTATATCAATAAAAAAAAGTTGTCACAAATAGTTTTACATGTATCTCTTGGAACATTGGTGTGATGTTGGAAGATTAAACACCAAGTAATTATACTTTGATCTAATGTTGTGTGAATTGCAAAAATAGAGTGTGGATGTCCCACTTAAAATAGAATACACACATTAGTAGTGTTTAAATTGCAGTATTTAAATAATTACTTGATAATGATAAAAATAATAGTAATTATTATTTTTATTAATGAATATCCTTCATTCAAATCTAATGAGTTTGTTTCCTCCACTTTTGTGAATTTGTTTCTTTTTGATATTATCCACAAGTGTTGTTGAACTAATTAATGGATAAGTTTCATTTTGATCGTATCCGTTAGAGAAACTGCTGCCGCAATTTTCGCTAAAATAGTTACAAAATCTCTATATAAATAGAGGACTCTACTCAGTTCAAAAAACACATCAAAGAGTTTCATTGAGTTGTCGGAAACTTTTTCTCCCTTCTCCCTTTCTTGACTTGTGTTGACGAGTTTTTCTTCTCCTCATCTCCTTTTTTCTGTCCCTTCGGAATTAAGAGTGTTCTCAAGACCATAGTCCCTTTTCAGTTTAATGTCCCTTCGATATTAAGAATGGTCTTAAGTTCATAGTCCCTTCGATATTTCTATGTCCTTCGGAATAAATAATAATTTACGATCATAGTCCCTTTTCGGTATAATGTCCCTTCAAAATTATGAATGATCTTAAAATGGAATAAATAATAATTTATAATCATACTCCCTTTTCGGTATAATGTCCCTTCAAAATTATGAATGATCTTAAAATATATTCTTCGGTTCTTGAAGAAGTTAGACGTTAGAATGGTGTAAAACCATATTTGACTGATTATAGTATCATAGTTGGAGAAGTTAATAATTAGAATGGTGGTAACACCATATTTGAGTGGTCTCAACACCATAATAGAGTGGTAACAATATCATATTAAAGTGGTTTCAATATTAAAATAGTGATATTGGTACCATATTGGAGGTGTAATTCTCGAACAATTTTCTACAGTGCGATAGTTAATCGAACAGTTGTAGCTGAGCTTGGTTTATCGTGGAGGCGACGTGGTTGATAGTCTTCCATTCTTCTTCGATTCTTAAAGAAGTTAGACGTTAAAATGATGTAAAACCATATTTGAATGATCATAGTATTATAGTTGGAGAAGTTAATAATTAGATAATTAGAATGGTGGTAACACCATATTTGAATGGTCTCAACACCATAATAGAGTGGTAACAATACCATATTAAAGTGGTTTCAGTATTAAAATAATGGTATTGGTGCCATATTAGAGGTGTAATTCTCAAACAGTTTTCTACAGTGCAGTAGTTAATCGAACAGTTGTAGCTGAGCTTGTTTTATCCTGGAGGCGGTGTGGTTGATAGTTTGCTTTGCACAATTTTGGACAGTGCCACGAAACGTCTTAAACAGAGTGACCTGATCGTGACTCAACCTAGTAACAACTTCAGTAGATAATAGAATTTGGAAATCCAAATACAACAATTTAGAAATCCTAAAACGACAGTACCACTACTCATTTCTAAGGGAAGGTGCATCCCCTTTTGTATGTTTCCTGAGTATGGTTTTCATACCATAAATCACTGCTCATTTTAAAATAGAATAAAGATAGATTGACACCTTTAATGTGCATACTCATGTACAATGAATTATGATTTGCGTTGTTTTTTTTTTTTTGAAAGAAACATATTGTTAATCATCCTCGTATTTTTTTAAGGATTTTGATGAAACATAAAAATAAAAATTTATATTTAAAATAATTTTTTTCATATTTTCAGAATTTAAATAAACGACTTTTAAAAGAGAATTATTATATATAGTTTTATAACATATACCCATAGTGTAATCTTATTTTAATACTTTCAATGTAGGGTTATTCTAAGGGACAATATACCTAAGGGACAATATATTTTTTAGGGAACTAGGGCACGATGCTATACTATATTCTTTTAAGTTTTAACTTTTAGTGACAACTATTTTTCATGGTTATTTAAAAAAAAAAAAGTGGGACTACTCCTATCCTTTTTTTTAAGGATGTGACTACTCCTATCTTGATAACATATATTTTAGAGTAATTATCCAACTTCGTCCTTGAATTTTACAAATCAGCCAAATTTGTCCTCGAATTTTTTGAAATATCTATTTAATCCCTGAATTTCTAAAATGTCAATCAAATCGGTCCATCCGTTAAGTTGGCCTGTTAACGCAAGTGACATGTACTGTTAACCTCTTACAAGGCATAACACGTCAGATGTCACGCAAGCAGGGACTAATTTGGCCGAAAATGATGAAATTATCAAGGACCAAATTGATGGATTTTCAGAAAATTGCAAAATGCCCAACTTATCTTTTTCCCCAACGTCTCTTTCTCTTGAACGGCTCTTTCTTCCTCAAATATATAACTTTGGAACCCTAATGTTATAATTTGTCACCTAGAGTTCAAAATCCCCAAAATTTCTTTCATAAATTGATGACAAAGTTCTTCCCCAATTTAAAAAACTTAAAACCCTAAATTTTTTGATTGAATTCGAAATCCAAAAATCAGTGGTTATTGTTCAAGCTTTGGTGTTCAGAAGTGATGGGTGTATGGGCAAGAACAGCTACAACAGTCGGTTTTGATCTTCAAGCTCTATGTACAATGATGATGTGAGAGTGCTTCAATGTTGGTGTCATAAAATTTGTGTCGTAAGAAAAGCCAACACTGTCAATAGCCCAGAAAGACCTTTCTATGCCTGCCGTCTTCCAAAGGTTTGTTTAACAATGGTTATGTGATGTGTGAATGGTTTGTTTAAATTGTATTGATTTTGATTTTTTCTTTGTATAGGATGATGGAGAAATTGTAAATTTTTTGTCTGGGTTGATGAAGCTGAAGAACTAGGTTATATTAAAAACAATGGTGATGGCCATGTAAGAAATGCAAGGTTGATAGAGAAGCCTAAGGATAGTGGCAGCGAAGAGTTGTGGAGGGTAAGGTTGATGAATAAAGTTGACTGTGTAGGAAGTGCGCTTAGGTTGATTAAGATATTGATAGGAGTAATGTGTTGAATTGAGTTGTTTAAAATGTTATTGTATTGTGTCAAGTCTGTGTAATGTTGTAATGAAAAGAGGTTGTCAATGAATGAAATAATCCTTTATGTCAAAATAGTTTCATCAAATTGGTCCTTCTATTATTTGTCTATTCATCATATCGATCCCCAAATTAGTAAAAATACCATCAAATAAGTACTTGAATTTTCACAACAGAGATCACTGTGATCTTTGGTTAATAAATTTGCTGAACACTGTAAAAAGTAAAAAGACATACACTAATACTGTTGAAAATACCATGAAAAGCCATACATTGGATGTTCATAAGTCATTAAATAGCCAAAAAAAGAACATTACATAGTTATCAAGTCATTTGATGTTCTTAATTCATTACATATCCAAAAAACATTAATTAAACAAGTCCAAAACGCATTAACTAAACTAACCCAAAAGCATAATCTAAACATGCATCACTGCTTTGGAAATCTTGGGGTTGAGATAAACTCCATGTATTAGGGTTGAGTAGAAGCGGATGGCGCGTAATTTGGTTATGAAACTCAAATAACTCAAGGAGCAGATGGATTTTGTGGAGCAGGACCACTCATTGGTGTTTGTTTATGCTTGTCATCTGAAATCACATGTCCTCGCATGCTATATCTCTTTGTACTCATTTCCTGAAATAAAACCAATCACATCAGATCTTAAATTATAACATTATCCATCAAATTAGTCCCTAAATTATGACAATAATAATCAAATCGATCCTTATTTTGATATCAGTTATACATGTCTAATCACAAGCAAAACAACATCAAAAATGCCAATCACACTTCAATACCAACCTCAGAAAACCCTTTTTATAAAATGTTTTAATCAGCACATGATTTCATTCATTACTAATATATTATTCTTCATTTTTAGTAACCAAACATAAAGACATGAGATTTGTAAGTTTCTAACAAAAAACCCTAAAATCATTCATCTAAAAAACGCAATCAAACACGCTACACTCACAAACAAACATCAACGAAAACGTGATATGAAGTTAAAAGTAGAAAAAAAAATGCCTAAAAATGAAACAGAAAATCACATAAAACGGACACAAAAAAGGGAGAAACGAACAAGAGTGAATGGAAAACGAAGTTGAACAGCGTTACCTTAATAAACGACGAAATCTGACTTCAAAACGTATCTTTTCCAAGATTGATAGCCGACGATGATGATGATTTTGGAGAGGTGAAGAGGGTGAAGGCTCCTCTCCACCTCTCCAAAATCATCATCATCACCGACGAAGACGTTGGGTAAAAAGATAAGTTGGGAATTTTGCAATTTTCTGAAAATCCGTCAATTTGATCCTTGGTTTTCATCATTTTCAGCCAAATTAGTGTCTGCTTGCGTGGCATCTGACGAGGAATGCCTCGTAAGAGGTTAACAGTACATGTCATGTCCGTTAACAAACCAACTTAACAGAGGGACCAATTTGATTGATATTTTGAAAATTCAGGGACTAAATAGATATTTCGAAAAATTAGGGAACATATTTGGCTGATTTGTGAAAATTCAAGGACGAAGTTGGGTAATTACTCCATAATTTAACACAATTTTCAACACACTCTCTTGATTGATTAAAATTTACATGGGTTCCATCAAATAATGTGGGTCCCATTTAAATTTGGTGGGACCTATGTAAATTTTAATCAATCAAATAGAGTATGTTGAAAAATGTGTATTAAAATGTGTGTTGACAACATTTCTCTTTTTATTTTTATTTTTATGTATTTATACAATAATTACTTTTTTACGTCAACATGTAGTTGTTTGTAATTTTTACCTAAACAAGACAAATTATTGGCTTAATTGCATGTTTGATCCCTTATGTTTATTTTAAGTTTCAAGTTGGTTCTTTCTGTTTTAAAAGTTTCAAATTGGTCCCTTACGTTTTAAATGTTTCAAGTTGGTCCGAAACGTTACTCACGTTGGAATACGTTAGTCCTTTCTGCGACATGATATTGAGTTTAATAAAAATAAAAGGTGATTTTCTAAAGAAGTTAAATTCCATCACTTATATTGTCAACCCAAATTTTTAAACGGCAAGTTATGGAAGGGATTAACTTATTTAAATTTGAGAAACATTTTCAACCAACTTAAAACTTTTAAAACATAAGGGACCAACTTAAAACCTAAAATAAACATAAGGGACAAACATATAATTAAGCCTAAAATATTATACTTGTAAAAAAAAGATAAAATATAATAGAATGTACCACAAAATCAAATATTGTATCAATTATTTATATCTCCAATGCATCAAAAACTTCAAGAACTATGTACCTGAACCCATAGTACCAAAGTGACTTGCAAATCAGCAAATCAAATAAGAGGAGTCACAAACACTCAACTAAATAAGCCACGTCTTTTCTCTTTCCACGATTATCGATTAATTAAATTTAGTTATTATTTTCTTTTTTTGAGCAAGTTTAGTTAGTTTTAAGACTTATAATAGATAACTATACTAGTAGATGGCAAAATCTTATTTACTAGAAAAAAAGGTGGGTATGGTTATTCATTTTGTTTCGTTTTAACTTAGTATCTATAACTCTACTTACTTTTTGTTGATGGATAGTGTAATTGTCAACTATAAATGAAGTGTTTAAAATCAGCTATTTAGAGAACCGATTAACCGATAACTAATTTTAAGAGAATGTGGTTTGCTTGCAACAACAACTAAACTCAAATACACAAATACTATTATATTTTTGAAAGGACAAATACCATCATATTATTTTGTTTATATATATATATATATATATATATATATATATATATATATCATAAAGTTATTAATTTAACTTACAATGGAAAATAAAGAAAAACCTTAATCTATCTCAAATTCGCGAATATTGGTAGCAAAATAAAGAAAAACCTCAATATTATTAGGTTTTTTTAATTGAGATGTGCTACCAACACAATTGACAGTAAAATATTGGTAGCAAATGCTACATTTTCTTGTAGTGTCGGATATGATACAAATACTTCATTTTTTTCCAAGTACTCGGCTTAGTAGGTGACTATAATTATCTAAAAACCACAATATGTGAATCATCCCATAAATGATTATAATTTTTATTGAAAACCACAGGTAATTATTCAAGAAAGCAAAACATTCAAATTTGAGATAATTGGCTTGATGATATAACCTTTACTTCTAGCTGAAGCCTTGTTTTTTGTTGTTTTATAAGGCAGGAGCAAAATAACATCAAACAGAGAGGCTTCCATCTAAGTTGGTACCATACTCTATTATTTTGTCAATTGTTCATTAATATTATTAAAAAAAGGAAAAAAATTACATAAAATCCGGAGAACATAAACCTAATCCAATACACAAGAGTGTAACTCGACCTCAAGCGGGTTATACAAGAACGAGATCTTGAAGCAACGGTTGGTGAGAAACAAGAGTGTAGTTTTATATTGTGTAAGATTTGGATGAAGGTATATTAGGGTTCCAAAAACTGTGCGGTCTAATCACGGAATCTTGCGGAAGATCCTTTGGTTAATTTGTTCAATACGTTTGATAAACAATGCCTTGGGTACGTTACCAACAAGTGTTGCTCTTCGTTCACCATTCATGATGAAAAGGACATTTGGAATACCTTGAATCTCATATTCAGAAGGAGTAAGTTGATTGTCATCGACATTGAGTTTGAAAAACTTGACCACACCTGCATAATAATTTGCCAGCTCAACCATTTTTGAATCAACATTTTTGCAGGGGCCACACAATGGAGCGAAGAATTCCACCAACACAAGAGTCTCAGAGTTAAGAACAAGGGAACCAAAATTTTCATCAGTAACAGAAGCCACTGCAATATCCAATAACAACATAAAAGTTTAAATAACACGGCACTAAATCATTTTCTTAACGTATATAAAACAAAATATCGTGGGTACTTGTCAATTCGTATGCAAACAAAAAAAAACAAAAAATCTCAACAACAAATATTGGGTTAATAATTAAAACCAAACCTTCGTTGGAAGCATTTTTAGTGGCATTGTTGAGGGGTTGGATAAGGTTGGAGTAACCGGGTAAGGATTCGAGTTGTGCGGTGGCCATGGATGCTGAAATAATGTAAAAAAGTATTATAAAGATGAAGGAAGACATTGTTATTGTTATTGTGATGGTGGTCATCGAATGAACGAGTGTGACTGTGAGAGAGACAATTAAAGGAGAGTTTTATGGTTTTAAAGACCCAAATGGGGTACACCATCATTTAAAAATAAGATCAACATGTTTGATTGGATATGTACCTATCAATATTATATAGGAAATGTTAACGAGTGTCCATATTATATATAAGTTTAAATGCACATTTAACACTTTAACTTTTATAAACTTACGATTTTGATCTCTCAACAAAAAAAAACAATTTACGCCCTTAAACTTAAAGATAAAAGGCCAAACTTGATTAAAAGACGCCACATATCTCAAAACAGGATGCATAAATTGCTAATTTGTTCATGATAAATTGACAAAATTGATGTTTCTTAAAGATAAAGGGTAAAAAATTGCAATATTTGACGCACTAAATCACAATTATTGAATAGTTAAAAGGTAAAAAAATATATTTAAACCTATATTTAAACTTGGGTTAATTAAGTTAATGGTCCCTATAAATATTCAGAATTTTGTTTTTAGTCCCTACAAAATAAAAACACACTTTTTAGTCCATGTACAATTTTTTGTCATTATTTTTAGTCCATGTAAAATGTTGGCTTAATGGCAGTTTTATCCCCTTATCTTTCCCAAAGTTGCGATTCTGACCCTCTGAGAAAAAAACTTCAAAACCGCCCTCTAATTTTCGCATATGTGGCAGTTTTGGACCCCAAGGCCAAATTTGACTCAGTCTACGCTGACGTGGCCCCCTAAGCGAGGTGTCACATGTTATTTTTTTATTTTGCCTCGGAGGCCAAAACTGCTACAGTTGCAAAACTTTTTTTTTTTGAAGAAATCAAAATGGGATTATATTACTAAACCATAACACTTGCAAGCACAAGGTGTGCCTACAACTACTATCAAAAGTACAGAATAGTCAACCACAAGGTAATAACAAATACTGTGGTTTAGCCAATACCTAGACAAGCCAAATGACTTGACCACCACATCTGAGAGCCAAAAATAAACAACGGCTTCTTAACTTTGAGCCAACCTAAGGATAACAATTTAACCTTATCTAACAATCTGGGTACATCAGATACAACATTATTAAAAATTCTATTGTTGCGTTCTAACCACAAGACCCACGTGCAAAGGAGCCAAATCAACTGCAAAAAGGAGCGCTTCGTTTTTCCCGCACCAATCAAAAAAGTGAACTGCAACAAGTGGTCGGACAAATGAGTGGAGTCCACTCCCATGCAACTTATCCAGTTACGCACCTGCTGCCACAACAATACAAAATTCGGGCAAGTCAAAAACAAATGTTCGGATGTTTCCTCAAGGCCACATCCTAAATCACATAAAGTCACATCTGGAGAAAGAGCCCGCCGAACTGCCAAGTTTGTCTTCGAAGGAAGACGATTTCTAAGAAGACGCCAAGCAAAGATAGAGACCTTCAGAGGAACCTGGGGATGCCAAACTAACTCAGAAGCTTCATCCACGGGAGGACTGCTACCCTCCGCTAAAAGATCATAAGCACCACGGACAGTGTAACCTCCTACTGGATCAGGAAGCCACACCCATCTATCTGAAACATCAGGCAACAAAGAAACATCAAGCAATAAAGTCCTAAGCTCCGCTAAAAGCTCCTCCTCCCACGCCCACAACATACGCCTCCAAACCCAACCCTCCCCTCCCTCCTCCACACCTCGAGAGAACAGCTCCGCCACCGAAATAGCTTGATTAACAGTTAGATCAAACAACCGACGAAACCTCTCTCGGAAGGGGACATCTCCACACCACCTATGTAACCCGAACAAAGTACCAACACCATCACCCACCTGCCTAAACACACTGCCATCAAACCAATCACCCCCTACATCTCCCCCTCCCTCACGCAACCTCCCCACCTCCCTCCACCACGTAGAACAACTCCGGCCCCCAACCTCCAACCTCCCACCTAAATCGCCATAACGGGCGGCTAAAACACGGTACCACAACCCCTCTCTATCCACCAGCATCCTCCAGCCCCATTTCCCTAGCAAAGCTATATTAAACTCCTTCAACTTCCTCACCCCCAGACCCCCAAACTCCCTTTTAGAACAAACAGTATTCCACTTGATCCAAGTAATTTTAGAACACTCCTCACTCCCCCCCCCAAAAAAATTTATTTAACAAAGATTCAATGGAAGAGATTATACCTGCAGGAGCTTTGAAGAAAGAAAGCGCATAGACAGACAAAGAAGTCAGAACAGATTTCAGAAGTACCAAGCGACCACCAAACGAAAGAAACCGACTATTCCACCCCGACAGTCTAGATCTAATGCGATTCACAACAGGATCCCAAAAAGACAGTCTCCGCGGATTACCCCCAATAGGCAAGCCTAGATAAACAAAAGGAATTTTCCCCACTTTACAATTCAGCACCGATGCCGCCTCACTTAACCAAGATTCAGCTATATTAACACCCACCAGCATACTCTTATGAAAATTCACTTTCAAACCTGATAACAATTCAAAAGTTAGGGGGAGAAAACTGTTATTAAGCCTAAAATTTTCCATCAACATTTTTAGTCTTTGTAAAAAAATTACGTCAGCATTTTTGGTCCCGAAAATACTAAAGAAAAATGTCACATGAACTAAAAAGTGTGATTTTATTTTGTAGAGACTAAAATAAAAATTTAAATTTTTATAGTAATCATTTGCTTAATTAACCCTTTAAACTTTAAATTAGTTTTGCTTGCATGGTATCACTATCCAACCAAATTTTAAAGGCACCAAAGGGTTCAATATTTTTCCTTAAAGAGAAACACCAAGGGGTTCTCTAAACTAAAATTTATTTTCCTTAAAAAACTAATAATATCAATTGACATGTGGAATAGTGTTTGTGTGTAACCTTTCCTACGAAAAAATAATAAATTTTTCTAAGTACGCCTTTATAGCACTACTAACAAACATAACACTTCTATTTATTTATATACATGATAATCATGTTATGGACAACTATGTGACAATTTTAGTATCCTCATTTGACAATAAAGCATCACGCAACAATATGGGTTAACCCTATAGCTTCATGTTTATCTCCTATCTCCTATAATAATAAAATTTCAAAATAGACGGCTACTAGTGTGATATGAGGATCATAGCCTCTTTGTTTATAAAACCTAAATTATGGTTAAATATTGGTATCTTTGTTTCAATCTATCATAAAAATAGAATTACCTTGTAGTCTCTACTCACACCCTACTCATAAGTCCATATTACTCGACCCTTATTAAATCACTTTTAATTGTAGTTAAGTGTCTATCCATAATATAATAATTACCTTACAAACGGTTTTTTTTCCTTTCAAAAACGTGGTCTATTTTGAAACCTCATGAATACTTCAAAGCAAATGAGTGATTTTTGTGCGTTAACCTTCGAGTTCTCAAAGGAAGAGAGTCCATATAATTTGGCTTTTGACTCTAAGGTCCCTAAAATCTAAATAAGAATTGTTCAACTCAAGAATCGAATTCAGGTTTTCCTATAGAATATGTCCTTTGATAAAATTCATTTATCACTTGAGTTCAATTACTTGATTGAAACAAATGAATGAAATACTTTGATTATTTTCATTTTACTTTTTATTTATAAAAAACATAGTTGTGGGGTTTTTGTTTGCGGGGTTGTGTGCAAGCTTTTCCTCAAATTGTCAAACAATAATCAATTTCTAAGGAAAAATTATATATGTACAGTTATTTTGTGACAACTCTCTCATATTCACGTTATATTTTTATTTTTATTTTCTCTCCCTCTATAGTCTTTATTGTTTATATCAATAAAAAAAGTTGTCACAAATAATTTTACATGTATCTGTTGGAACATTGGTGTGATGTTGGAAGATTAACATCAAGTAATTATACTTTGATCTAATATTATGTGAATTGAAAAACTAGAGTGTGGAGGTCCCACATAAAATATAACACACACATTAGTAGTGTTTAAATTGTCTGGGTTGATGAAGCTGAAGAACTAGGTTATATTAAAAACAATGGTGATGACCATGGAAGAAATGCAAGGTTGATAGAGAAGCCTAATGATAGTGGCAGAGAAGAGTTGTGGAGGGTAAGGTTGATGAATAAAGTTGACTGTGTAGGAAGTGAGCTTAGGTTGATTAAGATATGATAGGAGTAATGTGTTATGCCGGTCATTTGAAATCACATGTCCTCTCATGCTATATCTCTTTGTACTCATTTCCTGAAATAAAACCAATCACATCAGATCTTAAATTATAACATTATCCATCAAATTAGTCCCTAAACTATGACAATAAGAATCAAATCGATCCTTATTTTGATATCAGTTATACATGTCTAATCACAAGCAAAACAACATCAAAAATGCCAATCACACTTCAATACCAACCTCAGAAAACCCTTTTTATAAAATGTTTTAATCAGCACATGATTTCATTCATTACTAATATATTATTCTTCATTTTTAGTAAGAAAACATAAAGACATGAAATTTGTAAGTTTCTAACAAAAAACCCTAAAATCATTCATCTAAAAAACGCAATCAAACACGCTACACTCACAAACAAACATCAACGAAAGCGTGATATGAAGTTAAAAGTTGAAAAAAAAATGCCTAAAAATGAAACAGAAAATCACATAAAACGGACACAAAAAAGGGAGAAACGAACAAGAGTGAATGGAAAACGAAGTTGAACGGCGTTACCTTAACAAACGACGAAATCTGACTTCAAAACCGTATCTTTTCCAAGATTGATCGCCGTTGATGATGATAATTTTGGAGAGGTGAAGAGGGTGAAGGCTCCTCTCCACCTCTCCAAAATCATCATTATCGCCGGCGAAGACGTTGGGGAAAAAGATACGTTGGAAATTTTGCAATTTTCTGAAAATCCGTCAATTTGATCCTTGGTTTTCATCATTTTCAGCCAAATTAGTGTCTGCTTGCGTGGCATCTGACGAGGAATGCCTCGTAAGAGGTTAACAGTACACGTCATGTCCGTTAACAAACCAACTTAACAGAGGGACCAATTTGATTGATATTTTGAAAATTCAGGGACTAAATATATATTTCGAAAAATTAGGGAACGGATTTGGCTGATTTGTGAAAATTCAAGGACGAAGTTGGGTAATTACTCCATAATTTAACACACAATTTTCAACACACTCTCTTGATTGATTAAAATTTACATGGGTCCCATCAAATAATGTGGGTCCCATTTAAATTTGGTGGGACCTATGTAAATTTTAATCAATCAAATAGAGTATGTTGAAAAATGTGTTAAAATGTGTGTTGACAACATTTCTCTTTCTTTTTTTTAATGTATTTATACAATAATTACTTTTTTATGTCAACATGTAGTTGTTTGTAATTTTTACCTAAACAAGACAAATTATTGGCTTAATTGCATGTTTGATCCCTTATGTTTATTTTAAGTTTCAAGTTGGTTCTTTATGTTTTACAAGTTTCAAGTTGGTCCCTTATGTTTTAAATGTTTCAAGTTGGTCTGAAACGTTACTCACGTTGGAATACGTTAGTCCTTTCTGCGACATGATATTGAGTTTAATACAAAAAAAAGTGATTTTGTAAAGAAGTTAAATTTCATCACTCATATTGTCAACCCAAATTTTTAAACGGCAAGTTATGAAAGGGATTAACTTATTTAAATTTGAGAAACATTTTGAACCAACTTGAAAATTTTAAAACAAAGGGGACCAACTTAAAACTTTTAAAATATAAGGGACCAACTTAAAACCTAAAATGAACATAAGGGACAAAACATACAATTAAACCTAAAATATTATACTTGTAAAAAAAAAGATAAAATATAGTAGAATGAACCACAAACTCAAACATTGTATCAATTATTCATACCTCCAATGCATCAAATACTTCAAGAACTATGTACCCGAACCCATAGTACCAAAGTGACTTGCAAATCAAATAAGAGGAGTGTTACATGCAATTGCTCACAAACACTCAACTAAATAAGCCACATCTTTTTCTCTTTCCACGATTATCGATTAATTAAATTTAGTTATTATTTTCTTTTTTTGAGCAAGTTTAGTTAATTTTAAGACTTATAATAGATAACTATACTAGTAGATGGCAAAATCTTATTTACTAGAAAAAAAAAGGTGGGTAAAGTTATTCATTTTGTTTCGTTTTAACTTAGTATCTATAACTCTACTTATTTTTGTTGACGGATAGTGTAGTTGTCAACTAAAAATAAAGTGTTTAAAATCAGCTATTTAGAGAACCGATTAACCGATAACTAATTTTGAGAGAATGTGGTTTGCTTGCAACAACAACTAAACTCAAATACACAAATACTATTATATTTTTGAAAGGACAAATACCATCATATTATTTTGTTTATATATATATATATATATATATATATATATATATATATATATATATATATATATATCTTACAATGGAAAATAAAGAAAAACCTTAATCTATCTCAAATTCGCGAATATTGGTAGCAAAATAAAGAAAAACCTCAATATTATTAGTTTTTATAATTGAGAAGTGCTACCAACACAATTGACAGTAAAATATTGGTAGCGAATGCTACATTTTCTTGTAGTGTCGGATATGATACAAATACTTCATTTTTTTTCCATGTACCCACCATGCTTAGTAGGTGACTATAATTATCTAAAAACCACAATATCTGAATCATCCCATAAATGATTATAATTTTTATCGAAAACCACATATAATTATTCAAGAAAGCAAAACATTCAAATTTGAGATAAGGCAGGAGCAAAATGACATCAAACATAGCGGCTTCCATCTAAGTTGGTACCATACTCTATTATTTTGTCAAATGCTCATTGATATTATTAAAAAAAGGAAAAAAGTTACATAAAATCTGGGGAACATAAACCTAATCCAACTCAAGCGGGTTATACAAAAACAAGAACGAGATCTTGAAGCAACAATTGGTGAGAAACAAGAGTGTAGTTTTATATTGTGTAAGATTTGGATGAAGGTATATTAGGGTTCCAAAAACTGTGCGGTCTAATCACGGAATCTTGCGGAAGATCCTTTGGTTAATTTGTTCAATACGTTTGATAAACAATGCCTTGGGTACGTTACCAACAAGTGTTGCTCTTCGTTCACCATTCATGATGAAAAGGACATTTGGAATACCTTGAATCTCATATTCAGAAGGAGTAAGTTGATTGTCATCGACATTGAGTTTGAAAAACTTGACCACACCTGCATAATAATTTGCCAGCTCAACCATTTTTGAATCAACATTTTTGCAGGGGCCACACAATGGAGCGAAGAATTCCACCAACACAAGAGTCTCAGAGTTAAGAACAAGGGAACCAAAATTTTCATCAGTAACAGAAGCCACTGCAATATCCAATAACAACATAAAAGTTTAAATAACACGGCACTAAATCATTTTCTTAACGTATATAAAACAAAATATCGTGGGTACTTGTCAATTCGTATGCAAACAAAAAAAAACAAAAAATCTCAACAACAAATATTGGGTTAATAATTAAAACCAAACCTTCGTTGGAAGCATTTTTAGTGGCATTGTTGAGGGGTTGGATAAGGTTGGAGTAACCGGGTAAGGATTCGAGTTGTGCGGTGGCCATGGATGCTGAAATAATGTAAAAAAGTATTATAAAGATGAAGGAAGACATTGTTATTGTTATTGTGATGGTGGTCATCGAATGAACGAGTGTGACTGTGAGAGAGACAATTAAAGGAGAGTTTTATGGTTTTAAAGACCCAAATGGGGTACACCATCATTTAAAAATAAGATCAACATGTTTGATTGGATATGTACCTATCAATATTATATAGGAAATGTTAACGAGTGTCCATATTATATATAAGTTTAAATGCACATTTAACACTTTAACTTTTATAAACTTACGATTTTGATCTCTCAACAAAAAAAAAACAATTTACGCCCTTAAACTTAAAGATAAAAGGCCAAACTTGATTAAAAGACGCCACATATCTCAAAACAGGATGCATAAATTGCTAATTTGTTCATGATAAATTGACAAAATTGATGTTTCTTAAAGATAAAGGGTAAAAAATTGCAATATTTGACGCACTAAATCACAATTATTGAATAGTTAAAAGGTAAAAAAATATATTTAAACCTATATTTAAACTTGGGTTAATTAAGTTAATGGTCCCTATAAATATTCAGAATTTTGTTTTTAGTCCCTACAAAATAAAAACACACTTTTTAGTCCATGTACAATTTTTTGTCATTATTTTTAGTCCATGTAAAATGTTGGCTTAATGGCAGTTTTATCCCCTTATCTTTCCCAAAGTTGCGATTCTGACCCTCTGAGAAAAAAACTTCAAAACCGCCCTCTAATTTTCGCATATGTGGCAGTTTTGGACCCCAAGGCCAAATTTGACTCAGTCTACGCTGACGTGGCCCCCTAAGCGAGGTGTCACATGTTATTTTTTTATTTTGCCTCGGAGGCCAAAACTGCTACAGTTGCAAAACTTTTTTTTTTTGAAGAAATCAAAATGGGATTATATTACTAAACCATAACACTTGCAAGCACAAGGTGTGCCTACAACTACTATCAAAAGTACAGAATAGTCAACCACAAGGTAATAACAAATACTGTGGTTTAGCCAATACCTAGACAAGCCAAATGACTTGACCACCACATCTGAGAGCCAAAAATAAACAACGGCTTCTTAACTTTGAGCCAACCTAAGGATAACAATTTAACCTTATCTAACAATCTGGGTACATCAGATACAACATTATTAAAAATTCTATTGTTGCGTTCTAACCACAAGACCCACGTGCAAAGGAGCCAAATCAACTGCAAAAAGGAGCGCTTCGTTTTTCCCGCACCAATCAAAAAAGTGAACTGCAACAAGTGGTCGGACAAATGAGTGGAGTCCACTCCCATGCAACTTATCCAGTTACGCACCTGCTGCCACAACAATACAAAATTCGGGCAAGTCAAAAACAAATGTTCGGATGTTTCCTCAAGGCCACATCCTAAATCACATAAAGTCACATCTGGAGAAAGAGCCCGCCGAACTGCCAAGTTTGTCTTCGAAGGAAGACGATTTCTAAGAAGACGCCAAGCAAAGATAGAGACCTTCAGAGGAACCTGGGGATGCCAAACTAACTCAGAAGCTTCATCCACGGGAGGACTGCTACCCTCCGCTAAAAGATCATAAGCACCACGGACAGTGTAACCTCCTACTGGATCAGGAAGCCACACCCATCTATCTGAAACATCAGGCAACAAAGAAACATCAAGCAATAAAGTCCTAAGCTCCGCTAAAAGCTCCTCCTCCCACGCCCACAACATACGCCTCCAAACCCAACCCTCCCCTCCCTCCTCCACACCTCGAGAGAACAGCTCCGCCACCGAAATAGCTTGATTAACAGTTAGATCAAACAACCGACGAAACCTCTCTCGGAAGGGGACATCTCCACACCACCTATGTAACCCGAACAAAGTACCAACACCATCACCCACCTGCCTAAACACACTGCCATCAAACCAATCACCCCCTACATCTCCCCCTCCCTCACGCAACCTCCCCACCTCCCTCCACCACGTAGAACAACTCCGGCCCCCAACCTCCAACCTCCCACCTAAATCGCCATAACGGGCGGCTAAAACACGGTACCACAACCCCTCTCTATCCACCAGCATCCTCCAGCCCCATTTCCCTAGCAAAGCTATATTAAACTCCTTCAACTTCCTCACCCCCAGACCCCCAAACTCCCTTTTAGAACAAACAGTATTCCACTTGATCCAAGTAATTTTAGAACACTCCTCACTCCCCCCCCCAAAAAAATTTATTTAACAAAGATTCAATGGAAGAGATTATACCTGCAGGAGCTTTGAAGAAAGAAAGCGCATAGACAGACAAAGAAGTCAGAACAGATTTCAGAAGTACCAAGCGACCACCAAACGAAAGAAACCGACTATTCCACCCCGACAGTCTAGATCTAATGCGATTCACAACAGGATCCCAAAAAGACAGTCTCCGCGGATTACCCCCAATAGGCAAGCCTAGATAAACAAAAGGAATTTTCCCCACTTTACAATTCAGCACCGATGCCGCCTCACTTAACCAAGATTCAGCTATATTAACACCCACCAGCATACTCTTATGAAAATTCACTTTCAAACCTGATAACAATTCAAAAGTTAGGGGGAGAAAACTGTTATTAAGCCTAAAATTTTCCATCAACATTTTTAGTCTTTGTAAAAAAATTACGTCAGCATTTTTGGTCCCGAAAATACTAAAGAAAAATGTCACATGAACTAAAAAGTGTGATTTTATTTTGTAGAGACTAAAATAAAAATTTAAATTTTTATAGTAATCATTTGCTTAATTAACCCTTTAAACTTTAAATTAGTTTTGCTTGCATGGTATCACTATCCAACCAAATTTTAAAGGCACCAAAGGGTTCAATATTTTTCCTTAAAGAGAAACACCAAGGGGTTCTCTAAACTAAAATTTATTTTCCTTAAAAAACTAATAATATCAATTGACATGTGGAATAGTGTTTGTGTGTAACCTTTCCTACGAAAAAATAATAAATTTTTCTAAGTACGCCTTTATAGCACTACTAACAAACATAACACTTCTATTTATTTATATACATGATAATCATGTTATGGACAACTATGTGACAATTTTAGTATCCTCATTTGACAATAAAGCATCACGCAACAATATGGGTTAACCCTATAGCTTCATGTTTATCTCCTATCTCCTATAATAATAAAATTTCAAAATAGACGGCTACTAGTGTGATATGAGGATCATAGCCTCTTTGTTTATAAAACCTAAATTATGGTTAAATATTGGTATCTTTGTTTCAATCTATCATAAAAATAGAATTACCTTGTAGTCTCTACTCACACCCTACTCATAAGTCCATATTACTCGACCCTTATTAAATCACTTTTAATTGTAGTTAAGTGTCTATCCATAATATAATAATTACCTTACAAACGGTTTTTTTTCCTTTCAAAAACGTGGTCTATTTTGAAACCTCATGAATACTTCAAAGCAAATGAGTGATTTTTGTGCGTTAACCTTCGAGTTCTCAAAGGAAGAGAGTCCATATAATTTGGCTTTTGACTCTAAGGTCCCTAAAATCTAAATAAGAATTGTTCAACTCAAGAATCGAATTCAGGTTTTCCTATAGAATATGTCCTTTGATAAAATTCATTTATCACTTGAGTTCAATTACTTGATTGAAACAAATGAATGAAATACTTTGATTATTTTCATTTTACTTTTTATTTATAAAAAACATAGTTGTGGGGTTTTTGTTTGCGGGGTTGTGTGCAAGCTTTTCCTCAAATTGTCAAACAATAATCAATTTCTAAGGAAAAATTATATATGTACAGTTATTTTGTGACAACTCTCTCATATTCACGTTATATTTTTATTTTTATTTTCTCTCCCTCTATAGTCTTTATTGTTTATATCAATAAAAAAAGTTGTCACAAATAATTTTACATGTATCTGTTGGAACATTGGTGTGATGTTGGAAGATTAACATCAAGTAATTATACTTTGATCTAATATTATGTGAATTGAAAAACTAGAGTGTGGAGGTCCCACATAAAATATAACACACACATTAGTAGTGTTTAAATTGTCTGGGTTGATGAAGCTGAAGAACTAGGTTATATTAAAAACAATGGTGATGACCATGGAAGAAATGCAAGGTTGATAGAGAAGCCTAATGATAGTGGCAGAGAAGAGTTGTGGAGGGTAAGGTTGATGAATAAAGTTGACTGTGTAGGAAGTGAGCTTAGGTTGATTAAGATATGATAGGAGTAATGTGTTATGCCGGTCATTTGAAATCACATGTCCTCTCATGCTATATCTCTTTGTACTCATTTCCTGAAATAAAACCAATCACATCAGATCTTAAATTATAACATTATCCATCAAATTAGTCCCTAAACTATGACAATAAGAATCAAATCGATCCTTATTTTGATATCAGTTATACATGTCTAATCACAAGCAAAACAACATCAAAAATGCCAATCACACTTCAATACCAACCTCAGAAAACCCTTTTTATAAAATGTTTTAATCAGCACATGATTTCATTCATTACTAATATATTATTCTTCATTTTTAGTAAGAAAACATAAAGACATGAAATTTGTAAGTTTCTAACAAAAAACCCTAAAATCATTCATCTAAAAAACGCAATCAAACACGCTACACTCACAAACAAACATCAACGAAAGCGTGATATGAAGTTAAAAGTTGAAAAAAAAATGCCTAAAAATGAAACAGAAAATCACATAAAACGGACACAAAAAAGGGAGAAACGAACAAGAGTGAATGGAAAACGAAGTTGAACGGCGTTACCTTAACAAACGACGAAATCTGACTTCAAAACCGTATCTTTTCCAAGATTGATCGCCGTTGATGATGATAATTTTGGAGAGGTGAAGAGGGTGAAGGCTCCTCTCCACCTCTCCAAAATCATCATTATCGCCGGCGAAGACGTTGGGGAAAAAGATACGTTGGAAATTTTGCAATTTTCTGAAAATCCGTCAATTTGATCCTTGGTTTTCATCATTTTCAGCCAAATTAGTGTCTGCTTGCGTGGCATCTGACGAGGAATGCCTCGTAAGAGGTTAACAGTACACGTCATGTCCGTTAACAAACCAACTTAACAGAGGGACCAATTTGATTGATATTTTGAAAATTCAGGGACTAAATATATATTTCGAAAAATTAGGGAACGGATTTGGCTGATTTGTGAAAATTCAAGGACGAAGTTGGGTAATTACTCCATAATTTAACACACAATTTTCAACACACTCTCTTGATTGATTAAAATTTACATGGGTCCCATCAAATAATGTGGGTCCCATTTAAATTTGGTGGGACCTATGTAAATTTTAATCAATCAAATAGAGTATGTTGAAAAATGTGTTAAAATGTGTGTTGACAACATTTCTCTTTCTTTTTTTTAATGTATTTATACAATAATTACTTTTTTATGTCAACATGTAGTTGTTTGTAATTTTTACCTAAACAAGACAAATTATTGGCTTAATTGCATGTTTGATCCCTTATGTTTATTTTAAGTTTCAAGTTGGTTCTTTATGTTTTACAAGTTTCAAGTTGGTCCCTTATGTTTTAAATGTTTCAAGTTGGTCTGAAACGTTACTCACGTTGGAATACGTTAGTCCTTTCTGCGACATGATATTGAGTTTAATACAAAAAAAAGTGATTTTGTAAAGAAGTTAAATTTCATCACTCATATTGTCAACCCAAATTTTTAAACGGCAAGTTATGAAAGGGATTAACTTATTTAAATTTGAGAAACATTTTGAACCAACTTGAAAATTTTAAAACAAAGGGGACCAACTTAAAACTTTTAAAATATAAGGGACCAACTTAAAACCTAAAATGAACATAAGGGACAAAACATACAATTAAACCTAAAATATTATACTTGTAAAAAAAAAGATAAAATATAGTAGAATGAACCACAAACTCAAACATTGTATCAATTATTCATACCTCCAATGCATCAAATACTTCAAGAACTATGTACCCGAACCCATAGTACCAAAGTGACTTGCAAATCAAATAAGAGGAGTGTTACATGCAATTGCTCACAAACACTCAACTAAATAAGCCACATCTTTTTCTCTTTCCACGATTATCGATTAATTAAATTTAGTTATTATTTTCTTTTTTTGAGCAAGTTTAGTTAATTTTAAGACTTATAATAGATAACTATACTAGTAGATGGCAAAATCTTATTTACTAGAAAAAAAAAGGTGGGTAAAGTTATTCATTTTGTTTCGTTTTAACTTAGTATCTATAACTCTACTTATTTTTGTTGACGGATAGTGTAGTTGTCAACTAAAAATAAAGTGTTTAAAATCAGCTATTTAGAGAACCGATTAACCAATAACTAATTTTGAGAGAATGTGGTTTGCTTGCAACAACAACTAAACTCAAATACACAAATACTATTATATTTTTGAAAGGACAAATACCATCATATTATTTTGTTTATATATATATATATATATATATATATATATATATATATATATATATATATATATAACTTACAATGGAAAATAAAGAAAAACCTTAATCTATCTCAAATTCGCGAATATTGGTAGCAAAATAAAGAAAAACCTCAATATTATTAGTTTTTATAATTGAGAAGTGCTACCAACACAATTGACAGTAAAATATTGGTAGCGAATGCTACATTTTCTTGTAGTGTCGGATATGATACAAATACTTCATTTTTTTTCCATGTACCCACCATGCTTAGTAGGTGACTATAATTATCTAAAAACCACAATATCTGAATCATCCCATAAATGATTATAATTTTTATCGAAAACCACATATAATTATTCAAGAAAGCAAAACATTCAAATTTGAGATAAGGCAGGAGCAAAATGACATCAAACATAGCAGCTTCCATCTAAGTTGGTACCATACTCTATTATTTTGTCAAATGCTCATTGATATTATTAAAAAAAGGAAAAAAGTTACATAAAATCTGGGGAACATAAACCTAATCCAACTCAAGCGGGTTATACAAAAACAAGAACGAGATCTTGAAGCAACAATTGGTGAGAAACAAGAGTGTAGTTTTATATTGTGTAAGATTTGGATGAAGGTATATTAGGGTTCCAAAAACTGTGCGGTCTAATCACGGAATCTTGCGGAAGATCCTTTGGTTAATTTGTTCAATACGTTTGATAAACAATGCCTTGGGTACGTTACCAACAAGTGTTGCTCTTCGTTCACCATTCATGATGAAAAGGACATTTGGAATACCTTGAATCTCATATTCAGAAGGAGTAAGTTGATTGTCATCGACATTGAGTTTGAAAAACTTGACCACACCTGCATAATAATTTGCCAGCTCAACCATTTTTGAATCAACATTTTTGCAGGGGCCACACAATGGAGCGAAGAATTCCACCAACACAAGAGTCTCAGAGTTAAGAACAAGGGAACCAAAATTTTCATCAGTAACAGAAGCCACTGCAATATCCAATAACAACATAAAAGTTTAAATAACACGGCACTAAATCATTTTCTTAACGTATATAAAACAAAATATCGTGGGTACTTGTCAATTCGTATGCAAACAAAAAAAAACAAAAAATCTCAACAACAAATATTGGGTTAATAATTAAAACCAAACCTTCGTTGGAAGCATTTTTAGTGGCATTGTTGAGGGGTTGGATAAGGTTGGAGTAACCGGGTAAGGATTCGAGTTGTGCGGTGGCCATGGATGCTGAAATAATGTAAAAAAGTATTATAAAGATGAAGGAAGACATTGTTATTGTTATTGTGATGGTGGTCATCGAATGAACGAGTGTGACTGTGAGAGAGACAATTAAAGGAGAGTTTTATGGTTTTCTGTCTTTCAACATTGTTGGTTTTAAAGACCCAAATGAGGTACACCATTATTTAAAAATAAGATCAACATGTTTGTTTGGATATGTACCTATCAATATTATATTGAAAATGTTAACGAGTGTCCATATTATATTTAAGTTTAAATGCACATTTAGCACTTTAACTTTTATAAACTTACGATTTTGATCCCTCAATAAAAATAAAGCAATTTACGCCCTTAAACTTAAAGATAAATGGCCAAACTTGTTTAAAAGACACCACATATCTCAAATATGGAGGCTTAAATTGCTAATTTGTTTATGATAAATTGACAAAATTGCTATTTCTTAAAGATACCGGGTAAAAAATTGCAATATTTGAAGCACTAAATCACAATTATTGAATAGTTAAAAGGTAAAAATATACATTTAAACCTATATTTAAACTTGGGTTAATTAAGATAATGGTCCCTGTAAATATTCAGAATTTTGTTTTTAGTCCCTACAAAATAAAAACACACTTTATAGTCCATGTACAATTTTTTGTCATTATTTTTAGTCCTTGTAAAATTTTGGCTTAATAGCAGTTTTATCCCCTTAACTTTCCCAAAGTTGCGATTCTGACCCCCCCGAAAAAAAACTACAAAACCGTCCCCTAAGTTTCGCATATGTGGCAGTTTTGGCCCCAGGGCCAATTTTGACTCAATCTATGCTGACGTGGCACCCTAAGCGTGGTGCCACGTGTTATTTTTTTATTTTGCCTTGGGGGCCAAAACTGCTACAGTTGCAAAACTTAGGGGCGGTTTTGTAGTTTTTTCTTAGAAGACTTAAATCGCAACTTCGTAAACGTTAGGGGGAGAAAACTATTATTAAGCCTAAAATTTTCCATCAACATTTTTAGTATCTGTAAAAAAATTACGTCAGCATTTTTGGTCCCTAAAATACTAAAGAATAATGTCACATAGACTAAAAAGTGTGATTTTATTTTGTAGGGACTAAAATAAAAATTTGAATTTTTATAGTAACCATTTACTTAATTATCCTTTTAAACTTTAAATTAGTTTTGCTTGCATGGTATCACTATCCAACCAAATTTTAAAGGCACCAAAGGGTTCAATATTTTTCCTTAAAAAGAAACACCAAGGGGTTCTCTAAACTAAAATTTATTTTCCTTAAAAAACTAATAATATCCATTTGACATGTGGAATAGGGTTTGTGTGTAACCTTTCCTACGAAAAAATAATAAATTTTTCTAAGTACGCCTTTATAGCACTACTACAGATTTTAAAACAGCGCACTAGTTATTATTAATCCGCCGTATAATATACTTCCACCGTTTTTCTTAAAAAAAATAAAAACTACTTCCACCGTTTTATTAAAATAATAAAAAATTAAATAACATACTACCACCGTTGTAAATTATACGTCATTCTACCAAAAATTATTTGTTTTAAATTATATGCCACTTTACATTAATGTAAAAGAATCATTAATGTTTATTTTTCTATTATATCTCTTACTATTTATTACTTTATTTTTTTTCTAATTCTTTTAAATGTTAAATAAATTTTTAATCCCTTTAAATATATATAAAGAATTTCATTTCTAGTCTTTATAAAAAACCTGATAGGTTTTGGTTTCTATAAAAAAAATTAACACGTAGCTTTAGTCCATGTTAAATTAAAATTTGTTTAATTATTCTTAAACTTTCAAATATTTGATTGATTTTTACAAATATATTAAAAACATTCTTGGAAACTCTTTTATAAAAAAATGGTATTTTTTTAACATGTAATAAATTAAATATGAATTTTATTAAACATCTAAAATTTAAGTTAAAACTAATGAAAATTTGGACATAAAAATCACGAAGACATCTTTTGCATAGGTGGCTGCGGTTGCCAGGAGACGACGAATCATCTTTTTTTCCAGCTGCGACATCTTTGGCAATGTTTGGCTAAGGTTTACCAGTGGCTCAGGTTCTTTTTCATTTCTCCAAATTCTGGTTGTGACCATTTTCATCAGTTTGGCCATATGGCGGGGTTACCGAGAGTTACACATTCTTTCTTCAAAGTTATCTGGCATGCTTGCGTTTGGACAGTTTGGAAGGAAAGAAACAACAAGATTTTTAAAAACAAAGCAAGGGATTCGACACAATTATTAGACATTGTAAAGTTTGTTTCTTTTTCTTGGCTAAAGGCTAATAGGCTAACTTCAGCTTTCAGTTATAATGACCGGTGGCGGCACCCTTTAACTTGTATGAGTGTTATGGAGTAGTTTTGTTTTCTTCATCTCTTTTGTTGTGTTTTATTTGACAACATATATTTGATTTGTATTCTTCTGAGGAGTGATTCTCATTGCACACCTTGTGCGAGATGAATCGCTCTTGGTGATCATTTATTTCATTTTGCTTTCTTCAAAAAAAAAAAATTGAGCTAATTTTTTATGAATGAACTTTTTATTATGTTTAAACATGTAAAAAATCATTCAAAAATTTAAAGTTTAAGCATAATTAAACAAATTTTAATTCAATAAGAACAAAAATTGCATGCTAAATTTTTATAGGGACCAACACATATCACTTTGTTTATGAGAGGGCTAATAACAAAATTTATTATATTGATAAGGATCACAAATATATTTAACCCTTATTTTTTTTTTAATAAACCCTTCTTTTAATTTATGTTTTCTATACCATTAGTGAAAGATATTTTTGTAAAGCAAATCACAATTACTCTTTTCTACAATACATTAACTACACTCTTTAATCTATATACAATTATTATAGGAAAATGCTAACAAGTGTCTTAAGGACACTTGATAAAAAACTTAAAGTAATAATTTTACCTTGGAAATTTTGCATTCAACTTATCGAAATAGTAAAAAAAAAAAAATATTTTCTACATAAAATTTCACAATTATTTTCTTTTTTTATTCTTTAACCATTGTCTAAGGGCAATTGTTATGAAAATCCTTATTTATAACATAGGAAATATTCCTATATGATACGTGCTCTTTTCAAAAAAATAAACAATCATTCATACCATCTTTTTTCCCCCTTGTGGAATCTTAATTTTTAATACAGACCTTTCCCAAAAATAAAAAAAAGGATTACTCTTATCTTATTTTCTCTCTCTTTGAAGTAGTCAGAACTTTATCTCCCAAAGTAAATAAGTGAAGAATTTTGATTCACACCTTTGTATATTGCAATCACATGTTAACTAAATCATGTTCACAAAGACTACTCTTATCATGTTATTGTCATGTGTTTGACATTTTTTTTTATGTTACTCCTTCATTTCAAATAAACGACACTTTAACAAAAAAAATGAAAATAAGTGTCGTGTTACTTTCTCAATGCAATATTAATTTATTTTAATTTTATCCCTAAAATAATATTATGTACATTAATGACAGATCATCTTATGTTATTTTTAGCATGTTTTTTCAGTTTATTTTAGTAGGATTTAGCACCAAAAAGGAGGAGTATTAGAACGATCGCCTATGATTTCAGGACTTTTACAATGTTTTTTATATTAGAGTCTGTAATTCTAGTTTTCCCGAAACATAGCAATTTGAGGGGGTTTTGAAGTAATTCACGAAGAAATCATGCAAATCGGCAAATCAAAAACATCCGAAGAGTTACGAAGATTCAAGGAAACGAAGAATGAATATTCAAAAGGGCTCAGAAGACTTACAAATGAGAGGAATTATGTTCCCAAGTCCCGAGGCAAGTTAATTGAAGACGAAGACTTAAAACGGCAGAAAATCAAAGAATTTGAGCCAAGGAAAGAGGTGTCATGCGCCTAGCACATGACAAATGTGCGTAGCACATGAACCATGTGCCTAGATAGCACATGGGGTAGGCATCCATGCGCCTGTAGCATTGTTCATGTGCCTAGGGCATGGCTTTTGCCATACTCTCATGTGCTAGGCACACTAACAATGTGCTTCGAGCGCCTGAAAACTTGGGGCACAATTGTCCTTTCCTGTTATTATTTTGGGTAAAACCCGCACTTTTAGCCTAAACCCAGGTAGAAACTCTCACTAAAATACTAGCCTTCCTCATTCAGTATTTCTCGTTCAGAACTATGGCAGTTCAAGATGAAGACGACTTTGGAACTTCAGGAGAGTTTCTATCTTCTCCTTGATTTTCAAGGGTATATTTTTATCTTTAGTAATTTGTTTTTAGTTGTCATGTGTAACAAAATCTTTTAAGGTTAGAGTTCTAAGATTAACCTCTGTATATTTTTGTTGGATATTTATTTATTTTATTTATGATTTTGTCCACTATAGAGTTTTAATAGGAAGTAGTTTTATTTATGTGAGAGGTGTAACCCTAGATTAGGTAGTTAGGTTGTGACATGACTTAATATTGCTATCACTAACTAGATGCTTATATCTTTTTACTGATAACTATCTGTCTAGGAAGTAAGTGATTATTAATTAGCCAAAGATTCCATAAGAATTGTTGACCCTAGACGTAGGTACCCAGTGGCTAGAACCCATTGGGTCGTTGATTTAGTATTTTTCTATCAATCAAAAGTAAGTATTATATGTATCGTCTCCTCAGGGACTAGTGCAATATCATGGACCGTTCGACGCCAAATATCATTTTAAGTTAAAAGATTAATTTGTTGTTTGTTTAAGGTAAGTTTAACTATTTTGCGAAAGTAAAAGTTGAGATTAATAAGGCATGAAACTTGTTAGGATTAGAGTTCCTTAATCAAGTATCACATATAACCTAATGATCGTATACGGATTCTGGCTCTTCTTTGATATTATCACGTATCCCTCGACAATATCATTCGTGTCCAAATAATATTGTGGAATCAATTGTATCATTCAATAGTCGATGTCTCAAACTATCAAACAATCTAAGAGTCAATCGTAACATTTAATCGACGATTTCTCAATCTATTAAATGATCTGAAAGCATTAAGTTTAGATACAAAAGAGTGATTATCAAATCATCAATTCCATGTCTAGAATTTATGGTTTGATAGATGATTATTCTAAACCTAGATTCAAAAGTATTTTTCAATAGCAATTAAATCAAACATACACAATAAAGTGCAAGAATAATCTCAATATCAAATTAAATTCTATAACCATATATTGAAAGATCAAAAGATTACATGTTTAACAAGATCAAGTACCTCTAATCCCAAAAATGGAGATTTAGCTACTCATTATCATGGAAGCTTTGCAAGAATGAATTGAAAGAGAATGATTCATTACAAGTTGTGATTTCTCAACAAAGGATGAAGAATCCACCTTCCTATCACTCTAACTCTATGAAGAACAAACCCTATTTCTCTCTCTCAGATACTACAGAATGAAAATATGAAGCTTTCAAGATAACCCAAATGAATGGGTCAAGTGGCTTTTATAGACTTTCTGATCTGCATCAACTCGCCTCGTGAGTAACATCATTCACCATGGCGAGTTGAGGTTTCTTCACCAGTGGGTTTGTGCCACGTCACTTCTGAAGAGTTTTGGCCACCCTAACTCGCCTCGCGAGTAAAATCACTCTCCATTGCGAGCTTCTTCTAGCCTTATGTTCGCCATGGCGAGTTTGAAGCAACGAATGATGAACTTTCTGCCAAGTGCTTGCCTTGAGCTCGCCATTTCGAGTTGGTGGCGAGTTTGTTGGCTGCTCGCCATTGTGAGTTGGGGGCGAGTGGCTTAATCTTTGCCTCTTGTACTTTTTCTTGGTTTTCCTTCCTTTCTTGCTGCACAAAAGGATAGAGTAAGATGCATAAAGCGTAAGAGGGAAATTATCACTTTTCTCTCAGCTTTTCCATGGATTACTTTTAAAACAAGAAACAAAAGTGCCTTAATTATATATTTAAAACACTAGTTTCTGGCACTTATCAAACTCTCCCCAACTTAACTTTTTGTTTGTCCTCAAACAAAAGATTTGAAAACAAAACAAGTGTATGACAACACACAAGTACAAAAGGTTTTGAAAACTTTTTCAGGTGAATGATTCAAAGTGAATGCGCGGGCAAGTCTGAAGTTTCCGACTAATCTGGAAATCCACTGCAAATATGAAATGAGTCCTAAACACAATTTTCATGTCATACAGTTCAAGTCAATAACACATTTATTCACGAACCACACCTAACACATTTCTTTCTAAGAAGATGAAACAAAGTAAATCAATGAGTGAAGGTTATGAACACACATTCGGCAATCAAGTTAACATCCAGATCAAGTTATGTGTCCATCCAAATATCATTTAGGGTTGTAACTTGGCTCAACTACAAAAGAAAGGACACACATTTGTGGGGTAATTGAATTCAAATGGCCAAGCATAAGGGAACATTCTTTCTATTTACATTCAAAAGACGACTTTACAAGACTTCCCTGAATTCTAAACAAACCCTTGGTGATAAACAATATATACCTTAATCTTAACAACTTATTCTATTTTTGAGTTTTTCTTTCTTTTTTTTCTTTTTCTCTTTTTCATTTCTTTTTCATATACACATTTTTTTCTTTTCTTTTTCTTTTCTATTTACACAACATTGTTGTCTAGATCAAATTTAAAATTCACCATGTTACTTGACAAATAAGCAAAAACCTCCTTTTTCTCCCCAACTTGAATCCAAACATAACTGTATTGAATGTTCCCCTATTTTATGGCAAGGGACAATAACATAAAGGTTTAGGGTTCAACAATTAAAACAATATCAGAGTCCTGTAGTGCGTTAAGAATGAACTGAATTTTGAAAAACTTTAGGATAAATTCATCAAGCATTGTGCTTATGAATTGCAGTTCATAATTGAGGACTTTGATCCATTTGGCTCAGATAGGTTGACAATTACTCGCTCTTCTCACAAGGTAGGCTATATATGGTCAAGTACTTTTCACTCAATAACAAAAATGTGCCTTGATCTTTTCGATGCTTTCACACAATTCAAAACAATTTATCAGATTTGACATAAAACGACCGAGTTAAACAATGATTGTCGGTCTCCTTGCATATAGTACAACAGTTTGAGGTTTCCTCACATTTTGGCTAGTTCTAAGTGGTTCACAAACAAATATGTTATTACGGAGAACTAAATGAAATGAAATTTGTGCAAAGTACTCGTTTCAAATTCAAGTAAACATCTAGAAAAACTGGAAACTTGTACCTTGGCTTTGCGCTATTCAAACAATATCTACCATAACCATACACCTGATGTTGACTCACTGAACTTTGGCTCATGCTAGAAAATATTTGAACAACTTTGACCTTAGCCAATCACCATCAGTTAATGAGAGCTTATGGCAGACCACAGTGCAAAAAGGTTTACCAATGACTTAACCTTTAAATCTACAATGCAATAAGAAGTATGTATTGCCTAGGAATAAAAAAGGTCAGACCTGCTATAACTCGCCTCGCGAGAGTCAGCTCGCTATGGCGAGCAGTTTGGTAATCAACGTAGGTCGAGGCTTGTAAAGCTCACCACGGCGAAATATGCGCGCCTGGCGAGTTATGACAGTTTTAGATATTGAATTTTGACTTCTGTTTTTGCTTTTGTGGGTGCAATGTGACCTTTATATCTAATATGCAAAATAGAAATCATAAAAACTAAAAAGAAAGATTGGGTTGCCTCCCAACAAGCGCTTGTTTAACGTCTTTAGCTCGACGCCTGTTTAGTTAGGGTGGCCAAAATGAAACGGACATCACATCATCCTTTGTAATCCTGCGCTTTGGGAGGAATTCTATGAACTTTAAGTACAGCTGATGTGGAGCCCATACCCTCCTTAACTCTGGTTTGTTGAACAAGGCGCATATTTCGTCTATTACTCGTTCAATCTCCGCCTTGCTCACTTTCTTCCCCTTTTCTTCCATTAATTCTTCCTTGTTTAGTAATCGTTCCTCTCTCTCTGCCACCTTTATCTCTTCTTTATTTTCAACAGTTTCGACCTCTTTAGTATCTGACAGTTCTTGAGGAAATTCTTCTATGTGTGATGTTTCTATTTCTTTTGCAATTTCCAGTTCACCACATCCTTCTAATGTTTTATCTTCCTCGGTTTGATCAACACATTCTTCAACAATCTCTCTGAATTTCTCATCCTTAGTTGGAATATTTTTTTGTTTTCCATGAGTGGATTGATTGTTGGTTTGACTATTCATGATTGTTGACGTAAAATCTAACTGTTCCTACATCATCTCCAATTGGCATGATAAATTTTTCAATCTTTGGTTAGTATCTTGCATGTTTATCATGGATTGCTGCATGAACATATTCAAAATATTTTCCATCTTTCATATTCGTTCATCTTCAGAAGAGTACTGTTGATATGGTTCATACTCGAGTGGAGTGTAGAAGTTGATATAACCATGATCAGTCATGATTTCTTTTATATGGAGAATCTGAAACGGATATAACTAACAAGAAATTTTTCTTTGTATACCAAAGAGGGGTTAGTGCAGACAACTATATAATCGAGAAAAATATGTAGAGATTATATACAAATGCTCAAAAAACAAAACAAATTGTTGCGATGCTTCAAATATCTAAACGCCGGTCCCCGGCAACGGTGCCATTTTGATGTAGTATTTTTCAATCAATCAAAAGTAAGTATTATATGTATCGTCTTCTATGGGACTAGTGCGATATCATGGACCGTTCGACACCAAATATCATTTTAAGTTAAAAGATTAATTTGTTGTTTGTTTAAGGTAAGTTTAACTATTTTGCGAAAGTAAAAGTTGAGATTAATAAGGCATGAAACTTCTTAGGATTAGAGTTCCTTAATCAAGTATCACATATAACCTAATGATCGTATACAAATTATAGCTTTTCTTTGATATTATCACGTATCCCTCGACAATATCATTCGTGTCCAAATAATATTGTGTAATCAATTGTATCATTCAATAGTCGATGTCTCAAACTATCAAACGATCCAAGAGTCATTTGTTACGTTTAATCGACGATTTCTCAATCTATTAAACGATCTGAAATCATTAAGTTTAGATACAAAAGAGTGATTATCAAATCATCAATTCCATGTCTATAATTTATGTTTTGATAGATGATTATTCTAAACCTAGATTCAAAAGTATTTTTCAATAGCAATTAAATCAAACATAAACAATAAAGTGCAAGAATAATCTCAATATCAAATTAAATGCTAGAACAATATATTGAAAGATCAAAAGATTACATGTTTAACAAGATCAAGTACCTCTAATCCCATAAATGGAGATTTAGCTACTCATTGTCATGGAAGCTTTGCAAGAATGAATTGAAAGAGAATGATTCATTACAAGTTGTGATTTCTCAACAAAGGATGAAGAATCCACCTTCCTATCACTCTAACTCTATGAAGAACAAGCCCTATTTCTCTCTCTCAGATACTATAGAATGAAAATATGAAGCTCTCATGATAACCTAAATGAATGGGTCAAGTGGCTTTTATAGACTTTCTGATCTGCATCATTTCGCCTCGCGAGTAACATCATTCGCCATGGCGAGTTGAGGTTTCTTCACCAGTGGGTTTGTGCCACGTCACTTCTGAGGAGTTTTGGCCACCCTAACTCGCCTCACGAGTAAAATCACTCTTCATTGCGAGCTTCTTCTCGCCTTATGTTCGCCATAACGAGTTGGAGGCGACAGATGATGAACTTTCTGCCAAGTGCTCGCCTTGAGCTCACCATTGCGAGTTGGTGGCGAGTTTGTTGGCTGCTCACCTTTCACTGCTCGCCATTGCGAGTTGGGGGTGAGTGGCTTGATCTTTGCCTCTTGTACTTTTTCTTGGTTTTCCTTCCTTTCTTGGTGTCCTAAGTTCAATTCCTGCACAAAAGGATAAAGTAAGATGCATAAAGCGTAAGAGGGAAATTATCACTTTTCTCTCGGCTTTTCCCTGGATTACTTGTAAAACAAGAAACAAAAGTGCATTAATTATATATTTAAAACACTAGTTTCTGGCACTTATCAGTCGTGTGGTGCATTACCGAAGCTAAGAATTAACTGGCTAGTAATTAGGGAAACAAGCACCTAGTTGTCAGACTTAAGACTATAACCTAGTAAGACCATTATTTTGAAACCCTTAGTGAGGTAGACGTAGATTAAGGCTGCCTGTTTGTAGAACTACTAAGTAAGCATAGAGAGAGTATTATATGAGTGTCCTAAGATTCATAGATGGGAAGACCTAAGGGAACCTTGACCTTCATTGCCTTGGGTAACACTAGAAAGCCAATTTAAGTTTATGTTTCAATTACCTTTGAATTAGCTTTCAATTACCTTGAAAACACCGGGAAACACCATGCGATCAGCAGGTACAGTTAGCAATCGGAGGGAAATGCCTAATTAGGTACCCAATGGCTAAAACCCATTGTGTCAAATGGTGCCCTAAATAATTAGGAAACTCCCAACGACCTTATCACTTTTATGGTCACCAAGAGATAAATAAATGTGTTATTTAGATTACGTATTATCCAACAATAAATATATAGAGGGGATTCGAAGAATCCTAACCGCTGCTTACTTTTCTGCAACCAAAACAGGTAAATTCTCTATGTTGCAAACAAATAAAAATTGCAACTAACTTTTATACCATCAAAACTTACAAAAATAAGCAACAAGAATTGTTCGGACTAAAGGATAATCCATCTGGATACGATACTCTACTTACTACTTTATTACTTGACGAAAACGCCTTGTACACTTGCCATTTTGCGAGTACGCTAATCAAACGCACATCACACATGATATTTTTGTATAAACATCATGTGCACAATGTTTATACCGAAAACAATCCTAAGTTTTGGAAAGAGAAAATTTAACCAAATGTTGGCGGATTGGAAATGGGTGAACAACAACCTCGTGCGTGATATACAGTTCAGAAAAGAAGTCTTCACAAGAAACAGATATGGTACATCATGATCAGCAAACCGACATAGAAACACGCTGCAAACAGATGTAATTTGGAGAAAATCGGTCGCGGGTCGCTTAAAATGCAATGTTGACCCATTCTTCTCCACACCTTTAAATTGTGTTGGGTTTGGTATCTAAGACGACGAAGGGCGTTTTGTACTAGCCAAAACATTATGGTATAACCCTATTGTTTCTACAGACATTAGTGAAGCAGTGAGACCTTTACATGTCATACATTGGATGCATGAACTACAACTCTAAAATGTCAATTTTGATCTCGGTACCAAGAAAGTAGTAGACAATTACAACAAAAGTAAGAATGACGTTGCATAATTTGGAACCATCATTGATGAATACAAATGATGTTGTCAAGTTTATTTTGAAAACTTTCAGGTTGAGTTTAATCGAAGACAAGCAAATGAGGTAGTTCACAACCTTACACAAGGGGGCCATCCTTACCTAGTCCCCATATATTCATTGGTTCACCGCCTTGCATCTTGACTTTTGATTTCTAATGATATGCAATGAATTTGTTTTCCCTATAAAAATAAAGTTCAAGTCATTATATATATATATATATATATATATATATATATATATATATATTTTGTCAAGAAGTTCAAGTAATTATTATATTTTACTATGTATTTATGACAATGGTTAATAGGAACATTTTTTTTAAATTATTACAAATATTCATTCCTTTATGGCTTTTCTAAATATATGTGACAACTTTAAACGATACTTGATACCAAAATATTCCATCCGTTTCACAATACATGTCGCTAAGAAATTACATATACCAAGAAATCAAAATTTTTTTTTTTTTTGATGAAATTATGTGTTTTTCTATAATACCCTTAACCAGGTTGCTTACAGCCTAGGATATGTGGAACTCACTAAGACATTCTGTCTCACCCCATTCCCTTTATTTTATTTCAGAGGTAGATGTTGCTCGCAAGCAGGATGGTTCATGATGAAGTAGCAGAAGAACCTGGACGATTATGGTTATTTGTCTTGTACTTATATATGATTTATCAACCGTATGTATTTGTACACGCCAATGGTACTCTTTTAGTTGTATAAGACAGGTAATTCTATAATTTGTTCAGAAATTTTTTATTATTGTAATTTTAATGTATCCAGTATTAAGTTTAACGCACATGTTAAATATTCTAGATAAATTTAGTATGGGTGTTATAAAAGACTTAAAACGATGGTCCTTGTGGTTATTCTTACCAACCATCGGTGGGGGATTCTGGAGGTTGGTGACTGTGTGGGATTCATCATGTGTTAATGTTTGGTCTTCTATGAATTATAGTCATGTGTTAATCATTAAAGGCACTGTTATTCGTTCAGCGGAGGATTTTGTTATTATGAATGTGTATGCACCCTGTGATTCGACGGCAAAGAAAAATTTGTGGGACACTTTGACGCCAATTATTGCTAATTTTCACGAGGTCTGTCTATGTGTCTGTGGAGACTTCAATTCTATTCGTAACTCATAATAGAAAAAGGGTAGGGGCTCTGTTTTCAGGCAGGTGGATTCAGACTTTTGTAATACATTCATTGCTGACAACTTTCTGGTTGATTTACCTATTTGTGGTCATCTGTTTACCTGGTTTCGAGGCGATGGTGTGACCATGAGTAGGCTGGACCGGTTTTTACTGTCTGAAAAGTGGTGTGACGCTTGGCCAAATTGCATTCAAGTTGCTTATCAACGGGGTCTTTCCGATCATGTTCCACTTCTGTTATATGTTGATGAGGTCAATTGGGGACCGCGCCCGTTGCGCATGCTTAAGTGTTGGGCTGATTTTCCAGGGTATGATGATTATGTCCGCAATACTTGGGCCTCCTATAATATTTCTGGTTGGAGCGGTTTTGTGTTACGAAAGAAACTAAAGTTGATTAAATTAAGTCTGAAGGTGTGGCATCAACAACACTCTCAGAATTTGACTGGCAAGATTGAGTCTGTAAAAAATCGTTTGTCTGTGTTAGAAGAGAAAGGGGAGTTATCAGTGCTTCATGATGATGAGATAGCGGAGTGATGACACTCTGTCATTACATAATTTTCTATGTATTTTGATCACAATTTAGAGTTCACAAGGTAACTTAAGCAGCAAGAAAACAGAAAAAACTGAAGAATTCACAAGGATTAAAAACGTGTCACGATTTGGACAAAACGTGACACGATTCAAGGAAGCTAAAACATGCTCTCTGCCAAGGCAAAAACATGTCACGATGACCAAAACGTGACACGATTTGAAGAAACCCTAATTTAGAAGTTTGTTATACAAGGCAAATCGTGTCACGATTCTGCAAAAACGTGACACGATTTGAGGCGAATTTCTGTGCCTATTTAAGCTGAAGGCTATTCTGAAAACAAGGGTCACGATTTGAGAAGAGCAAAGTGCGATTTTTACATTGGAAGACGGCTACCGGGGCGATTTCTTCACCTTGTAACCAGTTCATGTATGTATTGTTACCTCTAATGATTATGTTATTTATAAATTCAATTATGAGTAGCTAAATCCATTAGAGGTTAGGTCTGAGATGATTCTTTGTAACCCTAATTGACATATGTTGCTGTGAAACTCTATTTATTGTGAATGACAATCTAGTTTTTATTCAATTCAATTGTTCTTAATGCTTTATATATTCTGATCACATATATATATGATTTGGTGAGAACGAACGACTACTGACCATAGCTTTCGACTTTGACCTAATTGAATTGTTCTAATAATTATAATTAGTCTAGGAATGGATAATTCTTTATTAGTGATATTAGGTTAACGTTCTTCAAACCTTCGAAGATTATTAGACCACCTAAGGGATTAGGGGCTGTAATCTTAGAAGAGTGTCCTAACTCAAGGGATTGATTAGGACTATTTTGTTAACTATCGTAAAACAAAAAAATCATTCATAAGAATAGGTGCAGTGACCAATTAGGGGAACTCAGATGATTCGAAGACCTAACTCATCTCTCTTTTATTTTAAACAATCAATTTATTTTCCGTTACTAAGTTTATGCTATTAAACAAATTTACTGCCTAGTGGCAAAACCAAATAACTTTTACTTCATCCTAAATTAATAACGTGTTTGACTTTTTGAGATTAAAACCAGTCCTTGTGGGAACGATATTTTTACTACTTCGATAGTATTTGGTACACTTGCCAAAAATCTATCAAGTTTTTGGCGCCGCTGCCGGGGACTGTTGATTTATTTCAACAAGGCAATTGCGTTTTAATTTGGGATTTCTGCAATTTATTTTCTGTTTAAAAATACTAAATTGATCCAGTGTTCATTATTTAATTTGCATTGTGCAGTGCTACTAAGGTATTTTGCTGTTTATGCGAGGTAGAAGAAGTTCAGACGACCTAGAGTACGATCCTGAGATCGAAAGAACTGCGAGAGCTAATCGGAAAACCGTCTGGTTAGCCAAATCAAAGTCAGTTCCACCGAGTGTTCGTGAACAACTACCTAATTTAACACTAGTTGAACCTGAATCAATCCTTTCTCCTAATTCTATCATCATGGGAGATCAACCACAAAGGCCGAAGTTGGGAGATTATGGTTTAGCCAACAACCGTGGTCGACTAACTCACACCTTCCAACCTGCTAACCCTGTTGCTTTTGACATCAAGACCTCTGTTCAGAATGGCTTAAAGGAGAAACAATTTGATGGGACTGATTCGATGAGTCCTCATGAACATTTAAGCCACTTTCATGAAACATGTGAGTTTTGTGTACCTCCAGCGACGGTCACTGAAAACCAAAAGAAGCTGAGGTTGTTTGCTTTTACTCTCACCGGAAGAGCAAAGGATTGGTTACTCTCTTTACCTAGTGGAACCATCCAAACATGGGAGGAACTTGAGCTGAAGTTTTTAGAGAAATACTTCCCTATGTCTAAGTATTGGGACAAGAAGCAGGAAATTTCAAATTTCAGGCAAGGGGAAAATGAGTCACTATATGATGCATGGGAGCGATTCAATTTGCTTCTGAAAAGATGCCCAAATCACGAGTTCTCTGAGAAACAATACCTTCAAATCTTTACCGAGGGGCTAACTTCCAACAACAGAATGTTCTTAGATGCTTCAGCTGGAGGAAGCCTGAAGGTGAAGACTGACCATGAAGTACAAGATTTAATTGAGAACATGGCTGCTAATGAATACCGTGCTGATGCGGAAAAGAAGAAGAAGGGCGTGTTTACTGTTAGTGATCAAACTTCTATCCTAGCCAACCAAGCAGCGATGAACAAGCAACTGGAGATTCTTACTAAAGAATTTCATAGCTATATGATATCCAACAAACCTCAGCAAGTTGCTGCTGTCAAGTGTGATTTCTGTGGAGAGGGACATGCCAATGGCGAATGTGTTCCAGAAGGAGGCAGTGAAGAGGTGAATTACATGGGAAACTATCAAAGACAGAATCCTTACTTTAATTCAGGGTTTAACAAACATCCTAACTTGAGTTACTCCAACAATAACACTTTGAATCCGTTGTTACCAAACCCTCAACAACAGCAACAACCAAGGAAACCTTCAGCTCTAGAGGAGACTATGATCAATTTCATGAAGATGACTCAAGGAAACTTTGAAGATATGAAGAAGAGTCAAGAAACTGAAAGAAAGAACAATGAGGCTTCTAGGAAATTGCTTGAAACTCAAATAGGGCAGATGGCAAAGCAACTGGCTGAGCATAACAAAGGAGGATTTTCAGGTAATACAAAAGATAACCCTAAGAATGAAACTTGTAATGCTATAGAGTTGAGGAGCAAGAGGGTGTTAACACCTCCAGTTCCACAAAACCAGAAGAAGGATGGCACAGTTGTTGAAGAGAAGGATGATGGTGAATTAGTTGAAAAGAATGTTGGGGTAGGAATAACTGTAGATGAAGATGAACATGGCGAAGTTGAAAAAGAAAGTACTAATGGCGTAGTTGAAAATGAAAAGAAGAAAAAAACTCTTGAGAAAGAAGGAAATGATAAGTTAATAGATGTTGATTCGATCTTACGAAAAAGTAAAAGCCAACTGCTGAAAGATGGAGACAAGGATCAAGTTATTCCATCTTATGTGAAACTCCCTTACCCTCATTTGGCTAAGAAAAAGAAGAAAGAAGAAGGACAATTCAAGAAGTTCATGGCACTTTTTTCTCAACTACAGGTCAACATTCCTTTTGGTGAAGCTCTTGATCAGATGCCTGTTTATGCTAAGTTTATGAAAGAGTTATTGACTGGAAGAAGGAAACCGAAGGATGATGAGAACATCTCACTTTCTGAAAATTGTAGTGCAATACTCCAGAAGAAACTGCCACCGAAGATGAAGGATCCAGGAGCATTTACTATTCCATGCTCCATTGGCAGCTTAGACGTCGGAAGAGCTTTATGTGATTTGGGGGCAAGTATAAATTTGATGCCTCTATCAATGATGAAGAAGCTAGGATGTGGGGAACCTAAGCCTACAAGAATGACTCTTACATTAGCTGATAGGTCAATCTCTTACCCGTATGGTATATTGGAAGATGTTTTGGTTAAGGTAAATGACCTGGTGTTTCCTGCCGATTTCGTTATTTTGGATTTTGCTGAAGATGAAGACATACCTTTACTCTTGGGGAGACCTTTCCTTGCAACAGGCCGCGCGTTGATTGATGTTGAAAGAGGTGAACTGATGTTACGATTCCAAGATGAACAGGTTGTGTTCAATATTTTTGAAGCCATGAAGCACCGAAGTGACAATCCTCAATGTTACCGTATCGATGTTATTGAAGAAATAGTAGAAGATGACTCATGTGAACCTCCGACCACACAACCTATGGAGAGAACAATTGTGAACTCTATAGAAACTTGTGAAGCTGATGAAGACCTTGAGATTAAGGAGTGTGTTGCACAACTTGAGGCGAACAAGCAAGAGAAAGGATCGGTAAAAATTGAAGAGTTGCATATTGAAGATTCTAAGGGAGTTCAAACCTTGAGCAAGGAGGAGAAGAACAGTCCAGAATTGAAGGTTTTACCTCCTACATTGAAGTATGTTTTCCTTAGCAAAGATACTTCTCAACCAGCAATTATAAGCAGCACTTTAACACCTTTGGAGGAAGAAAGGCTAATGAGGGTGTTGAGAGAGAACAAGGAAGCCATAGGATGGTCGATTTCTGATTTGAAGGGTATTAGCCCAGCTTACTGCATGCACAAGATACATATGGAGGCTGAATTTAAACCTGTGGTTCAACCTCAAAGAAGACTAAACCCAACAATGAAGGAAGTGGTGAAGAAGGAAGTTCTAAAACTGCTCGATGCTGGTATGATTTACCCTATTTCTGATAGTGCATGGGTAAGTCCTGTTCATGTGGTGCCTAAGAAAGGTGGTATGACGGTGGTGGCTAATGATAAAAATGAATTGATTCCCACCCGCACCGTCACTGGTTGGAGAATGTGTATAGACTACCGCAGGTTGAATACCGCAACAAGAAAGGATCACTTTCCGTTACCATTCATGGATCAAATGATAGAGAGGTTGGCTGGCCAAGCTTTTTACTGTTTTTTGGATGGGTATTCGGGGTATAATCAAATTGTTGTAGCTCCGGAAGATCAAGAGAAGACTGCATTCACTTGTCCCTTTGGTGTGTTTGCATATCGAAGGATGCCTTTTGGGCTGTGTGGCGCACCAGCAACCTTTCAACGGTGCATGCTCTCCATCTTCTCTGATATGATAGAGAAGAACATAGAGGTATTTATGGATGATTTCTCCGTGTTTGGTAAGTCTTTTGATCAATGCCTATTCCATTTAGATGTTGTCCTTAAAAGATGTACCGAAACGAATCTTGTTTTAAATTGGGAAAAATGCCATTTTATGGTAACTGAAGGTATCGTTTTGGGACATAAAATAAGTGCTAAGGGCATTGAGGTGGACCAGGCAAAAATAGAGGTTATAGAGAAACTTCCCCCTCCTATTAACATTAAAGGGGTGAGGAGCTTCTTGGGGCATGCTGGTTTTTACCGGCGATTTATAAAAGATTTTTCAAAAATTGCCAAGCCCCTTTGTAACCTCTTGGTCAAAGAAAATGAGTTTAATTTTGATCCTGAATGTTTAGATGCTTTTTCTTTAATTAAAAATAAGTTGGTGACTGCACCAATAATCATTGCTCCTGATTGGGCCTTACCGTTTGAACTAATGTGTGATGCAAGTGATTATGCTGTTGGTGCAGTCCTAGGCCAACGCAAGAACAAGTTTTTCCATGCTATTTACTATGCAAGCAAGGTTTTGAATGAAAATCAAGTGAATTATTCCACTACTGAAAAAGAGTTGCTTGCGGTAATATTTGCTTTGGAAAAATTCCGTTCTTATCTAATTGGCTCCAAAGTCATTGTCTTTACAGATCATGCAGCTCTTAAATATCTCCTCACCAAGGGGGAATCAAAACCTCGCTTACTGAGATGGATTCTCTTGTTGCAAGAGTTTGATCTTGAGATTCGTGACAAAAAGGGAGTCGAAAATGTGGTGGCTGATCATCTGTCGCGACTTGAGAACAATGAGGTTACAAAGAAAGAAAGGGCCATTATGGCTGAATTTCCGGATGAGATGTCCCACTCTCAACGGAAGAAGTTCTTCAAGGATGCCAACCATTATCTGTGGGATGACCCTTATCTGTTTAAGATAAGCACTGACGGTTTAATTAGACGTTGTGTTGCAGGTGAGGAGGCTAATAAGATTATGTGGCACTGCCATAGCTCAGCTTATAGAGGCCACCATAGTGGAGAAAGAACAGCTGCAAAGATTCTGCAAAGTGGATTCTGGTGGCCTACCTTATTCAAGGATTGCCAGGACTTTGTTAAGCAGTGTGATAAGTGTCAACGGACAGGTAACATTTCCAAAAGGAATGAGATGCCCCTAACTGGAATCATTGAAATTGAACCATTTGATTGTTGGGGCATTGATTTCATGGGACCCTTTCCTTCTTCTTACTCTTATCTCCATATACTTGTTTGTGTTGACTACGTCACCAAATGGGTTGAAGCGATACCTTGTATTGCTAATGATGCTAAGACGGTGGTAAATTTTCTGCAGAAAAATATTTTCACTAGGTTTGGAACACCTAGAGTCTTGATCAGTGATGGGGGGAAGCACTTTTGCAATAATCTACTTGAAAATGTGCTCAGGAGGTATAACATCAAGCATAAAGTTGCAACTCCTTATCACCCACAAACTAGTGGACAAGTTGAGGTTTCTAACCGTCAATTAAAGCAGATTCTTGAAAAGACAGTAGCGTCAAATAGGAAGGATTGGTCTAAGAAATTAGATGACGCACTGTGGGCTTATAGGACAGCTTTCAAAACTCATATAGGGCTTTCGCCCTATCAGTTAGTGTATGGTAAGGCTTGTCATCTTCCAGTTGAGCTAGAACATAAAGCGTATTGGGCCATTAAGGCCTTAAATTTTGATCAAGTAGCTGCTGGTAAGAAAAGACTCTTGAAACTTAATGAGATGGAAGAGATGAGGCTTAGAGCATATGAGAATGCGCTTATTTATAAAGCCAGGACAAAAAAAAATCATGACAAGAACTTAGTATCTAGGGATATTAACTCTGGGCAACTAGTTTTGTTGTTTAATTCCAGGTTGAAGCTGTTTCCTGGAAAGCTCAAGTCAAAATGGTCAGGACCATTTGTGGTCAAGAGTGTGTCACCTCATGGAGCTGTTGAGTTAACCACGCCAGACGGTGACAGAAGTTTCAAGGTGAATGGGCAAAGAGTTAAGCCATACCTAGGTGGCGACCCACCCAAAGAGAGGGTAGGACTTGTTCTGACGGACCTTTAAGGGTCCTTGACAGTCAAGCTAGTGACGGTAAAGAAGCGCTTGGTGGGAGGCAACCCGCATCTTTAATTCAGGTAGTAATTTATTTTTCTTTTTTATTATTGCTTTCAAAAATTCAAAAATACAAAAATATTTTAGCTGAAACAACAGAGAAAAAAAAAAATTCAAGTTCAAAACTGGGCAAAATCGTGACACGTTTTGGGTAAATCGTGACACGATTTTACCTCCCTCTGAAGGTCCCAAAAAAATTTCTAAGTTAAAAAAAGCATTCCTTACTGCCAGCCAAATCGTGTCACGTTGGCCAAATCGTGACACGATTTCTGGGCAAGAAATTTTTCAAAAATTGAAAATCGTGACACGTTTTTACCCAATCGTGACACGATTATGGTGGTTTCAAAATCTGACAGTTACAAAGCAAAATCGTGACACGTTTTTGGCCAATCGTGACACGATTTTCTCAGCCTATATATTGACCCAACACGATTTTCATTCCATCCACTTCCAAAAGTAGCCAACCTCTGCCAAAATTCTCCCAGAACCCTAACCTGCGAAATTTTTAACCTTTCTCCACAAATTTCATCATCTTTTCATCATCTAATCACCCCTTCATCAACCTAAACCATCACCATCATCATTTATCCGATCAAATCCGTCATCTCCACAAAAATTCTCAAACCCTACTTCATTAACCCTAACCCTAACCATGGTGGACACAAGAAAAAAATCTCAACCAACCAAAAAGGCCAAAACCACCGCCAAAAGAAAACAACCCGTTAAACCTAAACCTTCAAACCAACCACCACCACCTTCCACAGACAGATTCCTCAACCAAGAGGCTCGTGATCGCTTCAAGGCTATCAAACACTTTAGGATGATTCAAGAGCGAGCCTTCTTGCTTCCTAAACTTTTCGGTAATCCGAAATTTGAGCAGACTCTGACGGCTAGGGATTGGCACGGGCTGAATGGTATGATCTTTGAGCAAGCCAACAAGACTTTGGCTTTGGAGTTTTATGCCAATGCGAGATTTTCTGGGAGGAGGTACAGTTCGTATGTTCGTGGTAAGGTAATTGATTTCTCCCCTGCTGCTATCAATGATCTGTTGAAGCTTGTTCCTCCGGAACAATGCGATGTTAAGAGAAGGAGGGATACTTGTGGGAGTTGGAATGATGAGGCATGGGAGGAGCTTCTGTTGCAACTGTGTGTTGAAGGAGCTAAGTGGCAAGGAGGGAAACGGATGTTGTTGAAGTCTGACTTCAAGCCGGTTCCCAAGGCTTGGGCATCTTTTGTGGTGCAAAATTTGGAGGGAACTTCGTGCACATCGGAAATTCCATTAGCACGTGTTCATGCTGTGGCAGCAATACTAGATGGTGCTCCGATTAATGTTGGTGAGTTAATTGCCGACAACATTGCTCTTTTTGCTACAGGTACAAAGAAAGCGGTACCGCATTTGAGCCTCATTAACTGGTTATGTGAAGAGGCGGACTGCCAATTGTATGCAAATGATCTGGATGCCCCGATGATGAAGCCTCTGACAGACACGTATCTAGCTGGGTTTGTGAAGGATTACCAAGAGCGTCTGTTACAGCTTGGAAGAGAGGAAGAATCAGCTGCACAACAACAGGATCAGCCTCCGGTACAACCACCTCCACCTCAACAGCAATCTGCGCATGGAGAGGGAAGTAGTCAGCAGTTCACTCATGCACCCATACATCCTTTGGTGCTCGACTACATGTTTGGCCACTCAAACTGGATGAATGAAGTTTCTGATCAGGAGTACTGGAACCGTCCGAGGTTTGGGCAGGAATTCTCAGAGATGGTTGCCCTCAACAGGAGGCCTATGACTGGGTCTTTTGAGCGCTTTGATGGGTCCGAGGAAGCTATGGATCATTATTTTGATGTGACCAGAGGACGAGCTCAGGATCGAGAACAGGAGATTAGGGCTGATTTTGCTGCTGGAGGTGCTAACTCCAGATATCATTTTGGAGAGGATTCATATGCAGAGGAAAACCCGAACACATGGATTGACCAGGACCAGATGGAGGATTGAGTGGACTACTGATGGTCCAGCTCTTTTGATGTTTTTCTTTTCTTTCTTTTGTTTCAGCACTTTTTCTGGTTGTACTTTTAATTTAACTTGAACAATTTTATTGCTTTCCTTTTATATTTCAGTTGTAATTCCCCTATTATGTTATTGATCTTGAACTTGTTTATTATTGATGAATTTACCTGTCTAATTGAAATTTTACAGTTTGACAACAAATGTTTGTCAAGTGATATTCCAAAAGTTCAAAAGGAGGAGTGACTTGTGTTTCAAAGGCGAAGTGTACGGCAGTTAATGATAGGTAGTCACAACTCCCAGAAATCTAAACACTGTAAGGTTCATGGCCAAATATTATTTTTCAATTTACTTATATAAGAGTGTTCCATGCTTTTACATTTCTAGAACTTGCATTGTTTCTTTACTGTCGATTGATTTTTGTTATTGCATACTGAGGCAAAAGTGCTTGGTCCTGTGAGCTTTTTTGAAGCCTACCCTGTTTTCTTATTGAATTTATATCCTCTTTTTAGCCAAATTGAGCCGGTAGGTTTAGAACTTTTTGTTCGGTGACAAACTACATTACAAGCTTAGAGACTTTTAGGATTTATCCCATTTTGTTATCTGAGTTAGGCATTGTAAACTGTTGCTAAATACTAAGTTTGGGGTTGCTTTTGGAATTTGCAACCAAATAAGTTTGGGGTGGTAGTACTAAGAGAACAAGTAGAAAAATGTGATGAACGAGAAATATACACAAAAATGGTGTAGAGAAAAAAAAAAGAATGAAAAAGGGACATATTATTGAAAATCCGAGTAACTTTAAACTCGATTGTCCAAATAAAAAAGTTACAAATGTTCTCTAGTACCATTACACATTGTTGTTTAAAGGTGAATGAAGGGGTTGGATCTTTGTTTTAATTTCTGTAGGAGTGCCTAACTCATGATTTTTTGTAGCCTACTTATCCAAATATTATCCCACCTTCACCTAAGCCCCGTTATAACCCTTGAAGACCTCAAAGTATGCAGTGACATTAATTTTGATTGACGTTTAGAAATTTTTCAAGCGTATGGTAATATGTAGATTGCATGTCGACTATGTGTGAACCTTTTTCAAACTGTTGCGTGGAGTTGTGATTTGGTGGATGCTAACAAGTCAAACTAGCTCATCTTTAGCTAAGTAAGGTGTTGAACTTTTGGGTACTATCACTTGATCAGGTACTTGTTGTTTTACTGTTTAGTTTCAATTTTATAAGTAAATTCCTTGAGGACAAGGAATAGTTCAAGTTTGGGGTTGTGATGACACTCTGTCATTACATAATTTTCTATGTATTTTGATCACAATTTAGAGTTCACAAGGTAACTTAAGCAGCAAGAAAACAGAAAAAAAACTGAAGAATTCACAAGGATTAAAAACGTGTCACGATTTGGACAAAACGTGACACGATTCAAGGAAGCTAAAACATGCTCTCTGCCAAGGCAAAAACATGTCACAATGACCAAAACGTGACACGATTTGAAGAAACCCTAATTTAGAAGTTTGTTATACAAGGCAAATCGTGTCACGATTCTGCAAAAACGTGACACGATTTGAGGCGAATTTCTGTGCCTATTTAAGCTGAAGGCTATTCTGAAAACAAGGGTCACGATTTGAGAAGAGCAAAGTGCGATTTTTACATTGGAAGACGGCTACCGGGGCGATTTCTTCACCTTGTAACCAGTTCATGTATGTATTGTTACCTCTAATGATTATGTTATTTATAAATTCAATTATGAGTAGCTAAATCCATTAGAGGTTAGGTCTGAGATGATTCTTTGTAACCCTAATTGACATATGTTGCTGTGAAACTCTATTTATTGTGAATGACAATCTAGTTTTTATTCAATTCAATTGTTCTTAATGCTTTATATATTCTGATCACATATATATATGATTTGGTGAGAACGAACGACTACTGACCATAGCTTTCGACTTTGACCTAATTGAATTGTTCTAATAATTATAATTAGTCTAGGAATGGATAATTCTTTATTAGTGATATTAGGTTAACGTTCTTCAAACCTTCGAAGATTATTAGACCACCTAAGGGATTAGGGGCTGTAATCTTAGAAGAGTGTCCTAACTCAAGGGATTGATTAGGACTATTTTGTTAACTATCGTAAAACAAAAAAATCATTCATAAGAATAGGTGCAATGACCAATTAGGGGAACTCAGATGATTCGAAGACCTAACTCATCTCTCTTTTATTTTAAACAATCAATTTATTTTCCGTTACTAAGTTTATGCTATTAAACAAATTTACTGCCTAGTGGCAAAACCAAATAACTTTTACTTCATCCTAAATTAATAACGTGTTTGACTTTTTGAGATTAAAACCAGTCCTTGTGGGAACGATATTTTTACTACTTCGATAGTATTTGGTACACTTGCCAAAAATCTATCACGGAGCTTCATGATTTATCTATTAATTTACACTCTTTGGCACGGGCTCAGACAAGTATCAGTTGGTAGAAATCTAGACTGAATTGGTTACATGAATGGGACGCAAACTCAAAAAAAATTCATGGTGCGATGTCTTCTCGATGACGTCACAATTCTATTTATTTGTTGTCTGCTGGTGGAGCTACTGTTGAAGGGGTTCTAAATATTAGAGAAGTAGTCTTTCATCACTTTTCCAATCATTTCAAAGTCGTGGGTGAGGTTCGGCCAGGCATAGAGGGACTTAATTTTCAAAAATTATCTTACAGTGAAGCAGGCAATCTAAAAAAACCTTTCTCGATGGAAGAAGTGAAGAGTGTTGTGTGGGATTGTGATGGTTCAAAGAGCCCAGAACCGGATGGTATAAGTTTTGACTTCATCAAAAAAAATTGGGATATCTTAAAGAAGGATTTTATGTCTTTTCTGACGGAGTTTCATCGTAACGGTAAACTGTCAAAAGGAATTAACTCAACGTTTATAGCTTTGATTCCTAAGATTCAGAGTCCTCAATGTCTTAATGATTTTCGTCTGATATCTCTAATGGGGTGCATGTATAAGGTGCTAGCCAAAGTTTTAGCAAACCGTCTGCGTTTTGTCATTGGAAGTGTGATTTCAGATTCTCAGTCAGCTTTTGTCAGAGGGAAAGAAATCTTAGATGGTATTATGGTAGCCAATGAGGTTGTCGATGAGGCTAGGCGAACTAATAAGGAGCTTCTTATGTTTAAAGTTGATTTCGAAAAGGCATATGATTCGGTTGATTTGAAATATCTTGATGCAGTAATGGTGAATATGAACTTTCCAACTCTTTGGCGAAAATGGATTAATGAGTGTATCGGGACCGCAATGGCGTCAGTTCTTGTCAACGGGAGCCTGAATGAGGAGTTTCCAATCAAGTGTGGTCTTCGTCAAGGGGACCCTTTGTCGCCTTTCTTATTTTTATTGGTGGCTGAAGGATTTAATATTTTGATGAATACGGTGGTGGGGACAGATATGTATCACGGCTTTGGGGGTTGGAAATGGGAGTGTTGTTCGCCTAACACACCTGCAGTTTGCGGACGACACTCTTATTATTGGTGAAATTTTTTGGCTTAATGTGCAAACTATGAGGGCGGTATTGCTTTTGTTTGAAGAGATATCAGGACTCAAAGTAAATTTCCACAAAAGTATGTTGACGGGAGTGAATATCCATGACTCTTGGTTGGCGGAGGCCGCGTCTGTGATGAATTGTTGTAGAGGTAATATCCCTTTTGTTTATTTGGGAGTTCCCATAGGTGGGGATCCAAGGAAATTGAGCTTCTGGAAACCTGTGATTGATCGTATTGTGAGTCGCCTGTCGTCGTGGAACAACAAATTTCTTTCATGTCGTGGCCGTCTGGTTCTGCTGAAAGTTGTCCTGTCCTCTCTTCCGGTTTACTTTCTTTCCTTTTTCAAAGCCCCTGCAGGTATAATTTCTTCTATTGAATCTATTTTTAAAAGATTTTTTTGGGGGGGTGGTGAGGAAAATAGGGAAATAGCCTGGATTAAATGGGACTTGATTTGTTTACCTAAGGAGGATGGGGGGTTGAGGGTTAGAAGGATGGGAGCTTTTAATGTTTCTTTGATGGGTAAATGGTGTTGGAGAATGTTGACGGAGAGATAGGGGCTATGGTATCGTGTGCTGAAAGCACGGTATGGTGAAAAGGGTGGCCGCATTAGGGAGGGGGTAGACAATCGTCGATTTGGTGGAAAACGGTGTGCCAAATCCGTGAAGGGGCAGGAGTGGGAATGGGTAACTGGATCGAAAATAATGTGAGGAGGGTGGTAGGTGATGGGGAGAATACTTTATTTTGGCATGATACTTGGATTGGGGATATCCCGTTACGGTTGAAGTTTCCTCGCCTTTTTGATTTGGCGTTGGAAAAGGAGAGTACGATGAGGGAGATGCATGGTCGTGGTTGGGGGGTTGATGGAGAGGCGTGGGAGTGGAGACGTCGGTTGTTTGCATGGGAGGAGGATTCTTTGAGGGAGTGCTCTTTATTATTACATAATGTTATTTTGCAGGATAATGTTCATGACAAATGGCGATGGTTGTTAGATCCCATTCATGGTTACTCAGTGAGGGGAGCTTATACCTTTCTGACAACTACTGGCGCTATGGTGGACAGGTCTACTATCGATGACGTTTGGCCCAAGTATATTCCATCGAAGGTATCTTTGTTGGTTTGGTGCCTCCTTCGCAATCGCATCCCAACTAAAGACAATTTGGAACATCGGGGAGTTTTATCTTCTGCTGACATGGCGTGTGTGTTTGGTTGTGGTTACAGTGAGTCGGCGGAGCATCTCTTTCTTCATTGCACCATGGCCGGCAACATGTGGGTTCTTGGCTGCAATTGGTTAGGTATTTCTTATGTGCATGTTGGTGAACTTCGACATCACTTTATCCAGTTTACTAAGATGACGGGAATGCCTTTTTATACTCAGGTATACTTCAGGATTATATGGTTTGTTACTGTTTGGGTGATTTGGAAGGAAAGGAACAATCGGATTTTTCAAAATACTGTATCCAATCCTCTAAATCTCATAGAAAAAATCAAGTGTACTTCTTGGTTATGGTTGAGGTCTAAACAGGTGGCTTCTGCCTATTCTTACCATGATTGGTGGAAACACCCCATTCCTTGTATGGGCGTTTTTTAGTAATTGTTTTTGTTTTGGTTGGTGCTTTGTTGTTGGCATCAAAACTTTGTAAATATTTTTCGGTGCTTCTCCTGTAGCACATCTTGTGCGAGGTGTAACATCGTTGGTTCCGTAATATAATTCCATTTTGATTTGTCAAAAAAAAAAGACTTAAAAATAGTTGATAATGGGGATTGCAATAACATTTGGGAATATATTTTTTTTATAGAGATTATTTTATTTTATTTTACTAATAAGCTTTTAAATTTGAGAGTTTTGTTTTGCTTTGTTTTATTTTAATTAAGAGCTCTCCAAGACATAAAAGACATGATATACCAAAGTAATATTGCTATCGTTCACACCATGTGGAAGGGAAACCAATGCGCCGATTGTTTTGGCTAAAATGGAAGTCTCGCCTGATCTTGAGTTGTCTATCCGCTTGTCTGCTTTCCTTGGAGCTAGTTTTTGTGTCTGTTTAGGCTTTTTTTTCTTTGGTCCTTGCCTCTTTTCTTTTTCCTATTTATGTTATTTTCCCTTCTAACCAAAAAAAAATTAAGAGCTCTCATACAAAATTTTGTAAAATAGTGGATATTGACAACAAAAAAATGGACAAGATCTTGTGTTTTACTAAACATGGTGGTGGTTCATCCTTGAACCATTTTTTAAGGTCCATATTATGGGCCCTTATATTACTAATTTAAAATATAAGAAATAAAAAAAAGGTGTTGAGTGGATGTTTGCAAATCATGGGTGTTATAAGTGGATGTTTGCGAATCATAGGTGTTACAAATATATGATACATCATCTATTTTCTAAAATTATTTATGACAAATAAAAAAGTACATCGAATCATGAAGACATCATTTATACATCTATTAAAGGAAATTATTGTAACACATTTGGTTTAAGTTTACGAATCTTGTTGTAGGGAATTGTTGCAAACTAACTAGCCATGTGGAACAACCCAAACAAGGGTATGAAAAATTGTTGAGGTAATGAACTCTTATTTAAAGGATGCTTACGTGTTCTAAAACAGTAATTAATACAAAATATAACAACTTTAATTGAATCAAAACAATTAACTACTTCCAAGTTAGAATGATAGTTTTATGACAAGATTACTCGATGGTGTGGTGATATATAAAGTTGATCAATCTCATTTCCAATCACCCATCATCATATTCATCTTAATTAATATTGATAATTTCATTCGTTACAATTTAACCATGAATATATTCACTCTCTTCCTCATCACCTTCACATGTGGTTCTCTACAAAATGTAATTTCAAAAGCAAATCCTCTCTCATATGAAGCTTTCTTTAACTTTGGTGATTCTATAAGTGACACTGGAAATGCTGCGTCTGTCTTCCATCCTATGCCTAACCCTCGTCCTTATGGTTCTACTTACTTTAAACATCCTTCAGGACGTTTGTCAAATGGAAGACTAATCATAGATTTCATTGGTATGATTAAGTTTTTTTTTTCTAGTATCATAAATTAATTTTATTCCAATGATAAGAATAAGAAGCAATAAAATTTCTTGACATACAATCTACAAAATATATTTCGATATATTATCTCTCTCTCACACGCATATATCTAGATACACACACATGAAATATAGTTTAATGCCTTAACTTGATATTTACATTAAAAAAAAAAAGGAATTTTATTTTCTTCTGTGGAAATTAATAAGAGTCATATGTAATGAAATTTTGATCAAAGTGGTTTAACATGTGATCATTTCAATTGTAGCTGAGGCATATGGGTTGCCCTTTTTGCCTGCCCATATGAATAAAAGCAAAGACCAAGATATCAAAAAAGGAGTAAATTTTGCATTTGTTGGTGCCACTGTTCTCAATGTTGATTATTATGTCCAAAATGGGCTTCCTATGCCAGATACAAATAACTCATTGAGCATTCAACTTGGTTGGTTCAAGAATCTCAAACCCGACCTCTGTAAAAGCAAAGAAGGTTTTACCATAAGTAGTGCAATATTTTTTTTATGAAACACATGAATTTTTTTCAATATGGCTAACAAACTATGTTTCATTCGATGATAGATTGCAATATCTACTTCAAAAAATCATTGTTTATAGTCGGAGAAATTGGTGGGAACGATATTATGAAGCATATGATGAAGCATAAAACTATTACAGAACTTCGAGAAATAGTTCACTTTATGGTTGAAGCAATTACTAACACCACAGATGTATGTTTTATTCCAATCCAAGTATTGGAATGACTACTTCGCTAAATTATAATTCAAAGAGAAATATCATTGATTGGATCATCCGCGTGAAAAAAATGTGACAATAGTTTTGTTTCTTTGTGCTAGGTGCTAATCGAAGAAGGAGCTGTAGAGCTTGCGGTGCCTGGAAATTTTCCAATGGGGTGCAGCGCCGGAATATTGACATTCGTGAATAGTAATAAGAAAGAAGACTATGATGAATTTGGGTGCTTAATAGCATACAATAACTTAGTCGAGTACTTTAATGGGCAACTAAAAAATTCTATAGAGACACTAAGACTGAAGCACCCTGAAGTTAGGATAATATATTTTGACTATTATAATGATGCAAAACGTTTATACCAAACACCACAACAATATGGTGAGCAATATTTATATATAATTATATATTTTGGAAATAATAATATACATATTTGATTGCTATTGCTACCACATATTATTCGTTTATTTCATTTATACATACTTACCAGATCAATCGAATTAATTATGCAGGTTTTGATAAGGATGATATTTTCAAAGTATGTTGTGGAGGATGTGGATCGCTTAACGTTACAGTTTGCTCTGATCCTTCAAAACGTATAAATTGGGACGGACCTCACTTTACTGAAGCAGCTTATAAGCTTATAGCGAAAGGGCTAGTTGAGGGTCCATTTTCAAATCCTGCTCTTAAATCCCCTCTTTTCAAAATAGCTTAGATAAAATGTAATGAGTTTGTCCTTGAGGTTTTGATAAGGATGATATTTGTTACCTCAAGGGGCGAAGTTCAAATCCATAGGAGACTGGTGAAGAATTCAAATAACATTTGAGTTGATTGTAAAATGATCGTTAATTTCACTATAATTAATAATAATCTCATGTTCATCGATTATAACAAATTTAATGAGTAATTAATTTAGATCATTATGTGAGAATAATGAATGTTGGCAACACCCTCTTGGTTATGGACCTTTTGGTGGAAGATCCAAGGAGTTGGAACAAGGAAATATAAGATGATATGATGTGGATGCAGTCAACATATGGGAAGTATAAAGTGAAATTAGGGTATAATTAATGCCTAGATAAAGTGGAATCTAGATAGGGAGAATTGTACTTCTAATAATAACCACCTCAGTCTAGTTGGGAAAAAGTTGTCGAGTATACAAACCATTCCTAGGCATGGTAATCTACTTTGGCGTATTATTAAGAATGTTGTCCCTATTTATTAGGAGTGAGCTTCATAGAAGAGGAATAGCTTGCAATATCATGTGCCCCAGATGTTATTCGAAGATTGCAACTATTAACCATACGTCCACACCTTTATGGAATGTCAAAGGGATTATAAGGTATGGTTCGGTTCTACCCTGTTGTTTTCGTGTTTAAAAAACTAGAAATTACTATCGAATAAATTACCGGGTTGAGTCACGACCAGATCGCTCTCTTTAAGATGCCTTAAGGATACGGTTTTGCATATTGGACTATACAAGCCATTCAAACAATGCAAGAAGAAAATCTAATTCAGATTGCAGCCATTACCTATGAGATATGGTTTGACATAAACATATGTGTCTTTGAGGCCGGGATACAACAGAAGATCAAATCATTAAAAGAGCAACTCATAATATTGTGGATTATTAGCAAGCACTCTCTTAAAAACGGAAACACCGAAGATGCATGCAAAGAACAACAACACGAAGAAATCAACCCGCTAGCTCGAAAAAAACCATTAAGTTTCTTAGCATGTGTCTTTAAGGCATAAGTTAACAAAACTTTTAAAACAATGGAGAGAATGATAATTAACAATATAAAAAGGCAGTGTGAATCACAATTCATTGTAGGGCCCTTCATTGTGTTGAGAGTTAATTCAGTTTAGTTTAGTCAAAATAATAAGATTACTTGTAATACAAGTAATGTAGTGGTAGAGTTTAATAGAACGTTTAACAAGCTCAAAAGCGTATCGATTATATACGGTCTTCAATGAACTAAATACTTTAAAAATTGTGGACCATGTATCCAAACTTATAGTACCAAAGTGAATTGTATATCAAATAAGAGGAATGCTACATGAAATCGCTTTAGCAATCGCTCACAAACAGTCACTCAAATAACTATACATTGGTATGTTACAAGTTACAACAACAAATAAACTCAAATACACAAATAACATTACATTGTTATGTTTATATATCATAAAATCATAATTTCACTCGCAACGAAAAAGAAAGAAAAATAGAGTTTCGACAAGTATCGAGTACGTATCCGATACAAATACTTATTCTTTTTCCAAGTACTCATGCTTAGTAGGTCACTATAATTATCTAAAAACCACAATATTGGTTTGATGAGATGTATAAATAGCATTTATACAAGCTGAAGCCTTGTTTGTTTGCCATCTCATATGAATGGTTGAATACGTTCGATAAATGATGTCTTGGGTACATTACCAACAAGTCTATCTCTCTGCATACCACTCTTGAAGAAAATGACTGTTGGAAGATCTTGAGTTACATATCTAGTAGTAATATATGGATTGTCATCAATATTGAGTTTGTAAAAATCGACCTTACCCGCATAATCATTTGCCAACTCAACCATTATGGAATGTATGTTTTCGCAGTTTTGGCCACACCATGGAGCATAGAATTCCACCAACACAAGATTCTTAGAATTAGGGACAAGGGAACCAAAAGTTTCATCAGTAACAGGAGCCACTGCAATATCCAATAATAACATCAAAGTTTTATTAATATTAACATAGCACAAACTCATTTTTTAACAAATCTAAAACAAAATATCGTGGTACTAGTTACTTCTTTTGCAAACAAAAAAAAAACAGAAACTCACAACATCAAATATAGGGTTTATAATTAAAACCAAACCTCCATCGGAAGCATCTCGAGTGGTGGCACTGAGGAGGTAACTTGGTAAGGGTTCGAGTTGTGCGGTAGCCATAGATGACGAAAGAGTGTGTAAAAGTATTAAAATGATGAAGGAAGACATTGCTATTGTGATGGTGGGCATGGCATGAACAAGTATAACCGTGTGTGATATAGAGAGAGACAATTGAAGGAGAACTTTCTTGTTTTTATAGACCGTGTGAGAGAGAAAGAGACATTTCTTGGTGAGTATTATACTATACTACATCTGTTCCACGAGTTACCTATTTTATGTGTCAACAAATTATTTGTTTGATAAAAGTAATGCTACTTACTTGATAAAATATTATTCTCTTTTGTTTATGAGATATAGTCCTTGATACGAGACGAATTTCGATCAAGTGTGTGGCAAGATCTCAATTGTCTAACAAACTTCACCAGCTTGGGTTGTATTCCGCCCAAACTGGAATCAACATTCTCCAAGAATATGTTAAGTCGTCTTTCGTATTTTTCGTTGATGAAAACAATCTCTCTTTATTTATACACGATTTTCAAATAAAAAATTATACATCTTATAAAAAGAGTAATGATACATTGACGACTTATGTGGCAACCCTCCATTGTACTCCCTCTGTCTCATATTATAAGAAGAAAAAAAATCACACTTATTAAGAAAACTAAAATATAGTAATTTGTGACATAGTTTTTTGTGTTATTTTTGAAATAAGTTTTATAGGAAGATGTAAAAACAAATTTCATTGGTTGTTGGTTATTGAAAAAATGAAAGAGAGAGCAAATTGAATGCACTTTGTATTTAATTTTTCTTTGAAAAAGATAAAAGTTTGTCTTTTTTACTTATAATTTAGGACAAAGAAAATGAGTTTTTTTGCTTATAATTTGGGACGGAGGGAATACACCCTTATATGGCATTTGTTTAGTGGATGAGAGAGAATTAATTGATAAAAAAGAAAGAGAAATATGAATAGAAAATGTCATTTGGAGTGGTATAGAAAAGAAAAAAAAGAAGGTGTGAACCCATAATTCCCCTTAAAAAAAAGTGTAAACTAATTAAATGGATTAATCATGTGACATAGAGAAAGTATTATTTTTTATGAATAAATACAACTATACAAAATGTGGGATTCAATTCCCCTCAACAAAAAAAATGTGGCATTCAAATTGTCAACGCAAGCATGTTTACAAGTATTTTTGCATCAAAGTATTCAATAGGTTGTTGGTTGACTAATTAAACGGGTGAAATTTTAGCCAAAAATAGTGCGCACATGGTTCATGCAATACTAAAATAATGCACATGGTTCTCATCAAATGTAGTTTTTAGAGTTATTTAAGTCAATTGTTTGGTTTATTTCTTTTAATTTGGTGTTGATTTTGGATTTATTTTGATAAATTGTTCTTGAATTCAATAAGGTTTTAATTATCTAGCTTTCTTCATTAACCAAGCATTTTGCATAATTCTGTTTTCTTTCTTTGGTTTAATGCATTGCTGAAATCTCATGAAATCGCAATATGACACATATGTAGTATTTTGATCATATCTCAAGTTGTTGATATTCAAATGGACAACAACAAATGAAAGCTAACATACTTGTCTACAAATTTCATGAAGACAACCCACTTCGAAACATAAAGGGGTGAAAAAGACGTGTCTTGGAGCGCTAGGCACCCAAAATGCCATTCACAAGCACTGGGTCCATAAGTGGGCGCTAAACTCCCCAGCAGTAGCGCAATGTTGTGATGTTTTTCGAATCTAACATTTTACAACAGCATTAGGCGTCCAATACAGGTCAAATTTCCCCGTGTTGGGCCAAATACATTTTTAGTCAAATTGGAGGCATCATTTGATCATATTTGAGTTTAGACACTTGGGCCCTAGCAGAGAAACACCGAGGAGGTTATTCCTAACATCATTGAAGGAGGTTTATCAATAACTGTTCATGGATTGTTCTTGTAACTCTTCTTTGATTTCTTTCTCTTGTTTATTTGTTATGAGTAACTAAACCCTCGTTGTTAGGGATGAACATAACTAGATGGAAACTTTTGTTATTTGATTTGATCTTCTATCATTGACGAAGCTTATCGAAGTAGTTTTATTATATCCATACTTAAGTATTTATTGATTGATCACCTTTAAATTTATTTATGGTTTATATTGTGAAACAGAAGTTGAATTTACGAACTCAAATAATTACAAGTTACAACAACAAATAAACTCAAATACACAGATAACATTGCATTATTACATTTATACATCAGAAAGTCGTAAATTTCACTTGCAATGAAAAATAAAGAAAAACTGAGTTTGGACAAGTACATAATCTTTTTCCAAGTACTCATGCTTAGTAGGTGACTATAATTACCTGAAAACCACTATGCAAATCATCCCATAAATGATTATAATTTTTTAATTAAAAAACCACAAATCATTAATCAAGAAAGCAAAACATCCAAACTTGACATAATTGGTTTGATGAGATGTCGCTAATGCTAAAAATAGCATTTATACTAGCTCAAGCCTTGTTTGTTTGCCATCTCGGACTCATATGTATTGTTTAATACGATCGATAAATGTTGCCTTGGATACATGACCAACAATTATATCTACTTGTTCACCATTCTTGAAGAAAATGACAGTTGGAATACCTCGAATCCCATATTCAACAGGAATATTTTGATTGTCATCCATATTGAGTTTGTAAAACTCGACCTTACCCTCATAATCATTTGCCAACTCAACCATTATGGAATGAGTATTTTTGCAGGAGTCACACCATGGAGCATAGAATTCCACCAACACAAGAGTCTTAGAGTTAAGGACAAGGGAACCAAAAGTTTCATCAGTAACAGGAGCCACTGCAATATCCAATAATAACATCAAAGTTTTATTAACTCGGCACAAACTTATTTTTTAACTGATCTAAATAAAATATCGTGATACTTGTCACTTCGTCTGCAAACAAAAAAACACAAATTCTCAACAGCAAATATTGGGTTTATAATTAAAATCAAACCTCCATCGGAAGCATCTTGAATGACGGCGTTGAGGAGGTAACTTGGTAAGGATTCGAGTTGTGCGGTGGCCATGGATGCCGAAAGAGTGTGAAAAAATATTGAAATGATGAAGGAAGACATTGCTATTGTGACGGTGGCCATGGAAGAACAAGTATGACTGTGAGAGAGAGAGAGAGAGACAATTGAAGGAAGAGTTTTCTTGTTTTTAGTCTTTCAGCATTGTTATTTTATAGACCCTAAAGTGGTACACCATTTAAAAATAAACTATCGTCCATGTTTGATTGAATGTGTGTATCCCTCAATATATAAAATGAATACGTTAACTGTATTTCCAACTTTTTTAATGAGTGAAATATCTAATATATATGTACCAGGGGAACCTCAAAAAAACAATGCTGGAGAATGGAATTACTAACATTTATCCTTTGTATACTACATCCAAAAATATAATTTATTCTTTATATATATACACACACTACGATTTCTTTGCTGACTATTATACTACATCTGTTCCACGAGGTACCTATTTTTTTTGTCAACAAATTATTTGTTTGATAAAATTAATGTTATGTACTTATCCACGAGTTACCTATTTCATATGTCAACAAATCATTTGTTCGATAAAATTAATGCTACGTACTCATCACTTCCAATTTAATATATATATATATATATATATATATATATATTGAAGAATAAAAATTAGATTATATTAACACAAGAGGAGTCGCTTCCCTAGCACAAGGTGTGAGCCACAAAAGCTGCATGAAAGGTCTAGAGACCCCGAGGATCCACTCCCGAAACACTTAACCAAGACCGTTAGGCCGGACCATCTAATATATTTTCTTTTTGTTTTATGATAGTGATATCATACTTTTTTTTAATAACAAAATGAAGAATATTTCTCTAAGAAAAATGAAGAATATACTGATACTTATAAGAGTTAGTAACGATCTTTAAAAAAAAAAAAAAGATCTCAAGGCGTAAACATACAAATTGAGAAGAAAAATAAGATCATTTTCCTTAAAAATAATGCACTTGATTCATAAAATACTAAAATAATGAGTACCATATTGAGAAAAAAAATGTTTTAAGTTAACAGTCAATATTGTTCAACAGCAAATGAAAGAATACATGCTTAGCAAACTTTTGAATTGACTTAGAATACAATTTGAGGGCATTCCCATTCAACTTTTGGTATGTGACACTAGCAAAATTGATTTCTGTATAAAGAAATTTAAATAAATCATGGAAATGGTTTCGTATCCTTGATATGTTACACAGTGAGGGCACTTCTCTGTGGGTAGGCATAAGTAGAGCTCACACTGTAGGGCCATTTTGGCCTCAAATTTGCCTGTGATTGTGTTGCCTTGTTCCTGCACTTCTATAAACCATTGATCATATTACAATACCTCAGCAACTGGCCTCTGACCTATGTTTAACCCGTTTTTTCTTATGTTTCTTATGTACACCATTTTCTGTCACAGATCCATTTTCCTTATTCTCCTTCGATGTAGATTTTCTTTTTTTCCTGGAAGAGCGTGTGCTGGGCTCTGCACGGGTGTTATCTCCGTCTCCACGTGGTAGTGGTTCTTCTTCAAAATCTAACTGCCAATTGCATAACATATCATGCTCTCCATAATTTTGTTGTATTGGTTCCCCAGCACCAGGAAGCAAACTATTAAAAGTCATTTCTCCGTTCAACCCCCCTTTGCGCTCCATCAAGACAGGGTCTGGTCTAATTATAGTGCCAAGGATGCTCCTGTTAGGTCCTAAGCTCAGGATGACCTTGGGATTTGTTAAAGTTGAGTAAGCCATTAAAAACGCTGACCTAACCTGCAGGAATAATAAATAGAATTGCATTTCAGCCCCATTTGAATAAAGATGAACGCCTAAAACACATACATATCATTTTGTTTTAAAACAGAAGGATATAGATTTATCCTTCAAAACAATACGCAAAAAAGACAGAATGGCAGTGACAAAAAATAGAAGCAATCACAAGACATATCTTAAGTCATTTAAATTTTCTTAGTAATTGTGCAGTGAATCATCCAAGTTCTGCAGAGGGAACTAGCCAAATATGCTTAAAATAGATGGAATGTGTTAAAAAAAACACTATTGCATTGGTATCTATCTCCAAACTTTAAGCCTTAGAGTTGGGACAACATTTACTATAATAGTATCATAAATATTATTTACTAGGGGATAAAAACAAACCTGGAAGTAATTGAAGGAATTCTTCCCAATGTCATTGTCTGGAGTCTGATTCAGCAAAAAGAAAATTTTAGTCATTAAAAAAAAGCTCTGAATAATAATTTATTTTGATGCACAAAATAATACAAGTCTACTCACTTCAGATTATATATATTATAAAATTAAAATGCATTGACAAAAAAAACTATTGCAAGGCATTTACTGCAGAAAATAGAGAAGACAGACTTATAGGACAATTTTCAACTGCTGATTAGATAATCTCCAATTCACTAATCATTCTTCTTGCCTTCTGGGTAGGCAAATACCTTCTATATAGTCTATTCTCATTTTTAATCTATTTTTTCATATAATATAAAAATAATTTGCTCCCAAAAAAACAGGCAGATCATGGATTCGGAAATGGAAATAATGAATTGCTTCTGCTAAGCTGAGGGACCAACAAAGGGAAGCAAAGAACAGAAAAAATGCAGCCTGAAGAGCGTTTGAATGAGGGAAGGTTTTCAAATTTCTCCTCCGACATTAACGGAAAAAAAAAAAGGAGATATCCAAGGAAAACTCAAGAATACAACAAAGCAGTTCAGTTTGCATCACGAAATATAACTCCAATAAAACAAACTAAACCAGGGACTAGAGTGAAGTCAGCATATTTTATCCACACCACCACCCGCAAAATACATTCATTAATAAAAAAGGTTTCTAGTCCAGAATTCTAGTTAATGATAAATGCAAATAGTAGATGGAGGAAAAAAATCATGAAGACCATCTTCAAAAATATGACAATTTTCTTAGTTTATTTGATATGCCCGGCAATAAAAAATTTACTTCAAAAAGACAAAAGGCGGTTATTCAAAGAGAACCTGTGGATCCTGAATTCCGAGAAGCAATGGCCGTGCTTTGTTGTAAAACCTGAGAGATGAAAAGTGGAAAAAGTCAGTTTTTTATTATACAATAATTAAAATCACATTTCTTTGCAAATATATTCAATTCCTTACCCTCGACTGCTCTTTTGGAAAAAGGTGCCTTCTCCATTACAATCTACACCAACATCTGAGGTATTCAATTTACGTCCATAAATATCAAAAAAATGTACCTAATTTGCATGAAGAAAAATAATGTGTTATCAGAAGGAAAATTTGGATATATATCTAATTTTACAACCAAAATAGGAGACATACAATGCAGGATTATTTCACATTTTCTTTTTTTTTTTAAAACATAAATATTAAAAATAATATAACATGCCGTTCATGGGCTTTTAACTGCATGGCACTTAGGAAACAATGAAAAACTGTTATTCATAAGATACGCACCAAAAGGAGCCCTAAGTTGTGCTCTGCAGAAGCTTGGCTCTGTCGGACATTCTGAAACATATAGTGGTCACAAACTTAGAGATGACATAGGTTGAAAAGAAGTGTATTGAACTTTATGCAGTGCCAAAGCACAAGGAAGCCTTATGATTAAAGGCCAAGTAAAAAAGTAAACTGCATAAGCACATTTAAGAATCACTCACCCGCAACATTGCCATCAGCATGGTAAGGAGAGCATAAGAACCAATCCCACCAGAATATACCTGCATACTTTACGAGAATCTTCCATTAGGCAGAGAAGGGCGCAGATAATTGCAACAGAGACAGCATATTTTAGAAAAACTCATACCTCATTAAGTTCTCTTTGTTGTAAAAATACTTTCAAAATCAAACACAATGGCCGTAATGGTGGCCACTTAGCTACTGCATCCTGCAATATATATGTAATTAAAATATAAGAACAAACTGGAAATAAGTTAAGTACCACATACAAACTAGTAATTAGATCCTACACGAAAGGAGAATGATGCAATGGTGGTGTGTTATTATATGCTTCCAAAATGTTGTGTTTGTATATGTAATTATCAACTTGTTTTCACCTCAATCAATATAACACGGTTAATAATAACTTAAACCACATATCTGAGTAAGAATTACATACAATCATTTTCTACCATTATCTATTTACAGGAAAATTTAAACAAAACTTATATAAATCTATGTGTTAGAAATAGAATTTCATACAATCATAATCCTTTAGTTTCTAAAAACAGGGAAATTTCAACAACGCCTAATTAATAATTATTTTGTAAATTCATCGAAATTATATATATTACATTCTCATCACCAACTACAACAACAACAACAACCAAGCTTTATCCCACTACGTGGGGTAGGTTATATGGATCAAACTATGACATAATGTTCTATCATAACCCATATTTGGATCCAACTCATTAACCTCTAAATCTTTCCTAATAGTTTCCATCAATATTCAAAATTAGAAAATAAATCTTGAAACTAAGTAGTGGTAACAATAAATACAAACCTGAATATACTCGGCAGCCTTCGGTCCGTTCTCTAAGTCAAAACTGAAAAAGAAAAAAAAATCACACAATGGATCCGTCATATTGAGTTTTTGGAGAAGAAAAAAAGAATAACATTGAAATAAATTAAAATGGTTTTTATGGAGACAATTTCGAGCAATAATACAACATTCCAATATAGAGACATGTGACCATGCACTTAGTAATAATATACAAAGAATAATGTAATTGTAACTTGCAAGAATTGGTGGTGACTGCTGATATTAAAAATTATTGTTATGAAAATTAATAGTGTGGTTGTTATATGGCCTATAAGTATTCAGCGACGCCTTGATAAGAAACATAAACGCATGATGGAAGAAAAACAAACGATGGCCTCCTGATGGAAATACAAATAATCCAGGGAATTAAGCAGAATTTTGATGTACACCAATGATAAATTAGTGAACAAGAACAAAGTTACTTCATATGGTACATATATATATCGTGTCAACAGAAATTATCCCATGACAGATGTATCCAATGTAGTCAGGATTGAGATCCTACGTAGGATCGGTTGGCCAGTGAAGGAACGTAACACGGTTCGTAATAACCCACTCAAGTGCAAAATTGTAACTTCACATGCACACACACAAACATAAAATTTCAAAAAACAAATTATATTACAAGAGTAAAATAACTTATAAATAATAAGTGCCCTTTAAAAAAAAAAGAAACTTATAAATCACAAGTGCATTAAACTAAGTTAATAAGTCATAATAATCATTCCTCACATTCATAATCAAAATAAGTTTCTCGTTTCTACTGGTTCCCTCTTCATCTCTACTAGTTTCCTCTTTATTAGTTCCAGCCAAATTAAAAACTGCATAGCTTTCTTGACATTTGCATGAACCATTCGACAAGGTAGTTCCTGCCAAATGATGCTTCACTCTATAAGCACTTCCTGCCAAACTGCATAGCATCAATAGATTCGACACGGCACTCGATTTTTACTACAATTACAGGATCAAGAAGGGTGGAGTGTAAATTTTGTGAGTATACAATTACAGGAAGTGCTTGCACAGTGAAGCATCATTTGGCAGGAACTAGCAGAGATGTTCTGCCTTGTCGAATAGTTCCTGCGAATGTCAAGAAAGCTATGCATTTTTTAGTTTGGCTGGAACTAATAGAGAGGGAACTAGTAGAGATGAGAAACTTATTTTGATTATGATTCTGAGGAATGATGATGATTATGACTTATTAACTTAGTTTAATGCACTTATGATTTATAAGTATTTTTTTCTTTTTGAAAGGGAACTTATGATTTATAAGTTATTTTGCTCTTGTAATATAATTTTTATGTTTTTGAAATTTTATGTTTGTGTGTGTATGTGAAATTACAATTTTCCCTTGAGTGGGTTCTTACAAACCATGTTGTGTTCCTCGTGTTTACGTTCCTTCAACGGCCGACCAATCCTACGTAGGATCTTGATCCTGACTACGTTGCTCCTTACTGCAAAATCCACATGTCTACTCTCCTTGCAAAAATGCCCCATTCCCCAATATGCAGACAATAAATTGAAAGTCATCATATATTTTTCAGTGGTGTTAATTGGCAGTTTAGCAAATATAGAAATCATAAAAATTCAACATATGCAAAGAGGTTCAAGTTAAATAACCCAACCAACATCTAATATTATCATTTATCAAGTGGCATAACCATATAACAATCAAGCAGAAGGAAAATCTAGCAATCCAAAATCAAAGAAGAGAATGTCGTTGAACCTTATATCAAAGGAAAGACCACTCTTCCTTTCAACAAATTTAATAATTGGCACGCGAGCCTTTCCAATGACCTGGTAAAGATTGACAAGCAAAACATCAGAAACTTAATCCTGCCTACAACTTTTTATTGGTAACGAAAAGACTGATATTTGAATAGCCACAGACCTGTATCTTTTTAGCCATGCTCCTCTGTGACAATGATCTAGAAATTGCATTCAAACCAATCTGCGGTTTCGGTAAGCCTGATTTCAAAATCACAACCTGCAGTCAAAAGATTAAATAATATCAACAATGTATCTATCAATCAACCAGCCACACATACTAGTATCTATTTGGATCAACTTATTTAAGTTTATCAACTAGAACAAGCCCTTATGAGACTGTTTGAAGAGCTTGTTTTCAGCTTATTTCCACAAGCTTTCAAGAATAACATATGAAAACAGCTTATAACATAAAAAAAACTTGACCCTATTTTATCTTTTGGTATAGAAATAGCTTATACACATGAATTTCCAAGTGATAAGCACTTATGAGCTTAGTTAAGTTGTTTATCCATACATGACCTAGTTCGAAGAGAAGGTTCAGTTCAACATCAATAGGATGACTTACATCAATATCACTAGTTGGAAGATACAACCCTGTCCTGAAAGACCCAAAAACTTCAACCTGAAAGTAAAGAAATCACACTTTTCATTGAATCTAAAACTTAAAATATAAAAAATAAAATAAAAGGGATATACACAATGTTATTAAATAGTGGCACTAAAACGCTATTGCATAGCAGAATTTGAACAAATCGCTGTTTTTCTACTGACACACTATTAACTACAACGCCCTACGTCACTATTGCACGGAAGGACCCCCTATTTTCCACGATCCATGCTAAACAACACTAGATATGCAATGGTTAAATGATGATAACCATACCTGACAATGAGGCCAAATATGTTTAATAACTTCAAAAACAGATTCAATTGCCGCATCACGTTTAGCTTTTTCTTCTGGAGTAGGTGACAAAAACTCACAAAAATCCACAATCTCTGCACATAAACAACCAAAGTAAAAAAAATAAATTAGAATTTACAATGCACCAAAACAAAACCCAATAGGTTAAAGGGTTTAAATTTCACACCTTTATGAAGCTGAAGCATAGGGCTTCTGAATTTACAATTCCCACGAAACCAACCATTCTCTAGCTTCACCTCCTGTTCGATAGCCGGCGTCTTCGGTTCAGCCGGCGTGACAGGCTCCGGGAGGGTGTCTTCGGGTTCAATTTCATCGGCGACGTCAAGGGAGAAGAAATCTATGGCAGTGGAAGAAACCGAATTGACTTGGGGGGTGTCAAGAGAAATTTCGTTGCGGAAAACAGAGTATTGTTGGTGGTTATCGGAATCTGGGGAATCATCGGCGGTGAGAGGAAGAGAAGTGAGGGTGGTGTATTCTATATTTTCGGGAATTTGGAGATTCTCTTGCTCAACCTCCATTGAAGAGTGAAGATTGAGGAAGGTTGTGAAATTGGGAATTGAATTTGAAATTAGGGTTTTTGTTTGATTAGGGTTTATGTTGTGGCCGAATCTAAGGTTACTATAGCTTATAGACCAGAATATTCTAATTGGTTTAAGTTTTTTTTTTTCACGGGTTAAAGCAAATATTTTAACTTTTCGCTTTATTTTTTCTAAAAATAAGATTATCTCTAAAAAAAATAATTAACTTAAAGATCATATAAGATAAATTTATGGGTTAAATATGTTTTCAATCTTTATAAATATACCAAATTTTCGTTTTACTTCCTTTAAAATTTCCCTTCAACTTTTAGTCACTATAAAATTTTCAATCACTACTTTCGATCCTTATTTTGAAGTTAATTTTTGTATTTTTTAAATGAAATTATGCAGAAATGTGTAGAGTATTGTAGATAAAATTCTAAAAATAAAAATTAGAACTTTTTGACAAAACACAAATTATAAAAATTCATATTAAAAAAATATAAAAATCATATTAAATTCATGCTTTGTTAAAGAAAATCTATTTTTTTTTTAAGAGATTCTTATAATATTATGAATTTTTCTGCAAAATTTTATTAAAAAAATATGAATTCTACAAAACGAAAAAGTGAAGTTGGAAAAAAATTTAGGGGCTAAGAGTTGAAGAAATTTTTTAGAGGGACTAAAACGAAAAAGTTGGCATATTTATAGGGACCAAAAACATATTTAACCCTAAAATTATGGGTTAAACACTTGTTCACTCCTCGTAAATATTCTAACTTTCGTTTTGGTTTTTCAAAAAAGATTCGTTTTTTTAAACAAGGTAAAATGAAATCAAATTAACAAGAATCCATTCAGCACGAGGCGTGTCATATAGAATTTCAAAAGGTACAAAAAGTTACAGCAAGAAAAACAAAACCAAAAAACAAGCAAGTTAAATTACAACAAATAGTTTTGAGGATGCAACCTCCAAAACCGCGGTAATCAAAATCAAAAGAAACAAGTTTTGACTTCAACTACCAATAAGTTTGGAGTTTGATCTTATTTAATAAACTTGCAAAGGCGCCACCTGCTGATGAAAAATATGATCGTTACGCTCTTTCCAAATTACCCAAATTGTAGACGCCCAAATAATAGACATCATAGTACTGTCTCGTTTAGATAAGCTACCCAAAGCACAAAATTGGTTCCTATGATCCTCGATAAAACCATTTCCCACAAATTTGTATCCCAACCAATCTGCCACCTTATTCCAAAGCCTCTCAAAATCAGCACATCGGACGAATAAATGATCTTTATCCTCGTACAAGTTGCATCCTCGTGTACAATTGCAAGCATCTAGAGAGATAATGTATATCATAAACAAATAATGTTTAGTCGAAATGCAATTAAGAAGCAATCTCCACACAAACAGATTCACTTTTAGAGAAACCAATTTTAACAAAAGATTCTACCTGACCTCTGAGTCATTGTTGTCTATAGAAGTCGAAAAACCATAAGCGCTTTTCACGGAATAAAGTTTTGATAAATTTAATTCCCAAACCCATTTTTTAGAAGTGTTATCCTGCAAGAAAAAATTTGTTAACAGTAAACTAATATATGCCACTTGTTCCTCATCCCACGCAAACAAATGTCTCTTCCACTTCCAAGCCTCACCACCCTCATCCCAACCCAATGCAAACAAGTTTGCCACCGACATCAACTTATTCTCAAATAATTCAAAAAATCTGCTAAATCTATCACACAACCAACTTTCCCCCATCCACATATCCTTCCAAACAAAGTTGAAGACCCATTACCCACCTCTCGTTTAATGTTATCTGATAGTCATCTTCCGACGTCTACACATATTCCTTCCCGGATTTTAATCATGTGCCGCCACCACAACAACCCCCCACCACCTGAAGTAATAATTTGACCATCTTCCTCCCCATATCTAGCAACAAGAACCTTATACCACAAATTATCCCTTTACTCCAACATCCGCCACCACCACTTACCGAGTAAAGCTAAATTAAACTCACGTAATCTCCTCACCCCCAAACCGCTATTCTCCTTTTTAGAACAAATAACATCCCATTTAATCCACGAAATTTTCCCAGAAACCTCACTCACCACCACCACCCCTGCGCACGCGCGCACACAAAAAGCATTAAAAATAGAATCAAGGGAAGAAAACATACTTTTAAGCATTAAAAATAAATTATACCTGAGGGAGTCTTGAAGAAGGAAAAAATAGACCGGGATTGAAGACAAGACAGATTTCAAGAAGATCAAGCGACCCTCGCTAGAAAGATTCCGACTCTTCCACCCAGACAACATACTTTTATTTCGATCAACCAATGACTTCCAGAAAATCAACTTACGAGGATCTCCACCAATTGGCAGCCCCAAATACATAATGGGAACATGGCCAAATTTACAATTCAAAACCCGAGTTGCCTCAAGCAACCAAGAATTTGCTACATTAATTCCAACCAACATACTTTTGTGAAAATTGAATTTTAAACCATATATTCCTTTAAACAATAAGAGGACCGCTTTCAAAGATTTCACATTCTATCAACTTTTCACACCTACTAATAAAGTGTCATCTGCAAACTGAAAATAAGAAATGTGAACAGTGTTTAACCCCACATTATAACCACTGAACAAACTCATATCTAACAAAGTTTTCATCATCACTTAACCTTTCTACTGCCAATAGAAATAAAAAAGGATAAAGGATCTCTGTGACAAAGACCGCGTTCAAAATTATTAATTATTGGTTGACTTTTGTTATCATAACACAACGTAAAAAATAAAATTTTGGAAGCGATGCATATAATATAAGTAGAGATAAAATTAAAAGATAATAATTGGTGTACATTGAAAACTAAAAATACCCATTTTTTTAACATATTTTTTCAAATGTGACAATTGTGATAAAAGTGGCATTTTCTCAAAGCCCAACTCCCCTAATTTTTTCTCATATAAAAAAAAGAGTAGTATTTTAGTAAAAGAATATTAATGACTTAAATTTTTTAATTTAAAAATCTAAGTTGTCATTTCATAAATTTGAGAAACAAAATTTCACAATTATTACAATTTCGATGACCAAAATATTGATTTACACGTTTGGCAATCTAAAGATAAGGTTTCAGTTATAAGAATACAAATGCCAACACATTATCCTCATAGAAAACTGTCATATAGGATATACACATGCATTTTGCTATCTGAAAACGGTTTAGGATAAGCTCAAAAACTATATAGATTCTTTAATTAGAATACACAGCCTATACATTATAATCTGGACAGATATTGGTCCAATGTACGTAACCTATTTAAAACAAGTAACATAAAATCACATAACTATATATAAAAAAATTGTCCCACTCAAATTTCATTGATTAATTCATCAATTAAATTAAACATACAAACCAATATGGCTGAGTTGACAGAAGTTTTTCCCACAGGCAAACAATTTGATGGTTTAATGCACATGTATGTTTATGTCATAACATTTGATCTTCCAACATTTGTCATGATATGTCTTATAATCACAATGTTTTTCTTCATATTCCATCAAATTTTCCATGGTTTATTCTATTGGTTTATGGAAATGAGACCTATTATTATCAATGAACGTGACATTGAACAAGGAACTCATATAGCTTATGGTGATGATGATGATGAGGATCATGAAGATGTATCTCACCAAGGAGTTACAATTTTCCATGCTCTTGTGTTTAGCAATTTGCAAGATTGGACAATGGTGGCTATAAGTGAAGAAGAACAAGAAGAAAATTATGATAAGAAAAGAGGACAAAAACTTAGAGATGCTAAGAAATTGCCACCTTTGATGAACTATGATGGAATTGGAAAACATGGTCATGAGTTAAGAAGAAGTTGCAATGAATGTGCTATTTGTTTGGAAGATTTTCAAAGGGGACAATTGTGTCAAGTTTTTCCTGTTTGCAAACACATTTTTCATTCAGATTGTATAGATCATTGGTTGCAGAGGAAATTAACATGTCCTATATGTCGTAATTGTTTATGACATATATAGATTAATTGATGTAATTATCAAACCTGTATAGTTTTGTATTTGTATATAAGGATGAACAAATTAAAATCTTGTATTACGGTTGAACTCTCGTATTTTAACTCATTAACTTCTTTAACTCTTAATTCAGAACGAGTTGAATTATCCAACCTCATAATACTAAGGTTCTGTAAAAAATAAATAAATAAAGGTCCGGTTCGAACGTATTTGATTATTAAAGAGTAGGAGTATTGGTTAAGTCATTTCAAACTCTATTTGAATAAATAATTAATTTCGAAAAGAATAAAAAAATTGAGATCTAGATTATCTATAGTTCTTGTTTTAACCTGAATAATAATATTAAGATGAGTGACCTCTCGAGAGGTCAAGTTTGAAAAAAAATAAAATATCCTCAACAACTAGTTATATTGTAAAAGGTAGTAGAAGATTCGAGTTTGAAAACCGTTGCTTATCAAATGATATGTCTGTTCGTAGTAAACGTGCCAAGTTAGCCATGATAACATTTTTTCTAATTGAGGATTTTCTACAACTAGACACTTATATTTGAAATTTAGAAGCGTAACCAATGTTATAATCAAATAACTTAAATGTAATTTTTGTACCCATGCTTTACTAAATATGCAATTTTGGTCTTTTCATTTTTTTATTTGCAATTTTAGTTCCCTCATTTTAAAAAGTCCGACATTGATCCACTTTTTATTTTGACATTCAACTTAGATGATACGACATTTCATTAAATGACATGGACACGTCCCTTATGATGATGTGGCAGCCAAGTCAGATTTTATTTTGTTTTTCGATGTATTAAATCTGATATTATATTTTCTTAAATAAATACATGGTTAAACATAAAAAAAATATAAACTAAAACTGTAAATGGTACTAGTGGAAAATGTAATCTGCTTGTAAGAAAGAAACATTAAGGTATGGCCAAGACAATAAGTGACTAAAAAGGAATAAGAAGAAGATCTGACTGCAAGTACATCTGTTTTGGATGGAATTAGATGTTGAAAAATTCAAACAAAACATTTTCAAAAAGCAGACAACTTTTTATTAAAAAAAAAAAAAAAAACTTTTCACTATAATCCAGTGATTTATCATGAATAATTTCTTTCATCTATAAAAGCACTCAAACTTAGCCTATGTCTCTATTTGCATGAACAACTTAATTAAGAGCCTATCATGATTCATATATGTATAAGCTATTTCAATAACAACAGATAAAATAAAGTGAAACTTTTTTCATACTATCATGAGGTGATTATAGAAATAAGCTTAAAATAACTTTTGAACATGTCATACGATGTTTCCATAAGCTTTCTCAACCAAACTCACAGTTCTTACGACAGTAAGTGAACTCAAATAAGTCCATTAAATAGGTTCAATGCTTCAGTTTCAAATTCCTTAGCAATTGTCTTCAAACATCTGGAAATCTTGTGTGCTGGACATGATTTCTTAATTAACTCTTTCAAGCTTTGCTATACTCGTACTTCGAGGCTCCATATCCAGCCCTATTGTCCTCAAAATTTCTGAATATTATTTATGTATGATGTGAATTTATTGAAGAAGTAACACCTAAATTCTTTATATGACTGGATCATTTGCGTGTTTTATCGCTTTTAGAGTTTAGGGTGTTACAATATCCAACCCTATTGTCCTCGAAATTTCTGAATGTTATCATTTTGAAGTAGTTTGGATCGTTAGCACTCTTGTTGCTCCAAATTTGTCCAACTATGCTGTTAGTATTTTTTCTTGACCAAACTGAAGGGAATCTCAATCTTAATCTTACCGAACAATCGCCAACACAAGCTCCATTCAAGGATGATTTCATAAGGCCAATGAAATGACAAGCAACTACACAGAATACATTTTTCTTCTCATTCCACCAACCTTCCCCTATCAACCAAGTGTTTGGATTGAAACCTTTTTCAATCCAATAGTCACTTTTATTTGAAAATACCATCACAACCTTAAACCTATATTTGTCTGTATGTGAACAGTCTACACCTTTCAAAGACATCATATATGGCAGTTGATCACTAATTATAGGAGTGCAATTCTTTGTTGAATTGCATTAATGAGTGTACTCTAGTTGGAGTCTTCTAATAGCACTTGAGAGAGGATATTTGCAAAAACTTGATGAATATGGATTTAGAGATAAGCTATTTTGAGAAACATCCCTTTCAAAAGAGAATTCATTTTCAACTTCTTTAGAATCCAAACTATAACTATAATTTTCTTCTAGAAGCATTATTAAAGAAATGGCTTCAAAGTAATGATCTTTCTCATCGCCCTTTTCGGAACTCAAACTCTCTAAGCTGCCAGTAATCAAACTAGTGACGATACTTGAATTGAAAACATTGTTAAGCTTAAAGACAGCAACAAGATTAAGAGAATCACCTGTTTTTGAAAAACCAATTCCTGTTCCAACCATGCAAACTTTTCCTGAAGATTTTGACCAAAACCCTTCAAGCTTGAAAGTTACAAAACTTGTTCTGAAATGACGCTGACTGTTATAACTTGGTTTATTACCATAGCTAAAGTTGCTTACATGATAGTAAACTGTGTTTGGATTGGAGAATGAAACAGTGGATTCAAGTTTGAACAAGTCATTGTTTAATGTTTCATGCAATTTTATGTGTCCAAGGTTAAAGTGAGAGTATTTGTTGAAGGAGTTTTCAGGATGAATGATTCCAGAACCTCCTGTGCAGAAACCTCCTCGAGGGAAAGAGTTATGGATGATGAGGTATTTGGGAGTTGACTCTGTGATGATGGAAGAAGAATGATCTTTGTAAGAGGGTTGTGATGAAGAAAAGGAAGAGATAGTTAAGAGATTCAAAAGAAAGAAAAACATGGTGAGATGAGAACTCATGATGACTATCATCAACTAGTTGTTTATGGTTCTGTAATGAGAAAAAGAAAGGCAGAAGAAGATAGAAAGAGTTTATTTATACATACATATATAGTATCTCTATAGTCTATGCTGAGCTTTAGAGAATGACAAATGAGACAGTTCATATGAAAAACAAAACAATGTAAAATTTTATAGCTAGTCATTCACTATTAATAAGTTGTGACATAGTTTTCTATCTATACAAGAACTAAAAACTTACTTAGTCGACAGTTACAAAGTTTATATTGTAAAACACTAGAGTAGAATATTATATAATCCCAAAGTTTAGGAATAGATAATCCAAAGCTTAGCAATACATAGTGACAAATCAATATTGAATGCACTTGTATGTAAATGATTTTTTTTAACACTATTCAAAGGATGATTTGGTAACATTCATACACATTGACTATACTAACAATTTTTCTTATTATAAAGTATGATTTAGGGACAGATGGATTATTAATGAATTAAAAAAATTTGCACCCTGACTCAGGGTTATGGAATCCCCCACTGATATTAGCAGAGGTGTGGAACAAAGTAGTCCTGTTGAAGGATGGCAGTCTTGGCTTGGAGTAAAATCATTGTCTATGGAATAATATGACAAGAGTCTATTTGTAAACCCACCAAAGTAGTCATGATAACATTTTTCTAATTGAGGATTTTCTACAATTTGACAAATCTGATTATATTTTAATATATAATCTTTTTGTTAAAAAAAAAACATAAATTAAAAGACTAAATTTTGACTCCAATTTTACTTCTTTTATTCATGTTCACATAAGCTGAAATATATTACAAAGACAGAAATTCAAAGCTAAAATATTAGAAGAGTACTACATCGGTATTATCACCATTCATCAGGCCATTCAAAAACTGCAATTTATGAGTAGATGTTTATATTTCAGCTTCTGATTCAGTCACCACAGGCACCATTTCATATACCTTTGATCCTTTGAATTTATGAGGCAGAACACATTGAGCACCAAAACGTTGCTGCAAGAAGATAATGATAGCAAGCAGGATACCTCCCAAAGGAATGACAATATCCCAAGTAGTGGAGTAAAAATCTGCATTAGGATTGGCATAGAAGTATGATCCATCCCCGAGTTGAGCATAATTACGAGTTCTGTAAAAATCATAGGCATGTGGCAAGAGTCTGACAAAAGTAGTTCCAAAGTAAAATGAACATGAAAGAACATTCTCATTCATATTTGAAAACAAGTTTAGAATGACTTGTGGCACAAGAAAGCCATCAAATACCAAACCGCCATAAGATTTCATGTTCTCCCAAGATGAATCATGTTGAAATCCATCTTTTTTCAACTTCAACAGCAATGAAATCAATAATCCCGCTGCATACAAGGGGAAAATCACATAACTAGCCTTTCTCTCAGCAATCCAGAGGCCGTTCTTGCTTTCATTAATCTTTCTTGACGACCAAGTTAGTTGAAGGAGACGGAATTGCAACAAGAAAGCTACCATGGTTATAATCCTTACAGATATTTCATTAACTTCAAGCCATCCAACATATCCAAACACAAAGTTTTTGCTGTTATAATTTTGAGGAAGAAGTGCTTCGAAATTGAGAACAAGTGGTATCATGTGACCTAATGTGAGAATTGACATCATGAAAACTGAGATGAAGGGAAGCACATTAGTGTATTTCTTGACATGGTATAGTTGCAATCCGACGAAAACACATGCTAGAGTTGTAGATATCAGAACCATGATAATCTCCATATCCATTCTCCAAACAGCTATTGTCGCTGTTTCCAAGTAAATTGCATATGAAGAAAGCTCTAAACTTTTGAAGTAAAGAGGATCTGATTTTTTTCGCATGCTTTCGATACTTCCTTTAATGTTGTAGCTTCCATTTTTTGCATCCAATGATGGAAACTGAAACTTCAATAGAATCTTACAATCCACAGAGTCGGCTAACTGTGTTCCAGCCTTTGAGTTAAGATCGCGGCAACCAATCATACACAAGGTTCCTGTCCTTGCATCATAAATACCTTCTGCTGAAATCATCACTCTATAAGAAGACAAATTAAACACTGAATTCCTGTCATATAAGGTTGAATTAGAAAATATGGTAATCGTGTAGCTAATGTTAAACAAGCTACCATTGTTGAACATCACCATAGGAGTTTCTGATGTGGAATTTGAAACAGTGACAGGAACATCATAAACTTGATCAGCAATGGATAAAGGAGCTGAAGAACCAAATGCTACTCTTATATTGGATTCTCTATCTCTAACTGACATATCAAATCTCATATCATAAGAATAAACATCTGGAAATCTTGTTCTCCCTTTGTTCTTGACAACCTTGTGCGTTGGACATGATTTCTTAACTCTTTCAAGCTGGCTATACTCGTACTTGGATGCTTGATATCCAACCCTGTCAGCTTCGAAATTTCTAAATGTTATCATCTTGAAGTAGTTTGGATCATTAGCACTCTTGGTGCTCCAAATTTGTCCAACTATGCTATTAGTATTTTTTATTGACCAAACTGAAGGGAATTTCAATCTCAATCTTACCGAGCAATCGCCAAGACGAATGCCATTCAAGGACGATTTCATGATGCCAATGAAATGGCAAGCAACTACACACAATGAATTTTTCTTCTCATCCCACCAACCTTCCCCTACCAACGTAGTTTTCGGATTGAAACCTTTTTCAATCCAATAGTCACTTTTATTTGAAAATACCATCATAACCTTCAACCTATGCTTGTTTCCTTGAGAACATTCAGCACCTTTCAAAGACATCATATATGGCAATTGATCACTCATTATAGGAGTGCAATTCTTTGAAGAATTGCACTCATGAGTGTACTCTAATTGGAGTCTTCTAATAGCCCTTGAGAGTGGAAATGAACAAAAACTTGATGAAAATGGATTTAGTGACAAACCCTTTTTCTCAGAAACATCACTTTCAAAAGAGAATTCATTTTCAGCTTCTTTAGAATCCAAACTATAACTATAATTTGCTTTTGGAAACATCATTACAGAAATTGGTTCAAAGTAATGATCTTTTGATTTTTCAGAACTCAAACTCTCTAAGCTTCCACTAATCAAACTAGTGATGTTACTTGAATTGAAAACATTGTTAAGCTTAAAGACAGCATCAAGATTAAGAGAATCACCTGTTTGTGAATAACTAATTCCTGTTCCAACCATACAAACTTTTCCCGAAGATTTTGACCAAAACCCTTCAAACTTGAAAGTTACAAAACTTGTTTTGAAATGACGTTGACTTTTATAACTTGGTTTATTACCATAGCTAAAGTTGCTTACATGATAGTAAACTGTGTTTGGAGTGGTTCTGAATGAAACAGTGGATTCAATTTTGAACAAGTTAGAGTTTATAGTTTCATGCAATTTTATGTGTCTAAGGTAAAATGAAGAGTATTTGTTGTTGAAGGAGTTTTCATTATTGATGATTGAATCACCTCCTGTGAAGTAACCTGAGTATTGATCACCAAGAGGGAAAGAGTTATTATGGACGATGAGGTCTTTGGGAGTTGACTCTATGATGATGGAAGAACAATGATCTTTGTAAGAGGGTTGTGATGAGGAAAAGGAAGAGATAGTTAAGAGGTTGAAAAGAAAGAAGAACATGGTGAGATGAGAATTCATGATGACTATCATCAATGGTTCTGTAATGAGAAAAAGAAAAGCAGAAGAAGATAGATAGAGTTTATTTATATATACATATAAAGTATCTCTATAGTCTATGCTGAGCTTTAGAGAATGGCAATTGAGACAATGCCTCCTCTCAATATGCTAAAGTCAAACATTTCCATTTGAAAAAAACAAAACAAAATTCGTAGGAGGTTTTCAACTTCAAACATTGGTTAAGATAAAATTTTATAAATATTGATTCACTATTAGTAAGTTGTCACATAGTTTTCTACAAATCCAAGAGCCAAGAACTTATTACTTGCTCAACACACCCAAAGGTTATACAATGAAACATTAGAATAGAATATTAGATAATCCCACTATTTTTTTAAGTTTAGGAATAGATAAAATGTATCCAATTAACAATTTGGGATGTGCTTTCATACAATGAAATGGAACAAGGCATTCCAAAACAGTCAACAGCTATAGCTGCAGTTGAGTCATGACTTTTTTTGCTATTTCAGTGATCTCTAAGGACTAAAAGTAAATAATAAAAAAATATCACCGCTGACCTATGGGTGAACTCAGACAGATACAGTAAAAATTGAATAAAAACAAGGGACAGTAAGTTCTGGCCGGCTGAATTTCTATATATAGAAGCCATAACGAAATACCATTATTTTACTTTTTTATCAGCAAAACAAAGAAAAGACTAAAGACTAATCCACGTCACTTTATATTTATGGATGGATTGATATTTGTCAAAAAGAAAATTATACTATACTGATAGGAACGTGGACTTGTTCAACTCCCACAATGAATGGCTATGTAGTGGAAGACTTGGAATTCCAAGTCTATGTGGGGTATACTCCTCCTCCTCAAGTCAATACTCCAAAAATACTTCTTCCAAGGGTGATTTATGATTGAGTGAAGTAGCAAATTATATTATGGTTCAGTCATAAATCTGAAAAATACTTCTTGAAATATTTTTAATTTGTAACCACTCCTCCCAAAAGTTTCTTAAATTAAATGTGGTTTTTTCATCACACTTATAGGAGAAAGAGAAAGATAGCGAACCACAACCTTTTATCATATGAGTTGTACTTATTGTCATTGGAATAGTTGTTTTGTTAATATGTTAGTTTGTTTTACTTTCTCAATTTTTCTTTACATTTTTCAAACATATGTAACAAAAAAAGCAGAACATCCTTACTTTTTCTAATCTTATTATGTATAGAACAAACAGGTTATGCATGAATTATTCATGAAATAATGAAGTCCAATTAGGAAAGTTTTAACAATTTGATATATTATTGAAAAACCTGTTATTAGGATGCAAATTAAGATTCTCTAATACAAAAATATAATGCACTAAAAGTACTCAAACTATTAGATTCAAATTTAGCAGGTAACAAGGCTATGAACTAGTCTTTTACACTTAACAATTTTACACTATAAAGACAGTATATTGCAAGACGCAAGGTATGGACGACTGAAAGATACAAATGTGCCGCATATAGACGGTATAACTAAAATACATAAACAGAACTATTAAGAAAATGACCACTTTTGATTCACCATGATTAGGCCGTTAGCACTTGACCAAAGAAAAGGGATTTTTTACATGTTGGTTGTTTCTACTTCTCCTTCTGATTCAGGTACCTTTGCATATCCCTTTGATCCTTTGAATCTATGAGGCAGAACACATTGAGCACCAAAATATTGCTGCAAGTAGATAATGATAGCAAGTACAATACCTACCAAAGGAATGAAAATATCCCAATAAGTTGAGTAAAAATCTTGGCTTGGATCAGCATAGAAGTATAGGTCACTATCTTGGTCAGCATAATTATGAGCCCTGTAAAGATCGTAAGCATGTGGCAAGAGTCTCACAAAAGTAGTTCCAAAGTAAAATGAGCATGAAAGAACATTCTCATTCATATTTGAAAACAAGTTTAGAATGACTTGTGGCACAAGAAAGCCATCCAATACCAAACCACCATAAGATTTTATGTTCTCCCAAGACGGATCATGTTGTCGGTAGACTTGGTACATTGAGGTAGCCGAATCTCTATCCGTTAACTTCAACAGCAATGCAATCAATAATCCGACAGCATACAAAGGGAAGGTCACATAAGAAGCTTTTCTCTCGGCAATCCAGAGATTGTTCTTGCTTTCGTTAGTTTTTCTGGACGACCAAGTTAGATACAGGAGACGGAATTGCAACAAGAAAGCTACCATGGTGATTAGCCTCACACTTATTTCATTAACTTCAAGCCATTTTTCAACATATCCTAAAACAAATGCTTTGTTGTTAGGATTTTGAGCAAGAAGTGCTTCAAAATTGAGAACAAGTGGTATCATGTGACCAAATGTGAGAATCGACATCATGAAAATTGAGATGAAGGGAAGCACATTAGGGTTTCTCTTCACATGGTAGAGTTGCAATCCGACAAAAACACATGCTAGAGTTGTAGATAGCAGAGCCATGACAACTTCCGTATCCATTCTCCAAACATTTCTTCGTGCTGCTTCAGTGTATCGCGCTACTGCAGATACCTCTAAATGTTTGAAGTGAAGAGGATCGGATTTTGGGCGTGTGCTTTCAATGCTTCCCTTGATGTAGCTCCTATCATTTGTATCTAAAGAAGGGAACTGAAATTTCATCAGAATCTCACAGTCCAAAGAATTTTCTGTTGGTGTTCCCTTGTTTGATACAAGGTTACGGCAACCAATCATACACAAGGTTCCATCTCTTGAATCATAAATTCCTTCTGCCGAAATCTTCACCGAATAATAAGACTTGCTAAACAAGGAATTCTTGTCAAAAGGTGAAGAAGACATCACTGAGAGGCTAATCTTGTAGCTAATGTTAAACAAGCTACCAGCATCATTGTTCAAGATTCCAGCATCAAATTCACTTCTCGGGTAGGAACCGGAAGATGTAGATAGGTACTCATCATCAACAAATAAGGGAGACGAAGAGCCCCAAGCTACTTTTTTATTGGATACTCTAATCGACATATCAAATTTCATGTCATATGAATATGCATCTGGATACCTTTTCCCTTTGCTCTCAATAACTTTGTGTGGTGGACATGATTGATTAACTCTATCAAGTTGGCTATATTCATACCTTAAGGCTTTACCCCCCACACCATAATTCGCATCATCATTCCTAAATGTTATCATTCTGAAGTAGTTTTGATCATTAGCACTCTTGTTGCTCCAAATCTGGCCAACTATGTTACTACTATTTTTGATCGACCAAATTGAGAGGAATCTCAATCTTAACCTTAATGAACAATCACCAACATGAGTTCCATCCAATGATGTAGATATGCTACCAATGAAATGGCAAAGAACTACACATAACATTTTTTTTTTCTCATCCCACCATCCTTCCCCTATCACCATAGTTTTGGTATTGAAGCTTTGATTATTCCTATTCCAATAGTAATCAACACTATTGGAAAATTCCCCCAAAACCCTAATACTATTCTTCTCTTTTGAAGAACATTCAATGCCTTTCAAAGACATATGTGATGGTAATTGATTGGAACTTTCACTAATTATAGGAGTGCAATTCTTTGAAGAATCGCACTCGCGAGTGTACTCTAGTCGGAGTCTACGGATAGCACTTGAGAGAGGATATTTACAAAAACTCAATGAATCAAAGTTTAATGATAAACCCTCCTCATCATCATTACTACCAAAAGAGAACTCGTTTTCAACTTCTTTAGAATCCAAACTATAACTATAATTTGCTTTTGGAAACATCATTAAAGAAATTGGTTCAAAGTAATGATCATCATGATCCTTTTCAGAACTCAAACTCTCTAAGCTTCCACTAACCAAACTAGTTATATTATTTGAATTGAAGACATTGTTAAGCTTAAAAACAACATCAAGATTGAGAGAATCACCTTTTTTCGAAACACCTTTGCTTTTTCCAACCATGCAAACATTCCCTGAAGATTGAGACCAAAAACCATCAAGCTTGAAGGTTAAGTAACCCATATGATGATTATGATTATAATATGAAGCATCATTGGTGGTTGTAAAGGTTATAGTGCCTTCAATTTTGAAAAGGTGAGGATGTGAAGTTGCATATGTGTTTCTTGGTGGAAAGTATAAGGAGAATTTGTTCCAAGAAGCATAAATGTTGATGATACTATCACCTCCTATGTAGTAACCTGTGTTGTGATCACTTAAAGGGAAAGAGTTGAATTTCTTTGTTGTTGGAGTTGTTTCTGGGATGATGGAAGCACAATGTTCTTTGTAAGATGATTTTGAGGCTAATGAGAATAAAAGGTTGAAGGAAAAGAAAATGAAAGCTAAGAAAAACTTTGAAAGAAGAGAATTCATGACTATTCTGAACTTGTTTATTAGAAAAGGGTATACGAACAAAGGAAGAATTAATATTGCCTGTTATATATAGTGTACTTAAGAGCAGTTTCTTGGAGAATTCCTATATAAAATAAATTAATAATATCAAATCAAATATTATTTATAAATTTTTATGTTCTATTTCTACACCATTTTCGGTGTGAGTGTGGGTCAAATCAACATAAATTATACTCGACCGAACTAGGCATGCCAACAAAATCCATACTCACGGGTACCCACCTGAACCAAACATAATTTGACGTTTTTTTTTTCTTTCTGTTTTGACTGAGTTTGGGTTTCTCCCGATTTTAAAACATAGGTATGTGACGGGTAACGGAGATATAGGTGCCCAACCCGAATCCATACCCAAACCCTTTCGGAATGTAGAAAATCAATTTATTACCTTTTTTATATAAATAAAAACACAAATCCAAAATCATTTCTTTGCTGAATAATGTATTACAACATTGCGTATGAGACTAAAAATACTTTGATTTTTATTTAAAAAATTATCCACTGCGGGGATGGAGATGGGGCGGGAAAACTCAAACCCATCAAGGACAGAGATGAGGTTTGATTTCTCATCCCCGTTAAATATGTGTAAAGTAACGGTAAGTATATGAGAGTAGAATATAAGAACAGAAAAGGTAAAACTCATCTCCATTCCGCCCCGTTATCATGCCTAGACTGAACATATTTTTCATTGGAGTTTGATAATCATTATTGTGCATAGAGGAACTACTTCAAGAGTAGAGGATCCAATTTGTGTGCCTAACATACTCCAAGACATGAGTTACAACTAAACAACAATAGTGGATTTTTCATGAAAATTAGATTATCCTCGTGGTTAATTAGCATTTGGTTTTGAGGATATTTTACGCGGATATCCATGTTCTATCTCGAGTGTCCTATCTCTCTCCTCCTTCCTTCTCTTAAACTTTATTTGGAAGTTTGGAGGAGAGGGGAAGGAAGGACTTTGGGATGAGAAATATAAGAAAATTGAGAAATTTTTCACATTTTTTAAAAGAGTGTTTTTTTAAAGAGTGGTAAATTAATGTTTATGATTAATATATTTTTAATTTTAAAAATATTATAACAACATATGTTGAATTTGAAAATTCATATAAATCCTCCCAAACCACCCAAAACATTCATTCAATATAATTTTTTAGCTTCCCAAATGAGAATGAATTTATATTTTGAAGAAAAATAAACCCACTATAGTCCCTTATCTCAATGTCTTCTATTTCTTCCAGTTTGCCTTTTTTTTCCATACCCTCCTCTCCAAACTCGCAAATAATGTCTTAGTAGCAACAAAAAAAACTAGAATCATTTAAGAATATATGTTTTTTAATTATTTTATATTTAAATACTCGGAAATGAAAAAAAAAATGCATCAATCCATTGAATAAGTTTGCACAAAAAAAAGTTTGTTATGTATATCACCGACCAATCTATATGGACTAGCATCACAGTCTCTAATTCATATCTTTTAACATATATTTTTATTCCCTAAAAAAAACATATTTTTTTATTAATTAAAAATTGCACGAGTCTCATCAAATTTTGCATGTCTCTAAAATTTAGTGGGTTATATAAATTTTGATCAATAAAAAAGAGTATGTTAAAGAGTGTCTTATTAGTATTATTCATTAGAATTATGTTGGCAACAAAGTCTTGAAACATTTTTATAATTTGGGTTAAATTTCAATCGGTAGGAGTGAGTATTATAAAAAGTATATTAAAGAGTGTTTTGTTAACTTGAGTTGAATTTGTCTTGCTTGCTAAAATAAGGGTATCTTGACTACGTGATGTGAGTATCAACTATCTTTTTAATTATATATATATAATGAAAATAGGTCATTTTGAGTTGATTTCTTCTTCTTCTAATTATACCTTTACACAAATTTAGCTATAAGAATGTTATTTTGTTTTGACCAAAAATATTATTTTGTTGTTGTCATTAAAAAAGATAATAATTTGTATTATATTTGTAATATGTTTTTGAAAAATATTATATTTGTTATACGGTTGGTATCATTGAAAAGGATAAATATAGTTTGTTACAATATGAAATTGCAAAATATCTATTATTTATACTTGTAATTTTAATTAAAATTTCATAAAAGTTATTGTTCGTAATTTATACGCATTAGCGCAATAAGAAGATTGGACAAATCGAACACGAAGAACCCATATAATAAGTTTACCCCAATGGTTTCATGAGTTTTCAAACGTATGTCAAGAAGCATACGGGGTAAATTCATTATATATTTTTACCAAGAGATCTAACATCTCACCAAAATATTGAAGGCGTCGAGTATATAAATCAACTCATGTGTATATTTTTTATTTAGTCCAATTTCTACTTACATTTGAATTCACTTCCTTTTATTTATCAAACTCTTCTTTTTATTTATCAAACTCTTCTTTTTTATTTATCGTTCTTCTTTTTCATCACTCTACTCATCTATCTATATTTCACTTCCTCTTCTCTTTTTATGAACCAGGAGTCAATGGCCACAAAGACTTGGTAACAAGTCATGATCATCGTTAATTAAGTATTTGGCGAGATCCCTAGAGTCGGTCAATGAAGACTTTAGATGTTAATTATTGCACCTTCTAAGGTATTTCTTCTTGGACTATTGTAAGATGAATTATTTGGATAGTGGGAAATTCAGTCCACGGCTATCGCAAGAGATGATAGTGATAGGGAAGAACTTTTCTCACACCCTAAATACACTTCAAATGCACTCAGATGAAACACAATTTTTATGTTGTTTCAAAATAAACTTTCGAACAAATTATATCATCGTCTGAAAGTAAACTTTCAACATCATGTAATGTTTTTTTATAAAATATGAGGTGAATAATAAAGTTGTTTCCTAATGGAACGAACAACTAACCGTGGAACAGGCAAAAATATGAAATTCAATGAAAATGGATGGTTTTATTTTTATACTGAATTGTTGCAGAAACAAATAAGTTAACATGAATAATCGAAAATTTGACCTCAATTTGTCAAAAATAATAATTATGATAGGTGTTACATATATCACACTCAATTAAACTTCACACTAGATAAGTCTTGAAAAATATTAAGTTAACCCCTATTATTTTAAAATTTTAAATAATAATAAAATAGTTATACATCTTTTATATTCATTTTTGTCTATAGAAAAGATTTGGTTAACGGATCAAGAGTGAAGGACATCTCTAACAAATGTTTTGTTCAACACATTAATTAAGGATCGAACCCAAATCAAATGATTAAGGATTTAAATATCTACCACTTATGTCATGCTATGTTTTCCGACAAAGATTGGTTACCATTAAAGAATAAATATTATTATTTTTTACCAAAATACCCGAAAATGAAAAGAAAAAATAATAGTATTTCATTTATTCATTGCATAAGTTTGTTATGCATATCACCTATGATAATATAAACGGATAAAATTAACCCCTGTGAGCTTATCTCAGTTGGTTGGTAGAGATATTGCATATTATATGCAGGGGTCGGGGTTCGAATCACAGACACATCGGATAAAATTATCTAACATCATGCAACCAAAGGTTCCTATTTTTCAAAGAATGTTGCATCCCTAAGTGAAACAATATTTTTTTAAGAAAGCAAAAATTTTATATTACCAAACATGAGGAGTACAAGTTGTACCCTCCCAGAAAATCAAGTTACAATACATTGCAAATACCCAAAAACAATAAGAAGTTTAGCTTTGCTACATGTATGCAAAGATTCAAATCTAATAAATACACCCAAAGGAAACACCAAGGCACGAAGTTTTCCGAATATAAATTCTGGTTTTGCGAAGTTTTTAAATTTCATTTTCCAAGAATAATGAGAATTTACTAACAAAGGAGAAGAATAGAGCAGTAGTGTGGATGGTGGAATATGTTTTTCTTTCTTGGCTATTTGTTTCTCCTTCCTCCACGATCATCAACACACGCAACATCTTCCTTTCATTGTTCCTTCCGCAAGGACCAGCAACAACAACTCAAGCCACCTTCACTGCATTGTTCTTGTTGCTTCTCTCATTTTTGTCAGGTTATCAGACATGCATTGTTGGAGACAATGACAGGTGTGAAAACAGTGGTTAAAATGACGATGTTATCAGCCAAACGTCATTAATGTGTCATACGGCTAATGCACTTCCTACCATGGTTCAGCTAAAAACTCAATTTTACTGGCTAAACACATTACGTGAGCTGTTAATGAGGTTTTCGTGAAAAAATCGGTCGAATTAAATAGCACCGCTCGGTGGTGATTGTAGTGGTGACAAGTGACTGTATAAAATTTCTGTAATTAATGAAGACGAAAAATATAAACTAGATATTTGCTTACCTTTCTTTAAGAGCAAGAAAGAAATGATGATAAAGCAAACATAATAAAGTCCAAACATCCTAATAAATAATTATATTAAACTAGTATGTACAGTTATATTAAGTTTTTAACTACTTAATATTAATAACAAAAACCTGCATGCGTTGATGCAATGAGGCTTTAGGAATCATTGGTCTCGATATTGGGTTTTAAAATAGCGTTCCTTGATCAAACTAATGTAGTTAAGCGAGTCACTTTCTGGCAGTGGTCCTACGTGGTACCGACGAAGACGTGAATTTCTCACAGTCCTTAACTTCAATTCTTTTAAACTCTTTGACAAGATTATTCACATGTCCAACTAAACCAGCCTTAAATTTATCTGAGCATTTTCCTTCACCCTCATCAACATCTTGAACCCCACCTTTGGCCAAACAACCAACTTGAACACCTTCCGTGTATGCTTTACATGACGCCAGAATATCATGAGCTCGGCAGTAGAAATGCCCCAAAACAAGGTCTTCAAAATTCTGAAACAAAAATGACGTAAATCAGTTGCTTGAACCACAAGAAAGGAAAAAGATTTTAAATACTTTAAAATTACGGTGTAAATGAAATTATAGACATTCGTTAATATTATAACATAACGCTATTGTTGAATATAATCAAAAGCCTGCGTAAAACTTCTTATATTAGATGAAGGAAAAAAGAAAGGAAAAAATAAAACCAAGTGCTACATGTGTAACGTGGCAAAGCCAACTTAGCAGAGATATAAAAGAAATGAACCAAGAGTGGGACCAAACCTTTGGAGGCTTTCTTATCGTATACTCCATCCGTTTCAAAATACATGTCCAAGTCAACCACTTCACATATGCCAATGCACAATTTTGACCGTTAATATCTTTAATTATCAAAAGTAAAAAATTATAAAAATTTAATATTTTGAAAATATTTGTTGAGACGAATCAAACAACATCTTACATGTTAATATTTGTATTTATACATTAGTTAAAAAATATGGTCAAAATAAGTCAAGTCAATAGTGCACATTGCAAAAATTGGACATGTATTTTAAAACGGAGGGAGTTCATCATTGTCTTCAGCGATAGAAAGAACGTATCCTCATTATACTGCAGGGAACTCGCTTCACCGCCCGGTGTGCCCTTTGAAGGTGCCCATCCAGGTTCATTGAAGTAAGGCTTTGCATTCAAGATTAGACCTTGTATGGAGATTAGAACCTGTAGCATTGTCGAAACACCTGGAGTCCACATCTGATTTTTGTCGCCAGACCAGGTGTTAAGTAGATTGAGGCATACTTTGCCACAGTCATACAAATTAGGGTTGAGCCGAAGACCACCAGAGTGGTAGTGGACTTGCTGCCATGAAAAAAATGGACCCGTTGTCAGAATTGAATTTAAAAGAGTAAACTAGAAAATAGCGTCAGACAGATAAAGTATCCTCAACCACATACCGGTGGTACATTGGGATATCCAGGGGGAAAGTAAACATCAAAAAAGAAAAGACCGTCATGGTAAGGAGTCCCTTCTGCTCCAATAATCACAGCCCTCATGAGATCCATCCTTGATTCGTAGATTCTCACAAATATTGAATCTGATGAGCATTAAAGATAAAAGTAAAAGAAATGGTCAGGTTGAGCAATTTGCAGAAGCAGGTTTCACACTAGTGTCTATAAGTTCTTTGATTCCAACGTCAAAACAAGTATCTATAGAGAATACAACCTAGAATTTTTTTGGCATTCTTCAATAAGGATGTATTATAAAGAAAACAAGTCAAGATCCTTCCGATAAGACATGAACTAGACCTACCATTTCAATAGCAATGAACGGAGCTCGATAGAAAAATTAACAACGATTGGATACAACCCATATGGTTAAGTCCGTCAGCTCCAAAAAGTAAATTGAATACTAGATGTGATTTGTAATATGACATGGAAAATATTACAAGCTATTTAGTAACAAGAATACTAAATTCACCCGGCAAATGCTCCTCCAAAATTTTCCACTTTTCCTGGATTTTTTTAGCCCAACTCTTTGGATTCTGATCAGGAAATAGGTAATATGTAAATCCGTATAATTAAGATTAGAACTGAAACAAAGTATGCCTTTGAAATGATTAAAGAAAAAAAAAACTAACCTGCTTCATGGAGGAATTATTTTTAATAAAGTGATGGTCTGAGGTGTCGGTGACAGTGTCAAATAGCTTAAAACTTTGAAGTTTCCTCGGGGTTTCATTTTCGGGTTCATCAGTGATTGTCAAACCTGGGGCAGCTGCTCTTTTACGTCCAGCTCTGGCAGATTTAAGAACACTGGTTTTACCAAGCACGTCCTCATGAATGGCTTCAAGCGCCTTCCCTTTATTACGTTTACGAGATATTTGACCAATTACCATTAAATCATCATCATCATCCTCGCCGTCATCAATGTCAATCACATCAAGGACAATGGACTGCAAAAGTAACAAATAATGATTATTTAGGTAAAGAAAAAGTATACTTTTAGAAACATTTATAACACATAGATAAAACAACATGAAACTTATGGTTAAATATTGACCCCTTGTTTCTAAAGGTACCAGTAGCTTCATAACAACAAAGGGCACCAGAGGAACCTCCTTAAACAATCCCTTCTATTTCGATAACCAAAACAAACATCCTCAAACTGTAAAACTATAACTTGATAAACCAACAGAAACTTCACTTTATTTCCTTTATTTTTCACAAACTCACCCAGCTGTAAGAGCATAAATGGTTTTTCTAGGTTTCTAAAATAACTTATTTATGTAGTATAATAGAAGAATCTCAAATCTAAAACTTCACATACAGCAAAATCTCAAATCCAATACTTCACATACAGCAAAATCTCGAATTCACTAAATATGTTTCACTTGCAACTTACATATTAATAACACAAAAGTAGGTCAATCAATGATGTAAAAATAACCACGGGCATATCACAACCAGAAGATGAAAAACACCGTATGCATGAAAGTGTAATATTTTTTTACATTGACAGTGCATCAATATCAAACTCTATGGGAAATGGACAAATGCATTACACAACATCATATAAATTATACTTGAAGATACAAAAAAACCAGCCCACTCCCACGTTGCCTCCACAACTCACACATCAACAAAACAACATCACAATCACTAATTTCAAATGTGGGGTCCAACATTGCCATGGTTTCAAATTTCGTTCGCAGCATCAAAAACCTAAATGTTGCAGCCATAATCACAGCCCATCAGTTTTTAAAACCATTCAGATTCCCATAATATAACAACCTAAGAAGAAAAAACTACATCATTCAGCCTAAACCCTAGTCCAAAGGGTTATACCCCTTTTGATTATAAGCAAAAGAAAATAGCAAAACCAGAATTTCACTGTATAACCAAAACTAGCAATGTTACAATCAGGACATTCTCTTGGCACGATTCTAGTACTAACAAAGCTCACATCATAGGCCTAAAATTAAAAGTGCATCAGCAAAGTTAATAGTTTTAAATCAGAAACTGGAAAATCAGAGGACATAAATAATGATCATGGATTAAAACTGAAAACCCAGATTAAGATTTTAATAAAAATCAAAACTTAAAAGCAGAAACTGGAAAATCAGAGGCGTAAATAATGATAATGATTGAAAAGTGAAAACCCATGATTAAGATTTTAATAAAAATCAAAACTTTAAATAGAATGAAGACACCCCACAAGAGAAAAAGAACAAAAAACTAAACTAAACAAAACCTCATGAGAATTTGAGAGAAAAATTCAAAAAAGATAAGAAAGCACCTGTTTTTTCTGTTTTTTGAGTCTGGGAGGGTGTTGGTGAATTGGAGGAGGAATTTCAACAACATCAAGGTCCATGATGAAGCAAAAACTGAAATGAGAGAGTGAAGGTTTTGCTACACACTTAAAAATGAAGGTACTATAAGAACAAAAATGGAAGATAGAGAGATTTTGAATTTTACTTAATATCGAAATTTACGACATTTATTGATATATTACGAAGTTACTTTTTGACCCAAGTCTCTTTCTTCTCAATCAATAATATTATTATTTACCACCTTCGATTCGAGGATATCTTCGGAAATTTCAGTTGTTTGTGTTATTCATTGCATCAAACATCTTACAAGACAAAAAAAAAATTAATATCTTAAAATGTGAATAGACTCAAAAATAGTAGTAAAACATTTAGTGTGCTTTTGAGAAGAAACAAAATTTCTACTCGTCGTTACAAATAAATGAACTAGCACATAAATGTTAGTTCAACCGATAAAAATGTTGAAATTGTTAAATGAAATGTCGTGATCGAGGTTCAAATCACGACTTCTCTATTTATATATGATATATATGATGTGAGTTTCTAATAAATATAGTTATTTCATCTTACTAGAAGTGATAATTAGGTCTCCAACTAATAAAATTACTAAATTGGTTTTCTTCAACTAATCGTCCATTTTCTTTTCATTAGCATTATAAATATTGTTGAGGAAGGTGACGGTCTACTTGAGTGAAGAAAATAAATTCAAGGATCTCACGATAATTGAGAGATAATCTTCTTCAAAAGAAAAAGAAAAAAAGTTGGAAGATTTTTAGGCTTTTAATCATTTTTAAGAAATTCAAAAGAAAGGAATAATGAAAATTATTAGATGTTGTGAATGCACCATAAACTCTTGTGTGCTTCTCAAATCCAACCCTTAATCTCCAATTATAAATGACATGTAGACAAAGTTAACATTTTTTTTACAGAAACTAATGGAAGATACTAACTTGACTGACAGAAGTGGATATTAGGAACCAAAATGAATTAGTTAATAAACGAAACATACAAATTTGACAAGGGATCAAATATTCTATTTAACCAAAAATATACAAAGTGGTGATTGTGGTGGTTATCACATCACTTTGGAATCCAGAGAAACGAAACAAAATGAATAAATTTCTATAATTACTAACGAAGATGAAAAATGTAAACTACATTTTGCTTACCTTTCTTTTAGAGAAGTGTATACAATTATGTTAAGTTTTTGTGTGTTCTGAAATTAAGTTTTAAATACTTAGTTTTTTTGAAAGTGAAAATCCTTGATAGTTAATTAATGTAAAACAAAAAAAAAACACAAAAACCAGCATGCACTTGATGCAATAAGCCTAAGATATCAGAGTCTCAAAATTGAGTTTTAAAAAAAATATGTTCCTTGACCACTCATGTAGTTATGCGAGTTGTACACGGCACCGGAGGGAGGAAGGTTGTACATAGCACCGGAGGGAGGAAGGTTGTACACAGCACCAACCGGAGTCTGAATCTGAAGATTGGGGTTTGAGAAAAATGTTCCTTGACCATTGAAGTAGTTATGCGGAGTCTGAATCTGAAGATTGGGGTTTGAGATAAACGTTCCTTGACCATTGATGTAGTTATGCGGGTGGTACACGGCGGTACTGGAGGGAGGAAGCACAAATTTCTCACAGTCCTTAACTCCAATTCTTTCAAACTCTTCGACTAGAATATTAACATATCCAACTAAACCAGACTTAAATCCATCTGAGCATTTTCCTTTACTCTCATCGACAATGTTAAACCCTCTTTTGACCAAACAACCTACTTGAGCACCTTCTGTGTATGCTTTACATGACCTCAGGATATCATGTGCTCTGCTGTAGAAATGCCCCACAACAAGGTCTTCAAAATTCTGAAAACAAAAAACAACCTAAATCAGTTGCTTGAACCCCAAGAGAGGAAAAAGATTTTAAATACTTGGCAATGGCAGTGTAAAAAGTAATTACACTCATCCAATCATATATCACCTCGTAGATATTCGTGTAGGTATTTTGAAAATAATATTATAACATAATCATACGTCTGGACAACTTTTTTTATTAAACAGAATTTTATATTTGAAAAAATAAAAACCAAGGAAATGAACCAAACTTGCTAGGGATATAAAAGAAATGAACCAAGAGTAGAACCAAACCTTAGGAGGATTTCTTATCACAGACGTCATTGTCCTCATTGAAAGAATGAACGTATTCTCATTATACTGCAGTGACATCGCTTCACCCCCTGGTGTGCCACTCGAAGGTGCCCATCCAGGTTCATTGAAGTACGGCTTTGCATTCAAGATTAACCCTTGTATGGAGACTAGAACCTGTAGCATTGTCGAAACACCTGGAGTCCACATCTGATTCTTGTCGCCAGACCAGGTGTTAAGTAGACTGAGGCATACTTTACCAGTATTATACAAATTTGGATTGAGCCGATGACCTGCAGAGTGGTAGTGGACTTGCTGCCACACAAAAAATTCTCCCATTTGTCAGAATTGAATTAAAAAGAGCGAACAAGAAAATAATGTCAGCTAGATAAAGTATTCTCAACCACGTACCGGGGGTACATTGGGATATCCAGGGGGAAAGCAGACATCGAAAAAGAAAAGACCATCATGGTAAGGAGTCCCTTCTGCTCCAATAATTACAGCCCTCATGATATCCATCCTAGATTCGTAGATTCTCACAAATATTGCATCTGAAAAGCATTAAAGAAAAAAGTTAAAGAAATGGTCCGATTGAGTAATATGCCGGAAGCAGGTTTCACTTTATGGCATTTATAAGTTCTTGATTCCAATTTCAGAACAAATATATGGTGTGGACACCACCGAGGAAAATTTTGGTAATCTTTCAACAAGGATATATTATGAAGAAAACAAGCGAAGACCCTTGCAGTAAGACGGGAATATGACCTACCATGTGGTAAAGTCCATCAGCTCCAAAATGAAATTGAATACTAAATGTGAATACAGAAAATAGTACAAGCTATTTAGTATCATGAATACTAAACTCACCCGGCAAATGCTCCTCCAAAATCCTCCACTCTTCCTGGATTTTTTTAGCCCAACTCTTTGGATTCTGCTTAGGAAATATGTCATATATAAGTCCATATAATTATGATTAGAACTGAAACAAAGTACGTCTTTAAAAGAATTTATTGAAGACAGAAAAAACTAACCTGCTTCATGGAGGAATTATTTTTAATAAAGTGATGGTCTGAGGTGTCAGTGACAGTGTCAAATTGCTTAAAACTTCGAAGTTTCCTCAGGGTTTCATTTTCGGGTTCATGAGTGATTGTAAAACCCGAGGGAACCACAGCTGCTCCATCACGTCCAGCTCTGGCAGATTTGAGAACACTGGATTCACCAAACAAGTGCTCAGGAGTGGCATTGATATTATGAGAACTCTTAAACCATGGGTTTCCTGATTCTATGCCCAGAGGATGCGATGATCCATTATGTCCATTGAAATTTGAATGGAATGAACTGCTACTGCCAGCTCCCTTCTCAGCACTTTCAAATTGCCCCAAATATGGCAGCTTCATCGCATCTGGATTGTCAGCAAAATCCTGTTTTTTTGAGCCAAAAAAAGAAGACTTTGCTTTACCATGGAAAGGTTTTGGCAACAATGTAAAAGACGCCTCAATTCCAGTCGGTAGATCCACATTATCAAATGGTGCCTGTAATAAAGCGTACTCGTCTACATCGAAATAATTATCTGAAAACATATGAAGGTAGTCATTATCGGTCAACGATGGACCAGAAACTTGGCCCTCAACATTGATTGAGTTATGTGATACTGAAGGTTGACTATTAAAAGATTGAATCCCACTAACTGTTCCATCTTTTTCCATGCCAGGCTGCCAAAAAGTAAAATCAGACAATCTCTTAAAAGGATGCAAACAAAATGATAGTCATTTAAAGTTGGAAAAGATATTATACAAACCACAACTTGTTGATCACCGTAACCCTCATGAATGGTTTCAAGTGCCTTCCCCTTATGACGTTTACGATTTATTTCACCAATTATTATTAAATCATCATCATCATTGTCGCCGTCGTCAATGTCAATCACATCATGGACAATGGGCTACAACAGTAACAAACAAAGATTATTTGTAGGTAAAGAAAAAGATAGACTTTTAGAAACATTTTTAAAACATAGATAAAATAAAATGGAACTTATGGTTGAATATTAGCCCCTAATTTCCCCTTATTTCTAAAGGTACCGGTAGCTTCATAATAACAAAGGGCACCGAAGGAACCTGTTTAAACAATCTCCACTATTTCAAAAACCAAAACAAATAATCAATGGCCTATCACAATCAGAAGTTCAAAAACACCATATGTATGAAAGAGTCATTTTCTTATTTTACATCGACAGTGTATCAAAATTAAACTTTATGGGAAATGGACAAATGTAATACACAATAGCATATAAATTATACTTGAAAATCCTAAAAAACTATCACCAGCCATAAACAACATTCCACTCCCAAGTAGCTCCCACACAACTCACATATCCTTACTCCCTCTAAATCATATATATCAACAAAACAGCATCGCTAATTTCACATTGGGTCCCAACATTGCCAAGGTTTTAAATTTCAGTTGCAGGCATGATCCTTGATTAGGTTGATGCTGCCGCAATTGCGATCACAACTGCAAACATTGAATCCCTAAATTTTGCAGCCACAATCACAGCCTCTAAATCATACTTAAAACCATTCATATTCTCACAATATAACAACCTAAGAAGAAACAACTACATAAAATAAAATGTTGGAATCAAGAGATTAAGGACATTCTCAGTAAACAGATTCTAGTACTAGCAAAGCTCATATGCAGCAACAACAAAAATGACGATCATGGTAGAAAACAAGATTAAAAATTTAATAAAAATCAAAACTTTAAAGAAGAAATTGGAAAATCAGAGTCATAAATAATGATCATGGTTGAAAAGTGAAAACCCAGATTACGAATTTAATAAAAATCAAAACTTTGAATAGATTGAAGAAAACCCACAAGAAAAAAGAAACAAAAAACAAAACAAAACAAAACCCTCACAATAATTTGAGAAAAAAAATTCAAAAAATTGAAAAGTTTGATTGAATAGGAGAATAGATAAGAACTACCCGTTTCTTCTTTTTGAATCTGTGTGCGTCTTGGTGAATTGGAGGAGGAATTTCAACAACGTCAGGATCCATGAAGAAGCAAAAACTCTAATCAAATCAAAACCCTTTTGAACGAAAGAGTGAGTGAAGGTTTTGCGCGGGGTGTTACGCACAAAACATTCTACTGAGAGAGAGATAGAGAGAGAAAGTGAAACAAAGAGACAAAAAAGTTGGAATACTAAAGAACAAAAATGAGAATGAGAGAGAGAGAGTTTGAACTTAAACAACGAAATTTACGCAAAAAAAAAAAATTGAGAGAAATTTACGCAAATTGATTAATGTATTTGCACACAGATTACAAAATTAAAAAATAATAATAATAATCACTATTAACAAAAAAATACTTACATTCACGTGGCAGCTCTTTTTTTTTTTGTCTTTTAATTTATTTTATTTTTTAAAACTTCAAGTGCAAATATATTGTTTTTTTTGTACAAAAATATGTTGATTGTTAATAGTATCTTTTTAACGAACCAAAATGAGATATATTAGCACAACTAAAGTGATCCCCAGCACAAGTTGTGCTAAAGGAAGCCAACAAGAAGTAGTATAAGTGCAGTAAGTTAAAAACAAAGACCAGCTGCCACAAGTAACAATGTGATTACGATGGACTGCCCATGCATATTAGTGGATGTCACCACCACTTATGGTAATTGTAAGCAATGCGTATCGATTTAGCCTTGAGCCAAGTAAAAGAGAGTGATTTAATTTTCTCTACCATTTGATGTAGCTCTAAATAATTGTTGAATATCTTATTGTTTCATTCTTTTTAGATTGTCCAAGAACATGCGAACCATATGATTTTCAGGAACAAATGAGCTTGTCTAGGGAAACCGCCAAGCTGACTGAAGTGGTGATAATGGTCTCGAGCGGAAGCAATGTACCGAAGAGATGTCGAGCAACTACAAATATGAGTCCATAGCTGGTTGAAATGACGGCAAGTAATGAAAAGATGATCCGCTGACTCCTCAAAACCACAAGCACCTACGTGGACATTTTCTTTTGCTTGAAGGATGCCCTTTGTAATGAGCCAAACATTAGTTGTAACAACCCGCTCAGTGTTTTGTTATGTAGTTGTAATCAAGTGATAAACGTCGTTGACTGAGAAACCTTTGATTAGGTCAAGTAACCATTTCCAACGGTCATTAACACCATCATGCAAAACAACGTTAAGAAACAAAAAGCAGCAGTTCCTGAAAAGATCCTCCTCCCATGCAAATAACCTTATTCTCTACTTCCATGCCTCTCCTCCCTCATCCCACCCTAAAGTGTTGCATCTCTGCCATCGTGCACGATGTGTTTTCAGCCAAAATATACAAACGACTAAACCTAAGACAGGACGTCACCTAACCACTTGTACGTCCAAAAAAAAGTGCTACTACCATCTCCGACCTCCCTAAAAATATTATAGTCAAACCAACTCCCCACCCCATGCCTAAACCATCACGGATACCCGCCATAGTGTGCCACCAAGAAGAACCTAACCTACCACCCTTCTTAAGCCGCCCCCATTCTTCCCCATAACGAGCCTTCAACACACTATGCCACAATCCATCTTTGTCAATCAATATCCTCCAACACCATTTTCCTAATAACGACAAGTTGAACTCCTTCAGCCTCCTGACACCTAACCCTTCATCCTCCTTACTTCGACAAATAGAGTCTCAGTTCACCAAAGATATTTTTCTAAGATCATCAGTTATTGAATCTGAGACCGTTATTGTTATTTTCCTACGATCCTAAGTTTTGTGATAAACTAGTCTTTTGAAATAACTATGTTGATTGTTAATAGTTGTCGGCATGAAAATTGAATCTAAGACCGTTATTGTTATTTTACTCGCTAACTCTTTCATTTTAGGTTGAAATTTTTAGCTATCAAACTAACTCTCATGTAATCAAGCAATTAAGCTCAATTCGTTAATGTGTTGCACCAGAGACGAATTGTTGAGGAGAACCTAAGTTCAATTTTTGAATGGAACAATTCTTAATTATAATTTACTTACCTCTTGTTTTAAACCCTTTCCATGATAACCGGAGGATTAAAAATAAAAAACAATTCTCATGTGGTAGCTCAAATGATAAACTCATTTAAGAAATCCTTAACTACTTTTGAATCTCATGTGTTTTAAGAGGAAAAAATTTGTAGTTTACTTTTTTCTTGGATCTATAGATAAAGTGGTAAATATCATTTAAAAAGCACACAAAATTGCGAGGCTCTAAATTCGAACTCATGTGGAAAGATGTTAAAATTAACAATGTCATAATTTTTGGTTGAACTAAAGCTTACTGAGAATGTTACCGTGTAAGAATCATACCAATGTCCATAATCTGATAGTTCAAATATGAATCAAACCAATCAAATCAATCTTTGTTAGCTCAAATAATGGTTTAACATAATTCAAATTTGATCGAACAAACTCAAACCAAACCTAATTATTATTTTTTATTTCACACTATTTTAGCAGTGTTGTCTTTTAAAAAACTATATGTTGTGTTTCATGTCTTTTTTAAACATTATATATTATTTTTCTCATTTTATTTTAAAAAAGCTTTTAAGTGCAAAAATTATTTAATACAATATTCACACAATTAAAAAATGAGCATCGTCAATTGCAGAATTTTAAAAATATCCTCTTATGCTGGATCAAGCACACCAACACCATATGGTACAAGTGATAGATGTTTTCATTCTATAACTATTTTTCATGATTCGATGTGTGGCTAGTGCATATGCAAAAATATATGTTGAGAGAGTTCAGACTTTTGAATAGATCTCAGTTATTTCAAAAGACTAGTCTTCTCAATTAGATAACAAAACTTGTGCAACATAGTTGAAAATTTTAGAGAGTTTATCGCTTATTGTAGTCTTACAAGACTCGAAGGATTAGTCTCTTCAGTTATCCTCAAAGAATACTCAAAGGCTCAAATGATTAGTCTCTTCAATTGTCCTCAAAGAATACTCAAGTTACACCCTAAAAAATACAACAAAACTTGTTTATACAAACAAAAGAAAGGAGACTAATAGCTCGAGATAACAAAAAAAACTATTCAAGAGACTTAATAAAATGAGGGGAATGTTGTGATATGAAAATTATTAGAAATAAGTCAACTTAAAACTTCAATAACTTGAGTTAGAAAATCCGTTTTGAGTGGAACTAGTTTCATTTGAAAGAGGACAGGTAATAGTTTCTCCATATTACATTTTATAGTTTTACCATGTATCTACATGTATTGGTAACTCCGTGAACACAACTATTATGTCACAATGTTTAACATAACATTGTTGGCTTTTAAGAATCACAACTTCTTTACTTATAAATTATTGGTTTTGAGTGAAACTAACTTGATTTGAATGACGATTGATGTGTGTTTATAAATTATTGTAATTTTGAAGTGATGTGAAGAAAGAGATGAGTGTTAATCTAATTACAGTTAGAAAGTAGTAATGTTTTAATTGTATATGATATGGCTGTAATTTGAAATAGGATGAACGAGGAAATGTGAAGTTGAACTTCCTTTCTTATGAATTAATGTTAATGTTTAATAATTATTGATATGAGGCATATGTTTTGGTATGAATGTTCTTATATGTATATATCATGATAAGTATAAATATTGTAGATAAGAATATTGGGTTCTTCCTAACTAGTCAGAATTTTGCTCTGTTCATCAGTGGGACGTTGAAGAAGATGGCATTTATTATGGGAAGGTCTAATCCTTTTCCACCATGGAAAAAGTTATTCTTGATCATTGATATATTAATAAAAATATTGAGTGGTTGAGATGGATTACTTGTAACCTATTGTTAACTTTTTGGTTTTAAAAATTCTATAAAAATTGTGACCCCACATTATATAGGTTTAATGTTATTTTATTTAATGGGCTATAAACACAATATATGAACAATTGGCCTATTGTTATTGAATTTTTAATATTGTAAAAAAAAATTAAAAACTCTTGCTTTACAAAATAATAGTCAGTAGATAATATTGTTGTACAATTTATACACGTTACAACCGTCAATTGCTAATTAATTAAGTAATTTGATTTTCTTATGTATATTAAAAATGATAATAAGAGAATTTATAATAGAATAATTTGACGCATAATTTGTGCTTTGACGTTTAATCCGTACGGACCACGGTATGTTGCTAGTTTTTTATTAAACATTTAATCCTAAAAATCATTAAAAAAAACCAAATAAAACTAAACCAAAAAAATCAAAAAGAAAAACGAAAAAATATTAAAAATGGTTGTTCCCCAGAGCCTATGTAAAAACGAAAACATTAAAAAAGATGGCTTGTTCGCCAAAACGAAAATAAAACAACAAAAAAAATTGAAAACAAATGCCTATTCGCCAAAGCAGAACAAGGGCATTTGCATTATTAAATCTCAACAAGAGGCATACTTATCAATAATTTTAGTCTGAGATGCAGAAAAGAAAAAAAATCGTAAAGAACTTAGATACATAAAGTGGTGGTGGTGTAAAAAGTAATGTTTTTTAAAAGGGGAGGTGTAATTCAAATTTTAATTTAATATAGCATTCAATTATGTTTGTTCAAACCAAAAACCAAACAAAACATGTAGCAACTTGTTACACTGCCATGTGTAGGTAAAAAGTGACCATTCCCATGATGGGAAAGGATTCACCCTTCCCATGTTAACCTTCACCGTTGAAGAAGGGTAAGTAGAGACATCCACTTATGGGAGTTTATAGTAATCATGTATCTTGTGAACACAATTAAACCATAACATATCATGTATATAAGATAGATTTTACCGTAACGAAGAATATAAAGTAAATCTATAAGAATATATTGACTGAGAATAATTAACTATGGATCGTGGAACTGTCCATCTATTTATTTATCTATTTATACATATATATCTATTTATATATATATATATATATATATATATATATTATCTCTGAATTTTAAACTTGAGTCATTCTAATGCTAAGATTGTGCCTATATGGCACCTATGAAAAAAATTCTCACACTATTAAAAATTTGACATCCTCTCTTACTCTATGTCTTTAGCGAATTGATTGATTGTCAATTTTGTAACTATATTAATTAAATCAACCGCTCAGGCTATTCCATCTTATTGTATTGTGGTCTTTCTTATTCCCGGTTCTTTGTGTGAGGAATTAGAAAGGATGGTGAACTCTTTTTATTGGGGTTTGAAAAAGAATGGTCATCAGGGTATAAACTGGATGAGATGGGAGAAACTCACTCTGCACAAAAGTCTTGGTGGTCTAGGCTTTCGTAATTTGGAAGCATTCAATCTAAGCAAAGTTGGAAACTCATGACGGACTCAAATTCCTTACTTATTCGTGTCCTCAAAGCCAAATATTTCCCCCCGTCGAGATTTCTTGGAAGCACCTCTTGGTCATCCAAACTACACATTGAGGAGTCTTTGGAGTAACCAATCCTTACTTACGTTGGGCTATCGATGGAAGATTCATAATGGCTCAAAAATAAATGTATGGTTAATTCCTTGGATTCTCAATCTCCCCTCGCACAAACCTTCAACACCGCCGCCTCCTAACCTTGAATAACTCACAATCAACCAGCTCATGAATTTGGATATGCTGTCATGGAATTATAACCTGGTGCATTCAATTTTTGACCCCCCAAGTGGCTACAACTGTGACATTTATTCCCCTTTACACTAGACCAATGGAGGACACTAGATTATGGAAGGTATCTACAGATGGAAAATACATTAGCCACTCCTGCATCATCTAATTCCTCATGGATGACTCTTTGGAACATGAAAATTCCATCACGTGTTTGTTCCTTCCTTTGGCGTCTTGTTCATCGATGCCTTCCTACCCGTGTTAATCTCACCACCAAGGGTATACCATGTGAAGATACGTGTGTGATGTGTGGTGCACTCTAAAGCTATGGACTATTGGGATCATATTAATATGGGAAACCACATATGCGAGCTGCTGCACCGGGCTAATAATTTCACTACTATGTTGTCTGATTTTCTTGATAGGTTATCCTCCTATCAACAACACGCAGCCGCAATGTTACTTTGGAGTTTATGGAAGAGCCGTAACATAAAGTTGTGGAATTATTTAGACACTACTACTGCTTCGACTGTTTTCTAGAGCAAAGGATACACTTCACGAATGACGATGTATGCAAAAAGCTAGACCTCGGGCTCAAAATTTGGATCACATAATCTCTTGGGAGAAGCCTCCATAAGGCGTCCTAAAGTGTAACGTCAATGACACAACTTTCAGCCATAACACTGAAAGGTTTTGGAATATGTTTTCGAAACTCTTGGGGGCAATTGTTAATGGGGAAATCAGCTCTTCTGCAATCCTTTGGTTTTGTCTTATAAGTTAAAGTTGTTGCTATGCTTGAGGCAATACACACGACAATTACAGCTAGCTATCATGTTGTCGTGTTTGAAATAGACAATAAGATTCGCGCGATGCCATCAACTCCATATGTTTACCTTAACGAGTTTGGCAACATGGTATCACAATGTAGAGATTTATTGCTTAGTAATTCCGACTTTGTAGTGTCGTATGTCTGGAGGCAAGTAAATAGGGTCGCTCACAACATAACGAGAGCATCATATTCCTATATTAACCCTCATATTTTCTATAATGTACCACATACTTTGTATTCTCTGAATATGAATGAAATGCATTAACCTTTCCTTTGCTAATTTTTTTTAACTATATAACTTCTTCATATTTTTTGTTTTTGGGGAACTACTTGCTAATTGATTAGCGACTATTTACTCATTCATATTAAGTGGCATTGTGATAATCTCTCCATTTAATCTTGTACTATAATTCTTATTATAAAAACACACACACACATATATATATATAACAAATTATTATTTATGAATTCTAAACTAGACTCACTTTAATACTACAATTGTGCCTACGTGACACCTCAAGAAAGACTTTCTCAACACTATTAACAATTTGACATAATTGATTGATTGTCAGTTTTATAACTTCCTTTTTTTTTTTTGGGGAACTTCTTGCTAATTGATTAGCCACTATTTACTCATTCATATTAAGTTGCATTGTGATAATTTCTCAATTTAATCGTGTACTATGGTTATTATTATAAATATTTTATAGTTACATTGTTTATTATTTAATCATAGTTTAAGTGATCACAATGTATTTTGTTTGTATTATTAATCAATATCTAAAATACACGTGATTTGATTTTTATTAAAAAATCAATTGCTAAAACAAATTAGTATATCGTCTATCTATCTATATTGTAAGGTAAACTTTTGTTATCTATGAGCTAGAATTTTGATGATAAGCCAAACTCTAAAAAAGTTTATACCCTCTCTTAATTCTATGAGCTAAAATTATAATGATGCGGCGCCTCTAAATTAAGCTTCATAACCTCTCTTGATTTCTATCTAATAATCTAATCTATATCCAATCTAAGAACAACAACAATATAATATAACAATAATGGGCTAAGTTTGAGTTACAAAAACTTCTTACCCTTTTTATTATTGATGTTTTAACAATTTCGTACTTACTCTTATATAAGGATGAACTTTTTAAGGAATGCAAAAATAAAATATGCATGTGTTTGCATATATATATATATATATATATATATATATATATATATTATAAGTTTGAGTTATTTTTAGGCAAGCATTGTGATGATATACACTTCTAAGATAACTTATTCTCACCTTCTCTTATTCTATCTAACATGTAATAGCAATCTATTGAAACTTGTTACCCTCTCTTAACCTATATGTTTTAATAATTACATTTAATATTCACATGACTTAGTTTTTTTTTTCTTCCTTCAAACCTTTATGGTTTCTTTGTCTTAATTATATCAAGATGATTTTTTTAAAACAAAAAATCATATAGTTTCACACGCAATCATTATTATACTAAAGCGACCAGGCTAAATGCATCTAGAAGCATGCAACATACACTCATTCAATCTTAAATTTTAAATGCCAATATTTTTTTAAGGAAATGAAAAAAAAAGTTGATTTATATCGATGAATATAAATGTCATAACTCTGAGAATTTCAACTCATATATGTTATATAATCCAAAAGTTTTTTTAATCTAACTTAAATTGTTGTTTGAGAAATTTATTATAAATATTGTGCTTAGTGCAACATGAATTGCATATTGAGTCTTGTTCTAGGTTTTGTTTAGTGTGTTTGGCAATTGGTAATATATTGTTTGAGTTTACTTTCTCCTTGCCAAAATTAAAAGAATAAAAACGTTCGTAAATTTGAGAGTTTTTTATTCCGAAGTCTTTCTTTCCATTCCTCAGTTTAATTATATCACGTATATAATTTGAACAATTATAATTTTCTTATTTTTGAACTTTTCAAGTTTGAATCACATATTTTGTTGAAAAAACAAAGGGTTGAAACTTGAATCACAAGCAACCTTGTCATTTCCATCAATTGATCCCAACCTTGACGACTTTCAATCCATACATCATCCAATACGATCAAACATATAAGTCCACCTATTTTCTGTTTAAGTTTCTGGAGCACGAGTTACATGCCATCATTATTATTACACCAAACAATCTTTGCAGCGATACTGTTTGCATCAAAACTTGAAAATTATTCTCAATGCACACCCACATTTTGAACTGAAAATACTTTTGGACAATAGGATCATCGAATACAAGTTTAGCAAGTGTAGTCTTGCCAATACCACCAATTCCAACTATTGTAATAGCTGAAATTGTTGTTTCTAACTCGACTTTAAAGTTCAACAACCAGTTTGCAGCACGTTCTTCTTGACCTCTCTTCCAATAACATGTTGCTAATAAATTAAAGGGTTAATGTTTTTTTGGTTAATAACCAATTGGTTAGGAGTGTCTTAAAAAATTAAACACTCTCTTACCAACATTAAGGTCATGAAACATCTTCATCGTATCTCAAAGTTTGAAAACCATTATTAGATAGAACCCAATTTAGTTTGACTATGAGAAGAAAATGCACAACTTTTTGAAATTCTTGTGTTTGGTCATCACCCTATGAGACAAACCTTCGGTGGAAACTTCATCAATCAAGTCCACATCTTCATAAGAGCATTATTCAGAGTCTTCAACCAATGGTCATTGATATCCTTTGTGTCTGCTCTGCATCCAAAATCACAGCTTGGATTTAAGACATCAAATTCTTCAATTTCCTAGATCTTATCTCATATACCAGATTTTAACATTTAGGGGACCTAGCTTGTCGATCAACGTCGAGATGATGCTGAACGCAACACTTACAAATTAGGAGGCAGGGTGGGTCGGCACACTTTAAAGATGTTTAAGCAATCCAACATGCTATATCATAAAGTTGAAAAAACTATAAAGAAAAAAAAATCATTTATTTAGTATGAAAAATAAAGAGTGATATGAATCATACCAAACTTAAAACATGTTCAAGCAATCCAACATAACAAAACACAATAACATAATCTATCTACAAGGAGCATGATGCTTCTAGGTCATAAATTATAGGACATATTCATCAAATAATAAGTTGATTAAAAAGCATAAAGTTTAAATTACTAAATAATTTACTTGCAACAACATCAAGCTTATAGAAAAAACAGAGAGGCGGTGAAAAAACTAGAGTTGAAACTACTAAATAATTTACTTTCTCTTGTTATTTCCTTCCAAGACTGCATTTAGAAAAAAGATTTTAAGAGTAAACAAAAATCATTCATATAATGCAATTAACTAATATTTCTCAATATCATTATCTTTTGATGAAAAACAAAGTTGCTATTTTCAATACTCATCAATATCATTATTATTTCAAAAAAAGAAGAAGAAATAAGTCATCACAACTAAGTGCATGGAAAAAAACTCAAGAAAAAAGATCAACTTCTTTAGTATTAAAAACAATTAGTGATAAGAATCATACCAAACTTAAAACATGTTCAAACAATCCAACATACCAACTTAATCTATCTACAAGGAGAAAGATACTCCTAGGTTACAAATTATAGAACATGTTCATCAAATGATACGATAATTAAAAAACATAAAGTTGAAGTTACTAAATAACTCACATGCTGCAACATAGCTTATAGAAAAATTAGAGAGGCAGTGAGAAAAAACATAAAGTTGAAGCTACTAAATAATTTACCCTCTCTTGTTATTTACTTCCAAGACTTTATTCATAAAAAGGATTTTAAGAGTAAACAAAAACCATTAATACAATGCAATTAACCAACCTTCCACAACATCATTATCATTTGATGAAAAACAATTTGTTAATTTTGATACCCATCAATATCATTATCATTTCAAGCAAAACAATGAAGGCACCACAACTAAGGTCAAGAAAAAATAACTCAAGAAAAAATATTTTATAAAGAACAAATGAAAGTACCTTTTATAAAGAACCATAATGGCTTTTCACTAAAAATATTTTTTTAAGGACTTTTCACTAAAAAATTAGTGAATATATCATCTTGAGTTTCCTATTTCTTTATAAAATAGTTCATACTTCTAGTTACCCTCACTGTGGATTAATAAAAAAATAAAAATTATTCAATAAGTTGTAAGTGTTTTATTCATAACAAACACATGATCAATACCATACCAATTGTCATGTGCTCACATTTAGAGGACCACTTTTAGTCAATAGATTAGGTGTGTTTTAACATCATAGTCATGATATTAACACATATATTATATGTACTACTTATTGCATTTATTTACAATAGTTTTATGTTAATGCACACCTACTCAAAAATTAAAAGGTGCGTTTTAGCAATGATCACCTTTTTAACCAATAATTCACACTACTTTTTTGAAAAACAACTAAATTAAATCGGTGTTACGTTAAGGTAATTTAATATGTTTCCTTACTTTCTCTCTCCTTACAATTAATGAATCATCATCTTTGTTCAGAATTAGAACTTAGAAGCAATAACAATAACGTCCGTGTTCACCATGGTTGTTCGTTTGTTTTCTATATACATAAAAAAATTAAAAATAAAAACCATCACCTTTTTACCCTCAAGCGTAGTACCTTTTTGAATGTAGATTAAATTTCAGTTGTTCTTGAGCAAGTACTATGATGATGTGGAGTCTTTAAAAATGCTTCAACATCATAAACTAAGTTTAAGTCAATGTATGCTTATGTGAACCTCTAAAAATGATTCTCATGCTATTCTATAACTTTCAACCTTTTCTTATTATATCTAATAATAAAAATATAGATAAATTTAACATATTTGGGTTGGCCTAGTGGTATTGACTTAAGATCTGGGAGTGTGCTCCTCCTTGAGGTCTCAGGTTCGATTCTTTATGCTGTCAATTTAGGTGGACTAATTTAACTTATTAAAAAAAAAAAAGATAAATTTAAGTGCTTCAAATAATTCAACTACACTTTTATTGATTTTTATATACACGTGAATACACAATATCAAGGTTAAACCAATTTTTTTCTATCTCTTTATATTCTATATTCATTTGGCAAGGAAAGAAAGTTTAAAATATTTTTAAAGTCACTTTTTAAATCAAATAATAATTCGACACGCCTACCAAAAAAGTTTTCTTTCCCGATAAAAGGTACTACTCCGGTCTCATATATATGCAAAAAAATGTCAAACAAAATTGATATATCTGGTTAAAAATTTGAACCAGATACATATACTTTGTTTTACTTTTTTGGTGTTGCTTATATTCGAGTTCGGAGGATGCATACAAAATTATCTAATCTATATATAGTTTATATATTACATTCTATTTACGACATCTATGTTTTAACCTAAAATATTTCTCTATGGTATGATTTATGTTTTATCCCATTTGAGAAGTTCATTGAGATAATTAACATCACACCCCACATTGAATGTATCTTTTTTATTTAGGTATAATCCATTTCAAAGTATCATCAGAAACCGAATTAAAGTCAAAAACTAGTTTAGAGTTTATCCCAAATGTTGTATTTTCAAAAGGGTCGTTTATGTGTTTGTCAACATTTTGTTAAATGTTTGTAATGCACTTCGTTTATAGGTTATTAAATTGAATCTTCAAATTTAATTTATGTAGTTATAATATTCTTAAAATTAAAAATATATTAATTGTGAGAGTATGTTCCTCCTCGAGGTCTCAGATTCGATTCTCCCCAATGCTAATTTAGGTGTCGAGGTCTCGTATTCGATTCTCCTCAGTATCAATTTAGGTGGGTTAATTTAGCTTCTTCAAAAAAACATATTAATCATAAACATCAATTTTATAATTCTCTAAAAAATTACTCTTTCAAAAAAAGTGAAAATTTTTACCATTTTTCCATATATTTTCAACCCTCTAAAGCCTTCCCTTCTCCTCCCCTTCAAACTCCAAAGCAAAGCCTTAGTGTCCTCAACCAACATAAAAATTTGAAGTACTCAAAAACCTCTACATGGGTAATATTTGGTTGAATCCGAATATTATCTTCCATCATCTTCACTACTTACTTTGAAAACTCTCTCATTTCATTTCTGCTACAACATACTGTCCATGGACCATGGTCATTCATTTTGTTAATATTTTGCTCTTACTCTATATGATTCATTTTTCACCCTTTCAATGTGAATTGTATAATCCCTTGCAACTTCTTTAAATATTGCTAAAATAGAAGATTCCATTCTCGCCTCTAAATGGATTTCTCCAAAGCAAGCAAGTTCATTGAACTGTGGAAATACATGCTAAAAAGGAAAATGATTTCTAACAAGCAAGCTCATTAATTACGACTTTTCATGAAAAAATATTTTATGCAAAATCCCTTTTATTTAAAAATAATAAAAACTTAAATATCCAAATACAAAGAAAAAACTAACAAAATAACTAAAATACCAACAAATAACCCATAACCCAATGTTAAACCACCCTTAAATTTGGGTGAGTAGTTTCCTTTACCCTCACCAAGATTTTGAACTCCAATTCTTACCAGAATTTTCACATATTCAACATAATCAGCCTTAAATTTATATGACCACCTTCCTTTACTCTTGTTAACATTTTCAACCCCGCCTTTGACAAAACAACCAACTTGAACACCTTCCTTGTATGCTTTACATGACCCTAGAATATCGTGTGCTCGGCTGTAGAAATGCCCAACAACAAGGTCTTCAAAATTCTGAAACAAAAATTACCTAAATCAGTTGCTTAAACCCCAAGAAAAGAAAAATCTTTTTATATTTGAAAAAATAAAAACCAATGAAAGTAACCAAGAGTAGAACCAAACCTTAGGAGGACTTCTTATCATATATGTCATTGTCCTCAATGATAGAATGAATGCATTCTCATTATATCGCGCAACCTCCTTTTCAACAACCGGTGAACCACTCATACTTTCATATCCAGTTTCATTAAAGTAAGGCTTTGCGTTCAAGATTAGACCTTGTATGGAGACTAGAACCTGTAGCATCGTCGAAACACCTGGAGTCCATTTCTGATTCTTGTTGCCAGTCCAGGTGTTAAGTAGACTGAGGCATACATAGCCAGTCTCATACAAATTAGGGTTGAGTCGAAGACCTCTAGAATGGTAGCGGACTTGCTGCCACGAAAAAAAGTGACCCATTTGTCGGAATTGAATTAAAAAGAGTGAACATGAAAATAATATCGGCCAAATAAAGTATTATCAACCACATACCGGGGGTTCATTGGGATACCCAAGGGGAAAGTGTACATCAAAAAAGAAAAGACCGTCATGGTAAGGAGTCCCTTCTGCTCCAATAATCACAGCCCTCAAGAGATCCATCCTTGATTCATAGACTCTCACAAATATTGTATCTGATGAGTAGCATTAAAAAAAGTAAAAAAAGAAGAAGAAGAAGGAGATCAAATTGAGGAATATACCAGAATCATGTTTCACACTATGGTAATTAAAAGTTCTTGATCCCAATTTCATAACAAATATGTCGAGTGGACACCAACGACGAAAAAATTTGGTAATCTTTCAAAAGGGAAGTATTATAAAGAAAACATGCTAAGACTGTTTCGATAAGACGGGAACTAGACCTACCATGTCAATAGTAATGAACGAAGTTTGTTAAAAAAAATTAACAATGATTTGATGCAAGCCATACGGTGTAATCCATAAGCTCAAAAAAGTAAATTGAATCCTAATTGTGATATGACATCGAAAATATTACAAGCTATTTGGTATAAAGAATACCAAACTCACCCGACAAATGCTTCTCCAAAATTTTCCACTCTTTCTGGATTTTTCTAGCCCAATTCTTTGGGCTCTGCTGAGGAAACAAGTGATATGTAAATCCATATAATTAAGATCAGAACCGAAAAAGTACATTTTAGGAGACATTTTTAGAAAGAAAAGAAAAACTAACCTGCTTCATGGAGTATTTATTTTTACTAAAATAATGGTCTGAAATGTCAGTGACAATGTCAAATTGATTAAAACTTGGAAGTTTCCTCAGAGTTTCATTTTCGGGTTCATCAATGATTGTCAAACCCGCTGTGTTCACAGCTGCTCCATCACGTCCAGCTCTGGCAGATTTGAGAACACTGGATTCACCAAGCACGTGCTCAGGAGTGGCATCAATATTATGAGAACTCTTAAACCGACGGGTTTCCTGATTCTATGCCCAGAGGATGCAATGATCCATTATGTCCATTGAAATTTGCATGGAATGAACTGCTTTTGCTGCTGCTGCTTTTTGAACCAAAAAGAGCAGACTTCACTTTAACGTGGGAAGATTTCATTAACTGCGGAGACGTAGATGAATCTACCTCCGATGAATTACTCAAGTCACACAAAACTCTGCGATGCAACTGATTTCTTTTTACTAGAGGAAGCTTTAGAAAACAATTTTGTTCCGAAAGATTGACCAACATTGTCTGTTTTGATATTTAAACTAGAACTATCCATTTTAGATCCTTGGATTTTAGAGTTATTGTGCTGTAATGTACCATTTCTAGTCTTTTTGAACTATAAAAGTAACAAACAATGATTATTTTTTGGTAAAGAAAAAAAAAAAAAGAGATAGGCTTTTAGAAACGTTTATAAAATACCAGTAGCTTCATAACAACAAAGGGCACCGAAGGAACCTTAAACAAATTAACATTCAAACTGTAAAACTATACCTTGATAAACAAACCAACAGAAACCTTTGTTTTATATTTCCTTTATTTTTCATAAACTCACCCTCAAACAAGAGTCTAAATAGTTTTTCTAGGTTTTTAAGTGTCTTGAAACATGAAACGTCAAAATGAACTACGCATGTATAAAAACGGAAATGCTGAAAACTTCACGGGTCCGTTATAACATTGACTCATCCCATGTTTTTCTCAACAGCTAGATCAAACGATCAAAATCCCTTTGTGATGAGTTCGCTAAAATCATTTTTGCTACAAAAGGTATTTTAAGTACATCCATACATAAAATAGACAAGTTAACAACAACATCAACTTCTCTTAATACGTGAAATATGCAATAGATGTTTATAATTAGGGATGGAGAGTATATATAAGAGAAAAAAATCTCAAATCCAAAACTTCACATACATCAAAACTAAATAAATCAATAGAAACACCAGCCATAAATGCCATTCCACGCCTAAGTTTCACCCACAACACAACCAACAATGTTGGACATTCTCTCGGTAAACCGATTGTAGCACTAACAAAGCTCACGTGAAGCAACATCAAAAAACCAAGAATGGTAATCACACTCATAAGAACAGTTTTTATTTTTATTTTTTTAAATAGCAAAAGAACTTTTATTGATAAGAGATAACTGGAAAATCAGTGGCATAACAACTGATCATGGCTGAAAAGTGAAAATTCAGATTAATATTTTAGTAAGAATCAAAACTTTGAAGAGATTCAAGCCCTAACCAGAGAAAAAAGAGAGAAAAAAACCCTAAACAAATGAAATCTGAAAAATAAAAGTTTAATAAAAGTGAAACCTTCTTCTCGAATATGAAAGGGAGTCGGTGATTTGAAGGAGGAATTTGGACAACGTCAGGATCCATGAAGCAAAAACCCTAAACAAAATGAAGCCCTTGTTTTTGTGTGTAGGACATATAAATAACGGAGAAATGAAGTGAGTGAGGAAAGTTATGCGCGGGGGTGTTACTTTGCAACATCATATCCCACACCCACATAGAAAGAAAGAAAGAGGAGAAATGCTCGTTAGATTTTTTGGTGAATAACAAAATTTACGAAATTAATTCATACTTTTTTTTGGTAGAAACGAAATTAATTCTTTTTTTTAGAATGACAAAGGAAAAAAGAAACACCCTATAAACAAGGCTCAGTCTAGGACATCTAGTCTTAAAACCGTTTCCATCTCTGATGGAAAATTAATTCTTATAATTTTTTTTTTTGACAAAATTTATTGCACACAAATTGATTTTTTCTCTCTCCCTTCATATAACACACTTTTGAAAAATATATACGGAACTATCTTATATTATTGATGGGAGTTGTCTTGGCGATTCAGTTAGAACAAACTTTGGGGTGGTTCAATCCGAAGAAGTGATGGTAGTTGGATCATTGATTTTAGTGATTACTTCCTTTGGAATGATTTATTATAAGTAAACATGAGTTAAATTACGTAGATTAAGAAAAGTAATTGAAAGATATTTGTTCGTGTTTTTATATAATTTGGTTGACTTGTATTAGAACCATTTGGGAGGATCTTAATCTTTATATTTTCCAAAACAAGCATACATCTCTTGCTCAAATAGTTGGCATGGTGAAACTCAATTTTTGATGGTGACTTAAGTGTTTAGACCCAAATGACTTTATCCATTTTCATGCATGTTGGACTGACACGTTTGTTTAATTAGGTTACTCCACCTTGTAATGTCGTTTGTTTGGCTCTAGATTTTTTTGTTTTGTTCCTTTTTGCTTCTTCGATTGTTGTACTCTGAAACTTTGTTTTAGTTCTTAGTGGCACATCTTGTTCTTTGTTAGGAACCCTCTTTTTTGTACATATATTGTTTTGGCTTCTTAAAAAAATATATTTATTTTTTCATATAGATAAATTAAATTAAGTAATTTTCTAAAATAAAGTATAAACTTGCATAGATAAAAACAAAGGATCATACAAATCAAGCACATGAAAAAAAAAAAGGAACATAAGGTGATACAATACAAAGAAAATTGACAAAAAAAATTAGAATAACAAAAAATAATTAAGCAAAAGGTAAATTATATTAAATATAAATAAAGGGATACAGAGGCCGTGAACATTAGACTTGACCAAGTACAAACCAAACAGGAATACACCGTGGACTAAGTGAATCAACCCTAATCTATCCTTAAAAATTTCACATCACTAACGCAACCCAGCGAACATGCGTACGAGCGCGAAACCAAGTTATAAAAGAAATGAAGAGTGAACATCTGCGAAGAACAATCAGGGTTTAAATATGACGAATGGATCGACCATCAACAAGATATAAAAATCTAAACAAAGCAGCAATCATAAAAGCTCTTTCGAGCATGGAATACTATAGTAGAGGCAGACGTGACACCTTGAAACTTGAAGATCTCAACATATATGGAACATCAGCAAATTGATGAAGTTAGACCACATCAAAAAGAGGCACGCATCTTCAACCACCGACCCAATCTTTGATCAACAGCATAAGCAAAAACCACACACCATACAACACGGTGATGATGAATCCAGCTACACGAGAACAAGAATAATAAATTAAAATTACTGAAAAACAATAAAAATTATCGAGATGGATGCATTGTATTTTAAGATGAAGTAATCAATCATATATTAGTATATAAAGATTTATATTATCTCTATAAATTATGAAGTAACATGTTATTATTGCATTCTCATCAAGAATAAATGAAAAAGCTATGTTATTTTGTTAAGATATTTTTTATCGAGAAATCATATATGTTAGTTAGCCGAAGGATGATGTTAATTTGGAAGCTGGCAGAAGGTGGTTGCTGTACAATTAAGTCTTCTTACTTGTTATTGGAGGTTTTGTTGGGGCGGTTACCAATTTGGAGAAATGGATACGGGTTTTTGACTCTATTTGAAAGAGCTCGACTCCATCTAAGGCGGTGGCGTTTTCATAGAAATTACTATGTGATTATATTCCAACAAAAAGAAACCTCTCTATCTGGTGTATTATTGACCCGAATATTTCGACAAATTGTGTGTTGTGTGTGGGGTTGGTGGAAACATCAACTCATCTTTTTTCACATTGTAGGTTGGCATTCAACTTGTGACAAAAGATTTTGAGATGGATTGGAATTAGCTTCATTACTCCTCAAAACCTTTTTATTCATTTGGAGTGATCGATGGGGGAAGCAAGATAGAAGAAAATTTGGAAAGGATATTGGCTTGTTTGGCATGCCACTAATTTGGAGTATTTGGCGAGGGAGAAATGACAAAAGGTGTTTAAAGCAAGACAGAAGAAAATTTGGAAAGGATATTGGCTTATTTGGCATGCCAGTAATTTGGAGTAGTTGGCGAGGGAGAAATGACAAAAGGTGTTTAAGTAGTATTGATAAGGAGGTGGATGACTCGGTGGAGGAAGCTAAAGTACTCTCTTGGACATGAAATTTACATAAGAAACCATATGACTGTGACCTAAATGGAATTTAGTGAGATGTAAGAACATATTATAGTACATATGTAAAATCTATATCCTTAACTAGTTATTAATTTTTCTTGGAGGAATGATAGATGTTTAGTGTTAATTAATTACCGAAAAAGAAGAATGAATTCTAAAATGAGTTGTGTTCCATAATATTTTTCCATGATATTATATATATATATATATATATATATATATATATATATATATAATTGTAAGATTATTTCACATAGATCATTTACGTAAGTTTTTACGAAAATTTAAAATCATTTCATATGTTATTAAGATGCATCAAGATTAAAGGGTAAAAGTAACACCAAAACATCAAAACATATTATTTTGTCTTGTTGTCATGACATTGTACATCAAAACATCTTAAAATTCCTTTAGATTTCAATAGCATGGGAAACCGAAAAGGCACACCTTGAAGCATCAAAACATCTCACTGCCTCCCCCTATTATTCAATATTTCTACTTTTTTTACTCTTACTTTTTAATTTTCCCATGCATTATAATCTGGAAGTTGCATATAATTGTGTTTCTTTTCGTCTAGATATAGGGTTCAATATGAACACTTCTCCATCCATGGTTATAGCAAACATAATCATTAAGTGATCATGTTTCTGTTAAATCTCATGCCTTAATGTACTTATGAGTTTTAAATTTATCTTCTTCAAAAAAACATACTTGTGAGTTTCAATAGGCGTTGGCGGTGGCGGAGCTCTTAAGGAGCCCATGAGAGCCGTGACTCCCCCCACTAAAAAAAATTAAAATAAAATTACATAGGTAGATACCATAATACATCTCATATTTTAAAAAAATTATTAGACCCTCTTTCATTTGGTTCATCCTGATTAAGTAAAATTGTATATAATTTTTATGTTAGTATTTTTTGCTTCCTCTAATATTTTAGATAAGATCCGCCACTGAGCGTTGGTTTTGAGTTACATTCTCATCTCTCGATACATTGTGACTTTACAATAGAAGTTGTACTTAATACGACTAACAAGTCATTCATCACGTACCTTTTGATCACATTTTGTTGGATTCATTTTAATTTTAATTTTTGTGTATTTAAGTAAAATTAGAGAAAACAAACGACGTTGAGGGGGTGATTATGGGTCACAAAAACGATCCAAAACCACTCCCAAGAAATTATGATTTTTTTCTTAATTAAAAACAATAATGCTATTTTTATTTTAGTTTACTTGCATTATCGATTTGTTTGTAGAATATTTAAATTCATATAGCAGTATTTAATCACTACTTACCATCTGTTGTAAGTTGTTCATCAAACTTTGCTTATGGCTTTCCTAAAAATCATACTATATCAAATATTTCCGAGGTTTTTGGGGAATTCCTTAAATAAAGAAGCATACCTCAACATTGTATCCAAAACCTTGTTAGAAAACTTTTATTGTTACTAATATTATTAGAATTACTACCTGCAGTGTGTTCAATGGAAACCTATCGGCGGAGGGGGAAGTTAATCCAATTCTACCCAAAGATTTCCTGTGCATTTTTTCACTTTTCTTGAGGAAATTTCCGCAGGAACGTTTCGTGCTATTCCTAAAATCATCGGGAAACAATTACCCACAAAAGTATTGCCTAGAAATCTAAATACTTAGCAAAATCCGCAGAAAACGGATTTTCTACAGAATTTTCACCATAATCCGCAGGAAAATCGAGAGCTTCTAGTAGTGTTATAAAAATATCTTGCAACTTGATTCAGGTTGGGATACCTCTTCGATTGGTTAAGAAGACAAGGTGATACACATCTCCGTTGAGTGATAATTCAGTTTAATCATATAATTTTAGAGGTCTTCAACTACTTAACAATATGATATCGCCAATATTAATAGTTAGATTTGTAGTTATTGACGCACAAGACTTGATCAATGAATTGTCAAATACGACATCAAGTTTATTTATGTAAAAAACTATTTCAAAACATGTGTAAAAACAAAAGTATTCGTGCCGATTATTATTGCAAATATATAGCAAAGATGAAAAATAAATAATAGATTTGTTTGCCTTTCTTTAAGAGTAAGAAACATAAGATGATCAAGCAAACATAATGTAATCCTAACAAAACTACTAATAATAAAATTACGTGCAACTATATATATATATATATATATATATATATATATATATATATATATATATATGCTTAGTAATGTTTAAGTTTTAACTACTTAATTAATGTAAAAAGTTAACAAAAAAAACCAGCATGTAGTTGAGGTGTAACAAGCCTTTAGAATCAGTGTCTCAAAGTTGGGTTTTCAAAAAGAATGTTCCTTGATCACCATCATGTAGTTAAGCGAATCACTTTCTGCGAGTGGTACGCGGTATTGGAGGAGTCGGAGACATGAATTTTTTACAGTCCTTAACTCCAATTCTTTCAAACTCACGGACAAGAATTTTCACATATTCAAGTAAATCAGCATTAAATTTAGATGAGCACCTTCTTTTACCCTTGTTAACATTTTTATCACTGCCTTTGACAAAACAACCAACTCGAACACCTTCCATGTATGCTTTACATGACCCTAGAATATCGTGTGCTCGGCTGTAGAAAAGCCCCACAATTAGGTCTTCAAAATTCTGAAAACCAAAAATTACCTAAATCAGTTGCTTGAGCCTCAAGAAAGAAAAAGATTATAAATACTTAGCGATGGCAGTGTAAAATATAATTACACTCATCCAATAATATAGCATAATCAAACCTATGTAATACTTTTTTACATTAAAACCTTTTTATATTAGAAAAAAATACAAACCAAAGAGTAGAACCAAACCTTAGGAGAACTTCTTATCATAGAAATCATTGTCCTCACTGATAGAATGAATGTATCCTTATTATACTGTAGGGCTTTCTTTTCACCACCTCGTGTGCCACTCTTGTATTCATATCCAGGTTCATTATAGTAAGGCTTCGCATTCAAGATTAGACCTTGTACGGAGACTAGAACCTGTAGCATTGTCGAAACACCTGGAGTCCATCTCTGATTCTCGTCGCCCTCCCATGTGCCAAGTAGACTGAGGCAAACTTTGCCACATCCATACAAATTAGGGTTGAGCGAAAGACCTCTAGAGTGGTAGTCGCCTAGCTGCCACGAAAATAACGACCCTTTTGTTAGAATTGAATTAAAAAGAGTTAACAAGAAAACAACGTCTGTCAGATAAATTATTCTTAACCACGTACCGGCAAGAATACTAAACTCACCCGGCAAATGCTTCTCCAAAATCCTCCACTCTTCCTGGATTTTTTTAGCACAACTCTTTGAAAAATATAAACAAACCTTTTCCATGAAGGAAATATCTTCAATAAAGTAATGGTCTGAAGTGTCAGTGACAGTGTCAAATTGCTTAAAACTTTGAAGTTTCCTCAGAGTTTCACTTTCGCGCTCATCAGTGATTGTCAAATCTGGCGGAACTACAGCTGCTCCATTACGTTCAGGAGTGGCATCGATGTAATGAGAACTCTTAAACCATGGATTTCCTGATTCTATTTCTGAAGGATACAATGAACCATCCTGTCCATTGAAATTTGATTGGAATGAACTGCTGCTACTGCCAGTTCCCTTCTTAGCACTTTCAAATTGCTCCAAATATGGCGACTTACCTCCATGTGGCAGCTTCATCGCATCTGGACCGTCAGCCGAACCACGGTTTTTTGAACCGGAAAAAGCAGACTTCACTTTACTATGAAAAGATTTCATAAACTGTAGAGACTTAGATGACTCTACTCCAGATGAATTACTCAAGTCACGTCCAAAGCATGGTGATGCACGTGATATCTTCTTACTAGGGGCAGCCTTAGAAGACGATTTTGTTCCAGAAGATATAGCAAATAATGATGGATCAGAACCATAGCTATCAACATTGATTACATCATGTGATACTGAAGGTTGATTGTTAGAAGGCTGAATCCCGCTAATTGTTCCATTTTTTACCATAACAGGCTGCTTAAAAGTAAAATCAAACCATTCATCAAAAGGATTGCGAACAAAATAATAACATTAATCTACTGCAAGATATAGCAAATAACATCTTATACAAACCACAACTTGTTGATCGCAATAACCCTCATGAATGGCTTCAAGTTCCTTCCCCTTGCTACGTTTACGACTTATTTCACCAAGTACCATTAAATCATCATCATCATTGTCACCGTCATCAATGTCAATCACATCATGGACAATGGACTACAGAAGTAACAAACAATGATTATTTGTTGGTAAAGAAAAATATAGACTTTTAGAAACATATATAAAATAAAATGGAACGTATGGTCAAATATTAGCCCCTAATTTCTAAAGGTATCAGTAGCTTCATAACAACAAAGAAAAGGAAAACAAACCTTGATAAACCAACATAAACCTCACTTTATTTCCTTTACTTCTCACAAACTCATTCTACAGCAAGAGCCTAATTGTTTTTCTAGGTTTTTAAAATTATTTATTTATTTTGTCAATATCAGAAAGGGGGGTTTGGGCGCTACCGTAAAATTGAGGCTGAGTAGAAGAATATGCCAAAATGGTGGAACCCTTTCTTAGACTCTGTGTATGCGAGAGCTTTAGTGAACGTGACTGCCCTTTTTTTATTTTATTTATTCGGTATAAGAGAAGAATCTCAAATCCAAAACTTCACATACAGCAAAACAAAATAAATACATAAATAAAACTAACCACTGTCAAACAAACAGCAGTTTGATTCTACATTTTCCTAAGTTCAATGACTAGATACGTTTCACCAATGGCCTATAGCAAATAGGTCTGTTAACGATAACAAATAACCAATGGCTTATCACAATCAGAAGCAATATTATCAATGGGGGATTGGGGAGAGCAAAAAACCCGACATATTGCGCTGCAATCCTTCACAAAATAGGGTTGATGCTGCTGCATTTGCGGTCGCAGCTGCATGCATCAAAAACCTAAATGTTGCAGCCACAATTAGCCCTAGATCAGTTTTTAAATTTAAACCCTAACTCATAAACAACAAATCCAAAGCGTTATACCACTTTTTAATTTATCATAAGAAAAAGAAAACAGCAAAGTCACTATTCATCCGTATATAAAAAAAATATAACAAAACCAGATAAAAGGAACAAAAAGTTAAACAAAACAAAGATAGAAACTACATTTTTTTTGTGTCTTTTGAATCTAGGAGATTGTTTGTGAGCTGGAGGAGGAATTTCAACAACGTCAGGGTCCATGAAGCAAAAACCTTAATCAAATGAAACCCTTTTTTGTTGTGTGTGAGGAAAACCAGAGAAGCAAAGGTTTTGCGCGGGGTGCTACACACAACACATCACTCACACGTAAAGAAAGAGAGTGAGAATTTGGTTCGGTAACCAGGTGAGTCTACTGTCTAGTCTACTAGGCAACTAGGTCAAGCTAGCTTGGTTAAGGCAACTCTTTTATTTTTTAGTGGCCGAGGTTTGATCTCTCAACATTGTCCCTAGTGAGTTTGTCTCATAAGGATACACTCTTGGGCTCAAATGACTCTCCATGTCTATTTATTTACTCTTTTTATTAAGCTAATATATATTGATCTATTCACTGTTATGTTTTTATTGCTACACTAATATATAAATTACGAACTACAATTTTTAAGAAATTTTTTCAATGACACCAATCATAAAATTGTTTATTATATTAGTTTGATAGGTCAAACTAAGGTTGTTGTAGAAGTCTATTTAATTAGTTGAAAAAGTCAAGGCGCAATATATATATATATAGACACACACCACACACACAATTTATTAGGTCTACATAATCGACTTACTTAAATTAATATAATTTATTATTATTATTATTATTATTATTTTAAATTTTGTATTTTTAATTAAATATAAAATTATTAACCTTTTCAACAATTAAAACTTATTAGTCTACATTAGTTTTTTGCATATTTAAATCTATGTTTATAATTTATAAACTACAATTGAAAAAAGATATTGTGTACAATCAATTTTTTTAAAATATCATGTTATATATAAAAGAGGGATTAATCTCATTTGTCTATTAGTTTACGAAGCTATTTAAACATATATTATATTATTTATTTAAATGTGTTTAAACAAAATAGACTTTTAAACATGTTGATAAGTCACATCAGACTTTTGAAATGCCTCATACATATCTAAAAAATAAACTTATGACAAACTACGAGTTGATGTTGTAGACGTTGCTCTGATCTTCTCCGCCTTCCGCTATTTCTATATAGATCTCTCTCTAGATTTATAACTTGAGAAAATGCAACACGATTCCCAAAAAGTGGTGGTTTGAGCTCTATCTGCAAAGTGAAATAGATAATAGTAGCCATGATTGTAATCAAAACCTAGTTAACAAAACTTTGGTTATCTAATATTTATAAGTAATTTGGGGAATTTCATATGATTTCAATCATTTTTAATAGATAAGTGTCATGAAATATATATTGAATATTACGTAAATTTAGAACTTATCACATGTCTGATAAAACTGCTTTTGTTACCAAGTTCACTTTAACACAAGCTTTTTTTGAAGAAATTTGGCTAAATTTTATCTTGTGTTTGGCACCAAATTTTCATCTCTTATGAAAATTTGGAGTAAAAGAATTCTGCTTCATTCTAAGATAGAAGGTATCTTAGGATTCATAAAATCTTACAAGGGATGTATATTTACATTCCTCTAAAGGACCTAATAGGACTCAAAACCAAATTTTTTGGATTAAAGGTCTGCCGTTTTACAACTTATTGTTGAACTTGAATGCTAACTAAATTATTGGCTAATAGTTCTCAGAGCGATTATCGAAGGAACGTTGTCCCTCTATTGTGGGTTTCTTAACTACTCTAAAGAGCGTTAAGTATGGTATTTGTTTGTGTATAAGGTACTAAACTAAGAAATTCATAAATGAAAGATAACAACATAAAGATAAAGGGATAGAAATGCATAACTAGCCTGTTTGATTGACTATGTGGTGTCACCAAAAAAATTACTAGTTCAGTATTTATAGGCAAACATAAGTCTTAATAACCAAAATGACGCGACATACAGAAATTAGCCTTGATCGGCTATTTACACGGGTGATGCATGAGTACATGGTGCCCCACGTTTAGCTTGATATCTTCAGTTTTGCGGCATATTTTTTTGATATTATCCACATGTGCGCTAATTTCCTCATAACATGGATCCATGCTCATAGGTTTCTTCGGTTAATGGTGCTATAAAAATAGAGCACGAGTAAATTGTCTGATTTTCCAACTCCATTGAGTTTTGATTAAGTTTGATATCTTCACGATCTTCATAGACCTTAGTAGACTTGAGAAAGATTCAACTAACTCGTACTCGATTGTACGAAATCTTTCATCGGCTAAAGGAAACTCGTCTTGCCGTACATCATTTTTTTGTTGATTTTAGATAACATGTAATTTATTTTTAGGTGTAAACGAATACCCCCGAAGTGCATTATTGGTTAACTATGATATGTGAAATGATGCAACGTAAATAGTAATTAATGTGCGAGAATGGGGTCAACATTGCACCGTAGAACAAAACAAAAAATAGTTGTTAAAAGATTACCTAGCGATATTTTGTTGAAGTTGATATCTAAGTAGTAGTTTCTTCGTCACTGCAAGCAAATCTTTATAAAATGAATGTGAGCCTACAAGGAGACATCCCTATTGACATAGAAGAAGTGATTGCCTTAAGGGTTTTACTATCGCAGCTAATGGCAACCGATGGGGTGTATTCCTTTTTTCTGGGTTAGGCAATTGTAGGTGAGGAGACTATTCAAGATCAATCTTCTTAGGCTTTTTGTGTATATTTCTTTGAATCAGTTAGGCAGTCAGCATGTGGGTACCAAATATTTAGAACATTAATGGAATCTTCATTCTATTCAATATTTTCCATGATTAATGCTATTTATCCCAAGAAAGTTGTTCACGATAGACTTCGCGATGGTGTAAAGTAAACCGCATCACCAATCCATTCATGCATTGTATTAATTGCAAATCTAATGGCAAAAATCAATTCGGGATAAAATTCTTCGCTGAATATAGCACGGTTCATTTTCCATAAAGTAGGATAATATTTCTTTAAATACTTTCTATTTATGCTTATGTTGAGTTGTTTGCCTTCCCTATTCAGTTTCCGATAGGCTCCTCCATTATAAACCTTACTAACAATGAAAGGTCTTTCCCAAACTTAATATCTTCAATCTCAATTGATGAATTCCACACTAGATCACCTTCAACAAATCACTTAATCTTGACTCGTTTATTAGAGGCTTAGACCATCTTTTATTTCGAACTCTCAATATTGAGCACTCGATATTTTTGTTAACCTTTTAGTTGGAACTGAATTCCCAATTTTATTTGATTCGACGCTTCAGGCTGGAATGATAATCATATCCACACTGAATAAATTGCAACAATTATCGATAACTCTGGAATCCAGAAAAATTAAACAAAGTGGAAAATAATATAAATTTTTTATATTTACTGACTAATTACGACGAAAAATATAAACTAGATTTGCTTTACTTTCTTTTATAGCAAGAAACAAGTTATGATCATGCAAAATGTAGTCCTAATAAACTAATCAATAATTATATGCATCTAGTATATACAGTTATGTTCAATTTTAACTACTTAATTAATGTAAAATCAAAAACCTGGAACTACTTAATTAATGTAAAATCAAAAACCTAGATGCAGTTGATGTACTAAGCCTTAAATAATCATCAGTCTCAATATTGGGTTTTAAAAAATAATGTTCGTTGATCAAACTCATGTAGTTAAGCGAGTCATTTCCTGGCAGTGGCGCTCCGCGGTACCGATGGAGACCTGAATTTCTCACAGTCCTTAACTCCAATTCTTTCAAACTCTTTGACAAGATTATTCACATGTCCAACTAAATCAGCCTTAAATTTATCTGAGCACTTTTCTTCACCCTCATCAACATCTTGAACCCCGCCCTTCGCCAAACAACCAACTTGAACACCTTCCATGTATGCTTTACATGATGCCAGAATATCGTGTGCTCGGCTGTAGAAATGCCCCACAACAAGGTCTTCAAAATTCTGAAAACAAAAAATGACGTAAATCAGTTGCTTGAACCCCAAGAAAGGAAAAAGATTTTAAATACTTTGCAATGACGGTGTAAAAGAAAATACAAAAATCCAATCATATATCACCACATTGATATTTAAGTAGGTATTTAGAAAATAAAATCATAACATAATGCTAATGTGAAATACAATCAGATGTATGGTTAAGCAAAGATCTCTTCATTGTGTTAATATCCTTCAAGATCAAACGCCAAGGTTTCACAAGTGTGCTACTTTGATCCAAGACATCAAAGATCTTCATAAAGATTGGCCTGTTGCAACACTCACACCCTCCGAGAAAAAAATAGTAGTGCAGACTTTCTATCTAAGCTAGGAGCTTCTTCTAGCTTCCATATCATGGTCCATTCCTCCCCTCCTCCCGGTATCTCAGAGACTCAGACCTCCTCTCCGCGGACTATAAGGGACCTTGGTTCCATAGATCTTAGTTTTTCTACCTTTTTCTTGGTTGTTTTTCTTTTTCATTAGCTTTATAACCAAAAAAATGTATGGTAATACTTCTTTAATTTGAAACTTTTTATATTATATGAAGAAGAAAAAAAACTAAGTGCTACAAGAATAACGTGGCAAAGCAAACTTAACAGATATATAAAAGAAATGAACCAAGAGTAGAACCAAACCTTTGGAGGCTTTATTATCGTATACATCATTGTCTTCAGCGATAGAATGAATGTATTCTCATTATACTGCAGGGAATTCGCTTCACCACCCGGTTTGCCCTTTGAAGGTGCCCATCCAGGTTCATTGAAGTAAGGCTTTGCATTCAAGATTAGACCTTGTATGGAGACTAGAACCTGTAGCATTGTCGAAACACCTGGAGTCCATTTCTGATTCTTGCTGCCAGACCAGGTGTTAAGTAGACTGAGGCATACTTTGCCACAGCCATACAAATTAGGGTTGAGCCGAAGACCTCCAGAGTGGTAGTGTACTTTCTGCCACGAGAAAATTGACACGTTTGTCAGAATTGAATTAAAAAGAGTGAACAAAAAAATAATGTCATTCAGATGAAGTATCATCAACCACGTACCGGGGGTACATTGGGATATTTAGGGGGAAAGTAAACATCAAAAAAGAAAAGACCATCATGGTAAGGAGTCCCTTCTGCTCCAATAATCACAGCCCTCATGAGATCCATCCTTGATTCGAAGACTCTCACAAATATTGTATCCGATGAGCATTAAAAAAAAGGTTAAAGATATGGTCAGGTTGAGCAATATTTCAAAAACAGATTTCACACTAAAGTGTTTACAAGTTCTTGTTTCCAAACGTCTGAACAAACATACGGAGTGAACACAACCTAGGAAAAATTTGGCACTGTTCAATAAGGATGTATTGTAAAGAAAGCCAATACCCTTTCGATAAGACAGGAACTAGACCAACCATTTCAATAGCTATGAACAGGATTCGGTAGAAAAAATCAACTATGATTGGATATACGCTTTAATAAAGTTCATCAGGTCCAAATATTGAATATTAAATGTGATCTGTGATATGACATGGAAAATATTAGAAGCAATTTAGCATCAGGAATACTAAACTCACCCGGCAAATGCTCCTCCAAAATTTTCCACTGTTCCGTGATTTTTTTAGCCCAGCTCTTTGGATTCTGCTCATAAAAAAGTTATTATGTAAATCCATATAATTAAGATTAGAACTGAACAAAGTATGTCCTTAAAATAATTTAAATAAATAAAATAAAAACCAACCTGCTTCATGGAGGAATTGTCTTTAATAAAGTAATGGTCTGAACTGTCTGCGACAGCGTCAAATTGCTTAAAACTTCGAAGTTTCTCCAAAGTTTCATTTTCAGGTTCATCAGTGATTGTCAAACCCGGAGGAACAACAGCTGCTCTATTACGTCCAGCTCTGGTAGATTTGAGAACGCTGGTTTCACCAAGAACGTCCTCATGAATGGCTTCAAGTGCCTTCCCCTTTTTACGTTTACGATTTATTTCACCAATTATCATTAAATCATCATCATCATTGTCGCCGTCGTCAATGTCAATCACATCATGGACAATGGACTACAAAAGTAACAAACAATGATCATTTGTTTGTAAAGAAAAAGATAAGAATTTCAGAAACAACTATAAAACAGAGATAAAATAAAATGGAACTTATGGTTATTAGCCCCTTATTTCTAAAGGTACCAGTAGCTTCATAACAACAAGGGAACCTCCTTAAACAATCCCTCTACTTTGAAAACCAAAACAAAGCTCCTCAAACTGTAAAACTATACCTTAATTAGGGTTGATGCTACTAAAATTGCGGTCTAGTTCCTCTACAATTGTGGTCTCAGCCACGATCATTAATTAGGGTTGATGCTAGTATGCTACTGCTATTGTGGTCGCGGCTGCATACATCAAAAACCTAATGTTGCAGCACCAATCACAGCCCTGATCAGTTTTTAAAACCATTCATATTCCCATCATATAACAACCTAAATTTAAACCCTAAACCATAAACAATTTATCCAAAGGGTTATACCTCCTTTTGTTATAAGTAAAAAAATAGCAAAACCACTATTCACTCAGTATATGAGAAATAACCAAAATTACAAATGTTGCAATCAGGACATTCTATTGGTAAACCGATTCTAGTACTAACAAAGCTCACATGAAGCAACAACAAAAAACAAAGGAGCAGTAACAATATGCATCAGCAAAGTTAATAACTTTTAAGCAGAAACTGGAAAATCAGGGGATATAAATAATGATCATGGATTTAAAGTGAAAACCCATGATTAAAGATTTCAATAAAAATCAAAACTTTGAAGAGATTGAAGACACCCACAAGAGAAAAGGAACAAAAAAACTAAACAAAACAAAACCTTCATATGAATTGGAGAATGAATAGATAGAAACCTGTTTCTTCTGCTTTTTGAGTCTAGGAGGGTGTTGGTGAATTGGTGGAGGAATTTCAACTACATCAGGGTCCATCAAGCAAAAACCCTTTGAGGGGAAGAATTAGTTGGTGAGAAGAAAAGTTTTGAAGGTTTTGTTCGTGGTGTAACGCACACAGAAAAGAAAAGAGTGAGTGAAACAAAGAGACTAAAAAAATATATTTTTGACACTAGACTAACAAAATAATAGGGTAAATGGTTACTTCGCTCTCAGACCATCTCGCTCTTACAAAGGTTTGTGATCCAAAATTAAATACAAATAGTCTATCGATGTGCATTTCCGGTATCAGTTCCGTCACTGACGTTAACCGTTAACTTATGAGGTGGTAAATGTTTTGTGCTAACAAAGTGCATGATGTGTCTCAGGACTGAAGTGAAAGAAAATGAACTGAATTGAAGGACATGGACTAAAGTGAACAATGAAGTTAGAAATCCCTAAATACCTACATCTCAAATTCCTAATTCTCTCTTTTGTTCAAAATTGAATCTTCTACTGCAAACAAGTTTGAACATCAAAATCAAATCTTCCATTAAACATACTATGAGTAATTGAAATGGTAAAATTCAACGGCAAAATTCATTAAGAATAATACATCTGATCTTTGTTATAAGAAAAAAAAATCATTTTTTAGTATTTAGTTTCTAATATAGATTACATATATTATTTATTGAATGAATTTAAAAAGTGAATTTTCTCTTATTATAGTGAATAGAGTAACATGACATTAAGGAACGAGTCAAGTCCAAGTCCACTGAGGTGGTTCACCTCATCTTATCATATCGTGCAACATAGGATTCAGCCTCATGCACCACCTCAAGAAACTTCTTGAATCAAAACGACATATGACACAAGAAAACAACCTTATACGATGTCTCAGGAACCACCATGTTCCAACTTCAGAGATAAAAAGAGAGACGACGTATTCCACCGCCTTAAACATAACCAACTTCTGAATAGCTATCAGGTAGCTTTTGTTTACAAGGATCACATTCCAACCTCTTAAGGTATGGTTCATTCCAACCCAAATCAGCCACCTCAATCACATACTGACTTGAGTGTCAGAGTATCTTTTGCAAGTACATCCCCTTGCTCTAGGGCCAAAGACGAAGATTTTGGCCAAACACCATTGTCCAAGGAGCCTACTTCCGGTTCTCCATCATCTACCGTAAGTTTTGGTAACTATTTTTATTATCTTTTTTTTAGTTTAAATGTGTTTATTTTAGGAAGAAAACAAAAATAGAGATAAAAGTGATGATATTTGATTTCGAAGAATAGAGGAAGAGGAAAAGAATGGTGGAAAGAATAATCTAAAAAGAAGCAGAATGTGTGAAAGTTTGGAAGTGAGAGAGAGAAAGAAATATGAGACAGAAATTTGGGAAGTTGTTTTATTTTTAGATTTGAATTAGGAAGGAAAATAGAAAGAGAAGTAGTGAGATAATGAGAAATAAATATAAGAAAGAAAGAAAAGGAAACTGCTAAACAGAGGTTTGGAGAATGTACTTTATTTAGAAACAGAATGAAGTTCTTTTTTCTTTTCTGAAGAATGAAACAGAATGAACTTCTAACATGAAAATTTAACCATATCTTGTGGTGATGTGTCAAAATTTAAAGAAAACACAACAAAGTTTTTGTTGATTATTAAACTTTTTTTAGTTAGTGAATAGTCATTTAAAATCAAAATATTCAATATAGAGCAGGGAAAAATACGAGTACTTTGGCCTTTCCGGCTGCTTAAGACCGCCGCAAACGAAATACTAACAAATTAAAAAAAAAAAAAATTTGCAACTAGTATATACAATTATGTTAAGTTTTAAACTAATTGTTAAAAACAAGAACTTGCATGCAGCATTGCAGTTGATGTAATAAGCCTTTAGTAATCATCGGTCTCAATTTTGTTTTGAAAAAGAAAGTTTCATGATCAACCAATCGCTTTCAGCAGGTGTTAAGCGGTACCAGACGTGATTTTCTCACAGTCCTTAACTCCAATTCTTTCAAACTCATTGACAAGAATTTTCACATATTCAACTAAATCAGCCTTAAATTTAGATGAGCACCTTCCTTTACCCTTGTTAAGATTTTCAACCCCGCCTTTGACAAAACAACCAACTTGAACACCTTCCATGTATGCTTTACATGACCCTAGAATATCGTGTGCTCGGCTGTAGAAATGCCCCACAACAAGGTCTTCAAAATTCTGAAAATAAAAAATGACCTAAATCAGTTGCTTGAACCCCAAGAAAGGAAAAATCTTTTTATAATTGAAAAAAATAAAAACCAATGAAACTAACCAAGAGTAGAACCAAACCTTAGGAGGACTTCTTATCATATATGTCATTGTCCTCAATGATAGAATGAATGTATCCTCATTATACTGCAGTGCTTTCTTTTCACCATTTGGTGAGCCACTCATACTTTCATATCCAGGTTCATTAAAGTAAGGCTTTGCGTTCAAGATTAGACCTTGTATGGAGACTAGAACTTGTAGCATTGTTGAAACACCTGGAGTCCACATCTCATCCTCGTCGCCATCCCAGGTGTCAAGTAGACTGAGGCAAACATAGCCATTGCTATACAAATTAGGGTTGAGTCCAAGACCTCCAGAATGGTAGTGGACTTGCTGCCACGAAAAAAAGTGACCCGTTTGTCGGAATTGAATTAAAAATAGTGACCAAGAAAATAATATCGGTAAGATAAAGTATTCTCAACCACATACCGGGGGTTCATTGGGATATCCAGGGGGGAAATAAACATCAAAAAAGAAAAGACCGTCATGGTAAGGAGTCCCTTCTGCTCCAATAATCACAGCCCTCAAGAGATCCATCCTTGATTCGCAGACCCTCACAAATATTGTATCTGATGAGCATTTAAAAAAAAAGCGAAAGAAATGGTCATGTTGAGCAATATGCCAGAAGCTGGCTTCACATTTAGGTATTTCTAAGTTCTCGATTCCAACTTTAGAACAAATATATGGAGTGGAGATCATCAAGGGAAAAATTGGGAATCTTTCAACAAGGATGTATGATAAAGAAAACAAGCCAAGACGTTTTCAATAGAGCGGTAACTTGACCTACATTGTCAATAGCAATGAACAGAGTTTGATAGAAAAAATTAACAATAATTGGATATAGCCTATATGGTAAAGTCCATCGGCTCGAAAAAGGTAAATTGATAGTAAATGTGATATGTAATATGACATGGAAAACTTTACAAGCTATTTAGTAACAAGAATACTAAACTCACCTGGCAAATGCTCCTCCAAAATCTTCCACTCTTCCTGGATTTTTTTAGCCCAACTCTTTGGATTCTGCTCAGGAAATAATATATAAATCCGCATAATTAAGATTAGAACTGAAACAAAGTATGCCTTTAAAAGAATTTGTTTAGAAAAACTAACCTGCACCATGGAGGAATGACTTTTAATAAAGTGATGGTCTGAAGTGTCAGTGACAGTGTTGAATTGCTTAAACATTCTAAGTTTTCTCAGAGTTGCAGTTTCGGGTTCATCATCATTGATTGTCAAACTCGAGGCAGCTGCTTTCTTACGTCTAGCTCTGGCAGACATGAGAACACCTGTTTCACCAAGCACGTCGTCCTCATGAATGGCTTCATCTGCCTTCCCCTTGTTATGTTTATCATCATCATTGTCGCCGTTGTCAATGTCAATAACATCATGGACAATGGACTACAAAAGTAACAAACAAACAATGATTATTTGTTGATAAAGAAAAAGACAGACGTTAAGAAACATGTAAAGGAACCATAACAAATATCCTCACACCCTGCAGTAAGATCCTAAATGGTTTTTCTAGGTTAAAATAAGAGAAAAATCTTGAATCCAAAACTATATAAAGACATAAATAAAAGAAACCACTGTCCAATACACAAGCAATTCAATGACACACCACAAGAGAAAAGGAACAAGAAAAGTAAACAAAACAAAACCCTCATAAATAAGTTTGAAACCATTTTCTTCTTTTTTTTGAAGAGGGGAATATGTTTCTTGTGCTTTTTGAATTTGCGAGAGTGGTGGTCCATGAAGAATCAAACCCTTCTTTTGCGTGTGGAGAAAACAGAGAGAAAGGGTGAGAGAAGAAGAGTGAGTAACGGAGTTTACGAAATAATTGATATATATGTGCGCAAATTACGAAATTACTAGTATTTCATTATTATTTTATGGTTTGCAAAACTGATTATAGGAATATAGATTTTTTTGGTTTTTTTTTTTAATATATCGGGTATTCTCCGCGCGTAACTGTTGACTAATTCCTCGAGTATTGTGGGACTCAAATAGGGCGGCAAACTCTCCCTAAGAGATTTAAGTGCTGCATACCTAAGACTTGATTCGAACCCAGAAACTTGGTTAAGCTAGAAGAGATATGTTATATCTCATCTAACCGCTATTTGGTTTAGTATAAAGTTATATAATTAATTTGCGGTTATATACTCATTCAATTAAATTGATAGAGTACATATATAGAAATCCTCGTGAACGTAACTCAGTTGGTAGGGATATTGCATATTATATGCAGGGGCCAGGGTTCAAACTCCGGACACCCCATTTCTTCATGTTTAATTGTGTGAGCTCTAGCAACTAGACTACTTGACCCCAGAAAAAGTACATATATACAATACAAATCCAAAGTCGCTAAAAACAAATATGATTATATTCAAGTCTCCGGAATACTCATGCCTCCAGATTTGCAACATTGACAACACCAGTGTCATTGATCGAATTTGCATTTGCACCAATATAATTTTTCAACTTGAATCAAATAAACACCGCACTAAGATGAGAGATTAAAAACACGTCGCACAAGAACTGAAAATCAAACCAAACACAGTCGTGCAGAGACGATTAAATCACAAAAGCAAACGAAAGAAAACAATAAATATGTGAAAATCACTTATTCGATTAGGAATTGAGAAGGTGGAAAGAGAGAGAGCCCTAAAAAAAAACTTCCATTTTAGTGTCACACTTTTACATTTATATTTTTTAAAACACTTAGCAAATAGAGAAATAAAAAATGGAGAGGATTATAAGTCATTTTTTATACACCCCAAAATACTTAAAAGACTATAGTAATGGAAAGAATAAAGAGTAAATTACCCTCATCTCCCTTTAAAGATGCTTGAATTACACTTCACTCTCATCTTATATCAAAATATACACTCTCCTCAGTTGAAAAGTAAAATTTATACTCTTCTCCTCTATAAGATGCTTGAATTACAACCCCCTCCCTTAATAATTAAGGGCCCGTTTGTTATACCTTTTTATAAAATAGATTCTTGTAGTGTAACATATTTTTGTTAAAAAAAAATTAACAAAGAAATTTTTAAGGAAAGCTTCAAATAAAAAATCGGTTTGAATAGCTTTTCTTAAAATGTCATTCTAGATATTCATCATTTTGTTTTAATTTTTATGAATACTAAAATTTTGAAAAAATCTCTAAAAAAAACTATTTCAAATAACTTTTCATAAAAGTCATTTTTGAAATATATCATTTTGAAAAAATAAGCGATTTTCACTATGTAAAATCTCGAACAATAAATATCTAGGTTAGTAAATGTCAAAATATCTTTTTTAACTTATAACAAATGAGTTTGAAATAACTTATACTATTTTCGAGTAAATTTCCAAAAAATCTATTTTTAAAAATACAAAGGAAAATCCACTTTTTTAGAATCTATAACAAACGAGCCCTAAATATGCACTACACTTTAATCTATTTTAACATAAATAATTTTTTTATGATTATACTAATTTTTTACCGCCATTTTAGAAAAATAAATTCATTTCTTTATAGTTTAAATGTGAATGATAATTAAATTTAAATATTTTTCTATTAATTTTATAATTTAGAGTATAAAATTAAGTTTTAAATAACCATATTTTATTGTCTTTAGTATTTTTCACATATTTTAATTTTATTCCGAGTTGTTTCATATTTTATAGTAGGGTTTAAAATTATATGTCGATGAATTTGTGAAAAAAAATAGCAAAAAATATGTATTCCAATTTTTGTTATATTAAAATAGACCCGCAATACTATTTTATTTCCGAAGTGTGTTAGATTATTAGAAATATAAAAAATTATTGATGGAGTAAAGTGTAGATTGATTTTAACATAAGAGGGAGTGAAATGTAATTCATGCTTCTCTTAGAGGAGAGGATTGAAATATTTTATAATATGTTTTGAGAAGGGAGTGGAATGTATATTTTAACATAAAAGGGGAGGGAAATATAATTTGAGCATCTATGAGGAAAGGGGAGTGTAATTTACTCAAGAATAAATGATGGAATGAAATGGATTGGATCCTATTCAATGTGAATTATGGTCAAACTTTCAAATATTTAGGGACATAAAAGTCTCTCCGACCATTTCGTGAATTTATTTTCGCTATATTAATCATTTCCCAATCTATTTTCCTTCATTTTCTTTCCTTTTTCCTAACTTTACATTTTATTTTATTTTTGAGGAAATTTTCCTAACTTTACATGTTTGCTATATTATTTTTTTTGGATAAGTCAGGAGATAGGACATGCAACAAGAGAAAGCATCGACATCCCAACTAGGTTTGCGTCTTGGAGAACCTCCATCCTCTACTGCCTAACTCAAATATTTTATTAAAAAAAGAGGGAAAATTATGTAAAAGAGAGAGGACTAAGCCAAAACCCTCAAACAAACAACAAATAACGGAAATAAAAATATCAACATACTATAGGAGTTTGTAATTAGGAAAATGTAAACTCATCAACAAGATCCTGGTGGCCTTGAAAAATTGAAATAACTGTTTGGTGGAGCTCCTTAACACTCATAAGGTTGTTTTTATATATTAGCCTAAAAACTCTTCACCGTTCTTAAATATTTTAAAGTATTATGAAATAAACTAAATGATAAGATTAAAGAAGAAGAAGAAGAAGATGATGATGAAAGCCTTTGTATTATTCACTTGTGTTCTTTACATTGAAATATAAGTTCTATTTATAGGACACAAATGTGGTAAGTTACAAGTAGGGGTGTTCAAATCCAAACCGATCCAAAATAAAACCGCAAACCGATCCAAAAAAATCGAAAATTACAAAAAACCGAAAATATTTGGATGCATTTGGATGTTGTTTTGTAAAAACCGCTAAGATCGGATCGGTTTTTGGATCACTTTTTCAAAATCGAACCGAACCGCAAAAAGTAATATTAATACTTATTTATTTCTTTTATAGTATTATATATTGCATTATTGCATTGCTTGTTAAATTTTAATCTTATATATATTGCATTAATTTAATTTCTATTATTATTACTTCATATGTTTAAAAAATAATCGATAATTTTCATACTATAATTTTAATTTTTTAAAGTATTTTGCAACTAACCTATTATTTTACCGTGTATGTGTAATATTAATATTAATATTAAAATTATATTCTTCAAAAAAGAGTAAATAAAAAAATATATTTAGCAATTTGGATATTCAAAAACCGATCCAAATTAAACCACATATATTCGGATCGGTTCGGATTTTTTAGAATACTCGTCTAAACCGAACCGAACCGCATGTGATTTTTATTTTGGATCGGTTGACATTTTACCTTAAAACCGATCCAAACCGCACCGCGGACACCCCTAGTTACAAGTGCATGAAGAGCCATAAGACTAAGTGCCACTAATAAAGAATATAGGCATTCATTCATAGGAGTTAAGGAACATAGAGAGTCTTAGGGAATATGGACATCCACATCATAATAATATTATTCATAACACTCCCCCTTGGATGTCCATGAAAGATATACCTCATTAAAACCTTACTAGAGAAAAACCCGATGGGAAAAAAATTCTAGTGAAGGAAAAAGAGTACAACATCCTTTTGTGTCATAATCTGCCTCGTTGAAAACCTTACCAGAAAAATCCAGTGGGATAAAACCATGGTTAAGGAAAAAAAAAGAGTGCATAACACATTTTTGTCTCCCCCTCATAAAGACAACGAAGAAATTTCAATAATCTTTTATACTGGTTACTCAAAACTTTACTTGATGGTGACTCTGTAGAAAGATATGATCTATCTCCATACTTTTCTCCAAATTAGCGGCTCATAAGATATCTTCATATTGAGTTGTTGAAAGAGTTATAAAATGAGAAAATAACAAGTTTCTTGTATGTGTGAGCATTATCCACTTGCTAACATTTTCAAATGATTGGATGATACTGTTGTTTCTGTAAGATACAAATTGTATGTTTGACTTTGCTGCAATATCTGTATTTGCTAACATTGACAAAAAAAATACCATGATATATATATATATATATATATATAAGCAAAATACATTAGTGTCCTTACCTGACAAATTCAAAGCGAGTTTGATTTCACTAGAATTTCTATCTGCAGATATTTTCTTTTTCTATTTCTATAATCTTTAATAGACTTGAATTCATGATCCTCATTATTACTTATCACATATAGCGCTATATTATATTCAAAAACACGTCGACGTTAACTTCATTTCGGTTCCATCTCATTCCATTGAGATCTTTCATTCATGACATAATTTATTAATATTTCATAAATTTCAGGTACCTGATTAGTTCTTCTGGAACTGAAAAAATCAATTATGTCAAAAAACTTTTATTAGAGTTTCTATATCCTCGTTTGGATTATCATTCTTTTAAGCTCCTTTTCTTATTCGAGGCTTTTTATATTTGGAACCGATTGATCTACCATGCTTCAGGCACGGTTGAGACTCATTTGCAATATTAGATTATCCGACATGGATATCTATTTCGTTTGGAGCATTCGCAGCTGATATTTGATTTATTTACCTTTGCAAATGAATTATATCTTGAGGATCAAGACATGATAATAATATTTCCTTTCAAATAATTTATTTGAACTTCAGGTTTACATTTTTAGCTGCTTATTATCTCCCCCTAATATTGGAAAAAATAATTCATCAATTGATAATCAGCCTACTGAGCTGTAAATAAGTTGGCTCAGCATAATTAATGATAGATGGAGATTTATATCAAATATATTTTTCCAATATTCTTTCAAGATTTATCTTAGTTCAATATATTGGAGCAATTGTGATATGCACAACACATCCAAAATCCACATAGATGAGAAATATTAGGTTGTTAACCTAAAACCAATTATAGATTAAGGGGAGAACTTATATATAGTAATGTGTTGGCTTGATGCAAATCAATATCTCAACATAAAAGATTATTGATTTCCACAATAGAGTATATAAGTCATGGTCTCATAACCAAACTAGAGTTTATGAGGTATGGTCTAATAAGTATCAATTAACTTCTTTAGACATCTAAAGAATGGATCTTAAAGTCCATTTTTATGAGCATATGCTACCAGCTCTTCAATGTCAATTTAATTTGACGAACGATACTTATCAAATGATTTCTGAAAAGTTCAAAAAATAAACTCTTACTCAAATTGTTGACCTAATAATCTCACAAATTAGTTTTTGCATCATAATAGATGCGGGATAACCCAACCGATTTTGCCAATGATTTGTAAACTTCTAGTTTACAATAATATATGATTCATTTGTTCTAATCTATTTTGAAACATGATTTGTAAGCTTCTGGTTTACAATAATATGTGTTTCATTTGTTCTTGTCTATTTGAAACAAAAATGAAAAAAAAAATTATGTCAAAGTGAAGCTATATAATAAATATTATAAAACCTTTATTTATCTTTTGCATTACCAACATATAAGACTTTATAAATCATATACATTTATCCTGTGAGTAGTTAGGCTACACAAACTATCAATAGAATATATTTTTAAAGTTTGGCATCTCCAAAATTTATATTATATATAAGATCAAAATCAAATAAATTTATTTCGAAAGAAAATATACGTATCTAACATATAATAATCTTGAAGGATTTAGAAGTAAATAAGAGAACGTAACTCATATAAGATGTTTTCAAGAATTATGTAGAAAAGAGTTTGTGCTTACTTACCTTGTAATTCAGACCTTCTAGAAGTCATATGCAATAAGAAAGAAGAAAATTATAACCAAACGATCAAACACTATTGACATGTTTCAATCTATATAATAGAGACATGATCGTATCAAGAAAATCTTTGATCAAACACTAATTACCCAAACGATCTCAGTCCATACTAATGGAATTTTATGATCTTGACATGTATTGTATCAATAGTAGACTCCACTAAATCAATTACCATAACCACAACATTGGTTATATGAAACAAATAGTATGAACCATTCACTTCATAATGAAGTTCAATGCGACCTTTCATCATTTTGATCAAGAGCCACTCTTTGTTCAATTACAAGTGTGACTAATCTGTCAAAAATATTCTTGAAGATACTCACTTATTTTGTTATTTCAAGAGCATTTCAAATGACATAGAAATAGACATATTGTCTCATATTTTCTCTTTAAATGTGTTGTTCTTCATGAACTATTTTAATTCAACACAATATTGATCTTAAATCTTAATCTATTAACAAGAAAAATATTGGCAAATTCACAACTATAATATTTATCATTTCGTTAGAAAAGAAGTTATGTGGAGCACAAATTATAAGTGTTGAATGTGCAAAGAGATGACATAGATGACAATACCTCTAATTTATATGTCTTCTCAGAACTCATTAGTAGCAAAGATCATAATCATCAAAAGTCATAATAAAGTTTTACCATCTTAGCCTGTATCATATAAATGATAATTTCTACTATATCAATTCTTGATATTATTTTCTCGATTTTGTTACTTTCAAGAACAAATTCAACTTATACTAAAATCAAATAGATCTTATATATTTGAATTGTGGTCAAGAACTCCGCAAACATCTATGAACAATAAGCAAGTAAAATCACAATTTTTTTTTTGCAATCCTTCGAGTATGATATAATATTTAATTTTAGTTCTTCAGGAGCTATATTTCAAATCTTCATGAACAATTACCAAGAAACTTCTTTATTTGAGGGATCCTTCATGGGTCCTTAAAATAAATAATTAATTTTTCGAGAGCTACGTAACATTCTCAATGTGTAACTCTTCAATCCTTATTGTTTTAAAAAGAAAATAATACAAAGATAAAATAGATCTTATTTTCAACCATAAATCTATCAACGCCAAGGAAGATCATGATTTTTGTCATCCTTCGAGGATGCTTGATGCTAAATATTTAGTTCTTTAATAACTATATATATATATATATATATATATATATATATATATCAAACCTTCATAAACAATGATAAAAATTTGATTGTTTGCAATTCTTCAGGGACAATTCTTTTGACCTTCATATATATTTAATTCTTCAGGAATTATATTACAAATCTTCATAATGATCAAGAATAATTCTTTTGAGCAATCCTTCAGGAATGCTTCAATATTAAAAGGAAAATTAGTTCTTCGAGAACTATATCAGAAAATATCTTTATTGTTTGAACTATCCTTCAAGGATGATTCGTTGAATTCTTCTTAAATTGATAGAGCTTTGTGCTGATAACGTGTTATGAAATAAACTAAATGACAAGATTAAAGAGGAAGAAGATGATGAAAGTCTTTGTATTATTATTCCCTTTATTTATTTCATAACACAAAGAATATTCTTTAGTGATCACTTTTGGTTTCTTTGGTGGAAGTGAGATTTCAAATAATTCCTTCACTCTTGCCACCACGCCTTCATTGAGATACATCTTGGCTTCATGATAAGTTATTTGTCTTTGCACCTGATGATCCTCTTGTTCTCTCGAATATTCCAGTAGATTCATTGGGGAGTTGGAGAAGGTCCCTTGGAACAGGTGCTATACTGCGGCTTCCCATCAAGAAGTTCCTTTTTCATAATTTGTTTTTGCTTCTTCGACATAACCTTAGTGAAGGGAGGTTCTTCCGCAGCTTTCTTATCACACTCTTTAATTCGTTGTCAAAGATCCAAATCGTGTTGAAGTATAGAATTAAAATGTTGGACTGGGATATCATCCTGGGAAACGATGGAACTGTCAATCAAATGCTCATCAATTGCGGCAGCAGGTGATGAATAAACAAGGGAAGTGATAGCAGGTTCAGCAATGCTTTGATGTTCCGAGGGAATCACTTGAACTGGGGAAACAGTAGTCTCTTCATGCACGTCAACATGCTCAACATTGTAAACAGGTGGAGAAGAATAAACAGGCCTCTCCTCTTCAAAAACCTGCACGTCATCGTACTCTTCATCTGTCACCAAATCTAACACGGGTATGGCTGGGCTAGGAAGTGTACCTTGATGAATCAAATCAGCGACATTTTGCAGTGCAAAACTAAAAGTGCTAGACGATATATCTTTTGGAGGTGCAACACTTTCCAAAGCATTTTTCGTCACTTCCATGGTTGATGCTTGCAGAACCACTGCGACATATTGAAAAGTACCGGAAGAGGAAGCTCCTTTGTCACCACGATTTTGCGGAGTAACTTTCTTACTTATTTCAGCTACTTGAGTTTTACCACGATTTTCCTTAGCAGCTTCCATGCGCAGCCACTTACACATCGTAACATTATGCCCAATGACATAACAGTGATGACAAAAAAGTGGATGTCGTTCATACTGTACTTCCACTTTGAAGGCAAAACCCTCCCTTTCGACAAGAATTTCACCAAATACCCTCTTCTACAAATCAATTCTACAAATCAATATCAACCAGAATGTGGACGTAGTGTCCAAACGCCCTATTATGAGTTGGTGCGTCTATAGAGATAGGAGTACCGACGTCACTGACAATTTCCTTCAATGTTCTCTCACGCCAATACTCACGAGGAAGTGCAACAAGCCTTATCCATATAGAAGCATGTGTCTGTTTCTGTGAATTATGGTGAAAGTCTTTCGTCCATTGGAAGAGACGAAGAAGACCCAGCTGTAAGCTATAAAGAAACGGCGCCAGCCGCCCAAATACGAGATAAATCACTAGGATGTTGAAAAAGAAAATCATAAAAGCCCCTTCCAAGTGAGATCATCTTCCATTCATGAACCATTTTCCAAATCTTGCAAGCCTTTGGAATATTCATCTTGTCCAATCTTGATTGAGAGTGCATCCCCCTTAATGCAGGGAACTGGGTATGGGACATCTTATTATGGATAAGACGTAGCACCCCGTAAGACCGCCGCAAACGATTTGGGAGGAGGCGCAACGTTATGAACAGGCACAAGTACCGCAAGAGCAGAAAGCGTGACACTCTGGGGAGGTGGAGACCGAGATTGCACCAGTGGACGTGAGACCAGAGGCACCAGTTCTGCCTGCCAGTCGAACATGGCCAGGCAGTCCGTGAAGGGAACACACCAAGGATGAGAGAAAGAAGAATCAAAGGGCCTGCAATCGCAAACCCTAGCAGAGGAAGAAAGCGATCCCTGGTATCAGTTTCTTATTTTTTTCACGTGGAAGAGATGGATTAACGTGAATGAATTTTGATTGATATATATCAAATCAAAACAACATTGACAAATCCACCCAATGGAAAAGAAACGTGAACCAATTTAACTTGAAGGATTCACAAAATCAACAAATTGATTGGAATGGGAAAGATTCAAGACGGTGCCGTCATCCCCTGATTTGCTATATATCTTACACTTTCAATATCCTTTTTTATGTTTTCTAATGATGATTTTTTAAGCTTTTGTTGCTTTTTTTAGTAAAATAATGTGCTTCTCTTTTGCATTCTCTGTATCAAATGTATTCATCAATAATGTAAGTTGTTATGTGGCATAGATGCAGGGTAAAATCATCATCAAAGTTACAACATTGACACCAGTTTAATTATCATTAGAAGGAAATGATATATGACGCCATTTTTAAAGGATTGTGGATATCATTTTAGGACTTTAAATTGTTTGATTCATTTTTCTTTTCTTTTTAAGTATGTTTAAGAGGGTATATTATGTTACTATGTGATATCAATGAAATTTTCTTAATTGATTGAAACCAATTCTAGCATAACATAACATATATATTCAAAATTTCTATAATCCTTTTCCCTTAGATTGAAAAATATTTGCACCCTAAAAAAAGTTAACATTGCAAAAAGAAAAGAAAAAATTGCTAGCAACACATTTTATAACCTATATTTTTCAACACAACCTCTTTTATTTGTTAAAATTCATAGGAATTTCATCAAATTATATGGGTTTCATACAAATTTGTCAAGAGTCATATAAATTTTAACTAATGATAAAGTGTGTTGAAAATTATGTGTTAAATAAGGTGTTGTTAACATTATTCTTGCGAAAAAAATAACTGTTTCAATTTGTATATGTATTGTGTGTGTGATGCCTACGATTTGCTCCGGTGGTTGTGGCAGTACAATTACTCTAGTACAATTACTCTAACAAGTATGATTTTCTTGATTAAAATATTAAGTCTCTTCAGCAACCATCATATCCCAGGTGGTGAGCATCAGTGTTTGATACCTTTGTACTTAATCGATGATTCATTGAAACTCACTTGAATTAGTCTGATGGTATTGACTTGGAATTTGGGAGTGTGCTCCTCCTCGAAGCATCAGGTTTGATTCCCTCTGCTGCCAATTTAAGTGAGCTAGTTTAGCTTCTTAAAAAAAATTGATGATTCATTGATAATCCTAATTCCTAGCTCCAAATTGGTAAACATAAACAAAAAAAGTATAAAACACCGATTCACCAAAAAATAATATAAAACACCTAAATTTTGTACAATCCAACAACTGATTCTTACTAGTAAAAAAACTGAGACACGTTGAAGTCAAAGTCAAGTGAATCCTGATTAATACTAGCAAACTTATATATAATAAACAAATTAATGTGCACATAAACAAAATATAATAAAACAAACAAGTGGCTCTCAAGGCACATAAACGAGGGTAACAATTTATCGATTAATAAAAATCTTTGGATCAATTCGACTTTTTCTCATAATATCATATTTTCTGTGGTAACACATACATGAAACACTCTTGAAGCAGGGATAATGCTAGTCTTGATAAAATTTAGGCACAATGTAACTTGGACCTTGTCCGGGTAGAGAAAGTTGCGACAATTGTTGAATCAGGAATTGTACATTCCTTCCAACTTAGCCTGTTAAAAAGTCTCCAAGCCGTCTTCAAATTACTTGGCAAACAAATTTGACATTGTGATGTAAGAGTAAATCAACCGGAATTATTCATAAATGAGGTTCAGTGTACATAATTTATATGGCATATTTGTTCATGCATGTCTATGTCGACCACAAAGAGGAGAGGGGCTTCCCCTTTTGGCATTCTTTGACGCAAGCAAGTGCAATCTCTCGCAACTGTTTCCCCACGTCTTCTATGGGTTGACAAGCGTCTACAATCTGCATCAAGCCGGGGGGGAAAGAAAAAGAAAAAACAACAGGAAAACAAGAACCAAATGAGGTTTAGCATAATGCAGTAAAATACTATTTTCCATTGCCAACAAGCAAGACATGTGGAGTTTATTTTTTTCTTCCAACTGGTGCCAACATTTGGAGATTATAGAAACAGAATCTATCATTTTGACACAATGACATATATGACACAAAGTGTTAGTATCGGAACTTACAATCTAAGGAGGAAATGTCATAAAAAACAGTTCATTACCTTCCAGGAGGCATCGTGAAGAACTTTGTAATGTTCGGCAACTTTCTGCTGGAATTCCAGCTTTTCATATCTCTCATCACCATACCCTCCTCTTTCTGCAGCTTTCTGATATGAATGTGCAAATAATATAAATAAGAAAAACAGGGAAGCATGCATGAGCTTGACCAAACTCAAAAAATGCAGCCAATCGATAGTGAAAAAAATTCAGAAGATCAAGGTGGATAATTTTTTTAAACAAGAGAGCCAAACCCTTTTATGTCTTAGGACTTGAACGACCCTCAAGAAAAGTAATACATCTAACTTATGTAAATCAACACCATAAAAAAGGGATCAAAGAAACACCATAGCATATAAGTGTGGTCTTACGGAATAAAAACTTTTTCCAGCATGAAGAAAACTAAAGAGTAATAGATAAGAAATATTGTTTTAAAACTGTGGTTCCAATAAATAAAGCAGCTTTGAAATAGAGTATCAACCTAACCAAACAAATCACTATATATTGGCCAAACAGCAAGTGTTGCTTACATCTGGTGATATGTCAAGGTATGCAACTAGATCTGGAGCCAGCAATCCATTTTCTGGGGCCTGCAAAATTTAAAACTCACTGTTCACTAATGGATTGAGAACATAAGCAGTTGTACAAATTCTACAGTGAACTAAAATAGAAGATCTCTTAGGAATTCCTCGTGAATCTTTTACCTTACACCAGTCAATATCCAGTCCCTTAGCAGAGGAGAAAGCCACCCCAGAATAAGAATAACGGTCAACAATAAGGGTTGTTCCACTTTTCAATTTTGTTTCCATCAATGACCTGCATAGACAACACAACTTATTCAAAGAAATCTTGAAATCTCACTTGTCATGAGCAAGTACCAGTAAAAATATCCAAGTGATTTGTTTATTAAGAAACCTGCATGCAACATCAGCTAATAAGCACCACATTCTAGGATAAAACTAGTCATGATATCACCAGTCATAACAGCCATACTAACTTAATAACTGGAGCAATGTCGCAAGCTCATCGAATACTAATTCTCGAAGAGTCAGCCCATGTCAACCTTACAACACTAAATGTCATCAAAGCAGTGATGCAACACAGCTTGCTTCTTCTGATTATATAAAGCATATATTCATAATGACTGATGCTTAATGGCACGACACATGTTGTCGTCAAATACACACGACCGTGTATTCCACCAACACACTGTTTCAGTTTTTTAAATTTACTTAAATTAAAATTTAATTTAAACAAAGAGAGTGATGCCATGTGCATAGTCGTGTGGTTTCGTTGCTAAATTATGGCGTGCACTATAGAATTGCTCTTTCATAATATATAGAAGATATCACTTACTTGGCTTCCAAAATCATCATGTAAATGAGAGTTTTTTATGAAAGAACTTAAATACCTAAGTGGTTATGGTTTCCATTTCCTGCTTTATATCGCCATCTTGGAATACTGTATCCAATTTCTAGCTAGACAGTGATCAATGGTCATATATAAAATTCCAAGTCATGAATCAAGAATTTTTTGTTCTTCCCATGCTACTTTTTACAAATAATAACATAAATGTTAGGAAACTAAAAACAAAAGCACAAACCTCTTTTCCCAACGATTAGCACTAAAAAGAAGGTGAATAGTATGATCATCCAACTGTGATGCGTTTGTAAGATAAGCAGATATCATTTGCCCAACGTTCGTAGTTCTATCAGGAAATCTCCATAGTTCGGCAGAGAGCCCTTCTCCCTCCAAGTAGGACACTAGTCTGCTACACTGGGAAGACTTCCCAGAACGATCCAAACCTTCTAGCACAATAAGGGCACCTCTAGACTCCTTCTTGTTACCCACTATGCTACAATTAAGGTTACCACCTTCCATTCTTATCTGCCGAAGATTACACTTGGAGGACAACTTCACTTGAAAATTCAATGAGTTCTGCAACACTAGTGCTCTGAAACTCCTGCAAAAGAAAAACCATTCCTTATAGAAGCAGAATTTAAAAAAGAACACAAACAAAAAAACAGAAATCTTTTTCAACAGGACATCGGTACATTGATCAATCGTTACTATATTGTGTCATGCATCAAGCAAAAGTAAACAAAAAAAGAACCAACTTCATAAACTACTTCCCTCAATCCTTTGTTTGTTTGCTGAGAAATCTCAGCACAACTAAACAATGAATTTAAAACTGCAGGCTATTATAGGTCAAGTAAAATTCAAAGTTCAGACACAGTATAACCAAAATTAATAATAAAAATATTAATTAAGAAGCAACAAACACATAATCTTTTGTTTTTTTGGATGGCAACAAACAAACACAGAATCTGATTAATACATTATCAGGTTTCGTTTACGTTGTAAAACATTTTTTATTTTCATCTTCTAAATTTTGTGTTTTTGTGTTAATTTTACTTGCTCACAAAGAGATCATAGATTCTTGAAGTGAACAATCTTGTGCATTTTCGGAAACAATGAAAATGCCAAAGAGTTGTTTTCATTATTTCTAGAAACGCATCATCCCTAATAGTATTTCATCTTCTCTCCATCAAAATGTTCACTTCAAGAGTGACAAATCTTCTTTTTAGCAAGTTTAAACTAACATATTTTAGAAAATAGAAAATGTTACAAAAAGTCAACAGAGGCTGAATTTTTTAACAAATTGGATTTGAAGTTAAAACCAGAAGAAGCAAAGGGCTCTTACAATGACTTCAAAGCTGTGATGCAAGTGCCATAGATCATATCCTAACAACACCTTTTAACTGAAACAAAATAAAAGAGTAAAATACGGATCAACACATGGCCGAATAAATGACTTCAAATTTGTAATTGTAAGCTGTGTATTACTCTCTCCAGTCTTAATTATAAAAGAAGGTTTTGATCTCATTTATAAGAAAAAGTTACAACTAAAGACAAACTAAAAAAGGGAGTCCACTATATCTTAACTAAAGGATAAAAATAAGAACTATTCAAAATAAAGAAACAAGATTTTTTTTAAACACCTTTAAAAAAAGATTTTTTTTTAAACACAATTTTATACAACAATTAAGATGTGACACGGATGCATACGAAATTAAAAATTCAATAAAAGTTTGCATTTGTAGATGAGAAGAAACAAACAATAAAAAATTGATGGAATCATGGTGCAAATCCGCCCTCCGTTCCCACTGCAATTTTTTCTTAATTTCTTCAACTTTTCCCAGGACATAGATGTCTATTCTATTAGCAAATGCAATCAAGTAAAACATAATTGTTTATGAGTTGTCAGGGCCGTTCCTAAAAAATTGGAGGCTCAGCTCTCAAATAAAAATAGGCCCTTTATATAGATTAGTAGTAAAATGTCTAGAAGATTTATCTCTAGAAACCTTCACAATATTAAAACCTCTTTTAGGCCCTTTTGTAGCTAATAACTCAATCATTTTAGACTTGTCAGAATCCCAATTTCTTGGATCAAATACATCTACACCAATGTGAGGGTCATTAACATTATCAACATTTTTCATTATGGATTCAACCAAGTTAAATTATATAACAGGATTCAACCAAGTTAAATTAGCATGTGACATTTCAAACTAACATATTCAACCAAGTTAAATCAGCATATAACCGCTTATTCAATTGAATGGCAAGGATTAAAAAAATATCAATAAGAAAGGTAACAATAAATTGAAGTGCTCTATCATGTTTTGTTTCGGTGAAATTTTACAATTTTGCTCATATCAACAGAATAGTAATGAAATTAGGAAAGAAGAATAAGTAATTAGCAAATTAGATTAGAAGAAAGAAGGAGCAATTTACAAACCAACCTTCAATTTCATTTTCTCTTTCTCCCCTTTTGTTGTTCAATAAAAAATGAAAGAAAGGAGAACTACAGGATATATGGAGGTTTGATTGGTGGTGGTGACTGGTGTGTGTGGCGGCGCACGGCTGAGAGAGATGGAGGTTGGGCGGGGACGCGAGGTAAGGGGAGAACTGAGAAGAAGAAAGAAACACAACTGTGAGGAGTGAGGTCAGGGAAAGTGGTTTTGTTTTTTATGCCCATGAACTTGGGAGGCCCAGCTCGGTTGAGCTGTTTGCACCTCCCCAAGAATGGCCCTGTGAGTTGTGCATGAAGGAGAAAAGAAGGTTATAAATTCATGATGATAGAAAACAAGTAGTCAAGTTTATAATTAAGCAACAAAGTAAGAGGGTCAACATGAAATAATGAAAACAGATCAAAAATTCTCTAAAGCAGCATCGGCAGAAGCTACACCAAGACATCGGACATCATGAATAATAGAGAGTGTCACGTTCGTTAAGTGGAAAAAGACAAACACGGCAAAGTGTGCACAGTTAGAGGACTAAGATCATCAGAATAGGCTGTCTATAGCAACAGCAATTCAGTTATATGATCTTCAAGACATACTTGGTTAAAGTCAAGTCAACCTAACAATGTTGTTAATTGGTTACTTGTAACAACCTACAAAGCACATATGCAGACACGCGTCAGTTTCCGACACTGACACATTGATTACTTTCAATTAATTCATTTTCTCAAATTATTTACCACTGTCAAGGAGCCAGTGTTGGCTTCGTATTTGTGTTAGTTGTTCATAGTAATTGACTAATATTCACATTTCCATAGCTATACATATTTTCTACGAAATGGTGATTAATTCACAATTTTGAATTTTAACGAGCATTCATCCAGTGGTATGTGTGAGTTTACTTTTTTTTCACTTCTTATAGTGAAATTTGTAATCTTATTTCATTACCCATCAAAAGTTTAAACAAAATCCCAGTCAGATAGCACAACTACCATACATTAATAATTAATTCACAAAATGTAAATTCATACACAAATTTTGGTGCTAAGAAAACAAATCGCAACAGAGAGAGAGAGAGAGCTACCTCCTGTTGAGAGACGGTAGCGAGACAGGACGGCGGAGAGAGGACGGAGGACGAGCGCGAGATAGAGGGAACGAAAATTTCTCAATTTGGGAAAGTCAGTTCAATTTCTCGTTTCGAGGGTTTTTCGAACACCAGCGCGGGACTGAAATTTTTTGGGAAATTGTTTTCTCAATTTATAAGGTTTTTATTTTTCTGATTTGATTTGGGGGGTTTTTAATTCTATAATAAAAGAAAAAAAAAGTTGGGGACTAACTCAAAACAACTATTTTAAACTTGAGGTGATTTTGTTTCGATAACGAGCTTATGATTTCATGAATTTTCGCACCTAACCTGTAGTTAAAAAAAATTGTTGAAAGTTTCATGAAAATGTAACCACAAAGAAAGTTTCATGAAGAAAAAAAAAAAGTAATTTAACTATAGTTTGTTTTGAGAATTTTGAAAAGAAAAAAAATGTCTAATGACTCAACCCTATCTAACTTCAACATATTGTTAAATTGAGTTGGTTTTTTTTCCGAGATTCGAACCTCTGAACTTGCATATATTATGCATTGTCCAAATCAACTGAGTTATACTAACGAGGATAAATTGAGTTGGTTTAAGTTTGGGATAAAAAGTATACATTTTTATCCACTTCAAATCAATTAAATTTGATTGGATTAGTTAACAAATCAGATAAAAAAAATCCAACTAGTACACACTCATCAACTATGCAATCTTGCGGTGCTATTTTTGTAGCGTGTTCTTCGTTATACTATTCAATCTTGATGATAAAATAGTTTTTTGATCTTGTAATTTATACATTTTAGCGTGTATTTATAGTTTGAATTACTAAACTTATAGTTCAATAACTTAAAACTAACGGAGCGAAATTGAATGAAATAGAACGAAATGAAACATAACAAAGATTTTATTCCATTATTTGGATATTTTACGATGGAGTAGAACTAATTTCTCATTCAATTGTTTGAAAAATGGATAGAACGGAATAAATTATAATTTTTTTATTCCAATAAGAAAGGGTGGCAGGGTGAATAGAAAAGATGAGAAAAAAAAGAGTGGGCAATGAAAAAACAAGGACAAAATGGTAATTGTCTTATTTATGAGTTTTATTCCATTGGATACACCTCAAATTGGAGGGAATGAAAAAATCTCATCATTTAACCTTGATTGTGTATTGTGTTGGTTTGGTTCGCATTCTTTCTAAAAATTAAATCAATCGATGAAAATTTGATTGGTTTGATTTTTTCTTTTATTGAAAACTTTATCAAGCCAACTTATTACACCTCTACCTTTCGGGAGGGAAACATTTTAAATACATCACAAAATTTATATAATACCTTTTGAACTTTAGGAAATTACATCTATTACCATTATTATTTTTAAAAACATTTTACTTTCGCTATTATTATTATGCAATAGAATCCCAACCAAGCTACTGATAAAAGTATTTGAATCGGATGACTCTCGAGCTAAATGATGAGATTTTTTCAAAGAAACTAAATGATCAAATGTAATTCTCAACAAAGAGTTGTATTCTTTCTTTTGTAAATATGTTCAAATGAAAGATGTATTAATTCACGGTTGAACACATCTAAGCATATACAACAACACCCTATTTCTCTCAACAACAACAAAAAAAACACCCTATTAATTTGAACTTTGAATCCACGAGGAGACACATTTTTCATACATCATTCTTTGCCTTTTTGGCGTTCTAGATGTCCAATGTTTTAGAAATTCCTCACATGGTATTTCTAACACTAATTCTAGCAAGTTATGACATCAAAATAACAACTATATTATACATCACAGTACATAATACATAATAATATATAAAGGACATTTTCTTATGCATTTTCTTATGTGTTTTTCGTGTGGTTCTATCTTTTTTTTAGTTTTATTCTATAATTATAGATTTACATTATGCTGATTATACTAATGAGAATAATATTTTCTATCTATATATATTATATAGATAGAGTATTCTTATATTCTCATATTCAATATTAGATATTTTATTACACATAAAATACTCCTAACTACCAATAATTTTTCAAATCCACGATTGTCTCATAGTTTGTTATAACTACAAAAAGTGAATTTTATGTAACAAACCATATGAAAAACACACAAGAAAATACACTTAACATTTGTCCATATATAAAATACTGTATCAAGCACCAGTTATATAGAAAACCCTCATGCATTTCAATATCCATGTTGGTGAACTCAGCATCCAATTTGATGGAAGTGGTACAGCTGGGAGTCAAACTGGGTTATGATGGTGAAGAATAAGGGGTTGGAAATATATTTGGGTAAGCATTAAAAGGATGCAGTAAAACTGATATGTTTTTGAAGACTATGAACCTTATTCAACCTGTATCATGTTGGCATTTCTGTTATACGCAAAGAAAATATGCATGAGTTTAAAATGCAGTGATCTACTGCCACCGTGCATTCAATCACTCTAACAAAGTGTAGTTTATCGGTTAAGGTAAGTTGAAACTGTGATTCTTAACAAAACTGAAAAACCATGAAATGGTTGTTGGTGTCAATTCATAGCAAGTCGCCGGCATGTGAAGAAAGTTAAGATGTTCTTGGAAGGGTTTTGGAACAAAGATGCAAAGGCGGAAGATTTACCAATAAAATGATGAATTTTAATTGCTCCATAGCTTATTTAGTCAAACGACAATGTGTTGTTTAAGTGATGCTTGAATATGACAGTGTGTTGTTTAAGTGATGCTCGAATATGATAGTTTAGTGTATTCTTGGTATCAAGATGAATACGACAGAAACACGAAAAATCACGGTAAGTCACCATTCTTTTGTAAAAGTTTAGCTTTTGTAAACTCACTATACCTCTTTGTAATCCTATCAAACCCACCGTGATATTCGAGACCAAACATGCACTCATTGTTGAGGTGTATGTGGTGTTGTTTATACTATGCTTAGCAGGGAGTTTGGATTGAAGACTCATGGTATGGTATCACTAATGTACTGTTATTGTATCAAATAATCACTAATTAGCGATCAATTACAAAAATAAGTAAGATGCTAGTAGTACATAGTTTGAACATAAATATAGGACTAAAAATATTATTTTTTAATTGACTAATCCCAAAATTAATAAAAAATTAGTAGCAGAAATATTCTCTATTCTCAAATATGGACATTAGTGTTGGTATTTCAACGTTATTTTAGTCTTAACTCTCTGGTTTCCATGGAAAAGGATCCCCCGAAATCCTAAGTTTGACCATTAGGTAAGTAAATTCTAATCAATGATCATTTTGCTAGGGTTTGAACTTCAAAGTTTATGTGCTTGTTAGTTTCATAATCAATATTACACCTTAAAAACTTGTAAAACATTGATTAAGAACTATATTCTCTGCAATGAAACCCACTTGATCTGTGATGATCCTATGCAGATCAAAGGTGTCAGTTGCCTGGATTACTTCATATTCATAAGTCACAACATATTCATGTAGTTTATCATAAATTCACATCCATAGTGGGGTACAGAGCATATCAACAAAATTATCAAGAGTCAAGTTGAGACAACTACTCAGACGGTTTTAATTTAAGAATTAAACTTAATTAGCTAAGATTCTATAATCTATCATTAAACAAACATGTTTCATAGACACCTATTCTTTTGTACACCTGCGACATTTGGTTAATCACATCCAAAAAAAATGGTTGATTCAGTTGGATAGATGGTTAATTTAAATCACAGTGAAAATTGCAGTTAATCATATAGTTGATTTAACTACAAAGGTGAATTGAATGAACTTATATAATCAACTTAATTAACCACATTTATGTGGCGTGAGTGTAGGAGAAAGATGTGTCCATGTAGCAGTAGTGATCAAAACCAATAGTAAAAGGCTTGTTTGTGCCATTCTTAAATCAAAATTTTAATAATTCGCTGAATACAAGCCGTATATATCATAGGAAGAATTTTAACCAAGATATAAGCCATAAATCCGCTGAAATTTTAATTTGAACTAAACAACCATTCTATATTTCCAAATGATAGAAGAAAATCTCCATTATCATGATCCTATAATAACTCATTATTATTCAAAAGAAAGTAGAAACTAATACATGATATGTTGGATAAATTTGGGAGTAGTATGCTGCAACAAATATGAAGATGTTGCACAATTACTCCAAAAGTGTGTGGATACTAAATTTTTGTGTTCGATTTGCTCTCAGTAGTTTCTCAAAACAGGACGCAACAGAGCACCTACAAATTTTCTTCAAGATAGTTTCTAATTTCCAGTTTCTTGACATGGATTACAAATCAATTATCAAACATATCAATTATCAAATATATCATTCAATGCTATTTACAAATCAATACTATTTCCCTAACATTAATCTGACATAAAAGAAAAAAATAAATGATTTAAAGTTTGATTTTGACACAGTTTTAAATCAAAATTGTTTTAATTTCATTGTTCTTTCTAAATAATGAAGCTGCTCTGTTTTTTTTTTAAATGAAAGGACTAAGCTGCTCTATTTGTAGAGAAATATGCACAACTTGACTAGAAGAAAGAACTCTCAACAAAGAGTTGTATTCTTTCATGAATTTGTTCAAATGAAAAGATGTACTGATCAATGATTGAACACATTTAAGCATACACGAAAACACACTATTAATTTTAATTTTGAATCCATGATGAGGCACATTTTGAAACAAGTCATACATTATTCTTGTGTTCTAGGATGCCAAATATTTTAGAAATCCCTCACCTAGTCATATGGTTTTTCTAACACTAACCCTGGTAAATTATAGCATCAAAATAGCAATTCAAAATTGATATTAAAACATCACAATATTAAGCACAGTACACAAAATGTGATATAACCAATACTATATCAAACACCAGTTATTTGGAACACTCTAATGCATTTGAATATCCATGTTAGTAAACTAAGCATCCTTGTTAGGAGGTGTGCAGCTGGGAGTTATGTGTGTTATGATGGTGACGAAGGGGTTGAAAATATTTTTGGGGAAGCATTAAATGGCTGCACTTCAACTGATCTGTTTTTGAAGACTATCAACCTTATACAACCTGCTACCATATCATGGAGAGGATGTTTAATGGAATTCTATATAACAAGTTGGGATTTCTGCTATATCATAGGTTGAAGTGCTTGTCCGGTTGGCCCTCTCGATAGGGTAGGACCAGTAAAAATTGAAAAATTCTATCACAAACAAGGTATGATGTGATTATGGGAGAAATATTGGAAATCATAAAATGGATTTTGGGGTCAACTAATAACAAGTCATAGGCATACAAGACAAAAGTGAATGAAAGGTAAGATGTTTTTGATACAAAGAGGTTGACGGCTGACGCAGAAGATTTACCAAAACCATGATTTAGGTTTTAACGGCTCCTTAGTTTTAGTCAAAGGACAACAGAATGTTAAGTTAGCCATAGATTAAAATAGAAGTGATTCTGATCTAAATTAGTTTTTTTAATGGTTAATGTTAGTAATTAGTTTTTAGTTACTATTTACTCCTTCATACGGGTCTAAACCCAGGACCTCCAACTTCTTTAAACCAGTTGAGCTACCCAACCCCCAATGATTTTGATGTAAATGATTTGGAAACTACTATTCTTTAGAGACTAAAGTTGGGCCAAAGTTAAGTAAAGTCTAAATAAACATTGTTTTGGTCAGAGTTTGAACTTCAAAGTTTAAGCACTTATTAATTTCCTAACTAATATTACACCTAAAAAGACTAGTCAAACATTGACTAAGAACTACATATATATTCTCTGCTCATCAAAAAAGACCTATATTTTCTGTAAACAGTAATCAAACCCACTTGATCGGTGATCATACTTAATCCCAGGAACAATATCAAATTGACCTATCAAAGGTGCATGTTTGCTGGATTACTTCATATTCGTGTAATTCATCATCGTATAATCATAACAATTCACATCAATGGATGGATACAGAGCAGAGCAACAAAATAATCAAGACTCAACTCAAGTTGAGACAACTACTCACACCGTTTCAATTGAAGGATTAAAGTTGATTAGCTAAGATTCTATAATCTACAATTAAAGCAGTGGTGAATAACATTTGATTCCCATCAACCAAAACAATAGTAAAACACAGACACGACACAACAACTGTGATAATAATTTCAAAAAATGTCATAAATCCATTAAATCACATGTGTTGCTATGTTATGTTATGGCATGTAGACACACCTTCTATCAGAAGTGTTATTCAAATGTTAAATAACTCGCTGAATACTGAATACAATCAGTAGTATCATAAGAAGAATTTAAACCAAATTATAAAACCATAAATCAGCTGAATTTTTTTTTAATTTGAACTAAATAACCATTCTATAATTCCAACAAAAAATCATCATTATCATGATCCTATAACAATTATTATCATTCCAAAGAATTACCGATTAATCTCAAACATTGAATCCTTCAGCACGGAGACAAATTCGATGAGCTTCAATCCACTTCGCACAAGCGTCCTCCCCGTGTTCTACTATGCACTCATCCCGCAGCCTCTTCGTTTCAGGACAAGCGCAACAGATTTTCTTCTTCTTCGGAACATTCGACACTTCACATGCTGGCGTTGCTGCTGTTGCTGTTGCTGTTGCTGCCGGCGTTGCTGTTACTGTTGTTGGTTGGTTCGAAGCAGAGGAAGAAGGAGAAGTGACACCGTTTTGCACTTGCGCGTTACCCATTGAATCAAGAAGTGAATATGAATGGATGAAGAAAAATTGAAATTAAGAGAATGGGAAAATTGATTAATGGTTGGTTCTTCAAACCTTTTTCCTCTTTGTTTTGGCTTTTGATGTGTAAGAATACGAAACGACAGGGTTTGTTGCGTTGCGTTGAATAAACTAAGGGCAAAATGAAACTTTTTGGGGTAGGTAGGACCGTAATCAAGGTCTTGGAACGACTTAATGGGGTAAAAAATGGAAGGATCCTTATGTTTGTTTACCAAGAAAAGGGGTAAAAATTTATATGGTAATTATTTAGTCTATGCTTTTACACCTCGTTGTCGTAATAGTCTTTGACCATGTACCTTTGTTATTAGGTTTATTTTTTTGTAGTAGTTATTAGGTTTGTTATTCGACATTAAAAAACTTTGTTGACTAATGAGGTGACAATTGATTTGAGCTCTCAAGATGAATTTTTTAGGTCCTTGTGACATTTTCTTTTAATATTTTAAGGACCAAAAATGCTGACGTAAAATATTTACAGGGACTAAAAATGTGGATGGAAAATTTTACAAGGACTAAAATAAATGACGGAAAATTTTTACAGGGACTAAAAAGTGTGATTTTATTTTATGGGGACTAAAAACAAAATTTTAAATATTTATAGGGACCATTTAGTTAATTAACCCATAAAATTATAAGTTTTTTATGAAGGTCATATTGTTGAAGATGAAGACGTTGAAGATCATCTTATTTCAATTTAGTCTCCAATATCATGTCACACCATCTTGAGTCATGGATCAATATGACAGCGATTTGCACCTCCAAGGATTAAAACGGTTTTTTTTTTCCATTTTGGTTAGTTTCAATTTGGTCTCTATGTCACATCATTCATCTTGTCACTCCAAATCAATTGTCACCTCATCAATTAACATAAATTTTTAACGTCGATGACCAAACTGAAAACGGAGGTACACTGCAGGGACTATTTTGTATTTTATCCCGAAACAGGGATCATTGTGATAGCGAATTGCAAAGTCAGAAACCAAAGTGACCATTTACTTAATTTTTTTTTTTTGGTCGGAGACATGAATGATAATTTTTTTAAAAAATACGATATTAGTTTTATCTAATTAAACTATTTCTCTTCTAGTTTTTATCATTTATGTATGTGTTTAAATAAAATTGATTTGAGTGTGTTAATGCAAAAGTTGCTTTGTAATAAAATAAACACATTGACCAATACACTATATACCTTTTTTTTTTTAGAAAACCAACATTATATATATATATATATATATATATATATATATATATATATATATATCTTGGCAACAATATGATTTTTTTTTGTCTAAATCCTTGCTTTCATAGAGAAAATGACTCTAATAATCTAAATTTCGGTTGAGAAGTAAGTAAATCGTTGATTCATGATTATTTTAGTCAGTGATCAAATTCGGATAATTTCAATTAATTTGACTTGTAAAGCAATAATTTTTTAAGTTCAACCACTTCATTTATACTTTTTTTTAAGAAGTCAAACTAGTCCATTAAAACTAGTCATAGAGAGAATCGAACCTGGAACTCTGAGAGGATCATACTTTTGAAGGTGAGAAAAACACAAGAAGGGAGGGTTGAGTTGTGTTTTCTTTTTTCGCAACTCTTGAAGAGTGAGAATCTGTTTTTCCAGGATCAGAGTCTGAATGGATTCAGAACCTGATGGAAGACCAGAGTCTGTTGCAGCGGAAATAAACAAGAGATAAAGGAAAGAGAGAACACAAACAATTATACAGGTTCCTTCCACAAACTAGAAGTAGTCATGTCCCCCTTGCACTTCCAAGGTGAGTTCCACTAAAATGTAATTAACAATTACAAGTTGCTCAAACACACATTAAGAGACTTCCAATGCTCAAGCACGCAGGCAAGAGACTTCCAATGCTCAAAGACACAACTAAGAGACTTCTTTGCTCAAGGACACAGCCAAGAGACTTCTGAAACAATTTACAGAAAATTGAATAAAGTTAGAACACTTGATAAACAATCAAATGTGTTCCAAATACAAAACAAAGAGACTCTATTTTTCTGATAAACTTAGAAATTCTATGATACACAGTTTGTAAAAATTTGCTAAGTTGTTGATGTGTTTCTGGCTTGACTCAGAGAGAATACAATAGCTTGATAGCGTAGTTTTTCAGTTGTAGAGTCCAACATATTCTTCAAGTCTTTTATCCTTTATATAGGCGTTGGAAAGAGACGTTGAGACAATCCAGCACATCACAGAGTTTTCTAGAAGCTTGATCAATAGATGTTGATTTGTTGCTTGATATGGTAATAGTCTTTCAAATGCATATTTTGAATCTCATTCCTTTTGAAGCGAATTACCGGTAGACACAGCTGCCAAATGTACGAGGTAGTGGAGTAGTGGAAACAGAGTTCGTACAAAAGTACTCTGTCCTATTCTGCATTCTTTGTCGTTGAGCATCTCATGCTTAAGTTGACTTTGAAGCTAGCCGTTACTTCAAATGAATGTTTCTTATGCATCGAAATGCCTTCAGAAATCCTTCTAAGCAAATCTTCAATTTGCAGTCTTCAGACTTACTGTAGCACTTCAGATTCTGATGATCTTCAGACTCTCTTCAGAACTTCAAACACTCTTCGTTCTTCAGATTCTCTGAGTGTTCAGGACCTCTCGAAACAGCTTCTGATGATTCTTCAGACTCTCTAGTACTTCAAAATCACAAGCAACAAGCTTCTCTGAAATATTGCTCTTAATTTGTTATAACAAAATACTTTCTAAGATTTAAATCTTGATTAAGATCCTGCACACTTAAACAAATATTAGCAAATCCAATTGACAATTTTTAATACCTTGTTATCATCAAAACCTAAAAGTGGTATTGCTGAACACCCTTGTTCCAACAACTTCAAGATTTCAAGCCAATACTAATATGGTGCGTTTGTTTTGGATTTTTTAGAAAAAAAAAACCTACTTGTTTTAGTAAAAAAATCATTTTTTCCATTTTTAAGTGTTTGTTAAAACTTTATAAAAATCATTTTATAAAAAAAAATTACTATAAAATGAAAAGCTATTAGGATTTGTTTTTCCCAAAATCCTTTTTTTTTTACAAGAGTAATGAGGTAATGTCTGAACTAATTAAAAATCAATTTTTTAAAATGTGATTTTTTGGATAATAAACAAACACAAATATTTATGGTTGGAAAATGATTCTATGTTATCAGTTCTTGCTTTCAAAAACAAAGAGATAGTTCTTTGGCATATAAGAAACAGATGGCTTAATTGTTTGAAATATATTGAGAGTATTAATTTTTTGGTGTCTCACATATATAGGGAGGGGAATGTCTGTGCAGATAGGTTAGCTCATATAGGTTTATCACTAACCTCTTTTCAGTATTTTTACACTTTGCCTTTGGAAGCTAAAGAAGCTTATGTTCACAACAGACTAGGGTTACCTAGTTACAGATTTTCTTTTGGTTGAGAAGGTCAGGCATGACCCCCTTCTCTTTTTGTAACAATCTTTTTTGGTATATATTTTGGTGAACGTGCTCCCTGCACCTCACTGGTTAAAAAAAAAAAAAAAACACAAATGCTTCAGATTTGTTTAAAAATCTTTATATTTTTATAACACAAAAACTTTTTTTTTAAGTTAAAACAAACACATATATGATATTATATACCTAATAATATAATCAATTAAAATTTTAGATGATTGACCCATTACCTATAAGCTAATAAATTCATTTGACCAATACTGTGAATGCTGGATTTTTTTAACTTGCATAATGATGTATCCAATTTGAAAAACTGTCAAATGATGTACATAATATAATCATATAAAAGATCTAGCTTCTTGAGACATTACTCATAAGTCATAAGCAAATGAAGATGCAGTGCAATACTAGAATTGTACCCAATTAAGAAGAGATGAACAACACAACAAACGATTCTATGTGCTTATAGAAAGGAAAAAAATACACAAGCAACTGTATCCTATATTCCACAAAGACTCTTCATTCTCCCTAAGAATTTTAGCAACCACAGCTCAAAGAAAACCCAAGAATTTTCCATCAAATCAAATCTAAGCTTAATTTCCCATTTCTTGTTTGAAAAATCTTGTTTATTTTCCACAAAAACTTGTCATTTTTTTTAACACCAATGTTTTGAAATTGGATTCCTATTTGTCTTGGTAAACGGCCGTAGGAACATTTAGATTTAAACATAATCAAAATTTCTATCTAAAAATCTAACGTTTCTTACAACCGTTGCATCATACCGTCATAAAAGATCTATAAATCTAATGTTTTCTACAACCGTTGGACCATACTAGTAAAGGATCCGGTTTTTATTCTTTCTACAAATCACTCAAAGATATTTACATTTTTTTACATTGAGTAACTAAATAAAACTACTAATCATATTTCTCCCTCCACATAAACACAAGAAAAAACACCCAAGAAATAGCCAAAGCAAGATCCCCAACAACATGCCTAGGCCAATCACAAGCAAGTTCTTCAACCTTCCCTACAAAGTAAAATCTCCAAACTGCCATTGAAATATGAAGAAAAACACACCCTTTAGCAAAGAAACTTTGAAACTCCATATCCTTAACACATGCAACCATGAACACAAGAAACCCAATTGTGAACAACAATAATCCAGAGAAGGAATCTGATGTTTGAATCAATAACTGATCATGTGGTGTTGACCCTTGCAGCTTTATTGCTGTCTTTGTTCCATGTCCTAAGACATGTACCTCTTCAGAGTAAAAAACCATCAAAGATCCACATGTTAAAGCTATTGTTGAATGAAGAACACATATTAAGAAAAAACAAGATGAACCCATTTTTCCAAAACCACTTTGAATTCTTAAAGTTTCCTACTTCCTCATAACACTTCAAATTTCATAAACATAGTAGTAAAATCTTAACAGAGAGAGAGAAACCTTTGAACTACATATACTTGTGAAAGAAGTCTGAAAAGGAGATGAATCAGAAGAGGATTAAATATTATGATTGAATTTTGATAATTATTATTACTATTAAATATTGTAATAAATGTGTTATTATTTGTTTCCATACCTGTTACCATCCAAATTCCAATCTCCATACTTTTGTGGTTTCTTGCTACCTTTCTTGTTGAACTAAGCAATTGAAATTATGGTGGGTCATGGAAATGGACCTACATAAGATAATTAAGAACATTGTGTCATTATATTTTGTCTTTTGAACCACGTAGGGTCTTAATTTGTAGCCACTACTCTTATCTTAAACTTAGTTTTTCAACAATGATGTCGGTATCTGATGGTAGTTTTGGAACCGGATTCCAGTAACCATTCATGCAGTTAGAAGATATGTGACCGTCCAATTTCGATCAAATAGTCCATATTTCAAGCTCGATAATTTTAGTTTTAAAATTAATAATCAAAATTTGCTTATTTTTTGGACCGTTTGATATCGATTAGACGGTCACGGATCTCCTAACTGTGAGAATGCATGATGTCGGTGACTACAAGGAATCAGGTTGGTAGTTTGGTGTTTATTTTCATGTTGCGGATAAGTATAGCAAAAATCTGTCTCAATCATACTCTCCTTGTGACACAAATATGAAATATATATTTTAAATACTTTTTTTTTCAGAAAAAAGTTAAGTTGTCTAGGCTATATTTTTGGTCCATATATAGTTTTACAAGTGTGTGGTTTTGGTACATACAATTTAAATTTCTTAAACCAAGTTCTCATATTTTTTTCAATTATTATCCCTGTGAGAGTTATTAAAAATAGACAAGGATCCTCTTCCTTTTGGAAGGGAAAGATAGAGTGACTTTAGACAAAAATGAGGACAAATAAGAGAGATAATGATGTTAAAAATGAAGGGGAAAAAAAGTGAGAGAAAACAAATCTAAGAGAAAAAAAGGTAGAGAATCCAATTTCTAAAAATATATGAGCTTAATTTGTTAATTGTTCCTTATACTTAATCCCGGATTGTGGTATAAGCTTGAACAAAAGCTCCACCTTCATCTCTAATAAATGAATGTGAACTAAAGCTTCCGCTTCATCGCTCAGGTGAATATGAACTCAACCTGATCTAACCTAAATAGGGGAAATTTGATTGAGTTGAATAATTGATTTTACCAAATCTAGCTCAACTTGACCTCATGTGCACGTTACTAGCCTATCTAAGATTTGTTAGGCCACCCGCTATCGGGTCACACGAATCATGCTCTAGATATTAAAATCATGTCCGTGAGGTGGTGTGTTGAGAGTCCAACATAGGATGACATATGACCTAAAAATATGTTCATAAATGGGTTACACTCCTAACCTTTAAAGTTGTTAAAGGCCTTGATGGGAATTATTACTTGCTTCCTTTAAAGTTGTAAAACAAATATAAGGTATTTGACAGATACTACATGAAATACATTGCACTATTTTTTATCTTTCTGAAACAGCCAAACTTAACTCATTTTATTATTCAACAACGAGTAATTACAAGGAGAAACAAAATCATAAACTTGGCGACTAGCATAAGAAATGACTGCTCTAGCTAAAGTATGAACTACCATATTCGCTTGCTTCCGAATAAACTTAATCTCAAAGTTACAATTTGAGACTAAAATACTGCTAACATCCACATTAAACTCCGATACGCACCTCCAGCTCCAGCGTGAACAACATCAATAAGAACTTGTGAATCACTTAGGAACGTCACATTTGACAGTCCCATTCCCTGCACCTAATTCATGGCAGTCAACAAAGCAATTGCTTATCCTCCATACACTTCCAATTCAGACCATGACCAGCCTGTAAGAGATCTAACAAGTTCTCCTTCCCTTCCATGGATGCAACAACTAAATCCTGTTTGCTCCCGGCAGTGTTGAGAAGCCTGTCCGCTGCTACTTCTAACTATGTCATTTCGAGCCAAATTTCAGACCTGCCATTCAGCTTGAAGTAAATAAAAAACAAAATTCAGAATCTGACTTGCATTTAATTTTTTTTCTGGCTCCAAAGCCACTCATTTCTGTTTTGCCAAATTCTCCATATCACCATCAACATTCTACTAACAATTGCTTCTGATTCGCAACAAACATCCACGAGAACTGCTCCTACCGTATGAGACCAAGACATTCGCGGTTGAAGGGTTGAAATCAAACCTGCAGTAGTCCAACAATCAACACTGGTTTGACTTTCAAACAAAATATGCCCCTCGGATTCAACAGAAAATGCTCAAAGCTTACAGTTTATTGGACAGGAAAATACATTGCAATATTGAAGAGCATCTTAATCTATTATTACAACAATCTCGGTTAACTTCATATCTTTCCTGATTTTTACAAAGCGCTTCCACCAGTTTTTCTTATTCGTTTCACCCTTATCAAAATCCTGAAACTCCTCTTATGCCTCACCTTCTCTCTGTCTGTGTACCTGAGCTGTAAAAGTATACTCATTCATTTTTTTCGTTGAAAACTTGAATCCACTTCATCCTCGTGACGCCCTTTAAGTTCTTCCAACATGACTTCTCCTTCGGAAGCTACATTCCATCCATAGAAAACCAACCTCTCAGATACTTAATCAGAAGAAGAAATGTTCCATAACATTTGAGACAATGTATCAACCAATTAAATCATGCTAGCTGATATTCTACTAAATGATGTCCTTTGAAAACAAGAAGGTCCATCGACTTCCAAATTCTGACTCTGGCTTCTTCAAGACGACTAAATTGTCCATATTGCCGGAAACTATAAAATCTGTCAACCTTCATACTTTTTGTTTTGCAGCAAGGCAGTCCCAAATACTTATAAGAAAGAATGACTCGTGTGATATGCATTTATAACGCAAAACTGATGAGAAATCTAACTGATATTCAAAAACAGATTAGTAGTATCCTCATGTTCCAACTGACACATTGTGAAGACTCCTAAAACAACTTCATTTCTAGCTTCCACTTTTCTTAAATACTACAGTAGCAAGAGAGAAGCAAAAATAATTTACATTTATATTTTTAGATCAAGCATTTTAAGTTCAAACAAAAAGAAAAAAGCAGAAGTTGTCAAGATTTTTACACATAATAGATTTTTAGTGTGAGATTCTTGAAGTATAATTTACATTATATTTTTAGTTCAAGCCAATTTCAATAAAACTACAGTGTCTTTGTTGCCAATAAATATATTTAGTTTGGTTTAAATCATTCCCAACCCAGTCTACTATTTGAAGAGTATTGTGGCAGTAATTTGAATCAATCATTAAAAAATCATTAATGAAAAATAAACAAGCGGAATATGTCCAACAAGTACAAATTTACAGAGGAAATTGGACCAATTGATATATTTGTAGAACAAGAAAACCAACAATATGAATAATCATTATAGTACTCATGATTTCTTACATGATAATCTGAAAATTTTATGGAAAAAACAAGAAAGAATTTGCCCTTGTTAACCGAGAGTCTCAAAATACAAAATCCATGTATGTCCATTCCTGCATTGACGTCCATTCTAAAGTCTTTCTTCTTTGCATGGTTCATGAATTAATATAGTTGAATGCCTTGGTCTTTAAATTTCTTGACCAATACTCCTTGTCAACATGATGGTTTTTACATAAAGCATGTAATAAGGAATTGTAAGTGATTATATCGGTAGGTTGACTTCCATCATGCATCTCATTAAGCAAGCTTCCAAGCATGAGATATTCTCAGGGATTTGCACAAACCATAATAAGAGAGTTGTAAGTTACTCATGGATTATGAATCTTAAGATTATCCTCTTAATTTTATTATTGTTAGTTAGTATAAGTATTTTTTTTAGGAAAAAGTTAGTATAAGTTTTTTTTACAAAGGGAGTTAAGGTCGTTTGTTTGGATTTTTTTGAGAAATTTTTTTAACTATTTTTTATTAGTTTTTGTTCCATTTAAAAAAAAAATCATACTTAACTTTAAAGTGTTATTCATGGTAGTAACTGCGTGAAAGCTTCAAAACTTTAATAAATTATTTTTATGATGGTAAACAAATGAAAATTAACTTTAATTTTTTTCAAAAATCTCTAAATATTTTGTAAATCTCTAAAAAAATTAATTTTTTAAAAGGCACATTTAGTAGTAGTAATTCAGAAATTGATGTTCAATTTTTATCAAATTATTATTTACTTGTCGCGCACCCCTTCATCTTTGATTATTACTGAACGCGCACCCCCTTTTCTGTTTTCACGCAATAAAAAACAATTTTACTCTTAACATTGTTCAGTTCAGAACAATCGAAGAAACCCTAGCAGCTTGCAGCGTCGTTAACACCGCCGTCAATTTCCACCACGGAAGAATAATCACACTGTAATCTTCACTTTTTCTTCTTCTTCCCACTTTCTGTATTTGTATATTCATAGCATTGGATTAACAATTTGTGTTCTAGTATGATGAAAAATGAAAATTACCCTTTTGTTTTCAATTGTGTTACACGTTTTTGTTTGATGTTTTTTGCTTGATTAGTGTGTTTTAACGCTACTTCAACTTGAATTGAAATTAAAAAAAAATCATTTTTTATCGTTTGCATTTGTTTCATATTTCAATTTTAATTCATTTCCACCATGTAGTTGCACATGAATTTTCAATACTCATTTATAGTTTTAGGGCCTGTTTGGATTGGCTTATTTCTTTAGCTTTTGTAAAACAGCTTATGCAAATACATTAGTTTGTCAAAGTAGTTTATGAAAAACAGCAGTTTTGAGCTTATGCAAATAAGTTTTTATGCATTATTCATAAGCTTGTCAAGTTAGTTTATGAAAAAACAGCTTTAGAAGATACAATTTTTGCTGGTGAGAGCTTATGAATTAAAATGAAGGTTTATTTATTTGCATAAGCTATTTTACATAAGCTCAAAAATAAGCCAATCCAAATGGGCCCTTCTTTTGGGATTTCGTTCAAAAGTTAGATGTTATGTTACTGGCATGTTACATTATGGTTTATAAGTTTGATAAAACTTAAAACTTTTTTTTTTTTTATAATTTTTTCAGTTGTACTCTGAAACATGGCGACTTATGCTGCTATAAAACCAACAAAGGTAGGTTTGGAGGAGTCTCAGGAGCAGATCCACAAAATTAGGATCACTCTCTCCTCTAAGCACGTCCAAAATCTCGAGAAGGGTGGGTATTTTATATTATTTGCTCTGTTAAAGTTCATGCCTTTATGTTTGGTGCTATCACTAAATATGCTTATGTTTGGATTTTTATTGCTTTGTTGTTCTTAGTTTGTGCTGACTTGGTTCGTGGTGCCAAGGACAAGCATCTCAGGGTCAAGGGACCTGTCAGGATGCCTACTAAGGTTCTTCACATTACTACTAGGAAGACCCCTTGTGGTGAAGGTATTGCATTTATATATTTTTGCTCTATAATTAAAATTTGTTTTTATTGTGTGGTTAGCTTGTTCCTTTTGTGTTCTGCTTCTTTTTATGTTCACGTTGCAATTACTTTCCACGCTGTATGCACTTTACTGATTTTAATTGTGTTTTTCCGCTTGTCCTTCAGTCCTACTCTATTGCATGTTATGTGGAAGTTAATTGGATTCAGAAAATTCATGGTGAATTAATGAAAGTAGTGATAGGAGCGAATTCGTGATAATGTAATGAAAGCAGTAATAGGCTACAAAATGATAGTTATTCGAGTGATTTATTGAATTTAATGACTAGGAGTTAGCCAATTTTACTAGGAGTTTATTTGGATTTAATGACTTATAGGGATACACTTTAATTATACACATAGTTTATGATATATTCACAGGCTGGTTCACTTATAATTGAGTGTGTAATAGTAATCACTAATCATATAGTTAAGTTGCATATCCAAATGCTCCAAGAGATGACTTTTGCTTATGTAAAGTTAGCTGCAATGGATAATGTGAATTTTCTCAAAAATATCAAGAAGGCAGCTCCTGCCTAGTTGTATTTTTCAGTGATCCTAGACTGTTTGTAGATAGAACAAATAGGGCCTATTCGGATAAATAGCTTGTTTGCAGCTTATGGCACAGGCTCATAAGCTCCTATGTATAAGCTTACATAAGCTATTTTTTTAGTAAATGATACCATAAAGTTAAACTGTTTTTGTATATACTATAAGCTGTTTTCATAAACTATCTTGGAGAACTTATGAAAATAAGTTGAAAAGGCTTATTAAAATGTCATAAGCTATTTATAAAAGTTCTCCCAAGCAGTCTCACAACTTATGTAAGTAAACAAGATCAAATAAGCCAATCCAAACAGGCCCATAGTCCAAAAAAATTATCTCATTTGTTCTGAAAGGTATTTGCTATTTGGCACTTGAATGTGAATGTTCCTTGGCAAATTGTTTGTGTGCTCTTAAGTGACTGTTTTATGAGTGCTTCTAATCTAGTATGGGTTGGAATTCATTCATGCTATGTGTTGTTATTTATCTCATGGCTGATTCTCTTATTTGCGTGTGGTTTGAAGGTGTTGTATATTTCCTTTTCTTCTCTTGGAAGTAATTTTGTGTCTGAATGATTTTTTAGAATTCACATGGCCTAGTAGTTTTCTGATCTTGTTCCAAGTCATGAAAATGTAATTTCCTATGTCACCTTAATTGTATGTTGCTAACGTTTCTTATAAAATAGCAATGTGTTAGTTAGGGAGCCTTCTGACTTGATTTTTGAAGTATTGTGTTCGATGTGTAACATTATGAACTGCTTGTGTTTATGAGCTTCCTCTTGTTTCAGGTACCAACACTTGGGATAGATTTGAACTCCGTGTGCACAAGAGGGTCATTGATCTTTACAGTTCCCCAGAGGTGGTTAAACAGATTACCTCTATCACCATCGAACCTGGTGTCGAGGTTGAGGTGACCATTGCAGACGCTTGATTTTGATCCAAGTTTTAACTTGTTATGTTTTCTAGTTCCTATTTCCTATATTTTTGTAGTTTCGGTTTTGGGACAAAGCTGGCTTGTTTTCGTTAGTTTTACCGTTGTGGACATTGATGAATGGCTGAAGAAATGTTATGCTCGATATGCTTTAGATTTCTATCAATTTAAATTACTATCCCTTGATAAAAATTTCCAATTTTATGTATGTGTTTGCTTTATATATAATGCTTTGAAATTCAATGATTGAAACCTCTTTTGAAAGTCTTAGGAAATACCTACCTATTGCAATTGTCAGTATATAACATAGCTTTTGTTCAGCACAATATCTTCTACTGTCCAAAAGGATTTACATATCATGCAATACATAATGCTATGACCTATGGTTGACAGTTTTTCCATAATCCAGGGAATTGTATGCAGTTTCCTTAAAACTAAGAATGATCTCAATCCTATAATCTATAAGAGCCAATTCTGAAGGGGCATGGTATAAACGTGCACCATTCTACCTGCACACCGCTACTAAAAACTCATTTCACTTTTCTTTTAGACTATGTGAAAGATGGATACTTGAAGAACAGTCCATAATAGTTGTAGTTTTTATGTTTCAAAATGAAATCTCTCATTTTCATATTCCTTTGATTTTGATTACAAACATGACCCAAAGAAGCCAAGGGTTTGACCAAGAACACCGAACCAAGGGTCTAATCTATGTTATTATAATATTCATAAAATTAATCATAAACATTAATTTATCATTCTTTAAAAAATACTCTTTAAAAAAATTGTGAAATATTTCTCCATTTTTTCCTATATTTTTCACCCTCCAAAGTCCTCCCTTCCAAACTCACAAACAAAATATTACCATTGCACTATAGAAGACCAAATATATTAAGACCACTAGCTTTACCTATGAAAAGTTGAAGTTGTATATATGAGATTAAACGGTAGACTCAAAAGTCCAATGAATGAGACATAACAAAAGACATCAATGATCTTACCAACACGTGAAATAGAAGTGCACTGATTGGCACATGTTTTTTATGAAAACAATTGTATAGGCATAAGCATCAAATGCTAAGTCTCAAGCTCTAGTGACCAAAGCGCCAGCTATGATAATCCCAACACTATTAAATCCCTTCATCCGCGGTGGTGAGGAAGGGGCGGTTATGCAATGGAGGGGGAGTATGGTCAGTTTGGTGGAAGAATTTTAACATGATTTGTGAGGGTGTTGAGTTGGGTATGGGGAGATGGTGGTTGATGGGGGAGATCTGTGGGGGAGAGGGTGGAGAGACGTGGAATTGAAAACGGAGGTTATTGGCTTCAGAAGAGGATTAGATGAGGGAGTGTGGTGAGATGTTAAATTTTATTGTTTTGCAGGATGTTGTGGCAAATAGATGGGTTTGGTAGTTAAATCTATCAATAAGCTATTTTGTAAGCAGCGCTCATCAATTTTTGGCTACGACAACTCATGACATCGTGACATTCCAGTTGACAATTGCTACACATTATGGATCAATACAACCCCTCACTCCCTCTTAAGGTTAATCTTTTTGTTTGGAGGCTATACTTAAATCGTATTCCTACCCAAGATAATTTGTTCATAAGGGGTGTGGTCCATAATAACGATCAACAATGTTTGGGAGGTTGCGGCATGCATGAAGACGTTGATCACTTAATGGTCAGAGGTGAATTTTTTGGTAGAATTTGGTACTTGATAAGGTAGCTCAACAAGTGGCCTGAGCTAGAGCAAATGAGTTGGAGGTCATAGGATGATTCAAACCCAAAAAATGAAGTGAATATGAATTTAACAAACAAACTAGTAATATTTGTCATTCATTCAAGAATAAAATAAAATGATAACTAGACAAGTGAGAACTAAATATTCCTCAAAATGCGACTTTTAACAAGAGAATTCAATTCACACAGCGTAAAACTATTTATTTAGTTTCAATATTGTTTTTGGTACAAATAAAATTTGAATGACGTAAAATGGCTGAAACGTTCACTGATAAAAACAACTAATTGCATTGATCTTCAAACAGTAACGTCATGACTTGATGCGATTTTTAGATTTATTGATGGTTTGTCTCGTAATTTTGTCATATCACAAAAACTAATTATATTGATCTTCAAATGGTAACACCAAAACTTGATGCAATTTGTAGATTTGTCTCGCAATTTTGCCATACACTAAACATAGATTGTAGATCAATTATAACTCACATTGTCGAGTCTCTACCATATTTTATTTTATGGACGTTTATTCAAAACTAGTGATTTATGTTGTTCCGCGCTTCATTTTATTACCACAAATGATGCCACTTGCATTTGTAATGCTATAGAGAGAAAGGAAAAGAGAATGAAATGAAAGAATGAAATGAAAGAATGAAGAGAGAATGAAGGAGGGTTGTTTCGTCTTTTCCAGTTTGGCTTGATTCATTCTATAAATAAATATGAGTTAGTGTGTTGATTACAGTGCCACATCACTAATCACAATCCACATTAGGAAGGATTAGCAAGTACGTGGACAAAAATTCAAACGAGCCTTATTTGCAGAGCCTAGAGACATATTTAAGCCGCTTGTATATTTATGCTTTTGTTTTTGGTGCACATGACATCTAAAGTTTGGTTTGTATGTACTCCTCCGTTTCAAAATAAATGTCGTTTTAACCACACACAAAAAATTCAAAATGAATGTCACTTTCAGTTTCCAATGCAACAATAACTTTTTCTTTTCAATTGTACCTTTCAATTAAAACTATATACACTACTTCCAAAGTATTATTTTTTCTTTAATGAAAAACAAACCAATGGTTGATTAGGATAATTTGGTAAAATAACATCTCTTTCTTTTAATTAATGCATTTTTTAATATGTATGTAAAAACCTTAAACGACATTCATTTTAAAATGGAGGGAGTATTTATTAAAAAAATAAAAATGTTTTTAAATGAATTTTGAATTAATTTTGTGAAAAGTAAAACATGAAACACACATACAATACCCAAAATCAAATTAAGCTTTAAAATTACAAAATTAGCAATTGCCAATATATAACATAGCATTTGCCGATATATAAGAGAGCATTTCTGATGGACCGACCATTTTTGCTTCGAGATCAAGAGTTAGTTGTTATATTCAAATTTTTAGGCTTATTATGGTGTTTTCTCTGATAGACTTGGAGTTGAGGGGTACCGTAATGATTTGGTTTTGGAGTCTGATAGGTCAATCAGTTTTGCTTCAAGATCAAGAGTCTGTTTTTAGACTCAAGTTGGACTTGTTATGTTTTCTTCTCTGGTGGACCGGGATCCATTGGTGGTGGAATCAGAATGAGTATGAGAATAGGTGTTTTCGAGTGTTTATCCATGCTCAGTTGTGGAAAGAGAATGTGAGGTGTTGTTATATGAGTTTTGGTCGGTTTGAAGGTTTTTTGGAGGGGTTTTGATGCGAGTAGCATGTGATAGGTGTATTAGAAGATATTTGCTAAATATAAAATATATTGTTATATTTTAATTTGCATTCAGGGCACTCTTAACTTTGGTTTACATCTATATCCTTCCTCCATTGATAAGCTCATTACTTATACTGATGCAGACTAGGGTGAATGTCATGACACTAGAAAATCCACATATGGGTGTTGTCTATATCTCGGGGGCAACCTCATCAATTGGTTTGCAAAACGACAACCTACATTATATCGTTCCAGTAATGAAGTCGAATATCGTGGAGTCGCTAATGTAGTGTCTGAGTCATATTGGTTTAGGAATCTTCTGTTGGAACTACATTGCCCTGTTTCAAAAGCCACACTAGTTTATTGTGATAATGCAAGCGCTGTGTATCTCTCTGGCAATCCCGTTCAACATCAACGCACCAAACACATTGAAAGGGATATTCACTTTGTGCGTGAGAAAGTTACTCGTGGCCAAGTTCATGTGTTACATGTCCCTTCACGGTATCAAATAGATGACATCTTTACTAAGGGCCTCCCGCGACATCTTTTTGATGATTTTCAACTTAGTCTCAATATCCGACAACCTCTAGTTTTGACTACATGTGTGTATTAGAATATGTAAATTAAAATATAACAATATATTTTATATTTAGCAAATATCTTCTATTTTTAGCAATAACTTTATAGCCAAGATAGGCATAAGCTTGGTCGCCAAGACATGATTATATATACATTTGCACACATGATTATTCAATGAGAAAGCAAGGCAAATATTATGTCATATATGAAGGTGAGAAAAACACAAGAAGGGGGGGTTGAATTGTGTTAGCTTTTCGCAGCTCTTGAAGAGTGATAATCTAATTCCTTTAAACTCAGAGTCTGAATGGGATCAGAGTCTGATGGGAGATTAGATTCTGATGCAGCGGAATAATCAAGAGATAGAGAGAAGAGAGAACACAAGCAATTATACAGGTTCCTTCCACAAACCGGAAGTAGTCATGTCCCCCTTGTACTTCCAAGGAGAGTTCACTAAAATGTAATATCAATTACAAGTTGCTCAAACACACAGTAAGAGACTTCCTTGCTCAAGCACGCAGGCAAGAGACTTCCTTGCTCAAAGACACAACTAAGAGACTTCCTTGCTCAAGGACGCAGCCAAGAGACTTCCTTTGCTCAAGCACAAAAGCAAGAGACTTCTTAAACAATTACAGAAAATTGAATAGAGTTGAAACACTTGACAACAATCAAATGTGTTTCAATTACAACAAAGACAGACTCTGTTTTACACAAAAGACAGACTCTGTTTTTCTGTGGAACTTAGAAATTCTAGAATACTCAGTTTGTAAGAATCTAAGTTGATGATGTGTTTTTGTTAAGACTCAGTTGAATACGAAAGCAACGCAGTGTAATTTTTCTAGTTGTAGAGTCCAACAATTCTTCAAGTCTTCTATCCTTTATATAGGCGTAGGAAAAGAGACGTTGAGTCATCCAGCACATCAGGATGATTTCTGAAGCTTGATCAATGGTTGTTGATCTGTTGCTTGATTTGGTAATAGTCCTTCAATTGCATAATTTGAATTCCATTCCCTTTGAAGATTAATACCGGTAGACACAGTTGCCAAACTGTACGAGGTAGTGGAGTAGTGGAAACAGAGTTCGTACAACGTACTCTGTACTGGCCTGCATTCTTGTCTTTGTGCTTCCCACGCTCAAGTTGACTTTGAAGCTAGCCGTTACTCCTTTTAAGAGTTTCTTTTGCATAGCAATGCTGTAGAAATCCTTGTTAGCAGATTATCAGATTTTGGGCTTCAGACTCACTGTAGCACTAAGCTTCTGGTAATCTTCAGACTCTCTTGGTTTTCAGATTCTGATAGTCTTCAGACTCTGATACAGTCTTTCAGACTCTCTTCGGTACAGTCTTCAGACTCTCTTCGATGCAGTCTTCAGACTCTCTTCGATGCAGAATCACAAGCAACAAGCTTCTCTGGATTTTTTGCTCTTTAACATTGTTCAAACAGAATACTTTCTAAGATATAAATCTTGATTGATATCCTGCATACTTAAACAAATATTAGCAATATCCAATTGACAACTTTTTTAATACCTTGTTATCATCAAAACTCAAAACGTGGTATTGCTGAACACCTTTGTTCCAACAATATATTCTCTCACAAGGTTGTTTGGAAGTTGTTTCTAAGGTCATTTGCATTGGAATTTGAGGCTTTTTTACTTAAATGTGGTTTTGAGCGTTACGCGGGGGTTTGGATTTGATTTTGGTGGTGTATTTATCGGTGTTTTTTATGTACGAAGTGTGTGGATTTTATTTTGGGAGTTCCGCCTATATACTACGTCTTTTGTTATGTTATTTTCAATTTTACCGGTCTATGTTCGTCTTATGCAGATGCTTGATTATTAATAAAATTTTACTGTAAAAAGAACATAGTTGTTGTTCAGCACAATATCTCGGTGGTCTAAAAAATATCTACGTATCATGCAATCCATAATCCAAGGATTGAGATTTTTTCATCTGATCCTTTGGATCATATGGTTAGATGGATGAATCTTTTTTGCATATCTAGAATTTTCTCTCCCGGTAACATTCTAAACATTTCATATTCTTGGGAGATGGTATTGAGTCTATAACGCTTAACTTCATCGGTTCCCTCATGGGAATTAGGTTATTGGATTTTTTAGGATAATTTTTTCAAGTTTAGTGGTCTTGATATTTTTCCTATGGATGGCAAAATGGGTTGGACCCGTCGGGTTGGCCTGTTCAACCCGTCATTTTAGCAGGGTGAGTTTAGATTTTGAACCCGCCACAAGTAGGGTGCCCGCTCCGCCTAACCTGCTTAAAAGTGGGGCGGTGGCGGTGTGGGCGGGTTGACCCGTCGGTTTGATATGTAAAAAAGAAACTCTCTTTTTCACTTCTTTTTATTTATAAGTCACAATCAATTTTCCAATTTTCACCTTCATATATTGGGGGGAAATTCAATTAATTTTATCACTTTTGCTTTATGATTTTATCCTTATATTTTAACAATTAGTTAATTTATAACTCATGGAGTTTTTTTTTTTCAAAGTCTTATTGATTTATTAAAGAATTTTAGAAGATGTAATTTATGTTTGAATAATGATTTTTATATTTTTAGTGGAGTCATTAGTTATATATTTAGATTTTTTTTAAATTGACTTTAAATTTATATATTTTTACATTGTTTATGTGAAGATTTTAATTAATATTTTTAAATAAAAAAATTGACGGGTCAACCCGCCGGTCCGCTGTAAAACAGGGTAGGGTGAAATTTTCAACCCTATTTGTCTAGTTGGCCCGCCCCGCTCCGCCCTTTTTAGACTGGTTATTAGCGGGGCGGGCAGGACGGGGAGGATTGCCACATTTTGCCACCCCTATCCGGAAAGTTTATAATGAATGTTTGAATGGAAATGTGGGAAAATAAAGAGAGTAATGGAAAGAGAAAAAACACAATGAAATTATAGTGGTTCCACTATAGGTACATCGACTCCTCCCACGAAGGAATTCACTATGTTAGAATCTTTGCTACAAACAATCTCACCCCAAGACTCCCTAACAATCTTTCTAACATAAACACAAGAGAGAAACTCTCTCTTGATTACAACACAAACACCAAACATTTTTGGTGGACTTTAAATCTCCCCGAATCAAAGAAACTTTTACAACAAAGAATAGCACCTCTATTATCTTTAACAATAATTCCCACAACAATTAATGAGAATGTTACAAATGAATTGAAAAATAAAACTGTATGAATGCAAGTGCAAGTGATGTTGAAATTTCTAATTGAGAGTTGAAAATTGCTTTGATTCTCAATTGAATTTATAAAGGTTAAAAAGATGTTTACAAAGGGATGCCACTTTTTTAAAATTATATAAAAAGGTGCAATTTAAAAAGAATGCCGTTGCCAACGCTAAAAAGAATTGTCGTTGCATAATTCATAGTTTTGCCTTCCCAAATAAATTGCCGTTGCATAATTCAATTAGTTGTCGTTGAATCATATTTTCATGCAAAATAAATTATGGCTATTTTTCATGAAAAACATGATATATTAGGCTTTTTGATATACAGCTATTTTTAATCTTAAAATCAGTTATCCAGTTTGAAAGATAAATTATTGAATTTGATGCAAAAACATTTTCTAGCAAGATCATATTTAAATAAAATTATTGTGAGTGTGTGATTTATTTTCATGTTTTAGGCATTGCTTCATACGAGGACTTAGAAAAATGTTTGTAAATATTTTATGAGCATTCTAAGTTTTTTATTTTTGAAAGGATATGAGCATTCTAAGTTGTTCCATAAGTTAAGAATCATAAATCAAAGATAAGGACCATACTTACAAAAATATAAATAAGAAGTCTAGGCACTAATCTTCATTCTTCAATTTGAGCCTCCATAGTTTTTCTTCTTTAGTAATATGAGTTTGTTATCATCAAAACCTAGTCAAGTCTAAGAAGGATATCTTCTTCACCGATCGTGGTTTTTCTCCGATTTTGGAGTTTCCACGTTATATTCTTGTGTTGTGATTGTACTTATTTTTCTTCTTCAACTATGTTATTTTCTAACAGTTGTATCAAGAGCTTCGGTTCAGTGAGATATCACTATTCTTAGTATGCTCTATGGTTGTAGCATTGTCTGATCTTCCACATCAAATGAAAAGAAGTGTGATTGTGAAGGTGTTGAAGGAGGGTGGTATTGGCAGATAAATTTGATGGAAGAATCAACTTTGCCATGTGGAAAGTACAAGTCAAGGATGTGCTATTACAATCAGGATTACACAAGGCGCTGGAAGGAAACACTTCCAACATGGAGGCTGATAAGTGGGAGGAATTAGATTTGAGAGCTGCAAGTGCAATTCGTCTTTGTTTGGCAAAGAATGTTCTTGCGAATGTGCAGAATTTGTCATCAGCTAAGGAACTTTGGGAAAAACTCAAAGTGTTATATCAGACAAAGGACATCTCAAATCGGTTGTTGTTGAAGGAGGAATTCCACAATTTACGCATGGATGAGAGTACGAAAATCTCTGACCATCTTAGTACTTTGAATAATATTGTTTCTGAGTTAGAATCTATTGAAGTTAATATTGATGATGAAGATAAAGCGTTAAGACTCATTTTGTCCCTTTCAACTTCTTATGTTTATCACAAACCTATTTTGATGTATGGGAAGGAAAGTTTGAATTTAGAAGAAGTTGCAACTAAAATTATTTCTAAAGAAAGAAGGATGAAAATTTATGAAAGCACTTCATCAAGCTCAATGTTGCTAACTAGAAGTGGGGCTAATGAGAAGAAGATTCATTCAAAGAATATACCATGCGGAAAGTGTGGAATATCTGAGCATTTAAAGAGAAATTGTCCAGGTGGAGCAGTATCTAAAAAAGACTCTGAGGAAAATGCTAGCAATTTCTCCCTTGTTTTGGGAGATGATGGTGATCTTATCTAGAAGATAAAGTGTGTCCTTATGATATTTCCTCTATACTATGCAAAAGGACATGTTACTGCTAGCGGATTCAGAACAACACACGGACATTGGTTGGCATTGATGTAAGGTTTGTGGTGAGATGTGTTGATGGCTGAAGAACTTCCTGAAAGCCAACATGAGAGTTTCACCATAATCTTTCAGCAAAGTTTCTACGAGAAGAAATTCTTGAAATGGTTCAGTTTCAAGTGAAATATACTCTTTATGGTGGAGTATGATTGTTAGTATAGATAATGGAAATGAAAGATGAAACTCTTACAATCAAGGCAAAGATTGTTGGGTTTGATTGTCAAGTTTCTTAAATAAGGAATAAGGTTGAAAAATATTAGTTATTTGAGAAGTCTCACATCGCTTGGGTGCGTGTTTGATTTGCTAAAAAATGAAGCACAGGACAGAACAACTCAAGTTGTCCAGTGTTTGATTTGTAAAACTGTTTCAGGTACAAGACAAACTGGTGGCAGGGGACAGGACAAAAACTGATATTTTTGTCCCTCACCAAACCACAACACAACTTTTTGTCCCACATACAAGTTGTCTAAAATACCAAAATAGCATTTTGTCTCCCAAAAATCGTATAAGACAACAAAAATAATCAATTATATCAAAATTTGTCATGTACTGTTTTGCAAACCAAACACACCCTAAGTGTGGTGAAGCAAGGGGAATACCACAACTATATATTGAACTCGTGTTCTTTGTTTTTAGATGCACCAGGCAATAACACTTTAAGTTTATATTCTTTGGTCGTGGGTTAGACAACGGTCGTGGTTTTTTCTTCGATTTTGGAGTTTCCGCGTTATATTCTTGTGTTATGATTATGCTTATTTTTCTTCTTCAACTCTGTTATTTCCTAAAAGGACGCATTTAAGGCTAGCTTAAGAGAAAAAATGAAAGTGATTAGGGTTTAGTGATTAGGCTTAGCAGATTTAGCTTTTATAATAAAGAATAGTTAGATGAGAATAACGACTCTCGGACACCGTAGTTATTAGAGCACGTTTGATGGATAAGATATAGGCAGGATATGATATAAAGCTGGATAGAGATATGATATGATAAAGACATGATTAACATTATCATATCATGTGTTTGATGCGCAGATGATAACAAACATGATATTATTATAATTAAATGAAAAAATTGCTCTCATAATTAATTAAATACTATAAAAATAGCATGTTATTAATTACAATAGAAAATACATGTTGTCATTATTTTAAAAATGACAATATTTTAAAAATGGCAGAATATCTCAGGATAATTTCTAACCCAGCATATACTTAGGATAGAAATTACAAAGGAAAGTCAGGATAGGATAGAGAAATGGTTTATTTTATCCTATCTCTTTGGAGCATCAAACATGAGATTTAAGCAGAATATGATTAATGTATCATATCTTGTCTCCTTATCCTGACCATCAAACAGACCCTTAGGGCCCGTTTGATGGTCAGGATATGATAGAGGCAGAATATGATATAAAGCTTGATAGAGATAAGATATGATAAGAACGTGATAAACATTAATCCTATCATGTGTTTGATGCGCACATGATAACAAACAGGATATCATTATAATTAAATAAAAAATTGCACTCGTAATTAATTAAATATTATAAAAATGGCATGTTATTAATTATTATGAAAAATACATGCTATCATTATTTTAAAAATGGCAGAATATCAAGATAATAAATAAGGAATGATCTTCTAATTCTGTCAGGATAATTCCTAACCCAGCCTATACTCAGGATATAAATTACAAAGGAAAGTCAGGATAAGATAGGAAAATGGTTTATTTTATCCTATCCTTTTGGTGCATCAAACATAAGATTTAAGCAGGATATGATTAATGTATCATATATGTCTCTCTATCCTGACCATCAAACGGACCCTTAAAGTACAGCATGAGAGAAGAATGAGAAAATAAGAGGAGAAAGAAAAGAGTTCATAATGTAAAAGAAAGCCGAAAATAACAAAACGTTTTGAATATCATAACTTTATAGATACTTGACATATACTATGTTACCACACGAGTTTATGATAGATACATTGTTGTTATGTTGAGATGCTATTAAATTAAACAACGTAAATAGAAGATATATTTTTCACATAAATAGTAGAAGGTATAATTTTCGACGAACAATCACACACTTTCAACATAATTTGATGAAATGATTATAGTGAGTAAATAATTACATCAATATTATGTTATTGTATTAATATTTTTTTTTGACAGAATGTAAGTGTATAATTTGCATATTTATGCTTTTGTTTTTAGGTGCACATGGTACCTGAAGTTTGGTTGACATGTATTCATAAAAAAATTAAAAAATTAGAACAAATTTTGAATTAATTTTGTATATGAATACGGATTCTCAACCAAAATCCAAAGTACCTTAGAATTCTCTTTTGTTTTATCACATTTTTAGTGTGAAATGATCCTTCTAGTATGTGTGTGTTTTTAATTTTTTTTAAATTAATTTAATTTTCTTTTATAAAAACTTAATGCAACCATAAGCACTAATAAATTTTATCTTGTTCCTCTCCAAAAAAAAAATATCATCTTGCTAATTTTGTAAAAAATAAAACATGAAATACACATACAATACCCAAAATCTAATTATGCATTAAAATTACAAAATTAGCAATTCCCAATATATAACATAACTTGTGTTCAGCACAATATCCTCAGCAGTCTAAAAATGATCTGCATATCATGCAATCCATAATCCAATGACTGAGATTTTTTCATCTGATCCTTTGGAATTGAGAATGATCTTCATGTCTTAATTTATAAGAGCAAAATCTGAAGGAACATGGTATAATCACTCACACACCATTCTAACCTTCATTGTGCTATTATAGCACATTTTGTATGCTATATAAGAAATTCTAGAGAATTCAAATTTTGTCTTTTCTTTTCAACTATTTAAATGTAGAAACTTGTAGAACAATCCACTGTAACTGTGTTTGTTTTGATGTTTCAAAATGAAATCTATGATCTTCATATTCCTTGTAGTTTGCAATAGGCATACAAACATGATCCAAAGAAGCCAAGGGTTTGACCAAGAACATTGAACTGCATACCAATAAAACACAAGATATTATAAGTTCACATAATATAAAAAATTAATACAATATAGAATTCAAGTCCCTAAAGAGATTTGTGTTTACCAAATCATATGGAAGTCCTCCAAATAATGCCCAACCAATCCCACTAGTAAAAACATCCTGCAAAAGAAGTAAATAATTAGGTATCAATTAACAATATATTTATGGACTCTTTAGTTATGTTGCACCGATATTTCAAATTGAAGTCGTGTCTGACACATATGTGTAAGATACAGGCACGTGTAGTATTATTCAATCATTTCAAATTTTCAAATAACCGTGTCGACGTGTCAGTATCGATGTTATGTTTGGTGTCTGTGTTTGTGCCAATGCTTTAAAACTCTCAAGTCCTTTTTCATGTAATATACAAGGTAAAAAAAATCTTGGCAGTTGATATTAAGGATTACATGATGTAGAAACATAACTAACCTTTAAATTGCCACAGATTGCCTGTGTAAGTGCTGAGTTGACAGTTGTATTCAAAACTACTATGTAGTTTATAAAGAATGTAAAAGCACATGACATGACCATCACAACCTGCCAAAGAATCCAAAGTAAATCAAATAATGCCTAAAATGTAGTTGAATACTTATGATTAAATAATGACACTATAATTTCTTATCATTTATTAAGTTTAAGGACAGACAAAATTGGCAATGTTCTAAGCATTTGGTTACAAGAAGCACCTGAAATCCAGGAGAGAACAGGTATGGAAAGTTGAGTGTTGTTTGTAGATCACCTCTAAGCAAGGACCAAAGAAACATTATTGGTCCACAAATCAACACTAAAAATAAAAAAGAAAGGGTTAAGTTAAGATGAGTCCAATTGTTATAATGTTCAAAACCAATGAAATAGGAGATGAAATAAATAACATTTTCAAGATCTTTTAATCTTACCATTGCTCCATAGAAGACCAAATATATTGAGACCACTAGCTTTACCTATGAAAAATTGTCAAGTAGTATATGAGATTCAATGATAGACTAAAACAATAGTCAAATGAATGTGACATAGCCAGAAACATTGATGATCTTACCAACACGAGAGATAGAAGCAAGGTACACTGCTTTGCACATGTTTTCTATGAAAACAACTGTATATGCATAAGCATCAAATGATAAGTCTCTAGATCCAGCAACCAAAGCACCAGCTATGATGATTCCAACACTGTTAAATCCCTTAATCCGTCAGCCAAAGTAATTAAGGCGTAATAGTCACTAAGAATTAATTAAGAAATTGAGTAGCTACACAAAACTAAACTGCTCATTTTCTTAAGCAAACTAATCGATTAATTGATATCGTTAAGATCCATGTTATTCTACATGTATTATTTCACTCGCTCATTAAATATATCCCAATTTTTTGGTCCTCATTCAGATTTTTGGATCGAACAGTGGTGATGTGGCTAGTTTTTTTGTTGACGTGACATAAAACAGGTATATTATAAATCCATATGAATGGTTCTACATTAGGTTTTATGCCACGTCGACAAAAAAACAGTCACTTTCATTATGATTATTATGAATGATCCAAGTATAACAATCGGATACAGAAACAATGAGTGTACCATACCTTCCAAGAACAAAACTTGAATGTTTCTTCCCTGATAGAAAATACTCCATAACCATTGTGAAGGCCACAGTAGTTCTTCTAAGAGTGGTATACATTGGAATATTTATGCCGCGCACAGCTTCCATGGTCACCACCTGAAAATTTATGTTCATATATATATAATCTAGGAAAAAAGACCAAAAACTAATGTGTACAAATCAATGTTTAGAAATACTTACCATAAACAACAAATATGTTAATGCTAGAGGAATTGTGTAGACTAATGTGCTGAAGGACACAAATATTATTGAATTGTTAGGCTTAGAACTGTTCTGGGATTCACCAGTTGTGAAAGAAATCATCTTCAAGGATTTCAATACATAGAGAATAACAAATGCACACACCATCTGAAACCAAATATGACATATCAGTTATCAACATGGAAAAAAAAATGGTAAAAAATAGTTACCTCTGTCCTTATTTATAAGTCTCTTTGACACTTTTCAAGTTTCACATGTATATTAACATAAGTCTACGTCGTAAATAATGTTTACCTATAAATGTTACTAAAGTGTTTAATGTGTATAAATGCGTTCAATTCTGACTTTTCATCTTTCAAGAAAAAATAGACGTATTAGTATTAATAAAGTGTGTATTTGAAAAACAAAAAGTATATAGTGATTTAAAAATGTGTTTCTATTTAGAAACATTTTTTGAAATTAAGGTTTAGTGCTGACAATTTAGACTGAGACAACAAGCATTAACCTAAGGATAGTCACAAAACAATCTTGAAAAATGAATTTACCTGAGTAAGTGTGATGACATTTGTAAATGGAAAACCGTAAGAAGTGAGGGCTGCTTTATTGAACATGACCAATAGTACTGTACATAAACCAATCATTACAATAATAAACTGTTATAGTGCCAAATCATCCTTACTCAAACAATTCACACATGTAAAGAAAAACAACTATATAATCTTGTTATTAAAAGGATGCTTTTTAACTTGTGATCTTCTACCATTTTATATTACATTGATACTTGTCTATAAAATAATAATTTAGGTTTAATAGCAGTTTTAGCCTCCTAACTTTTCCAAAGTTGCAATTTTAGCCTCCTAAGAAAAAAAAACTACAAAATCGCCCCATAAGTTTTACAATTGTGGCAGTTTTGGCCCCCAAGGCCAATTTTGACTCCGTCTACGCTAACGTGGCATCCTAAATGAGGTGCCACGTGTTATTTTTTATTTTATTTTTTGTCTTGGGGGCCAAAACTGCTACAGTTTTGAATTTATAGGGCGATTTTATAGTTTTTTTTCTTAAAGGACGAAAATCGCAACTTTGAAAAAGTTAGGAGGCTAAAACTACTATTAAACCTTAGTACTAGAACTTTTAAGCGGTGATACTAATTAAACAGAAGAAGTTTATATGAGTGGTTACTTTCATTAGTGAGATATATATGACTTTCATATATTATTATATAAGCTTTTAACTTTTAGAGAAAAAACAATACTACAGAAGAAAAGAAAGTACATTACCACAAGACAAGAATAGATAACAACTTGAACCTGAAACCCAATCATATAATATTTTAATGTAGCAAAGCATGCTATTCTGTCTATACTTTCCAGCCATAAACACAAGAAAACAACAAAGAGTAGCACTGACTCAATATATCAACTTAGATTCATTTCTAAACCAAAATTGCACATTGCACACGTGGTGAGACACTATTGAGAGGTCTTTGCTTATATACAAGTGGTTGTTATTAGTGTGCTTGAAAGTACAGTGATGTGAAAGACTAAAGAAGAAATTGTTAAAATTCAAGTGTAATGTTTAATCTCGCATCGACTAGGATATATCAGAGAGGTAACTCTTATATTCAAAGTCTTCAAAAAAATCATAGGTACGTTGTGTTCAAATCTTGATGGTCCTGATATTTAAACTGTCGTTGCTCTCGGTGCTACATGAACTTATCAGCCTAGAGTCCAAATTGTATTATCAATGATTGATATGAGACATAAAAGTTTCTGCCAAGTTGTTGCTCCCAAATTGTTTTATCAATGATAACCCTAAAAGATAATATAATTCACTAAATTTTATGCCCAAAGTAGGCACGAGAATGGAAAAAAGTGTGAAGAGATGTTAGACAAAAAGGCACATTCCTAACTCTATAATAAAAAATAATTTTGGGAGTGCAATCATCCCGTACACTTCCTAATCTATATTATATATAAACACTACATGAGTATTATGTTAGTCTTTTTCCACACATCTTTATCATAGCTTATCATCATTTTTTTTAAGCCAAAATTGAAAATATATTAAAAAAGAAGATCATGAAGTACAATATTGGAGGCATATACCTGACCCAGTAAACCAAAAAAACAACTCGTAACGGGGATACAACAAATCAGCACATAAGTGGTATAAGAAGAATACAGCTCTAAACAATCACTACCACTGACAATCCAGCGAACCCACGTGTGGGCACGAAACTGAATTGCAAAAAAACGTAGAGTAAGCATTCAGAGTTTTTAAAAGGCATATGGATCGACTGCCAACACAGAAACGACACAAGATCCAACAACCTCCTTCTGAAACGAAGCAAGTTAAAAGCCCTTTCAGGCTAAACCAACCAATTACGAACTGAAGCATATCGTAATTTAAATATGCTTCTATCTTGTTGTATCTTACCATATTATTATCTTTATATCACTAATGTTAAGTTAATATATCGGATTAAGATCATTTTTGGGTTGAAACATTTTAAAACATATCACTAAGGCACATGCAGCCAGTATTGGGCCATGACACTCCTTTGTTGATATGACTTATGACAATAATAGACCTTGTTGAGTTGGGTCACTTCATAAAGGGGAAGGACACAAACATTTATGTGTTTATATCTAAAAATATTTATATAAAAATAAATCAAACAATGTATTTGAGACTAAAAAATTACTAATATTTCTAAAAAAAAAATTGCTACTCATCAAATTGAATCCAATGCACTAAGGAAAACATAAATTCATAGGTAACAGGTTATTGTATTTGTGAAGTTGACACTAGAAATTCTAGGTAATGGAGCACTTGTTATCATGACACTGCTATTAGCATTGTATCTTACTGTAACAATGTATGGATCAAATCCTAGAAGCATATATACAAACAAATTCTCTACTGTTTATATTGTAACAATATAGGTTACAACAAGATCCTAATCCTAAACAAATTCACATCAAAATGGTCCCCAGTCACATCTGCTTGTTTTGATTTGTTATTTGACTTAGATCTTTGCAAACTAGTTATGCACTAAAATAATGTGACATTCTCTCTGGCTGAGCTTGAAACAAACGTTGTCTCCAAGGTAGCTAACTACATATGATGAGACCCAAGTTTACTGTGGTAAAAAAATAGTACTGTGCTACATTTAATAAATTAGAATAGTTGATTCAGTGATTTTGATCAACCAATCTTGGTAACACAATATTGGTGTATAGATAAGTTTTTTATGATAATATTGAAAAAGACAATTTATCTAAAAATTTAATTCATATACATTAGTTTAAAAAAATTACACCGTCAATAAATCGCAATCGTTCAATTAAAAACGTTGGACCGTAATCAAAACTAATAAAATTAAACAAATGGTATATAACTTTTTACACGTACATTATATCAAAATTATTCTCTTCATGAAATTCTTATTCACTTTCATCTCAAGATCTATGATAGTAAACTATAGTTAATAAAAATAATTAAGAGAAATAAAGAAAATTTTACAAGATATATAATAAAAATGTGGATCGTAAAGAAATAAGAAAAATGGTGTTTGAAGATATAAAAACAAACCTGAAGAGGCCATATAAGATAAAGCAGCATAGACTCCTTCTCTTGTCATGGTTGGAACTTTGTGTTCTGTCTCTTGGCTCTGCTTAACATCATCAGAAAGTGGCAACAAATTTTTTGTAGACTCCATTGATAATTTGATATCGCATGCACAACCTCTCTCTTTCTCTCTCTTGTTTGCCTTTGAGAACTTAAAAGGTGAGAAGTGATTATTTATATAGCAAAGCAAAGCAAAGAGAAAAGGTGACAAGAAAGCAGTGTTTTTTAGCACAACCTCAAATCAAAATTATTTAGACATACATACAAAATAATACTCATCATTTAATTATTTTAAAAATACATTTTAATTATTTCTTTTTCGACCTTTTTTCTTTTTGTGTGCGTGTCTAAATACGTTGTTAAGTCTTGTGACCATTCGAGGCTTTTTTCGTTTTTGAATGACTTTGTTTATATCGTTATTGAAGATGCAAAAACACACCTTGTTCAATTAAAAAGAAAAACATTAAGAACACAATTCAGGGAAATCATCTACTACTACTGATTTCATTTTTCTTGTTACTTTTTTTAGAGGATTTTTTCCCTTGTTAACTTATTTAAGTATACTATCGTTTATCATGTTTATAATTAAATTTCTATTTACTAAATATATTACACAGCATATAAAAATCTCAGTCAAAAAAATATTGTTAGATAAAGAAAAAATACTATACATATTAAAGATTAATTTCATTTCATTTAGTGTGTGTTGGATACTTACTTTTTTTTGTATATCAGTCAAATACCTCCATCCCTAATGGTTGTGATTTTAAGAAAAAGAGGATTTTAAGAAAAAGAGGAAGAGGGAAGAAGATGAAGAAAGTTGAAAAAAACTTAGGTGTTGGTGGTGCACTATAAGATTTATTAGATATGCATTATCTAACGGTTGTGATTTTAAAAAAGAAATCAAACGGTTAATGTTATTCAAATTAATGAGGTCTTTGGTGCACCACTTGCAATGTGTATCCACCTTAGACATTGTGTTAACGGTTTTGGCGGTGGAGATTTATTTGGTTGACGGAAAATAACTTAAAAGACCAAAATGTAAGTTAATTAGTTGGGGGATCAATATGTAACCAACAAACAACTTAAGGACCAAATCATTAATTAAGTTTAAAAAGAAAAAGGAAACAATGAAAAATAAGGCGAGATTGAATTGTGTTTCGAGCCGTCCTTAGAGGATGCAACTAGACCTACAGAGCAGGGCTTCAAAATTTTTGGGGGACCAATATTTCAAAAACAAAAAAATTAACTTCTAACGACAGACGAACAATGTCACTAAATCTCAAACGTCCGTAGATAATTGTTCGTTGATTTCAAACTGGTGTAGGTAAATCTACCTATGAGTTTTCTGTAGGTAAAAAACTAAGAGAAAAAAAAAAGATGATTCTTTTTAAATAGAGGATGATTATTTTTAAAATTTTGCGTTTCTTTATATTACAAGTGCCACAAAATTGATCTAAAAGATTCTTGCATATTGTGTAGCATGAGTAAACAAAATGTGTGGCAAGTTTGTATGATCAGAATGTTACCCTAAGTCTTTCATCGAATAATGAAATCAAAAGAGTAGAAAAAGAATGAAAAGATACACCATAAATGGCTAAGGTAAATTAATCTTCTTCTTTTTTTGACAAAGGTAAATTATCAATTACTTAATAACAAATAAAATAATAAAAACATGTCATGGATTCAAGATTACTAAAAAGAGGGATTAAAGATTATTACACCTTGGTAATGAAATAAACTGGGGCAAGAGCATTAATGGGGAAATCGCGACTTAAGTTCTAAAATCCAGGATTTTGCGACTTTACTTGGATTCAACGACTTAAATTCATAGTAGAATCACAAAAATAGGCAAAATTCTATTAGATTCGTGAAATCCCTTCAAAATCGCAGGATTTAAGAGGATTTTGTCCATTTTTTAATATGGGGTAAATTTTTGATCCGGTTTGTCAAATGACCTGATTTGTACCCATGACCCAGTTCTATAAATACCAAAAAGACCAAAAAAATTCATTCATTCACTTAACATAAAGAATATTTGGCTTTATGTATTTTGTCTAGGTTGTTTAGCATTATTATGATTACTAAAGAATATTTGGCATCCAGGCTTTGAGTCATTTATGTATATATATTACGTGGACTTTGAACTTTAAGTCATTTATGACTATGCAATTTATAACATATATTTAGCATTATTTTTGTTTTGGTAGAATCCTTCGATGATTTTAATTGAGATTTTACAATTCGACCTGAAGTAAAATCCCGATTTTGACAAGTTTAGGCAAGAACGGCCATATACCATTGACATAAGACAGCATAGGTCCGCCCGCGGGAGCAGCATCAGAGAGCACAAAGGAAACAATTTGAGAGACAAAGAAGCTGAGATGATCCATGGATTTCGATTGGTAGAAGGAGAGAAGCTGGTGTTGTGTGGAACCTTCAGGGCAAGCAGGATGATGCTGACCGCGATGTGGAGCGATAACGGTGAAAACACACGTTGTTTTCTTTATATTCTTCTTTGGAGAACAAAATGTTTGGCTATGGTCATAGTCGAAACCTTTGTTAGGTTGGTGATTGATTCGGTTTGGAAATTCATTCAAATGAAACAAGAGAGTCTCTTGAAGACCAAAAGAGGTGAAGCAGAGAGTGTTTGCATGGATTTGTATAAAATCGATGACTAGATAATCAAGTCATGCAAGAATTATGGGGCAAATCTTACATATTATTTTTCAACAAGATTTATTTGCAAAAGTATTTTTATTATAGAATTTCTACGAAAATCAAGAAATCACGAAGCTTTTTTTTTGTTTTTGACTCAAGGTATCACAAAGCTAGCAAGTGATAAATGCAATCAGCGCCATGAAAAAAAGTTTAAACAATTCAGCACAAATGCTTTAACACCATGTTAGACATCCCTTGTATATAGTGAAAGACTTTAATTAGATTCAGAAATTTGTAAATAATGGCAAATATGAAATGAGTTTAATTTTAATAAATTAAGTGTAAATAAAAATCACAATCTATATATACAAGAATCGACTAATTGTGATACTTGAGTCAGAAATAGAATTGTGCTGGATTGTTCTGTTTTAGTTTCACTAACTTTTTTCCTACTTTCTTGCTGCAACTTTTCTTTTGCAGTGCCTTTTTAATGGCTTATTATGAAACGTAAATAATATGGCCTGATAAAAATGTTTTTTTATTGTTTAAAAACTAGTGTTCTGCAAACCATGCCAAACCACATTGTTTATGGTTCAATTATTTGTGCGACTCAATTGCAGTTTCGCCCTGGTTCAATCAGTCTAAATCAGTTGAACCATAACTCAGAGATCTCGCCGATTCAATGTCCAGATTTATTTTGGATAAATTTGAGGCTTAGCAAAACTTGAATGTTCTCTCATTTATATCAAGGATAAAATTTGCAAGTAAATATATGAGGATTAAAAATAACTGATAACTTATGAATAATACAAATTGTATTGTGTGCAAAAGGCACACACAACTGAGAACCCATTTCTTTCTCCCTTTTTTTCTTTACCTTTTGAGAAAGGTAAGCAAGGATCTTGTCAAAGACAGGTATTTACAATTAAAACATAAAAGGAAGCAGCATTTTTGAAATGGTATCAGTTGTTCAGAGCTCTTTGATGTATTGATTTGCAACAAAGAATGCATTTACAATTTAGAACCCCGAGTTAAAAAAAGTAACCAAAACCTCAAGGAGAAAAGATCAAGACTAAAATAAAATTTGGTTCATAACAACATTGTCTACTATTTTACGATGATGCTTAGAACCTGATCTCCTCTCTCCCCTCCCGCGCCTAGGATTCTTCTTCACCGGAGGCTTGTTAGTAGTATAGGAAACAACAGGTGGAAGACGAGGACGCCGAATTACAACAACTGGACGAGGACGAGGAGGACGAGGAGGAGGCATGTTCTCCAATACGTCTCTATGGTACGCCTGGCATTGTTTATCACAAACCAACAACATAAAAATTCTTTATTTCAAAGAACAAATGAGGAAAGAAAAAAGAAGGTTGGTTACTATTCACAAATTTATGTGTGTGATGCAGAGAATTTACACTGAGGAATTAGCCAAAATCTCATGAGGGGAAAATGACTAGCATTATTCAATTTGTTTCCTTTTATCAAAGTTTTGTACATGAAATGTTCAGACTGATTAATTACTTTTTTTGTTTCCAATTTCGATTTTCACTTTTAATTATAAACAGTCTCCTTGTTTTCAGAGAGTTGTACAGAAAATAGTGGAAAGTTTCACGTACGAAGGTTCAAAAATATAGACTGAAAACAAGGTAGCAGAGTTGTATTTAAAAGTGAAAACAGAAAACAATTTCTCAAATCAGGTGGACATGGAAGTGACTTGACTGCTTCCCAATGTGCAGTGATTCAATAGAACTGAGGGATGTTCTAGGGCCAATTATTTTTAGAAAAATGAGAGATCATTAAAAATTCCCAAAAGATCTCTGAAACACTTGTTTAAAAGTGAAGGAAAAAAAAAATGAAACGAATCTTGAATTCTAAATCTAGTATCTTTTGTAAAATCTGAACTCAGAAAAATGGCAGCATGTAAAAACTAACCTGTATTACAAAGTTACGCCTCTCACAATCCAGAAACATATTGATACTCCAATCCACTTTTGCCATTATTTTGTCTCTTACAGTGGAAAAGCTTAACTGATCCCTAGAAGTAAAACGATCAACTTCATTGAACCATAAACAGGTAAACAGATTTGTAATTGGAATGTGTTCTCTAATGATAACACAACCTTCAGGCACATCTGCAGAGGCACAAGGCACATTTTAGATGTAGTATTATATGCAACCGCAGGCACATCTCTTCGCACATAATAACCTATTTTGCACACACAGGCATGTAAATATCAAAAATGTTCTTACCACTAGTTATAGGAAGCTTAGCCCTGGAATAACGAGTTAAACCATCGTGGTATTGATAAAATTGAACTTGGCGATCAATGGAAGCATTCTCATATTTTCCAGCAACTTTATTAGCCTCTGCCTCGACAAAGACATCAAAGCGTCTATAGTGTCTTGAAATGGCAAAAGTAGCATTTGGGCGCCACAAGAACCTGGATGATATAAAAGGGAGTGGCAATGAATATATTTCTGATATACTATCAGAAATTAAATTACTGTTGACAAATGACAGGGAACAGCCCAATAAGGAGAGGCTTCATGAGGTCTATGTTACAACTTGTATCTAATCTTGAATAAATTAAAGATAAAAGCTGAATTTTATATTAAGAAACCCTCTGAGACAGTGTATCAACAGAAGTTCATTTATTTATGATGACACACATGCAACAACACAGCATAGGAAATT